>JAOYRS010000003.1:8712500-9912500 GCA_032432895.1 Dryadula phaetusa | reverse complement strand
CTTGTATGTTAATTCCACTTCTATTATTTACCAAATAAAGTAGAAAAAAATTGAACTGAATTTAATTGAAAATATTTTAAAAGGAATAATCGCGTAATTTTGTTATTCGAATACTTTACAGTAGTCCGTGGTGTAGTTAGACCACAATGTTGCACAAATGTGATTAATCGTTTCATTTAAAATATGTAAAAGGTGGTGCGGTGTGGTTTTAAGTTTTCTATACTTCTATTCAAGTCCTTGAGAATAAAGGCTTTTTGTTTAAATAACCTAGCTATTATGAATTCATGCTAAACATTATTAGGATAATATTTATATATGCACATGGCTCGAGGCGTTAGCATGATGCTAATCGTGTCAGACATCTATTTGGGGCCAATATTGCTACAACCACTAATTTCGTATTATATTAATGGTGTTACTTATGCTATTATTTTATAAAAGCTTCACGTTTTTATCCGCATAACAGGGTAATCACACAACAAGACAGGCAACCTAGTGTCATTACACTCCGTTGATTACCTTCCGACCGAAATCAAAACCTTATGGGTTAAGTGCTGAACTTATCGCTGCAATTTGTCCTATGTAAAATGTAAATTAATTTTATATATAATCACATCCTGGAGGATGAAAGAGGAAGGAAGGAAAGAAGAGGATATATGGGCGACCTTAGTATTAACAGAAGGTTCTTTCAACTTATCTTGCGCGATCTCAATTTCGCTAGATCCCGTATAGGGTTATACGGTTGTTCTACTAAATAAAGCTAAAAAAATCAAAAATACCTTTTCTTTTTTTTATTTTTTTAAGCTTCACGCTTTCATCCCGAATACCAGGGTAGATAGAAAGTACCTAGTGTCAAAACACTTCGGACTTTGCCTTCCACCGAATTCGAGACAAGACGTGTTGAGTGGTGGAACTCAACGCCACGCTTGGTCTTTTACCAGAGCGAAGAAGTGAAAATAATTTAAATACAATCACTCCCCCGAGTCGGGATTGACCCATAACCGATCGTGTTTACAGTCAGATGCTTTCACACTGCGCCACGACCTGTTTATTAGTTAACTAATATATATGTAAAACAATATCAGAAAAGATTAAAAAATTATAAATTTTATCAACTTCATATTTATAACTATTGCTGAAAATATCAATTTCAATTTTTATCTCGCTTATAAAATATCTATATATTTTTTAGAGGAGTAAAATCTATAGGTGTAAATAAATCAATATATATATTTTATATTTAATATATCCTAATAATCCATTCAAGATTTTTTTATATTTTTTTTATTCAATCAAATAAATTAATGTTAAAATATGCCTTCTATGATTTATTAACAATTTACATGTCCTCTACAGTACAGTACAGTACAGTACAGTACAGTACATGTACAAAGAAACTGATGATGAATAACTTTAAATGAAGAATATTTATTCCCTTAATGCAACATAGTGAGAAAAGGGGAGAAATGAAACACTAATAAAAAAACGATTTACCTAATAGTATAAGCAGATCTAGCTTAATGGAAAGACACCTCAGTCGAAGTTTTTCGTTCAAAATTATGCAGTGAGTAGCGCAAATCAACACCACGCTTGGCATTACCAGAGCGGAGGCTAGAAAATAATTTGAATATAATTATACCTCAAAATGGAAATCAAACCCAAACCTCATCGTTTGTTGGCTTCACTTTATCTAACTAAACTAGATAAATAATTTAACTAAACAAGCATCGCCTGTATAGCTAAATATTTTCCATCATTTTCTACGTCATTTAATATTTAAAAATAAAAAAATCATGCTTTATCCCACATAGCAGGGTAGTCAGAAAAATCATAGTATCAAGATACTCAGTTAACCACTGTCCTGGTGGTTTTCTGCTTTCAAACATAATCATTCCTCCGAATGGGAATCAAACCAATAACCAGTCACGTTTATAGTTAGACGCTACCCGCTGTGCCACGACGACCTTCTTAAAGATATAAATTATGGTATAATGAATATAAAATTGCATATTCCAGATCTAAGCAACAAGTTAGTTGTAATCGCGTTTATTCTGGTAACCATTAAAAGCATGATAACAAATCAAACGATTATTGGCATTTGGCAATCCGTTAAAGAGGTTTGTTTAATAACAGCGACGTCCATATCGATGTACGGCGATGTTCACATTTTATTTATGAGGGTGTATTTTAGAACGCGATGCAAACTGTCATATCTCCGCCATTTTATTTTATTGCGAACGCAACCGTAGAGCAATTTTCTGAAACGGCTTTATTTTCTAACAAAGGATCGATTTTATTATGGATTTTGTGCGTTATAATCTATGTAATAGAGTATAGTTTTGTGTGATTGTAAACGTTGAAAGTGAAAAGTCGATCGGTGTTGGTGGTCGCGGTGCCGCGGGCTCGTTCCCACGAGTATCGCGCTGAAGAAAATTTATGTTTATGAACTGAGAAATCTGTCATAAGAGATACGAATGGCGCGGCTGAACCTGAAATAGCGTAAATAATTTTTCACGCAGGATTTCGCATTTTGCAAGCGAAATTTTACTGTCAATATTCCCATTTTGTTCCAAGACGAACAATATATTGTGTTTTTATTTTATTTGGTATATAAAATATTACAAAAGTATATATCAAATTTGACTTGCAAGTTGGTAGGAGTGTAGATACTACTCTAGTAAGGACATAACCAAGCCTTGTTTTGTAGACATGTAAATATGATAAAGACAAATAGACAAACCTCCAAGGGCAAAGCTAAAGTTTCATATAAAAAAATCTTTGTACATAATTTGAATTTAATTTACATGACTTACATCTACTTATTTATCAATAAGAAAAATCATTCACTATTATTTTGGCCTGACATTTGTTTCTGGAGTCTACAACAATACTATATTACTTAGAAAATACTTTTAAGTATGGTACTGTTTTAATACAAATATTGTGATTTTCAATTACAAAAACTAGATCCAAGGATAAATAATCTACGATGGTGTAAAATATAAGTGTATTTAATAACAAAATAATAACTAAGTAAATATTTATGTACTGAACTAGGTGCATATGTGTATGTATTTTAATTCTTTTAACAACGGCATCCGTGTTTGTTTAGAACATCGAACTTGGCTTCCATTTTCACATTAAAGTTTTTGATATGTTTATAAAGGTCTACACGTATCTTTACTCTGTTATTACAGAAATTTTAATTTTGAATATCTCACTGTATTCTCTCTTAACTAGATTTTCTCTTTATTATTAAATTATACATAACTAAATTACGTACGAAGTTGAGCTATAAAATGAAATACCTGTACTGTATTTGAGTGTTACCTTATATTGAATATAAACTTTATCGATAGTAATAAAATGGGAAAACTATATAATAACTTACAGTGTTCGACTGGGGTCGCTATTTAAAGGAACATGTTCAACTATTTCAATATTTCTATATTTTTTGTAATAACGTTACAATTAAAATGTAAGTTTCTGATTAAATTATATTTTGCACTTTGTCTTTATACATTTGATATAATCTGGAAATCTCGAGTATAAGACAGTTTTGTGTTAAGTTGCTTTTAGTTGGTTGTGGTCGTCCTATTGTAAGACTTTTTTTAAAGTATGTAATATAGAATTATTCCAGAATCCATATCCAGTTTTTTAGTTTTTATATGTATAGTTCATTTTACAGCAGAAGTTTTAGCAAGAAAAAAGCCTATCAACGACGAAAACGGAGGTTTTGATTTTAGCGAAGAAGAATTACGCAAGTTTCATATTTGGCCTTTAGGAGATATACCTTATTACATAGATGACTTTTCCTTTGGTAACGTATTTTAATTACAATTAAAATGAATTGAACCAATAAAAGCTTATCGTATACACAAAATTTCCTTACTCCTTGAAAAATCACGTGGCCGATCTTGGCGCAGTGGGACAAACTGTAAACGCGATCGGTTGTGGGTTCGATTCTCACTCGGGAAAATGATTTTATTTTAAATTATTCCGCCACTGAACACGCAATATCTTGAATTCGGCGGAAAGCGGAGTATAGACTGCCTTGACACTAGGTCCTTGTCTACCCTGCTATGCGGGATAAAAAAGCGTAAAGCGTAAAAAAATATACAATGATAATTTTTTAAGAACGTCCAAAGCTTTATCTCTGTACATTTTGAAACCTAAAATATAACATAATACGTTACATTTAGATAAAGTGTTGCGTGACCAGATTCGGTTTGAATTAGACCTTATTACCAAAGCAACTGGGTTACACTTCACGGAGATTCCGCGGCCGCCTGAAGACGACGCAAGCAGATGGGTATTCTTCCTAAATAGAAAGGGCCAACAAGAGTGTGCTGATATTGCTTTTAAAAATTTTACCAGTGAAGGTGTTCAGGTAAAAAATATTTAGAACAAATGATTATTGCAAATTAGTTCTTTGACCCATTTTTTTAGTTATTGAAATTTAGATAAGAATTTGAAATGCTGTTTATTTGGATAGTTTCCTTAACTTTAAACGATATTTTATTTTTTTGGACAATTTTTTACGACAGCTTCATTCAGTAACAACGCCTAAGCATAGTGAATTTCTTATTAAGACACATTCAATATTGCAAAAAATTTAAGCAAATAATATTGTAGGCTATCTATCGTAAGGACTTTACACTCAAATCTGAGATATCAAGTAGTAATCGTTAATGCTAGGCTTTGTCTCTCGAGAGAAGGAAAATGAAAATATTACCTTTATTCCAATCATTCCAAATCCACAACCATTATATTCGTCAGAAATTGTCTCACTCTATGACAAATTTTACCAAAAAGATTTCAAACAAAAGGGGCGATAAAAGGAGCGTTGAAGATCTAGAACAGCTGACACTATTCATAAATCATTATATGAAGACCAGTCAGATATAAATGTTAAGTGAAATATGAATAAACATTACAATATATTAGGTTTAATAAAGTCAACGAATATTATTGAAACTAAAAATACAATAGAGATATATTTTTTTTATCAGAAAGTTATATTGGGCTATGACTGTTTCGAAAATAGGAATTTAGCTGCCATTGTACTAGCTATAGTCGGAGTGCCACCTCAACACAACGCACCGAATCGCAATATGTATATCAAAATTCATCAAAATAATATATTGCCAGGTAAAATATTCATATTATAATAAAAAAAAATCCAATATTATTTTTTAATTATAAACAAAGAAAAGTTTTAACTTTACAGTTCGTATTTGATGACACAATCTAACTCCACACGTTATTATTCTTAGGGAATACCCTGACATTAATATTATTTTTTATATAAACTTGAATCCTAGTTTTACGAATTTTTGTACCTCTTTTAGTGACTGACAGATAACACACAGCCAAAATTACTGGTAATTGTGAATTACCTCATTACCTTACATTACCTTCCTTAAAGACTGTGTGGAGCACTAAGAGAGGATATTCAGAAATTCCTACAGTAATATAATAATATGCGATTTTGCATAAAGTAATATTCCCTTCATAAATATAGAGGCACGCTTTTATATGATTGATAGTAATAATTTAATTCTTAAAGATGTTTTGTTACTTACAGATAAAAAATATTTGTTTAATATTTTAAAAGACAATGAATGGCTTTTCCACGACTTGCCATATGACGTAGAAAGTGCTGGTCATTATCAACTTCATCAGTATACTTCTAATGGAGCTGCTACAATAACACTTTTGAATAAAGAGGTATAATTTTAAGTTATAATAACTGTAGCGTTACTGAAAGCACACATTTTTTTTAATTGTAAAAAAACTTATTTTACTTTCAGTTTCCCCACAAGTTTGAACTAAGTTCTCTCCATAAATTAAGTATATTAGATATAAAAAAAATTAAACTGTTATATAATTATATTTCAAGAAAAAGACTCATGCCAAAATATGTAGAAGGCTGTAAAAAATTATTTCAACCTGGTTCTAATATAAAAAATTTCCAAGTACCTAAAGATAATGTAAAACCTTTGAAAAAACCCAATAAGTATCTCGGGATAAATACGCCTTCTGATTTACACGATGATGACAAAAATGATAATAAAAAAGATGAGTCTAAGTCTAAAGATAAGAATATTATTAATAAAAAAAATTCAACTGAAACAGTTATTGATAAAAAACCACATGAGAACGTAAAAAATGACACTAGTATCAAGAATAATACTATTAATGAAAAAGAATCCACCAAACCTCAGAAAAAAGGAAATGTTACTACTTTAATGAAACACATAAAGGCTAACCAAAGACTTGTATCATCAATTTTAAAACATTCGGACTATAATAGTGAATAAAATATACATATACATGCAAACAAATATCTTAATATTAATCTACTCAACCAAGATAATATGCATATGTAGACTAGAATTAAATGTTACCACATTATTTATACTATACTACCTATTTAAATTAAATAGTATTTTCTTACAAAATAAAGACAGAAAAATCATTAAAATACCATTTTCTTATAAATATTTATTTAAACTTTAATATCTATCACATTAAACACACGTTTGTATGTCTCGTTTTACGTAACAGGTTTCGCAAATCACTTCGCAGCACCATTTGAACTGACAATTGCAGTTTTCAGCCTCCCTTACAGTTGTTTGTAAGTAACCTCGCCTGCAACAAAGTTGGTCGCAGCTATCTGTTCCCGCTGAACTTATATTACATTGACGTCCTTCAGTTCCTAAAGAACCAGTTTTTAGATTTGGGGAACAAAAATCTGGCGATTCTTCAGAATAAATTATATCTTTTTTTCCTGGCCTTTTGATATTGGGACTTTCTGGCATAAAACTATCGCCATCGTTACTGGATATAACCTGCAGATAATGGTAGCACTAAGTAATATGACTTTATGGATATAAAAGAAAAAAAAATGAATTTGTAACATTTTTTTAATACCTTCGCAGCACCTTCAAATCTGTCGCGCAGTCTGTCCCCTACTTCTCTAAACGCAGGCATCCGCCACCAACAAGTCCTTAGTGTACAGGACCCTGATAGACCGTGACATTTACATTCCACTTTCATATAATTTTTTATCGCCTAAAAGAAAAATACTGTTAGTACTTCATAGATTAAATCATAATAATAAAATGTACTTATAAGAACATGTAAATTTGTATTGTAATATTTAAAAAATATATATTTTTTCAGTTGAGTAATAAACATTAAAGCAACCAACAGGGTGTTATTTGTAACAAAAATATAAATCAACTTATATATTTCTAAAAACTTACCAACCTCCCAGCATTATGATTATGAAGTTTGATTAGAGTTTTTATGTCGCTTTTTTTTCTATATCGACTGTCCATGAATTCCCGGGACTTTTGCAAGCCGAACCGGACGTTATCGCTACATCCTCCCCATTGCCACCTGTCTGTCTGTACGGGGGTAGGAACTTGTGGTATCTTCGCTCTGCCACGGCGTGGTTTTTGTACTTCCTAAAAACAATTAATTTAATATTTTATTTGGTAAAATTTCTTAAAAGAATTGACCTAATTAACTAAACACTTATGTCGGTCGCAGATGTATAAACCAGAAAATAAATAAATTCTATTATTTATTTTCTAGTACTAGTTCTTCGTTTATCTAGTGATAAGCACCTAGTTTTTCTTGTATAGCCTACAAAACACTTGAATATAAAAAAATATGAGATATAATAAAAACGTGATTCGTTTGAGATTAATTGTAATAAATAAAAAAATATATCAATAAAATATCAATGTCATTGATATAAATAAAGGTTTTAATTGGTGGAAATCATTCAAACTAACCTTTTCACAGGAGCATTCCAAAAGGGACCCTGCAGTACATGCTCTGGTAATGGCGTAAGTAACACCCGCCGCCGTTATTGCATTCACGAACCCCGTTTCTCTTGTATCTAAAACCAATACAACATATTAAAATTAAATAAAAAAACGATAATATATTAAAACCATAAAAAAGTATAACGGTGCTTCATAATATACTAGATTTTGTTTTCTATCTATATATTAATTAATTCTTGTTTGTTGTGTGCAATAAAGTATATTTGTATTGTATTTGTATTGTATTAATACGTGTAGCAACATCTCTGCACTTCTATTTACGAAAATAAGGCGAACTGAGTTAATATTTTTTTAAAATAATAAATAAAAATATATTAAATTAACAAAATAAATATAACACACACTACCATGTGTCTGATATACACGTTTATATAGTGACGTATGTCACGTTGCTATGGTAAAGCGTTGTCAACGCATCAACGGGACATCTAGTTTATGTTAAACTCTATGCCTTTTTGAACATCTAATTTTTAAACATCTCAAGCGCGTATAATATTTCGTCAATTGAAGTCTTATCTAAAAATAAATTTTAGTACAAAGGTTGGAATGGCCCATTCAAATAGCAATAAACTAAGGATTACGCAACAACGGTTTTATGAACACTGCTGTCGATTCGTCACACCAATGCTCTAGGGCTTGTAGAGGAATAAAATGCTGAAACATAAAGCACCAACACAATAAGTGGAGCTGTTGACCCAAAAATCAATATTCACACGGCCGCTGTAATAAACAACGATGGGCTTCACGAATCGGAGGTTGTTAAATAAAACAAGTGACACACGGCAATATAGAATGTGCAGTATATAATGGATAAGAGATATAGTAAAATAGATAATTATTTAGTTATATTTTTATTTAAATGAAATTATTATTTATTTCATTTATAATATATTATGTTTTTATATTATTTGTAAATTAACTAGTATAGGAAATATAGATATATATAAGTTTTGAGAATACCGGTACCGGTTAACCAATTAACAAGGAGAAAAATAAATTTCAACAATTATCCAGAATTTGTCATAAATCCATATTTAATTGTAATAGACCGTAAAAAAAGTCATTATTCCTTCCCGCCTATATATAACCTAAGGTGGCTATAACAATTAATGTTGGGTGAAACTGATGTGTTGAAATATTCAGATGGCATGAATAATGTGAAAATTGTTGTGCTCATCTCAATGAGCTTCGGACATCTAAATGGACTCTGTTCAGGTCGATGACTTAAAATCATCAAGTTGATGATTTAAATTTAGATTGCTTATAGATTACGTTTTGGGTCCTATTAAGTTGTGGGTAATTCTTCAATAATGTGATATTTAGCGTTTGGTTTTGTTAGTAATAAATACTTATTACTAATAAAACCTTGTCAACTGACAACAACAACAACATACTTTTCAGATTAAATTTTATTAAGTTCAAGTAATTTTAATTACTTTTTTTAATTATACTTCATCAAGATAAAAATTCTCACGAGATCATATTGGTTAGTGAATTTCTGCAGAGCGGCTTCTACGAAATTACGTATAAATTGAGTAAGAAAGTAAGTTGTAATTAATACCGACATGTAGAAGGAAGTTAAAAATTAAATAATGTCATGTAATTGTTACATATGTATTTTTTTTGTAACGCGAAGGAAATCGCAGACATGTGTATGGCTTCAAATAATTTTAATAGTTGGATAAGCAGCCAGTATCGATTTACAGATCGTTTAATGAATATAATGTTCGGAGATTTGTCTTAATTACCGTTTAAATAATAATTGAGTTAAGAATTTGTAATAATAAATATTCTGATCTTATGAACTGTTTTTGTATAGTTTTATATTTAAATATTTTTGTTATATCATTAAATATATGTAATATAAATTAAATGTATATTATCAGCAAATAACAGTATATGAATAACATTTATTGTTTTAAAAATTTAATTTTTTTTCTACCTTTCGTCACAAAATTATGATGCAGTGTAACTTAGCGTGTTGCTTAAGAGAACCTAAAATTTGAGAAATTAAATTAAAATATTCAATAAATCATAAAAAAAGCTTACCAAAACTTGAACCTTGATATTTCAATTTTTGCATTTTATCTGGCCGAGTTTATTGAATAGCTAAGTATTCGCAATTTCATTATTTAGTATAGGAATTAACTAATTTTTGTTTGATAATAGCAAGGCATTCATTAAGTTCAGATTAGATAACCAGCTTACGCAATGCGGTGCAGTTGACAGGAGATCGGCATCGGGCGCGCCTATCGATCCCATGCTAATTGGCCCGTATACCGTGGAGAGCGACGCTGTATCGTCGTCGCATTCCACCATGACCAGACCGCCACCCGTCCAAAGAGATACAGCAAAATTTATTGCACAAACAATTTATATAATTGACGTGCGACAAAAAAGCGAGAGTGCACACCCATCCGACTCAGAATTCAGACGGTAATTACATCACGTCAGTGTTGTCGTCGATGAATTTCATGAGTATTTTTATCAGGCAGATTAAATTTCGCCAGACATTGTCGTGGATATGCTTCAGCTGGAATTATGAGAGGAATGTCAATTTCGAGATATTTTGCTAGTCGCTTAGCGGGATATTGGGAAAAAAGTGGCGTCGTCCAAGGGAGAGGTGGAGAGGCGGCATGGGAACAGGTCCGCCCCGCGTGGTTGCTGCGGCCGCCGCGCTTTTTCTGTTTCGTACCCAACGCTGTCGATACGACAACGCTGCCGCGACACTCAACCGTCATTATAAATCCGAGGCGGTGAGCTCAGAGCGAAGCATTCCTCGCGCTCCACTCGCGTTATGCGCTGTAATTATCGCAAAACGCGGTCCCGACTCGCAAATATGTCGTCGGGAACGAGGGACATGACATTCTCATCACCAAACGTTCCTGTTTTTCTATCGTTTCCAATCTCAAAATATGCACACTATCGAGCCACTCCCACGACGTCCATCAGGCCTTATATTTGGGACTCGATGACGAGGCTTTTTGCCGTATTAAGTATAAGAGTGCGGAATGTCGGTATTCGTGTCCACTTGAATAATTCAGAGAAATTGTCGATCAATCAATAAAATCGATGGATGAAATTGATTCACACTTGTAGATTATATGGCTTCCATAATGCGTCGGGCGTGTTTTTGCTGTGTCAAAATGCTTGGCACCCGGTCTGCCATTCAGAGCAGTCAATCAGGAGCACGTGCCCAGCAACCTTCTCTTGACAATGCTGTCTGCACTTTTCTCGGATTGGATAATTGACAACTAGTTTTATTGTAACAAGTGTCTACTATAGTGACGGTAGGTGGAACTTTACAACCGGTTCTTGTAGGAAATATGGAATAGAAATGCATTGAATAAGACACAAGGACAGGTGGACAAAGATCTACGACAGCTTTGCTCTCTTTGCTTAATAGCGTTCCAACTTGAAAGTACACAGCAATATTATAAAGTAGTTAATAAAATTGTAGGACAATATCTTTGAACCTGATGAAGTACATATTTGTTACTAGTAACTACGTGTTTATCAAATTTCATATTATAGTGTAGGTGACTGACTGAAAGTTGTTGGTTCAAATCTCTCTAGAGGAATATTTAAATTTATTTTATAAGAAAAAACAAAACTGGTCCATTCAGCACAAAAAATTCTAGAACATGGAAAACGTTTCATTAGATCTATTTGTAATGTACGAGGAAATAAACAATATCTACTGGTAAACAAATACCTACGTACCTAAACGTTACGACAAATCTTTTGCTTTACTTGAACACTTTTATTACTTACAAAAGGGGGAAATGATAATCACACACAATGATAATGAAACTAAGAATATATAATAATTAACTATTTGATAAAATAAAAATATCCTAACAACTTTTAGCAGAATATGAACTACCATCAAAATATTCAATATTGCTTCACGTCATTTATTTAAAATTCTTAAGTAAGTAAAAATCTGCACTGTAATTGCTTACTCACTACTTAAGCTTACAAATACATCTCGCATTTATTGCACTTATATGAACTTACCTAATCTTTACATCAAATGCATTATTCAGAATCCTTCGTGTCTTATCTATTTTCTGTCATTATTATACTTTTATGAAGTATTGAAAATAATGAGGGCTTAGCTAAAGTTTCAAGGTAGGGTATTTCTAAAACATAAATGTCTGAATCACACATAATTATCGGTAATAAATCGTTCCAATGTTTTAATGTGTTTCGCCGAGCCAATTACAAACATTAATCAATAGGAACGGCGACATAAATTATATTGATACAAGAGAGTGCGAATACCGCGGAGTGCCGCGGATGTCAGTTGATAAGCCCTCAAGATCATCTCCAGCCCATATGTGAAATCGTTGAGAACTTTGCAATTTTAATTTTATTTATAACAAAGCAGTTTACGTTTGAGGTGGTAGCGTCTTAAGGTAACGATCATATCAATATGTACACATATGGCTAACGGTGCTGTACAGTCAGTATATGAATAAGAAATGCAATTTAGATACTAATATTACAACTTGTAAGTAACACAACAGGAGTAACATAAGTTAAATTTTATGAAATTTCCTATTTTTCCCGGTACTTTCATTTAGCGATTGTAATCAGTCCCAGTTTGTATCAGATTGTAACCAGTGCAGTTTCAATTGCATCACGTTGCAAACATTCTTACTTTTAATTCAATTATTACTATTTATAAAAGCTGATTTAACTAGATTTTTTAATAAAATCATAATATATTTAACAGGCCATCACTTGCACCACATTGACCGGACATACGAAGTCCACTAGAAACTGATAAACTGAAACTCGCTCCTTGATACCGATCGCTTTTCGCTCTGTAGTCAGGCCTTAAATTAACCGTTCATTCGCTACTCACAGGAATTTTAGATTTGATACGGATGCGACATTACCGACACTGCCTTTTTGTCTACTGTACCAGTAACAGATGCTGGAATAATGTGAAATTTTTAAAATTCATTTAAATTTAAATATAAAATGTAAATATTTCACCGGTTTTAGTTTGTATATTTTTCTTAATTTTTGGGAGAGTAGGTACGATTTCCGGGGCGCCACAATTTTATGATGGATTAAGAGTTTCTGGACCAGAATAAATCGAAAATGAAGAATAAAAAAAATCGATCGAGACATTGACTATTTAGTAGTTTTTTTAGCCAATTTTTTTTTTCTGAAAAAAACGCCATGTATAGTTTTGATTTTCCAGATCATTAATCATGTTGTTTTTATCCGATAAACAAACTCCCCTTTGTTGTGGTTGGTTAAGTTAGGTTAGGTTAATCGCCCAGCACGGTTCCTTCGGGAGGTAGTTGTGTCGGGTGGCCGGGAGGGAGCCTGATGCTCGCTGCCACCACTGCGGCGACTGCCTCGAGGAGACGGCCCAACACACGTTGGAGGAGTGTGCAGCCTGGGCGTCTCAACGCCGCGCTCTGCGCGGCATCATAGGGGACGTTCTCTTCCTGCCAGCCGTGGTGGAGGCCATGGTGATCCGAGCCTTCTTCGAGGCAGTGGTGCTCGCGAAGGAGGTGGCGGAACGGGAGAGGGAGGCCTCTTCTGAACTCTCCATCCGCCGCAAACGACCGGGTCGCCGGGGCACACGACCGCCGCCTTCCGCCCTTATCGGTCAGGGGACGGTCAGCTTGGGGAAGCTGATCGCTTACTCACCAGGCTTGAGTAGGCGCGCACGGTCGCTCCCGCGCGCTACTCAGATCAGGACGTCGAGGGTGACCCACCACCCTTGACTCCGGTATCCGTAATGCGATTTTCTCACCTTAAAAAAAAATAGGTTAATCGCCCAGGCGGACGCCTTGGAGCAGCACAACGTCACTCTGCTGCGGCGGGAGCAGAGGGTGATGGCCATCTGGGCGATATACGGGTATCAGACCATATCCGGTGAGGTGGCATGCGTTCTGGCAGGTATCTGCCTATCCTGCCTTGGGATCTGGACCAGGTGAGCAGGCGCGCGCTGTCGCTCTCTTGAACTACTCAGAGCAAGCCGTCGAGGGTGGTCCACCACCCTAGATCCGCGCACTCACCCAGCATAACTCATACGCGCCCCTGTGACCCACGCACCCACCTAAAATGTCCCACACCCCTGTGTGGTAAATTTTGGTAAAAAAATATTTCAATAATCGATAACTCGCAAAAGATGAGAGATATCGATTATTTTTCCTTATATTCGCTCTTTTTTGCTGTGCTAACCTAAAAAAAAGTGTCAAATTGTGGCGTCCCGGAAATCGTGCTCCTGCCGACATTTTTATCAGCTTCACACTTTTCTCAGATAGTGGAGTAAGCTTAGAGAATCCTTCTTCTTGTTTCATGGTGGTGGGGTAACGTATTTCTATTTCTCTCCTCCACTTCGTTCGGTCCAGAATGTCGTCATAATTGACTTTGTACACGCTCTTATCTTTCAGTAGTACATGCTTCTACCTTACGTTTGATCTACCTAGTGGTCTCCGACCAGAGATGTTAAAGTATAGTGCCAGATTTCCAATGTAGTCAGGTGGCCTCCTCTTTACGTGGCTACACCACCGCAGCCAACTTTCTTGGATCTTGTATTTATGTATTTTCGTCCCTCTGAGTGGGTATCAAGCCCAGGATCACCTCGTCTACAGTGGGCAGTGCCCTTCTGTGACGTGACAGCCACAAATGTTTATCTGCCGAAATCACTTACGGTCTTATGTTCTATATATTATTAGAATGAAAACGGTTAGATTAAAATGTAAAATGTATATAATTGTTAACAGCATTATTACAGTAATATGTAACTATGATTTTCTTTGTTTCCACCAATTTAAAGTTTAAACCAACGACCATCTCCTCCAATAATATATCCCAACTGCACCACCAAGGTGATACTATTTTCTCATATTATTAGACTATTATAGATCTATCCTCAACTTTATTTAAAATTATTATCTTCAAGTGCATAAAATATTAAAAAAATAGCCTCATATGAATTCTTGCACGTAACATCTTCAACCCTGACTTAAAGACTTGAGTGAAACATGGGATGTGATGTTTCCTAGCTAACCTGTCAAGTATCGTGTGTCGCGCGAACTCACTGTCATAAACATGTGTGCCACCTTTACCACCGCGCTTGCAGCGCGACCCGCTCATAAAACGATCTCACTGTGTTTATTACACTACTAGTGACCACAGATCAACAATCTGATAATATCTCTGGATTTTTTATTAAATAAATATTCATTCAGTGCTTATATGTATACATATACACTGTGAAGAAAGGCAATTACATGGTACGACAAAAAAACAACTGATAGCTACTAAAAAGCGGATCAGTTCAATACAAGGACAATACATCGAGTTGTCACGGCGACCGCATCGGAATGTTTAAACGAACGCGAGCATTTTATCTCATCTGATTAATTCAAATATTTAGCGCAATAAATACGGCCGGGGTGAGTGGGGGTGGACGGGGCTCGCAACGCTGTCGCGGCTGTCGTGTGGCGGACGGTCAGTGTCAGGGTGACAGCGCGGCCATTGTGACCTGCGGCCGATATACGAGGAGCGTCGGCCGCTCCTGATTTATCGACGTCCCGCCAGCAGCGGCCGACGGGCCCCGCTGTCGCCGCCCGAATAAAGCGCATTCTCACGCTACCGAACGCACGCGAACGCTCCCGTCTTCTACCCGTATTTAAATTGAACGATCGTTTCTCATTCCTTTCCCCCAGATATTTTACGTCGGGTAATACGATACGACACTGTCCGGCTCTTTCTGCAGTTTTCGCGTTCCTTTTTCCCTTCGACCCGCTATTGTTCACTTGTCAATTTCTTTAGCTAATGCGAGTAAACGTCTCATTATGCGGTGCGGTGCGTCCGCGACGCGCATTGCGTGTTGTGACAGCAACCACCCACCGGAAGGGGCCGAGCGTCATTCAGCCGCGCACAAAACGCGAATGCCTTATTCAAAGTACCTCCAATGGTTAATTTGAATGGATTATGCCCTTTTAATGGGAATAATTAGCTTTGTTAATGCATACCAACAGGATAACGATGGTACGTCTCCGTTACAAGTGATCCGTGCAGTCAAATTTTTGTACTCACGACTATCTTTTAATTGAAATTAAACCTATATTAATATGAAAAAAATATTTTATAAGCAATACTATATGAAATATTTTTATTGTTATTACAAGAGAGGAAATAAGTAACATGAGTTATAAACAAATATAATATATTAGTAATCGTTTATAAAGTTTATCAAGACAAAGAAATGTCAGTGACATTCATACCTACAGCTGTACATTTTAAACCTTATCACAAAAAACCACAAAAGGCCTTCTTATATCCTTCTATAATTATCTTAATAGCGCTTTAGAAGTAATCAATGCATGTAGGCTCCTTAAAGGTAATTTAAAGTAAAAAGTTATTGCGTATTCGCCGCCTATTTCAACGTACTGAGGGAATTTTCTTTAATTTGGCGTTGGCAACTGGCGACAGTGACAAGTGCGGATTGTCGGGCGCTCGCGCGCGCCTGTCACTCGTGACGGACAGACGGCTGTCGTCAGGAAAGAGAAAAAATAAAAGTGGAATAACCTTGCACTTCATTACAAGGGAGACGGATATATATTTTACAAACGGGGATAGAACGAGATGTTTGAATTCAACAAGACAAGTAATCTCGCGGGCTTTCTACGAGATGTCCCAAAGATACGACCTTAACCAACGATTTTGTGTTTGAGACGTCAATTAGTTGATCGAAGTCTATATTTGATAATATTGTTTATGATTTAGTCAATAAGGACAGTATAAATATATTATAGTGTGGCTAAATATTAAATATTATGATTTGACTTTAAAGTATACTCACAATCTCCGTAGTAAATAATACAGAATATTATTTGAAACAGATTTTTTCTCATTGTACAGCCTTTAAATTGCAAAATAATAAGTATAACACAAATAGAATTTGTTTCAATTAACTTTATTTTTAGTAAAAGCAGGATTTGATAAATTAAAAACATATTAGTAGTAAGGTCAATTCGAACATTTAAGATATTCCTCAAAGCCGCCTAAAATATCGAGCTCCAGTTCGATTATTGCCATTAGCATATCTGGAAACGTATTAAGATGTACTTAAATTTTAAGTATTGTAAGTGGTTGAACCCGACCGATAATCGATATCAGAGTAACGACCATTATCCATGGAGGCTGGGAGCGACCATAAGAGTGAACAGATTAGATAGAAGGAAAACACTCCCCGGAAATTACACTATAATTAAGAACATTTACGTGTTAGGGGCGCCAAATTTATCGCCGAGTTTTTTGTTGATATGAAGCCAACCGTGAGTATTTATGTGTGGAGCCACGGGTACGTGTGAGGTCCGAATGCTGCAGTAGTCGGGTTATCGTGTGGTAATCTTTACGAGCCCCCGCTGACTCCTCTCGGCAAACTGTCGACACTTAATGGCTCTGTCAGATTAGTATACAGCTCGAGACTTCAATATTTTGGGAGACCGTGTTTGTGGGTTTGTTTATAGCTTAATTAGGCTGTTTTGTTTAAGTGGGAATCGGTACCGTCGTCGGTCTAGGCAGATAAGGTGTCGAGGTATTTACGATTTGATATTGTGGTGCTGACTTTGATTACGAGGTTCGGTGTAGTCGTTTTGTTTTTATCGAGCTTTATATCACCGCTCACTTCTAACTAGGAGCTTTAAAGGATATTTTATGTATTCCTTTTAGATTTATTGGTATATTGATACATTTACTTCTGTATATTTTTGGTCCCTTCTGAATAGGATATTTTAACGGAAATGAGTATTACATTGAATATTGGCGTTAAAAGCAAAACGTGTTAAAAAGATAATAATGTCAAAGAACGACTGATGATAAATGAGATTAATTTGAAATAAAATATATTTATGAATATATCTAAAGCCTCATTAAGCGTTACATTACGAGCGTTCAACGGTCATTGGACAGTAAGTATAGGTATATGATAAGGCAATTTAAATAAAAATGAAATCCTTTTTCATTGATAAAGATTTGACACCGAAAAAACAACGAAGCAAAGAATGCACGGACTTACTAATGAAAGGGACCAATTAACGATGATTATTTTTTTCTCATGACTAATGTGATACAGCGGGTTTTAATCTTCAGATATTAGATATCAAGAGAAGATTTTTCATTTTATTTGTCGTACGTTTATTATTGAAAATGCATGTTCATTTTTGTGAATGTACACAGCAATCATATTAGACAATACTAATAAAACCTATTTGGATATATTCTTGTTCTTACAGTTACATAGTTTACAATAAATTATATTATATTTTTCGTATAGAATTTTTTATATTTGATTGTAAGTTACTTTTTTAATACCAGTCTCTCATTCTAGACCCTTAACACGCTGTATATAACTTTTTCTTGTCACCAAGTGATAAAAATCCGGGACTAATTCAGTGCCGTGTGCGCCACCCATAGCCATTCACATCAATTTATGGGCTTTTAACCTAATTTGTTGCTTTGCTCCCATATTAACCGCCCACGCTTCTGCCATCTTTGTTTAGCGATTGTATTAATTACAAATCCCTTCATAAATTAGAAGCTAATAATTAGATATTCGGTTTAATTTTTTTTAAGTTTTCAAACATGGAAACTTGGCACCTTTACTACCGTTCACAATGAGTATGCCTACTGTAATTTACAATCAGTTCTGCGCTTCATCTTGCTCTCCAGTATTGTTCTATTGTCTTTCGATTTCATTATGGGTGTGAAGGAATACTTAGGATTGTACTGAAACATTTGTTTATTTTGGCCTAAAACAAAACGCATACTATTGAAATATGTAAATATGTAAAAAATGAGGCTTTTTAAAAGAACTCATAAAATTATTGTGCTATTTTTAAAGTGTTATTCCACATCCACTTTGGATTAAAACTAGAATTTCTTAAAAAAAAGTATAAAAGTTTGAACACAGCGGTATCCCCCGAACCCGTGCTTCTTGTTATATTTACGTTGTTAGCATTTTTGTAATGAATTTTACAACATTTTGCTACCCAAAGAAATTATTAATAGAGGCCTTGACACGTATTATTTATTTATTGTAACCTTAGCAATGCATATGTCACTTTCTATAAAACTGTTAATATCAAACGCATAGTATTCTGTGTAGTATTTATTTTATTAACGTTATTCACTTCTCATATGTATATTATTATAAAAAAAATATTGACTTCATGTACTTTTCTACCTACATATTTTAATAACTGCTGAATTCTATATTCAGTTTAATCGTTATAAATTTTGTAATTTAATAAATCATCGCCTTTGACTGTATTTTAACTCCAGGCTAGAACGCTGGACGGCACACTGATAAAATCATTAAAATTTATCAGTCATATTATTTTACTTATAAAGTTGAAAAAAGAGTGAAGGTTAAAACATTCATTTTAATTTTTACTTTAGATGTAACGGTCGATACATGTAATAATATCTCATTTCACGTTATTATTGATAATTATGACATTGAGATTGAGATATTCGCTCCAAAGAATACTGTTTTTATAATATTGTGTATGAGATAAAAAAATTAACTATTAATTCTATATAAATATATGATTTTTGTATATCAAAATGTATGAGAAAACTGTGACCTTTTTAATGTCGTGTGTTTAACTTATTCTTAATGAGCAAACCTTGTTAACTATAATATTTTCCACTGCGTTATGATTCATTATTGATCGTATGATTTATGGTTTTGATTTATTTATAATAATATTAATGTTTGAGAGAAGTAATTCCGGATATAGGTAGAATTTTTTTACGGAACGGAAAATTCCACATTTCACGTAGACAATGATTCAGTGGTAAAATATTGTGTCTAAAACGCAATGTCTCGATTTTGGGCGGAAAGCAGTTAACGGACTGTCCTGACACTAGGTTTTCTCTGACTATCCTGCTATGTGGGATAAAGCGTAAAGCTAAAAAAAACAGTTATTTTACTTTCTTGTATAGAATAGTTAAACAAATTACTTTTTATAATGTACTTTATTATAAAATTAAAGTTTTAATTTACGTACACGTTAAAGTATTGTTATAAAAAAGAACAAAATTAAGGTAATAGATTGATAATATGTTTTTATTATTATTATTTAGTTTTTTATTAATTTAATCAAATATATACATTTATATAATTAACTCGCTTTATGATTTATTAACTGACTTTTTTGGCTGATTTCTATTTTTGATTGACTTCGTGTCTAAATTAGATCCGATTGTCGAAGTTGAAAATTGGCACTTGTGTCCGGATAATGATAATACAATACTTCATATAGCATACACCTGATACCTTTCCTAATATAACTGGTATAACTAGCAAATATATTTTTTTATTTATTGTTATTAATTACATCCCTATCTATAATTTAAAAGTACATTATTACGCAGTTGTATTATCTCTAGTCATACGATTAGATGATTGAATTATTCATTATTTGTCTTTACATGGAGGTGTAGTCATTATATAATATAGGCATTTCCATTTCAATTATTTAGAAATTGCTAAATACAGTGAATTTTCACTAATTTTCTATATTTATTAAAAGATAACAGATCCGCTATAAAACATACAGATATAAAAATAGTTTGTACTATTTTTCATGTAACCAAATCTAATATACAATCCATGCAACTGAAAAACAAAGATATCAAATGAAGCTATCTCACTTAACAATAAAACATTTAATTATGTATCTTACATTAGCAGAATGGCTCCTGATAGCCCAAATGCCACAAAAAATAAGCGTTGACATTTAAATCGACTCGTATTTTATATTGGAATAATATATAGTCGAAAATAATTTGTTTATGTTTTTTTTTCTTATGAACGATAAAGTTGCGATAAGCTGTAAAACGTCCTAAAAGACTGGTAAGGTTGAAGTTAATAAATATTTTGTGTGTGCAGACCAAATTTCGACATATACCACTTAATTTACACTAATGAATACCAAATGAATGCAAGACGACATCTAATGGCCAACAAGTAATGTCATATAGTGATGCATTTTAAATATAAATTATATCGATATTGCAATCCCTTAATTTATAGTAACAAACCTTTCATATGACCCTGAATTGATTAAAAGAAATACAGCAATAAATATTTAAATCGTACATTTTATATTTGTTTTATATAATAAAATTACAACTGATTACAGATCACCGATTCTTTTGACGCCCTCTGAAACATCGATATAGCTTTATCGCATCTCTAAAATGTATGAATTAAACGAGTGGTTGAATAAAATCAACTCTTTTGGGCTAATCGAATTAGGCACTGATAGTTATCTGTGCGATTTAACACATTTTGCATTCTTTTGTCCATCGGCTATTAACTGAGCAGGTAGCGGTCCCTTGCCCACTAATATTGAAACCCAAATATACTAAGATATTATAATTTGACTGTTTGTTTCAATTTCGAATAAGTGACCATTTGTATGGGAATCGATAATTTGTATATGATATCCAATCGTAGTACTTACAAATAAGAAGTAGGTATGTATATATTTTTATATATTCAATATATTTTGCCGGGTGGGAAATTAAAATATATCAATGTTATCATATCATTTTTTACAAATTCATTCCATTTCAAGAAATTGCGTAATTAAGACCAAAACAAATGATAATACCATCTAGGTATATTTTAGTTTTATACCTAAAATATATATTTTGTGGTTTATAAGTGTCTTATGATTTACGACGACGTGAATCAAGGATGCACTCCTATGTATCTAAAAAGAAGACGTAGATTTATGAATATTTATCTTTTATTATTGGTACGAGAGGTCGAAGGAGAACTCAGTTGACCTTCGAAAACTCGAAGGTACTGCAGGAAGGTCACGTAAAAAAGCATCAGGACCCCCCGAAGGGCATGTATGAAGAGGCTAATAACTGTGGACGAGTCGAAAGAGGTATGCAGGGATTGTAGCTTTTGGCGCTCCGTCCTTTCTGACTACCCCGCAAGGGACAAAGCGTGAACCTAAAAAAAAAATCTTCTATTATTGTTAGAAGAATCCTCCCAACAACACAAATATCAAATATAATTTTTTAACAGCTTCACGTTTTAACCCGCATAGCAGGATAGTCTTAGACAACCTAGTGTCGAGACACTCCGTTGACTGCTATCCGCCTGAAAAGGAACATTGCGAGTTGCGTGAGAGAACTATTTACTACTTATTAAATTGTAATATTATAAGATCTATTTTAAACGGATTGGTCGGAACGGAGTGGTCTACATTTTAGTATTCGAAAATACATCTTTGGAAACGCTTTAAACACTTCACAGTAGTCCGTGGTCATATGTACAGTCTAGTTTCATTTAAAAATTTTCAATATTGTTTATTTTGTAACACATCTGGATATTCATTGAAGATGGTCCCTTTTAGTGATAAGGCCGTCTTTTGCTGTAAATATAAGCAAAATTGTTAACATGTTTTTTATATGCAATTGCATATTTGCAATAAAGAGTTTTATTAATATTATAGTTAGTTAATAGCAGCGCAATTAAACAAAATATCTTGCATTAATTTATGAACAAAATTTTAAAATGATGAACTCATAGCACACCTATCTATAAATCTATTCTCTTAATAAACTTTGGGTTATAATAAATCCGTGTTAGAACCGTGTTATTCGGTTTTATGGAGTGGGTAATAAAATAATAAAATTAGACATATAAAGAGTGATGGGACGCGAGATGGTACAATAAACAGAGGTCGACGTTGGAATATATTTATAAGAATATCTTGTCAAAAATTTAAATTCATAATGTGGATAATTGGCGTATCGTACTGTTGTTTTTTTTTTTTATATTTAGCTTATTCATAAGCTCAGTTGGTTTAAGTATGAAACAGTTCTGGATTCAAATTCTAATATGTTTATGTATAATATGAGGCCATCGTGGCCTCGTCTGACTGTAAATGCGATTGGTTGTGGTTTCGGTTTCCACTCGGAGGACGGAATATATATTTAAAATTTGTTTTCATTTCTCCATTCTGGTGAGAAAAAGCGCGGGTAAGTTCACCACGGATTCAACATGCAAAATCTGAAATTCAGACAGAAAGCAGACAACAGAGTGTCTTGACACTATGTTGTCTCTAAATACCCAGCTGTGTGGAAAAATAGTGAAGCTTAGTTGTTTAAATTCCATGTCAACAATGAGTGTTAGTAGTATCTATTCTTCAATATTAATTATAGCCTATCTATTTGGTTTACCTAGATTTGATAGTAACAATAAAAACTATTAGTCAAATTCTTTAGAGGGTGCTTTGAAGACATTGTACACTTTTGTTTTTTTTTTATTATTGCAACATATTTTTGACAAAAGTACGTATACCTACTGTATAATTTATTTAAGCTTATATATTTATTAGAGAAGTGTAAGTTCTGTACATACATAGTAATGTATAATAAATATTTTTTTGCTGTAAAAGTATAACCATATTGCCTGTTTTATTCCATTTTAATACAAAAAATAACACTATAGAATTTACCTCTCATTAAAATTTTCCTCATGCTTCGCCTCTGTGTGGTACAGTTCCAACGGCGATTTCTGAACTGATGAGCGCACTCTGTGGCTCCTAACGTCACTCCTCGGCTTATTTCCTTAAGCAGACCAGTCTCGTTCCTACAGATCTGGGCTAAGCGGCCGCGCGTCCGTCTGTTCTTCTTGCACACCATACGAGGGTCCAGAATCACTGCGCTGCCAGACGCCCTGAACAAAATAATATATTTAAATATATGTTTTGCCTTTGTTGTTTAAAAGCAGTGTAGACAAGTAAGACTGTTTAAAAATCTATGATTATTACATATTAATAAAACTAGAAATAATAAAATCTTTGATTTTCGCGATTTTTATACATTTTAAATGAAACTATTTTAACCGGATTAATCGCGTATATTTTGATATTCGAAAATACATTTCGGACACCTGACGTTTCGAACACTTTACAGAAGTCCGTGGTCACAGTAAAATAGTTTCATTTAAAAACTAGAAATCTGTCAGCAGGTTCTACTGTAGTTAATTTCCTTTCCAAATAAGCATTTTTTTAAACACTACAATAGAAACATAACTTAAATATAGGAAATATATAAAAGTTAAAAAAAAGTATTTATTTCATAGTTATTATTAAATATTAACACGTGAAGAAAAATCTTTCGCACAATGTTTACGGAAACCTTCTGACGAAAAAGTAGGTATGCAAGACATATTCATAATAATATATATTTTTAATAAAATTTACATAAAATTAGTAAAATCAGTTCTTAAATATTACACACAATTCAATGTGCTTGACATATACTTTTATATAAAGTGACACGTTGCTAGGAAACCGCGAATTTTACGGGTCATTGGAACAACTTATTGGTATTCGTATTTAATTCGTCTAGACAGTGTTAATCAACCATTTTAGCTCGACGTAACCTGTATCCGCTATTTAGGATCTCTTGTTAATTGATTAAGTATGAATAAACAAGGAACCAAATTTAAAGAACTAAAATCACTAAAAGGCTTCGTAATAAAATGTACTTAACCAAGGCTCTAATGTTTCTAACCGCAGAGTATCATTGTAGGTCTTATTTCATATATTATTGAAAGAGATAACAGGTAAATGTAAAACGGAGAAGATTCTTAACTTCACGCTTTTATCCCGCATAGCAGAGAAGACAGAAAGTACTTAGTGTCAACACTTCGTTTTCGACCGAATTCGAGATATTACGCGTTGAGTGGTGGAACTCAACGCCGCTCATTATCTTTACTAGAGCGAGGAAGTAAAAATAATTTTAATATAATCACTCCTCCGAGTTTGAATCGAAACCACAACCGATCGCGTTTACAGTCAGACGCTGTCACACTACGCTACGACCGGCCTATACCGGCCTATATATAATATTTGTATTAAAAAAATAGTTATTTTTAAATTTAAAAAAATCACTTTAAAGTATTTTTGCTTTATTCTGCTAGTACTAATGAGGACATGCTGGTAAAATATTGAATAAGGAATAATCAAATTTAGTTTACCTGACCACGGACTACTGTAAGGTGTTCGATACATCGGGTTTTCAAAAATGCATTTTCGAATAATAAAACATATGTGATTAATCGATATAAAATAGTTTCACAAAAAAAATTAAATTATTCAATTTTTGCAAATTCACTTGCATATTCAACAGTAAGCAGTTTATAATTAAAACAAAAATAAACACGTAATAAGTAATATGAAATGTCTATTAATTTAAATAAACCTAACTTTTAATGTTGAACTTTTATATTTATTCTATACCAGAAAATTTTCACTAATATGGAATATATACACGAGAAGAATAAAAATAAACACTCAGGTCACATTTTATGCTATATCTAATTTCATAACAAATCAGTAGTCAGATCTGAATGAAATGTATTTTTGGTCCTGTTTATATTTTGATCTGACGTAGTGTGGATGAAATATTCTCAACTTTAAATACAAGATAAGGCTGATTAGTTTTTTCTTAATAATTACTAGCATATATTAAAATCATTAAAATATAATTTATAATTTGCTCAACACGTTTACGCTTTCAAGTCACTTTATGTAATGATAAAGTGAAATTAACTACCTTAAACACCCACTCAATTTCAAAATCAGAACGTTCCTAATTACAGAAACGGTCGTAAAAACCGACTTACTACAAGTAGTGTTGTGCTTCGGACCGGTAAATATCGATTTACGATCCGCCACGGGTATCGAGGAGAGACGCGCGCCAGGTCGCGCTGACTGATCGATTGTTTACTCGATAAGAGTTCATTGTCAGAGCATCGAGTGCGAAGCTAGTTTGAATAAATTTAGACGTGTCTGAAGACTTTACCGGGAACCCGGTCTCGCTCGATATTGATCGATTAACGTAACGATTCGATAATGGATCTCCGATTAAAACTGAATTCATTGAGGATTGTCGCTAGTTACGAGTACTTCAAACCAGTTCATTTCTACAGATGAAATCTTTGATAAGGCTGTATGGTAGAAACTGTTATTTATTTTAATGTATTCGTAATAATAAGAATAAGAAATATATAATTTTTAAATTAAAATGCGAAGTTAAATATTTATAATGTATGTCAAATTACGTGACGTGTTTTGTCAAGTGAATCATATAAATACAATACTTTCAAAATTAACTTTTTATACCGCGCAAATCGTATACGGATATCAAGTAAATTTGACTTATTAATTTAAACATTTACATAGAGAAGAATCAATTATAAAATAATGTAAGGAACAAGTTTGCCGGCAAAATATTACGAACAAAAATAGACTTATTAATACATATTACATAATAATGTAGATATGTTATCGATTTGCAACTACGCACCAGAGTGCACCTGCACTAAGAAACTGACGTTAAAATGACAGAAAGTATTTTTTTGTTCTCTACTAAACTAAATAATTTAAAAACATACCCGATTACTCATCGAAACTAAAGAATTTATAGAAAGACGTGTTCATAGACTGTTATAAACAACTACTGTTCGGCCTTGCCGTTTTACTACAACAGTGAAAATGCTACAACAATAAAAGTCAAGAGGAGCTAAGTTATGAGTCGTGTAAGAAATGCAAGGCACCCACAAAATAATTTTATTAACCTCATACGCCTAAACTGTTTACGAAGTTATAACAAATTTCATCATAGGAATTTAGAAGCGATGAGTATGTTGGCTCGCCTAGTTTGGTACTGTTATTTGTTTAATATAGTTAAATTGAACGTGTAAAGGACGTGATACGTCACTATGTTTTTTGTTAGTGTTTATACAATTTTTCTAATTAAGAAAAAAATATGCATTTTTGTAACAAATTGCAAGATTCTCTAAACATTTAATATTAAATTATTGAAATTTTAAAACATTTGTATAGTGCGTAAATCATAAAAAAATATAGTAAAATATATCAAATATAATATTTTTTTATAAAAATTTACATACTTAAAATCTAAAATGTATATTTAACAATAAGATTTTCGTCCATTTTTTTTTAATTCTTTAAAATGCTTTAACAAGCCAACTAAACGAAAATATGTTATAATTAATTGTAATTTAATTTCACGATTCATCAACTTAAAAAACAGTCGAAAAGCACTGCACTTGCACAGCCACTGCTCGTAAAAACATTTTTTTAGCTTCACGCTTTTATCCCGCATAGCAGGATAGACTACTATTCAATCTAATCTTAAGAAACTCTGTACTCCGCTTTCCGTTAAATTTGACACATCGCGTGTTGAGTGGCGCAACTCAACGCCGCGCTATGTCTTACCAGAACGAGGAAATGAATATAATGTACATATAATCATTCCCCCGAGTGGGAATGAAACTCACTACCGATGGCGTTTACAGTCAGAAGCTGTGCCACTGCGCGACGAACGGCCTCAACTAAAATAACAGTAAATATAAAATAATATAAACTTTCTCTAAATCACATATGGAATTCATTTAAAAATATCTAACATATACCAAGAAGATTCTCAGAGTCATTATCAACGTTTACATTAGTTGAATCAATCGGCAAGTGGCGGTTGAATGCGCGCGCGTTGACACCTACCCGTGGGCACATTCGTCTCTCGAGTCTTGACTTGTGATATACGTAGTTCTTCCGAGATTGTGATTCGATGCTATCATAGTTTTGAATTGTTTGAAAGTTTATGGAATTTATAGTGCATAATTTAATTTTAATTTAATTAAATTTATTTTAAATATTTTTTATTGTATTTTGTACTTTCAATTGTTATTGGTACACTAAGATGTACAAAAACAAATTACTGTAACAAAATGAATTATTCTTAGTAACGTATTAGTTGGTAGGCTAACAGTTTTTAGCTTCACGCTTTTATACCGCATAGCAGGCACAGGAAGTACCGAATGTCAAGACACTCCGTACTCCGCTTTCCGCCGAATTCGAGATATTGCGTGTTAAGTGGCGAAACTTAACACAGTGTTTTGTCTTACCTGAGCCAGGAAATGAAAATAATTTAAATATACTGCCAAGTGAGAATTGAACTCACAATCACCCGTATTATCATCACAACCTGTACCACTGTGCCATGATCAAAATATATAATTACTCTTAGTTTATTTAAGGAGATCTTATTATATACATATATATATATATACATATATATATATATATATATATATATATATATATATATATATATATATATGTATGTAGACTGTACGTTATAAGTATGTCATATTAAATATAAAGACTGCACCGAGAAGAGATTTCCAGACATAATCACAAAACAAATATATATCTTAACTAATATTTTTATTTATTAACTTAATATTTTTCAAACACTTGTTTGAGCTTACAATATATTACATATATATTTAGCTTAAATTAATTCATAAATTTGACATATATTTATTCTAATTATTGTCATATAGCACCTGCATAGTTATAAAATCCGTCAATAAGTACTTACAGTTTATTTTGGCCTTAATTTAAGTATATCTTACTGACAGCAGAGTTTCAGTGAACTAAGAAAATGATATTAAATTATGTGTAATAGAAATTGTACTTTATTCACTGTATATAGAGTAGATATTCGTTTGGAGTTAGCTTCAATGGAATATTGCCAGATCCGTGACAAACCTCCGTCTATCCAGACGAATAAATTAACTGTGATAAGTTGTATGTCAATTAATTATTCTTCAAAGCACCATCTGGTGGAAAGTCGGTTAAGCGCGGCGAGGAAGTGACCTAACGACGAATTTTATAATGATTACCTATTTTATTTAAACGGTTGTTATTGTTTTTGTATGTAATGAAATATATTACAGATGGCTGCAATTTAATTTGTACGTTTTTTATTATCATAAATTATAGCAAATATAAAATGTTTATATATTTATATTTCTTTATTTTAGGTTCCCTCAAAATACAGTCAATCATAATCTAAATAAGGCCGGTTGTGGCACAGTGGGACAGCGGTTGACTGTAAATGCGATTGGTTGTGGGTTCGATCCCCACTCGGGGGAGTGATTATATTTAAATTATATTTATTTTCTAGCTCTGGTATGACAAAGTGTGGCGCTGAGTTCCGCCACTCAAGACGCAATGTCTTAAATTTGGCGGATAGCGGGGTATAGAACGTCTTGACACCTATGTACTTCCTGTCTACCCTGCTATACGGGATAAAAGCGTGAAGCTAAAAAAAACATTTAAATGAGAGAATAAGCTAAATATGCTAAATCAATATTATAAAAAAAGCTGCGATCAGATTGTCTTAACATTATGTTTTGTTTGACTATCCTGTCACACGGGATATAACGTAAGCCTATTTTTTTAAATTAATATAATTTTTTTAATATATATGACAGATAAAAATACACAATGAATATGGCATTCGACCTAAATGTCACACATATTTCCCTTTCACACTGACATCGTAACAGACATGACCTACGACAACACTTGGCACGTTTCATATAAAACCATCGTTAGGCACTAATTATTCGGTTATTTATTTAGCACATTTTCTCTTAACGTTTATATATATATATATATATATATATATATATATATATATATATATATATATATATATATAAACACTTTAAGATTGGCCTGTTTTAATACTACTTCTTGAAACTAGTGCTGGCATTTACTATTGTACGGACTGTGACGAATGGATTTGCCATTGGCATTATCAAAGGAGATCTTAACGACTTGGTTAAAATTAATTCATATTTAAATGATTTAGAATCTTCCTGTTACTTATAAATAAGTTGCAAACAATAGCAGTAATATGAGGACGGTAGTGGTACACACGATCGGTAGTGGGTTCGGTTCCCACTTGAGAGAATGATTATATTTACATTATTTCCATTTCCTCATGCATTGTTAAGCCAAAACACGGCGTTTATTTTCGCCACGTAATGTCTTGAATTCGGTGGAGTATGGAGTGTCTTGTGAAATTAGTTACTATCTGTCTACCCTGCAACGCAAAATAAAAAGCATCTTCATACAATTGGAACGTTTAATCGAAGCGATTTGCCAGAACTACGTGGTTGTGAATTTTCTGTAGCTTAGGAGTTGCTTAAGAATAATAATAAAAAAAATCGCGTCTGTCTTCGTCGTCTTAGACTTCCACATAATATAATATAATCTAGATTTAAGGGACATCTCTTAAAAAGTAAAACTTACTTATGACGATACAAACAGAGAACTTTTAACTGTCTAAATACTTTGGCGATATCCTGGAGATACATGTTCAAAGACAATTCAAATACGTTTTAAAATATACCTCCTACAAAATGAATACATAAAAAATGTATTTATTATTTATTAATTTCAAATATATGGGTCAGCTAACGATACCGTTCCTAGCTTACTCGGAGAGATATATATACTTAAACTATTTTTGTTTTTCTAAATATTCAGAAAAAGGGCTAAAGGCGGAGAAAGAAGTGACTGATCATTCATTCAGGTACTCTCCGTAGATAACTTATAACGTGATACCCACACAAATTACTACAATCAAACGTTGAACTAGTTCATTTAGCACTGCTAGAGCGATGGCCTGTCGCGCACGGCGGCCGGCCGCGTGTTTGTGCTGCATTTAGCGTGCACTCGCTAACTTGCATGTCGCTCTGATACAGAGCACCATAGATTATTACGTAGATGTTTAATTATGGTTTCAAGAATATGTTCATTATTTTGTTTATAAATGTTTCATTAGTAGTAGAGTAGTAGTTGTGGACCTGAGTTCTACTCGGTATGATTATATTTATATATTATATTCATTTGCTCACTCTGATAAGAAATCTGAGTTTCGCCAATCAATACAAAATGTCTCGTATTTAAGTGGTAAGAGAAAACGGGGTATATTGGGTTTAGGTTTTCTGTGACTATCCTGTTGTACGGTAAAGGCATGAAACATTATTTATCTGAAGATTTTTTTTTAAAACTAATTCATATATAATAAATCTTTAAGGATACAAAACATTTCATTTTGTGAGTTCAGTAAACATAGCAGAGAGCTTTGTAGTGAATAATATTTCATATGTTTTAAGGTCCACATAGTAGGTAAGGCAGAGAGAATCTAGTATCAAAACACTCTGTTCTCCGATTCGATCCGTCAAAATTTGACGTTGCATATTGAAATGGCAGAACTCAACGCTGTGCCACCAAATGGGAATCGAACCAACAACGACGTATTAAGTTAAAAAAGCTTTTATATATAGATATTAAATAAGCCATTTTCAGCCTCAATAAATCTGCTGTCGTTAATTTGAAAAGCTCCAGTATGAGTTGTATTAGAAAAATATACATAAACAGAAAAGCATACAGAAACTTAACAGCAAAAATGAAGTGTATAGTATAATTATATTTTTGTCGTTTTAACCCATCTACTATAATATAATAATCTTTGTAAAATAACGTTGAATGGACAGAACGCGTCATTGTGCGTAGCTTCAGCAATTATCGCGCGCACCCATTATGGAGGTGACTGTGGCGCTAAAACGGCTTATTGTAACCTATATTGAATATATATCGTCATAAAATCTTTCGAAAGCTAATATCTATTTTTTTTAGTCAATACATTTCGTACTTCGCTTTCTACCGAATTCGAGACATTGCTTGTTGAGTAATGGAACTCAACGCCGCGCTTTGTCTTACCAGAGTGAGAAAGTGACAATAAACTTAAATAAAATCACTCCCTCGAGAGGGGGAACCTTCAACCGGTGGCGTTTACAGTCAGACGCTGACACACTGCGCTACGACCGTCCATAATATTTAAGAAAATAACAGAATATTCATATAAGGTCTTGATTACGAGAGGAAAGCAGTCAACGGAGTGTCTTAGCACTAAGTTGGTTCTGGTTCTGCGAAATAAAGTGTGAAAAATACACCATGATATTTAACTTTCACTTGAAGAAAAATTAACCATCATAAATACAGAAACGCCATGATTAGGCACAAAATCGAATTCGCTAAAGATTTAGAAAAAAAAACTACGTGTTCAATATATGACAAGAATGATTTTACATTTAATAATACATATGATCATTTTCTGACCAATTATATAAAAAAAAACATTTCCACATGTAATATGAATATAATTGTAATATTAAACGTTATACATGGATAAAGCTTTCGAAAGCGTAAAAACCTTAACAATGAAGTTACAAACGTCTCGGACCCAATTTTAAACGGCTACACAAACAACATCGCCATGAACATCTATGATGCAGCTCCTAAAACGTTGTGACAATATTGCTCATCGTTCCATACACTTTTAAAAGTGTTTACTTTTGTCAGTGACAGGGTTATCTAGTCTTGACAATTACAGTCTACAAAATGACCATTTCATCTGGTGCAGCTTCAATAATTTCTATGATAAGGTAGCAAGTTGTACGTCTCGACGGCATTGTGGATGGTTGGTCGGTAATGGTAATAATGTTTACAGTTAAGTCGTCATGTAGTCGCTAATCGCGTCCAAGTCACAAGTTAGCGCCTCGCCCGGTGTCCGCAAACAGCCTCATTGAATGTCACACGCTGAATGAGAGCCGATCTGTCCTGATGGGTGTGCACACGCATGGTCTCACGACCGTCGCCTCGTGGGGGTGCTCAATTATAACTATATGTTAGACATATTTTATGGTACACGTTCTACGGAATAGCAAAGTAATTATTCATTTGATATTGATCGTGTTAATCGATGGTGGCTTTTTTGCTTATTTAACAAAGGTGTGAATCTTGCTTGTTATAATTGCATGGTTTGAAAGGTTGTAACCTTACTCGGAAAAATATTTTCCTATGGATTTTTTTCAATTTGGGCACACAACTACGAGATCCAGTTCTCCAATACAAATATAACCAAAATTAAAGCAGTTTATGATTAATTTTACTTTAAATGAATAATTAGTACAGTACATACTAAATTACACAAGCCTTTAGTAAAATTGATCAAAATAACAAACTTTTATCTCGCACTACCGAAATACATTAGCCTATCAATTAATCAAATGAGAATGACTTATGATGTGGAAATACGGTATTATTCAATAGTTAAACTGGATTTAATTACGGCTACGGGCGTATGTATACAGGCATGGTGTGCGTAATAAAATTTTAATGCCCATCCATACATTTCAATCTGTCCCAGAAATACTGTACCAACAGAGTTTTATGTTTTTATTACATTATCAACATTAAACATGAACTACGAACGGACGCTTTACAAAATATTCTATGAACACTTAGCGCGTTATCGCCAAGATACAGCAATTTACTCGGACCCATTCGTACAAAAAGTAAGAAAACATTAAAATTATTCTAATGGTCTTGAACGTAAGTATTACATGTCGTAATGACTTCATTTCAATTTAAATATTTTAACATTAAACGTTTTTAATAGTGTTTCTAAGTTGATAAACTTTCAAGATTTTTTAATATTTAGCTACTTATAATATAAGTTACTTTTAATAAAATATATAGATGTTGTAATAAAATCATATTTTTTTTGCTTCATTCTTTTATCTCGCGTAGTCTTTAGTCTCGCAGAGTACACAGAAAACTTTTAGTGTCAAGACTACTTACTCCGTTTTTCGCCGAACTTCAAACATTGCGTGTTGAGCGCGGTACTCAACACCGCACTTTGTTTTACCAGAGCCAGTAAATGAAAATAATTTAAATAAAATCATTCTCATGTGAGAATTGAATTCACAACTGATAGCGTTTACAATCAGACGCTATCCCACTGCGCCACAACTAGACTCAATTTTGATTTGCAAAACTGGTCATATTATCGTCATTTAGTGATATTTCAGCAAATAACACTAATCCTTACATATTAAGTTCATAGTGGAACATTTCATTAGATAAATCTGCGACTATTGCTGAAATTGATTCCATGATATTTTAAAGCTTCACGTTTTGTCCCAAATAGTAAGATAGTCAGAGACAACCTAGTGTCAAGACACTCCGCTGACTGCGTTCCGCCTGAAATCGAGACATTGCGTGTTTAGTGGCAAACTCAACGATGCGCTTTGTCTTACCGGAAAAAATAATAAAATAAATATAATCATTTCTCCGACTTGGAATCGAACCCATAACTGTTTTTTTTTGCGTTTACGACGATTACCTCTTTTTTTTTCCTTAATAATAAGAAATTATTTTTTTAATTAAAAAGAAATAATCTGTAGAAACTATTACCTAGTTTGTTAAAATTTATAACCACTGCCAACATTAAAACAAAAATAATGATTTAGAAACAACACTACATGGAATTTTTGTAAATACTAAGAATTCAGGTGTAATTATAGCAAATTTTTTTTTTACATTCCACATGTACATACATGTTTTTTGACATTTCGTGGACACTTAGCAAAGTATTTCAACCATAATTATCTGATAAAAGTGTCATATAAGTATTTAATTGGCATAGATCGTCAAAAACACTATCGATTTATGTTATTAGGGCAGTGTCGACTGGAAGTTTCTAATTAGACAGTAATTATTAAGTTATCTATCGAGCATGTGAGATTAGGAAACCGGTGTTGTGACTGCTGTCAGAGCGGATATGTATGTGTTTATTAATTTATAATTTTAAGGGTAAGCTGCGAATTCGTGTTTACTTGTAAATTGGGTGGGATTGATGCTACTTTACCTTTTGTTGTTGTACCTGATCGGGTTGTGAAGTTGTTTAAAGAACTTTTGAATGTGAATTCTGTTGTATTTTTAAAATCTATTTATATTTGTTTTTTTTTGTCTTTTGTTTAAATTTTTAAATTCTGTTTTTATTTGTTTTTTTTGTCTTTTGTTTAAATTACAGTGATTTAAACTAAATTTTATTTATAATACGTATATCGTATCGTAGTTTTTATACTCTTCTAAGTAAACATAAGTAATGTAGAACATATACGGGCTTAGCATAAATAATAATAGAAATATTATAATTTATTATATTATAAGCATAGCATCTTGAATATATCAGAATTAAAAAGTCTTTAGCTCTAAATAATATGTACGTGTTAAGATAGTTTGCATTTGGGTAAAAAATAATTCAAAATATTCTCCTTTCTCCAGTTTAGTTAGATTAAGTGCTGCGTTAAACTCCGCCACAACACGTGCGTAGCTCGTAAATTATATAAAATAGAAAATGAAGTGGCGTGACTATATTTTTTTGCATATCTATAATAAATTATTGTCTTGCGCTAAAACGTCATTCATATAATTTCAATTTCAAACATACATAAATTAATATATTTATATTGAAATAGAAAACGAAAAGTTTCATGGATATTAATTTTCAAAAATCAAAACATATAAATCAAATGCGAGACTTAAATATGTGATAAAATTAAAGAATGTATCCCAAACAATGTCGCCTTAATAGATCTGGTGGCTCTTAATGTAAAATAAATAAATTAATTACCCAATAAATCTTTTAGATGCGGATTTAAAGCTACTCATTAAATATCATATACTTTGTTCGTTTTAATGGAACGACTGTATTATTCAAATGTTATTGTTTTAAATTAGTTTAGTTTATAATGTAAGCGCCATATACGTATGTGTGTATGTGTCTTTAGAGTCGAACAGACTCCAAATAGGCCATTATAATTTGTACGAAATTCATTTTCGTATTTTATTGAGTGTCGTCTATATTTTGACGTATTAAAATATGTTTATAATTAAGATAATCATAACTATTTATTATAATATATCTTGGTTTGTTTTTTTTTTAATATTAAATTATAATCTGTATTTTTTCGAATTAGGCATTGTACTTGATATCTTGGGACGAAAAAGTCTCATTCACATATTTTTTTTTAAATATGTACCTATATTATCCCTCAATTCAGGTGTAAGATCAAACTCTCAAAGTCTTGTAAAACTGAGTAATTTTTTATTTCCAGTAAATTCTCTTTAACTAATATATTTTTTTTATATTAGCCTACTGAGTAAAGTGGCAGAAATCAACGCCACACTTTGACTTACCAAAGCGGAGAAACGAAAATAATTTTAAAATAAAAATCGTCATGAGGAAGCTCGTGGCGCAGTGGAACAACGTCTCACTGTAAACACGATCGGATGTGGGTTCTATCCACACTCGGGGGACTGATTAAATTTAAATTCTTTTCACTTTGTAAAGACAAAGTGCGACGTTGAGTTCCACCGCTCAACACGCAATGTCTCGAATTCGGTAGGAAGCGAAGTACGGAGTGTGACACTAGTTACTTTCTGTTTATCCTGCTATGCGGGATAAAAAGTGTGAGGCTAAAAAAAATTGTCCCGAGTAGGCATCGAAGCACAAGCATTGTACCTACGGTCGTTCTCCGACTACGCCATATCATGACTTTCGAATCTATACTGACGTCACATTTAACCATAAATCCTTGTTCTACCCTTACGTAGCGGGAAGATCACCTGTCACTGTTTTGAATTCCTGTACAATATTATATGTAATTGTGTCAAATAACGTTAGCCTTATTTAGACGCCATATTCTTCAGTTTTTACCTACAGTTGGAGAAAGAAAATTTAAATAATTTAGCTAAGGTGTTTATCATACACATAAATTATCAAAAAATATCTCTGCCTATTACTTTAACGACATATTTCATACTCATCCGTTCGCAAAATTTTCTTCAAAAAAGGATCTGAACTTTTTACTTTACGTATCTATAAATATAACGATACTTTTTTTAGTTCTAGAATTAAGCAGCTAAAAGCACTATTTATTTTATAAAGTGCCCAACTGGTTCCAAACGGTACATTGACATGCACTAGGCTCTGGTTTCCAATACAAGAATTATATAAACTAGATAAAAATTTGAAAGTTGCTAACAAAATAATTTATTATATCAATCAAGTTAATCACTTCTCGATTCTAGTGATAGCAATTATATGAACTAAATATAATATTGTATTAATTGGGAGTGTTGCCGTGTATGTTAGATCCGCTATTACATCGTGGATACATTAAAATAAAAATGTAATTAATTAAGTAATCGATGTTTTAGTTCTATATCGAATCGTGGGCGAACGAAATCAACGCATCGCGTACAGACATGCTATGCTTTAAAATATCTTGTAAATTAAATTTGTATATGTGAGCGATTTTACACGTTATTAATAGGAAGTTGGTACTGGTTTTTTTCTAATTGTTTCTATATATATTTATATATTGAAAAAAAAATTAGAACGTCAAATGGTGTAGATATTAATTTTAGGTTTACAATACAAGAGGCATTATTTTATTTATTTTATAGCTTCACGTTTTTATGCACCCAGTTTTTAAGTACCCAGTGTCAAGACACTCCGTACTCCACTATATGCCGATATCAATACAATGTAAGTTCAGTGGCGGAACTAACGCTTGTTTTTCCAGAGCGAGCAAAAAATGATTTTAATATAATTCCTCTGAGTGGGAATCGAACCCACAGCTAATCGCGTTTCCAGTCAGACGTGGTGCCACTGCGCCACGACCGGCCATTCTTATTTGTGTAAACGGAGAGAAAGTACGATGTACCAACTTTACGATGTATTTAAATAGATAAAAAAAAATAAAAATGCTTTCAGTAAAAATGATGAAATTATTACTACCAACTTTTTTTCGTACAAATTTACAATAATTTTCAAATAAAACAATTCTACTTTATACAATTAAAAAAACAAAATTAAACTGTTCATTTAAGTTTACTTAAATTAAAATCGAATTAACAGTTTTAAGAAGGCGGAAATTGAACTAATGGCAGTCTTAATTAAATCGGTTACATGCAAAATGACTATACTGTTTTTTGAATATTTAATATTTGTATATTATATTCAATAATAAATATTACATTATTTTTAACATGACTTTAAAAAAATATATTTTGTGAGTCACAATGTCTGTACAATGATCTGCCACACCCACGTCGTCTGCTGACATCAACTTTTATAGTCAATGATTTTAATGAAAGGCTTGATTGGTCAAATGATTAAGCATATTACATAAACTGATTGAAAAATTGTAGAATTAACTAAGTTAAAATCACAAGCTTAACCCTACATATAAAAAAATTATAATTTGTAACACAGTGGTAGCGCAATGAGACAATGTCTAGCTAAAAGAATATGATAGTAGATTTGAATCCTAATTTAGAGAATAATATTAAATAATATTTAAATAAAAAACACCTGTTTTTTAAAAAAAAATGATAGGCCGAGAAGCGTTCACTGAATGTCCTAGCAGTAGATTTATAACATTTTTTTTAACTATTTACAAAACTAATAAATATACAAGACTATATTTAGAATTCAAATAGAAGGAATGAGAGAGATTTCATTCTTCAACCAATCAAATATTCTCGAGAAGTTCTGTAAAATTTTGTGGGTCGTCTGATTGTCGTTCCGTTTGTCGTTTGACCTTCTTTAAGATAATCACTCCTAGAAAAGCGAGACGACGATTTACTTTACAAATACAGAAAAAGGATGTATAGCAAACCTTAAGATCACGGAAGTCGTAAAAGGTTTAAAACTAAAATAAACACATAGTTTATCTCACGGCTCATCAGAGCCTTGGATATAATCTAATTGTCACTTCGATGCTCTAGATATCTGGGGAACGTGACAACTGCGTTAAACTACACACTTTTGACTCAACCATGACCGAGATCTTATCGATGAATTGAATATTTGTGTTTAAATATATTAATATAATGTTTGAGTAGCAGGAATTTGTAAAAATTTCTACAGGCATGCTAACAACATAAATAAATTGTAACAAATGTATAAGAAATTCGACGCAGCCGGTAGTTGAACGCACGGCTTAGCGGTGGTGCTTGGACGGTATCCAAAAGGCACGGGTTCGAATCCCCCTGCGTTCAAAAGTTTTATATGATTTTTCAAAAATGTTTTCTAATTTTAAGTGTGGAATAACACTTTAAAATGGTAAAATATTAATATATATATATATATATATATATATATATATATATATATATATATATATTTCATACTATCGTGGAGATTTGTATGTAATGACGAAGGCGTATAGAAAATCGAGCAATGGTTCTGAAGAATAAGTTAATAAATTTAATTAGTTATAAATGAGGTATTTCTAAATGCCCTATTTCGATTTAAAAAAAACATTATATATACTAAACTAATCATATACTTCCTTAATTTAAGAAATTCTTCATTCAATCGTTCGATTTCTTTTTCTCGTGATCTTACATGACGTAGTTGATTATTCACGTTAAAATCATTAATCCCGTGCGTCATTATAAGCATCAAGTTAAACGAAATTTCCAAAAACAAGTTATATACAATTTATTACTTATTGTGGCTACCGAGGTGTGCAGTGGAACAGCGTCTGAAGTGAAGTGGTTGTGGGTTCAGTTTATTTTTATGTATGTAAGTAAGTATGTATGTAAGAATGTTCATCTGCTCCCTTATAACTTCGAAACTACTCATTGTAATTGAACAAATGAGGTAGACTACAGTGTCTTTTAGTCATCGCTATTATAATATAGCATTTGCTATAAATTTTTTTTGTTTCGAACTTTCTAGAGCGTATATTAGGTTGTAATTGATTTTTAGTTTTTGAAATTATTTTTATTTATTTATACATATCTTACAGAATACAATGCATTTAAAAAATACTGTTTAGAACCAGTAAATTAATTACTGACTTTAATAATGAAATCTGACATGTGCCGTATTTCTAGAAATAATAATATCTTTAACACCTTTAAACATATAGGTACGTGTTGAAACATGTTAAGCCCATTGGCTGCGTAGCCTTCAAACATAGCTTAATTAACGTAAAGCAAAGATTTGGATTTTATTACCTGACTTAAGACTTCCCGCATAAAGAATTGTCAGAGAATTGAGTAGCGGAACTCAACGCCGTATTTTACCAAAGGGGGAAAAAATGTTTAATTTCTGCCAAATTTGGATCGCTGGATTACTGCGCCACAACGATCTCTTCATAAAAATGTATTTATATGTGTGATATTATTTATTTGCGGATATGGTCAACAAGTAAAAGTAAACTAAATCAGCAAAGAAAGTATTTGTATAACACTACGTTTTTGCTTACACTCCAATACATAGAAGATTACTATAAAAATAAATTATTTCCTCCATATCTACAATAACAATTTAGTAATTGATCACAAAATATAAAATTAATTAATATAGTCTATACACGGGTATAACATTGTATTCAACGCCTTACAGGGCATCAATTTTTATTGACTGTGCCGAAGCTCCTAATTTAAGCTTCTTGATTAATTGCAAATTAAACTGCCCGCCGCGGTGGTTGGCCGTCCGGTATGACTTTATTGAATTTCATGCCACGTGATTTATGCCCGGGATCGCGAATTTATTATCGGATAAATATCGATTACCCCTTCAATATTGTATAGTGTATACGTACGATAATTGGGCAGAAATACGTGGATGCTGGATTGCTTTTTGTTTTGTATTAAAGCACTGGATATAGAATTAAATATAAATATTATCATAATTTACTTTTATAAATCATTCATTGAGACAAATAATGAAAATTCGTTCAATATGTATATATAAGTAAATATAAGTACTTACGAATCTCAAAAAATCAGACAGAGATATCATTAGCATTACAGAGATAAATTAGCATTAACTATGGACATGAAAAGTAACTGTTTAAGAAATAATTTCTAATGAATTATAGTTACTTAAATATTGACTATAAATAATAACAATAATGATTGCTATATACATTTTATGAAATCCATAACGCACGCACCCGTTTATTATATGAGCAAATCTGTCATCGTAACTAATACCTAACATATTATTAGAACAGCCAATAAATCAAGTACCACGTTATAAATCGAAAGCGACCAATAACCGGCGGTGGCCATTAATTCAAATGTAAACAATAAAAGACAAGCGCTCTATATACCGCTTATATACACAAGTATATACACAGCAAACAGAATCGGCTTTATTACACTTCCCAGTAATAAATCTGCGGTAGTTTTTTTTTCAGTTTAACGTTTTATCCCGCATAGTAGGGTACTAAGAGACATCCTATTGTCAAGACAATTTGTTCACGGATTTCTGCCCGAAATCGTGACATTGCGTGTTGAATGGCGAACTTAACTCTGCCCTTTGTCTTACCAGGCAAGGAATGTTAATACATTTTGATTATAATCATTACCCCGAGTAGAAATCGAACCCACACCAAATCGTGTTTACAGTCAGACGGTGTCCCATTGCGCTACACTTATCGCTTGCTTATTTCAATTATTATGTAATCCGTCGTTATCGCAATGGCTCCCCGTAGTACAGTGGTATGTTTGACTGTAAACTCGACGGTTGTAGGGCAAATCCTCCATGATAGGGATCGTATTTGAATTCATTGTAACTTTTCCTGTCTCGGAATAAAAAGGCCGGTATTTTTCTGGTCTGAAAACACAGAGGCCAGAGTTAGGTTTCATTAATCAACACGCAGTGTCTATTAAAATAGGCGGCAAATATTATCAAGGCCGGTCATAACGTAGTGTGGCAGCGTCTATGGTTTCGATTCCCACTCGGAGGAGTGTTTATATTTAAATTATTTTCATTTCCTCGTCCTTGTAAGACAAACTGCGGCGTTGAGTTACGCAACTCACACGCAATGTTTCCGATAAGTTAAAAGGAGTGTCTTAAAAACTATATTTATTGATATAGTATAAAACAATTTATATTAAAAAGCTTAAATGCCTTAACAGTTGGTGGCACAGACGCCTCAACAAAGAAACTTGGACGAATAGATCGTTACGAAATTTGTATCAGTACTGCAATAAAATTCCCCAAAAATATGTGATTATAATATAAGAAGGAAAATTTGTGTGTTTCTTTATTTAATGTTCGAGTAGCTCAAAAGGTGCTGTTGAGCTCCGCGTAACCGAGTTCGACGTTAACTTAAATACCTGCATTGGACGGTGGAACGTTAACATAGCTACGCGTATGGCGGTACGAATTAAGTATAATAATGCTTTGTCCGAGCTGTTATATAAAACAGAAGTATGACGATGAATTATCTAAATATAGATGTCATAAGGACACTCCTCGTAAAAAAATGTATAAAAAAGAAAATTTGTTAGTGCCTGTATAAGAAATTGTTCCAGGCTGACGGCCGTCAACGAAAAGTACCGTTGAGTGGTTTTAATGAATAGCTTACGGTAAGTATAATGAAGTAGATGTATGGAGTATTTTTCCGCAAATTAGCTTCATAGTCAGAGAGAACCTAGTGTTAAGACTCTCTCTCTTTTGAAATCGAGACAGTGCGTATTAAGTGATGAACAAAATAATGCATGTTTTTTTGACACTAGCAACGTGTATGTCAGTTCATATAGACGGGTATGTTGTCAAACGTATAATAGTTTATGTTGTAATTTTTTTTAAATATTAGCATATTTTTTCATATAAACTATATCTGTGCCAAATTTCATATTTTTGTATACTTACTTTTAATAAGGTAAAGGTTTATCAAAATATTTTCTTTACTTACTAATATATAGATATAGACGCATTGAGGTTAATCCAGTTGATAATTGTATCTAATAAGTATATATTTCTAAAGGTAATATAAATCAGTAGAAAATTATAAAGCTACAAAAATCTAAAGACCGCTAAAGCTTATTACATACGAGAAAATTTGATTATTGCCTATGATTCTTGAACCGTCACGTCAATGTCATAGAACGAAAGCTGCCGTAGAACACTACAATAAAGGACTTTCTAATAGTACGCGATGATTATAATCTAAGGTATGTAAGATTTGTAACGTTCTAAATGTCATGAATGGATACCGGTATCCATGGTGATAGTGATGGTGTCACAAGCCTCATAAACTCACTCATCTCATTCACAAAATAGCCATAATGTTTGACGCAGTGAACATCGGCTGACTGTAAATGCGGTTAGTTGTGGGTTCGATTTCTACTTGTAGAAATTCTCATATTTATTTATTTCTATTTCTCCCCACTGGTAAGACAAAGCGCAGCATTAAATCCGTCATTCAACACGCAATGTCTCGATTTTAGGCAAATAGCAGTCAACGGAGTGCCTTGACACTAGGTTGTCTCTAATTTTGCAGCTGTACGGAATGAAGTATGTATATATCAGAGAATTTCAAACAAATGTGAAATAAAGCACATGAAAAGATAATTTCAATATAATTTACAAGTGTGCTGATTGCCTCATTTAAATTAAGCATTAATCACATAAACGATGCGACGCATCATATAAAACGTGAAAATTATTTCACTCTTCAACGAAGATATTATTATCTATAGTATAAAATTGTTGTATTCAAAGTTCTTGAATTTCAAGAATACTTAAGCAAAGAAATATATAAAATTTCATACTTTCTCCGTGATGATAAGTTTTAATTCTCTTAAAATATGTTTCTTTTAACATTTTTGGATGAAAAATTAGCAATAATCGACCACGTTTCAAAAACGTTTGTTTTATTCACAATATTGATACTTAAGAAATTATTAATACCTTCTTTCAAAGATTTTTTAATGTTTGTTTTAGAAACTGTGAAAAAAAATGTAAATAAAAAAAATACCGAGTCATTTCAATCCATAGTATAGTTATTTGGTTTTTAATCAAAGTTGGTCGTTCAAGACTAATAAATGTTAAAATCTTAAGGTTTTTCGTTATTATATACTAATTATATATGTATATATATATATATATATATATATATATACATATATATATATATATATATATATATATATATATATATATATAAGATCTTAACAATGTTTAAATACTTAGTTTTAGTTTGCTCCTGACATTTTGTTTTGGCGCTGCACGCTGTAACAATCACATGAGAATTGATGGTTCATCGTCTATTTTCTTGGTATATTTTATTTGTAGAATATTATTATGTCTAATATTCTTCATGTTTATAGAGAGTAGAGAGTTGACACAAAATTCAGTAGTTCCTGTATCCTTATATATTTTCATTGCTATTATCAATAAGTACCATCACAATATAATATGTCTTCTTCATAAGATATATGTATTTATATATGTGATAAAACAGAATAACATTTTTTTGTTTAAATTAAATCAGTTTATCTATGAAAACCTAAAATTATTTTAGCTTAAGCTTAAAATCAAATATTATTTCAAAAAAAGATTCAAATACATGTTAACAAGCTGTGCGTGTGGCTTGTCCTGTCAAGATCCGTTCAGCTGATCCAGATATTAGCCGGAACAAACAGACAGACGGACAAGAAATGTAAAAAATGTTAACATTATACGTATTTATTTGTAATAGATATTATATTGTAAAGCTTCAGAATAGATGTGCTATTTACTTGCATACTATTACATACAATGAAGAAGCTCAAATTGCACGTTCTCTCAAGAGTGAAATAAAGATATTAAAATAAGATTTATTTTTTTAAAAAACATTTTTAAATATAGAAAAATATATAAATGGTATCTAAATACTTTTCACTTGAAAAGAAAAATATATTTAAAATAAATAAATTTATAAATAAAAAAAGCCACAAATATTACGCTTGCTTTTAAAATAGGCTTTGTGTACTTGTAATTTTGTGATAAAAATTATGATTGGTAGTAGGAATACCACCATCATGCAAAACCACCACTTAGGTACTTTATAATATCCATATTCTATTGTTTCATAAAAGTTATAAATATTTTCCCTATCTTAATGACAACCGTTATCTTGCCTGTATTACGCAGATTATCCCGACTCTAAACAATACGACAAATAGATCTTTAGCCTCAATTTGATTCTTTAACTAGTCAAATTTATGTTTTTTACTTGCAAAAGAATTCTTTTAATAGGATAATTTGAACTAATTGACAGATAGGCAGAGATAACCCAGTGTCAAGACATTCTGCTGACTGCATTTTGTGAGTTGAGTGGCGTGCCTGAACGCCGCACTTTATCTAGCTAGAGTGAAGAAATGACAATACTTTTTAAATATAAGTCATCGATAGCATGTGAAGGTCTCTTATACGATATGTTATGCGACAATAAATATTAAATCGTTTTATAATTACTACCGTCGGTATAAAGGACTATCTCTCCCTCTACGTTTAACTTTGATTATTACATGGTTTTAAGAGCTTTTTAATGTAAGTTTATTGAGACATACGCAATTATGTATAAAAATAATGTCTTTAGCAAACTTTGCTTATTTTAAAAAAAATAGGCTTTTTTTGACTCTTCACGTAATATTTTGCTAATATATTATACTCATTTATAAATTATTAACAACAATTAACCCATTTAAGACATTATAATAACGTTACCCTTTATATAATTAAGCTTGCTCTTTATTAATAAAAATGACTTATCAAACTCTACATAACAATCAAATAATAAATTTTGTAAAAATATATTTAAGCATTATCTATTAAGATCTTCAATACAAAGTAAAAACTTTCACAAAATTACCGGCTATTTCATGAGTGATCTGATTTGCGTTCGTAAAAATAAAAAGTGCATCGCCTTAACCTGCAGTACACAGCTACAATGCACGTAATCTTTACTTTAATCTAGTAAACCTAAAAAAGCAATAACACGCGGGAACACCCCCGTCTTCATAAATCTCGCTACGCAACATCCTTGATGTAATCTAACCTCAATCACGTAGCAGCGAGCTTTTACGAAAAAAAAATCGTCTACCATTTATGGTGTTTATAGGACAACTGACAGTTGTGGGACTCACCACCAGGAGTCGGTGATGGGCGCAAGCAGCAGTAAGCAGGCGGCGATGAGGACCGGCCGCATTGCTCCCGGGACATCACTGCCTACTCCTGGGTCCTAGCCATGACAGCTATCCATATATATTATATCATATAATACAAAATGATAGTGAGTCAGAGTAAATTATACTGTTCGGAACGAATATCGTTCGTTTATCGATACGGCTCCGAATTTCGCGGCGTTACGTGCGTGGATCCCTGTCGGCGAGAGATCGCGGCGCGGACTGACGCTCACCTGTGCCCACCCCGCCGCATGCGCAGCGCAAAACAATTTTCGCGCTATTTTGGCTAATATTTAGCGGACTAGGCTTCGCGTGATTAGACATATTAAGGTGGGGATACGAACTCTTGTTGCGACCACACGCGGAGACAAGCGACGGGTATGCACTTATGCGATTGTGAACGGGTTCTCGGTCTCGTTTTCGATATAATTCAATACAATATCAGCGTATTTTCTTTTTACAACTGCTATACAAATGTAGAGCGTAAATATTTTATTTTTAATAATTCTATACAAAATTGAAAAATCCATTGAAGCAAATAACACTGAATGACTGATGCGATAATTTCGCTGCCATCAGCTGGTATTCGTAAATTTGATAGACGTTGTAAACAGCTGTTTAATTGGCTCTACATTTTTGAGCTAAACCAATACATACTAATACGAAGCAGATATTCTTCGATATCGGAGTGACGGACAGTGAGAGGCGTACAGTATGGCTATTTATAGGAGCACGGACACCACGTGCGAAACTAATTGTGTTATACAAATAATCGGTAAACTTACACACCTGCCCGGTACTAAAGGGACTATTTGACATTGTATCAACTGAACAGAAATAATTACAATTAAAATGCGTATGTAAAAGCTCTACAAATTACGAATTTAAAGATAAATAAAACTTTCAATGTATGTTATAGCTCAAGAGATTTGTATTTCATTTTTTTTACTATTGGAAGTGTTAGTACATAATTTGGATACCAAGTTTTTTTTGAGAACATAAAAAATACTTGAACGTAGTTTGATTGGAACACACGACTCTTGGAAATCATATTAAAGGCGCATCAATTTTTTTTATACTTATTAAAATATAATATTTTCTTTTAAATTTCATTCTTATCATTTAAGACCAATTTGAAAATGTTACATACATACTTGTCTATACATATAAATTTCGCCAAAAATATCAACATATACATACAAGTTGAAATCGCGTTTTTGGTGTCGGCTCCATATCCACACGGGTGTCATAGCACTCAATCGGCCGTAATTAACTCATATTAATTGATACATCAAGTGCAAATGTCAGTAGTGATCTGTTTCAGAAAAGATGGCGAATTTGACACACGAAACCATACACTGAGATGATTTTTTTTGCACAATTTTGGTTCAATACACAACAAGTAACGTTGCTCGTATAATACATATCAATTTACATTAACATGTACATATGCTAATTCATAATATATGTATAAATATATTCTATAATGATTTTATATTTATAATATTTATATATCTAAAGATTTTTCTTTTCCTTAAATGTAAAAAAAATCAACTTAATCTCGTATTATAAAACTTGAGCTACTGAAAAAGTCAAATATAAAACTACATAAAGCTCGCTTAACTGATAAATGCCTTTATTAGCCTATTAATGTCAAAAGCATTCTTAATTGTAAACATGCTGTGTATTTTATTGCCGCGGCACGCTTTTCTAACGTACGATAATATTTTACTGAAAAGCTTTACGTTTTAATGATCGTTTAATTTGGAAATAGACAACGTACAGTGGTTTTGCAATAAAATTATTGTTTCCTAGTCAAATTTGAGATTAATGGAGGATTTTGCGAATTTTCTTTATTATAAAGTTATTCGTACTGATTTTTTCCTAAATATTAAAGTTCCTAGTAAAAATAAAGGCATAAAATAAGAATATGTCCTGAATCCTGAATAATAAATTAACTATTATTGGTGTCAATACAATAACAAGTATAATTCTAAACGTCTCAATGAAGCTAAAGTAAATGTGCTGAGATAATCATTTGGGAGCGGTAAAACATCAGGCAATCTGTTACGAAATACCACCTGTTTACAATACGAGTATAACTTTCAAAAGAATATTTAGCGTAGTCTTTGGGCAAGATCAAACAGTCAGCTAATACATTTGTTTAAAAAGCATTCGACAAAGGATATTATTAAATATACCAAAAGTTTAAAACTACTTTGATTTCTGTTTGAATCACAAACGATAATATGCAGCTGTTTCCGTGATACTTCATAAACGTTGCGAAAATGCAAAATATGATGATGATTTATTTGTAACAGAATTATATAGATTATTTATATATTTATATGGATTTCATTTCAAATATCTTTACATTTTACCTGGTGAAAGTGCAGCGTTTAGTTACGCAATATGTAAAATATTCTATTAGACATTGACGATTATAAAAATACAAGACACGCGTAAGAATAAACATACTTTTTGACTCTGAATCATGTTTTTCTTTAGTCCGTATGACTCAGTTATTAAAATACCTAGGTAACACATTAAATTTTTTTACCTGAATAGAATAAAATATTAATACCAAATTTGGTTGTGGAATGTTGGGCGATGTAACCCACATCGCCCAACATTCCAAATTTGGTATCTATTGGGATACACAGTTAATATAGAAATATAAAGATGTAATATAGAGTAAAAACTTATTTTCTGTTCAGGTCAAAAAATAAATCTCAGCTTCGTATACACTGATGCCGCGGCACTTGTCACGGCAAACTAAATAGCCCACTTGGTCAGCTCTAGAATGCAAAGGGCCAACACTCGCACGCAAACAAAACATGTGGAGAGCGCTCTCGAGTTAAAACGATTCCGATGTCGAGCTTAACGCTATACGTTTTTTGCTTCTCAAGCGTAAAACCAACTAATCGTATGATCGATATATTGGTGACCTCTTAAATGTCCTATTGAATTAACATTTATTGTTTAAAAAAATCTAAGATTCCATCTTAATAATAAAAAACTTGATTTTCTTGGTGTTAAAGTTTAAAACATTTTTAATAAATATTTTCATTTAAAATAGTCGGTGTTAAAAACGTTGTTATCTTAGGAATTCTATCGGAGACTTGATCAGCTAGTTTATTAGGACACTGAGTAAAAAATAACATTAGCACAACATTTGCAATATAATGTAATAACTTCTGATAGAAATATATAAGGAAACCTAATTTGTATTGATATCATGAACACATACAGAGTTCTTAACAAAAACATAAATTTGAAATCCAAAATTATTCTATTTAAGTCATATTATTGGTAATATACATATATTGACATTTGAAATATGCATAAATATCGATTTAACACTATTAATAAGATCGTATAATTATTTTAATGTTCTTTTTTTTTTGCAAATTGACACATAATTATTTTATAATTGCGTTAGAATTAGTATCGTATACAATTATATACACGTTCCTATAAAAAGGGGATCGTGGCAACTGTTCTTTACAAGAATCTGATACCAATTAATAGAAGCTCACTTAACAAGAAATATCTAACAAATCAATTTGAGCAATGCAAAGAATTCATTCACCTCTGGTGATGTGAATATTTCATGTCAATGGTCTCTATGATATCGAAATTGCTTGGAGGTCTTTTATAGTGTTGTCATTAATCATAGTTATAACAAAAATATTTAATTTAACTCCCTAAAGTTCGTAAGCAGTTTAATTTTTATATAGATACGTTATTAATAAAATAAAATAAATTAAATTAACGATAGTATGTGATAATAAGATATGATCTTTCCACTTATTATTAATATACATATATATAAAAAATCATATTCCTACGTATAAAACTTAACAAAAGAAACATTTCGTATACAACTTGGATATATTGAATGTGTCTAACAAAATTACAGTATCGATAAACAAGTTAATATAATGGGCACATCACTGATGTTATCGCGTCATCGATTAAAACATTTTGATTAGCTTTCAACTTACAAGCAATGTCATAATCTGTAATCTGAACCAAACGTCTTAAACGCCAATACGGTTATTAGTTAATTCTATCGTTTAGACTCGACGCGGGTTTATAAAATAAATTCCATACATTAGGCGCTTAATATGGTACTAGATACGTACAATGAGACGTGATGCCACCCCAGTCAAGTGACTGTGCAGGAATGAATCGATAATGATCTCAGATCTTTATGTCGATATGTCTACGATAGCGGACACTCGACATCCCTATTGAAATCGTGAGTTTGACGAAAAACTTAATGAATTGTGACTTATAATGACGAACATAGAATATTCACTGATAGTTTAATGGAGAATTCAAGATAATATCAAAGTTAAGCTGTTTCAATATCTTCCAATATAGGTACTTTTATCTTCTATTATTGTTGGTTATATTTTATTCACTTTTGTATAGATGCCCTTAGTGAAACATCACTTCGCTCTCTGCTTTAGAATGATGAAGTGATCATTTATACTTAGAATTCTTAACATTTTATATTCATTAGTATTATCTAATGAATTATAATTTAACATTCTATAATCATGATTATCATCTGTTATATAAAGGAATACCTATAGTTTCATGGCAATAAAGAAATTCCACCATTATGAGAGCTATGAATTCATCTCGAGTTATGTTGTTTTGCTGCTCTCTTTGCAGTAAACTAAACATGGTCTGTTTGAAGAAGACAAACGTTGAAGAATAATATAAGAATCAAGTATTATGGTTTTACTTCTAGATTAGATACAACTTAAAATGTATCAATTGTATATGTCTATTGAAATTTAAAATTTTTAACATTTAAAAGAATATGTCCCAACAATACCAATCGATTAAAATTTAATTTCTTAAAAAACGATATATGAAAAACGAAAAAAAATACCGTGCTGTTATCAAACTTAAATATTTTTTTATTAAATTGAAACTTAAAAGCTCTCAGACAGAAAGTTAAACATATTTATATTCAATATATATATATATATATATATATATATATATATATATATATATATATATATATATCATTTTTTTCATATTTCACGATAAAACTATTATTGAAAAAAAAACTTTTTTTGGACTCGTACCTTTTTTAGGATAGGAAATATGATCCCAGTATAAATTAGACAAGACATTGTATATTATAGATTTACACCGTGTTTTGTTTTAGAATAGCAATGAAATAAAACAAATTAAAGTGTAATTATTCCCCTCGATTGAGATTGACGCTGTGCCACTGTGCCACTATAGATTCTTATTTTTTAAACGTTTAATATTCTAGCCAAAGGTCTTCTGGTAAATAAGTAACTAACAAATGTTAGACTTATATTGTGGTTTGTGTTGTGGCGCAGTGAGACAGCGTCTGACTGTAAACGCAGTTGTGGGTTCGATTCCCACTCGAGAGAATGATTATATTTAAATTTATCCATTCCATTTCCACGCTCTGGTAAAACAAATCGTGACGTTGAGTTCCGCCTCAACACGGAATGTCTTGAATTTGGCGGAAAGCGGAGAACGGAGTGTCTTGACACTACTACTTCTTGTCTAACCTGGTATGCCGCGATTAGGGTGAAGCTAAAAGAAACAATTGCTTATAGTCAGAATTCTTGACAAAGTCATGAATGAGCCTACAGGTAACTCGATTAAATTGTTAATGCGTGAAACATATGATCAAACTCATATATGGTGAATATAAGAAAAACCACAACAACACTCACAGAATGACGTATCGAGTACACTTTGACAAAAAAAACATACTTTATAACTTCCAAGCTTATTTATATGGTTCTTATAAAATCTATACTTGAACAAGTGATACAAAAACGTTTGATATATAGGTAATTCTACAATTACATTGTTTAAGCATGACGTATTATGGCGACAGATCAAAAATATTTTTATTAGTGTATTTTATAGCCGGTTATGTAGAAAACAATCAAAGTGAACCTAGTGAACTCAGTGTTCTGCTTACGAAATTGAGATATTGCATGCAAAGTGTTATTCTAAACACTCCAAGTGTTGAGTGATCGAACTCATTGAGGCGAAACAACACCTAAAAAATCCATCGTTCAGACTGGTTGCCGCCCAAAATCAGGACATTGCGTGTTGAGTGGCGAACTCAACGCTGCGCTTTGTCATACCAAAACGAACAACTAGAAACGAAAAAAAATAATTTTAAATATAATGATTTCTTCGACCCGCAACATATCGCGTTTACAGTCAGACTCTGTACTACTGCGCCACTATGACCTTTGGCATTATGTATTTGAGTAATATTATATATTGTTTATTGTACACCAAATAAATATGTACAAAAAGCGTTTATTCCCCTGTATACACATTTAAAACTTTATTATGCAAACTATAAACGGGTTATGTGTGAAATTTTACAAATGCTATATACTCAAAACCTTAAGATAATTTAATTAAATCCATGTCGATGAATTGAAGGACAAAAGCTTAATACACATATTACGTTCAAAATTAGCGAGCTTAAAAATTAAAAATTGAATTTATAAAGTGAAAATCCAAATCAATTGTTTGCGATTTGTTTCAACGGATTGTGGAAATAATTAGTGCCTTTTGAAAAATGCTCATTTGCCACGGGTGATAAACATTTACGAGTTATTGTTTCTTGACGTCATCAGAGAACTGATGTATGGACACGTTGGCCAATGGTTGTAAATTTTTCTAGAGAAATATTGAAATGAAGTTAGTCATTTCTATGGGTGAAGCATACGCTTCCAAGCTACTGTCAATGCAACTGTCACTTCTATTACTTTTTCTTACTTATTCTTTTTGTCTAAACAAAGCAAAGAAAATTTGTTTACCTATATTTGGCTTTTTATTTATTCATTTATTTTTATTATTCCATATAAGTAATATGAAATTGAAAGAATTTATTTAATTTGCTTGATTACTTTTATTGGAAAAAAAATGTAGTTTATATAAAGAGCCTTAAAGAGCAACTCCAGTATGAGTAAATAAAAAAAACTTAATTAATTAAATAACATACTTTGTAATGTTTAAAAAAGTAAATATTTAAATCTTATCCACACAAGGCCAATATTCATTCGGAACATATTAAAGCGCAGTCACAAACGTTAACAGTAATTTCATAATAACATAATATTTTATTAGCCCCAGTTCGCGGTGAAATGAGTTACTTAATTAGTTGTATAAAACAATGGCGTTGAACCGGGCCGATTGTGTATTCGCGTGTAGTACACGAAATATTTACTTAAATACCTAAAACAAATTACATGTAATCTGAATATAAAATGAAAACCCAGACAAGCCTCATATTTTTGGGATTTTATCTATAGTGGAGTCGCATAAGAGAAAAAAGCGCAGAATTTTACGACAAATGCATACTTCTTTCACTTCCTTCACTTTAGGGTAGTAAAAAAATGATTATTTTTGGGCAACACCGATATTCTGCTTAAAATTAATCCAAATCAAGGAAAATTTATTAATATTTATGTTAGCCAAAATGTACGTACATAAATTTGCAGTACATTTATAAAATTTGTAGAAAATCATGAGGAACTTCCTAAAATAAACTATATTTCCTTAACAGTAGTCCGAAGCGTTTTAAATTCTTGTCATTGGAATTACGCTGGAAAACCCACAAAATCTTACCGTAAAACGTTTTTATCGTATAAATAGTCAAATAATATAAGTAAGTATAATCAAAATAAAACCACACCGAATCAATAGTTTATTGTAATTTTTAATGTTCTTTTATCAATTAACAACTGCAATTAATCAAACGTATGATCGTTAAAACCGCAGTGGCGCAGGTGTGAAGCATATGATGCAACTTCGAATCCCACTTAAGTGAAAAAGAGGACATTTGAAACAGTAATTGGACTGTCACTCTAATTATTAAGAGATGTAAACTATTAAAGTTATATTTAAATAGGAGAGTTAGGAGGAGGCTCAGGTTGGCCTTCGAAAATACAGTATCAATGATAATGGATGAATAGTCACGTAAAAAACATGAGGGCCCCTCTATGGGCATGTATGAAGAGGTTAGTAACTGCGGACTTAGTAACCGTTGACTCGTTGACAACGCATTGTCTAAGCAAAGTGTATGTCAAATACATGGTAGAGTGTGTTATATTAATTTTATTAATGTAATATACTTTGGAGTATTATTTTTTAAATATATTAGCATTATGGACTCCTGCTCTATATGATCTATTACTGTGCCCCCATAATATAACTTCATGGAGTATGAAGTTATATTATAATACGTATTATTACACAGATATGAGAGACAAGTTCTATCATTTCACATTTACATATGTTATTAATAAGATAATAGCTACTATAATATATTAACATAGGCAAATATAATTAACATAATGATTTGTATTGTATACACTTTTCTACTCTGACTCATTTGACTTCGAATCGCTAATTTGTTTCGTTCCCATGTTATGTTGGAATGCTCGGTGGGATATTTGGCGCTTGTAACCGATTCGATTCTCATGTCGACCTACCGCGCTCACGCTTGAAATACGATTGGCATTTTATTCGTTTTCATAATTAAATTGTTGAATTTGATTTAAATGAATTAGCTATATGTCTTATAATGGTAAGTCAAGGTGTTATTTTAAATAAATTATAAAATCATACCTGCATACATTTATATCAATGTTTGTACTCGCATAATTAGATAATAATAGAATATACCACTTTCTATAGTCGAAAGGGAACTGTTAAACATCGACTTAAAGACGTTTATCCGTTTTTTTTTATTTTCTTTACATTATTATTTGAACCTACTGGCATTCAATGACTTGATTTATCCTTACACTAGACAACTGCACTACAAGGGTTACATTAAAACATTGTAAATACTATAATGTTACTTTGAGCGAACAAGCATCATACCATCAATTAACGTACAGCGACATCTAGCGGATAATTAACATTTATGAATATATTATTTAACTGTTCTTTAAATATTAATATTAAATTCACTAAAAATGGACATAAATAACTAAAAAGAAATAAAAAATGTCCTGGAATAGCAAAAGTACTGCACTGCCCGGGAATCGAACCCGGGTCGCAAGAATGGGAATCTTGCATGATACCACTACACCAGCAGTGCTTGCTTGATGCATAGGAACTTGTGGTACTCTTTATAAAGTACGTAATTTCATGTTTAAATGTAAATTAAATTTTAAGTAAAAAATCTATATGCTAATACGTGAAAACTTATATTTTTACGAAAATTACACGAACAGAAAGATTGAAATTTTATATAATTATATTTTATACAGATACAGATAGTTTAAATTATAAAGATAAATGTAACACACATTATCACTTGATTGTAAAAAGTGACATACACATTGCTATAGCAACGCGTTATTTACGTGTCAACGGGAGATCTAGTATATTTAATTCTTTGATACATATTTCCTTATTGCGATTAATGTTGTCTTTTAAGCTTACTTCTCCAACATTTAGTAACCAAAGAGAATGTAATATTAAGAGGATTTTAATTTTCGATTTTGCTATAAGTATGTCACGATTTGTGTGATGACAATAATTTTAATATGGTCGCTTATATGACTAAGACGTTGAAATGGAAATATCAGCTTCACATTTAATGCCTATAGAGGAATTCAGAAAGAACATAGTCTCAAGATACATTATTACACCCTTGTCCACTCGTGAAAAATCAAGACTGAATATAGATATTGACATCGCAATTTATAGTTAATTTGTATTCTGATGTTCAAATTAGTTATTGTATAATGATAATGCCAGTGGGTAACATTAGTAGTAGATATATATATATGAAACAGCAAACATAAACACTGAAATACTACATTTATAATACTGAACGTTGTACCTACCTCAATATTCAATGAAAAATTCCACCTACACCCCAATAGGCCGAAAGTATACCGGACGCTCGCACGTAAACATTGATCGGCGCGGGCGCAATAAAAACGCTGTAAAATTTTGATGTTTCTATTCAACATCATCTATCTCTTTCACACCCACACGCATTTGCATATCTGGCTCTCTCACCCGAGAATGGCTCAGATTATTATCAATGCACTTTACATAAAGCAGAAGTTCCGATCTGACATTAATGTGATTTTGAAAGTAAATCGTATAGGTTTAGTGCCCGATAAGTGGCAGAGAATGAGGTGTCAAGTAATAAAATTAATAAATGGGGCTAGATTTCATCGCTAGGACGATTTTTATTAAATTGATACATAGTTTATCAAAATATTATCAAATTCACTAGTAGTTATGACACTCGGGTATCATATTTGTTTTTTATAATAGAAGTTTATTTTATATGTTTAAATTCTATATAACTTTTTTATACACAAAATACTCTGTTTTACTTACTTTGTGTTACTAGAAAATTGAGTGGTTTATCTTAATACTATCAAGTTAAATATGCTTAATAAAAACTTGTGTGATAGACCAAAAACTGAACTACATTCTTCATAGAATAATCTGTTAATTGAAGACGGTGTAAATAAACATTTGGATAAAATGGTGAATTCTAGATAATTGTTTACAATTCATCTTGAATCATAAGCTTAGCGGTTTCTTGGAAGCGTACTTCTTAGTAAACTATTACAAATAGAACTTAGGACCATGGACTAGTACTTTTACAACTATAGCATACGAAAATCCTATGGAATTACATCAGCGTAGAGTAGACTTAAAAACTATTTTAGATTTATAAAATTTAGTTTTAATTTTAACATATAAATTTCGTATCAAATAATGCAGAATTTGAACTTCTGCCTTGTATAATACGAATTAGAGTATAATAGCGTGAAAATCGTAAAACTCTATAAATTAATTGTGTGTTATTTTACATATATTTTAAGTGAATTATTTTTAACGGATTGATTACGTGTATTTTGCTATTCAAAAATACATTATTGCAATCCAAAAATCGAATTGAGTCGAAGAATCGAGAAATTGTCACAGATAGACATAATAAGTAATTAATCTAATAAGATCTTTGATTTTCGCGATTTTTATACATTTTAACTGAAACTATTTTAACCGGATTTTTTTCTTAATAATGCATTAGAAATATGTATGCAACTTTGCAAATTTAATCATTTCTTGATCATATACATAGATAACAAGTATTTTTCGTGTTATTTAAGCTTTCAGTTACCATAAGATTTTTATACCATATTATAACTTTTTACTAAACATAACATTGTGATATAGTTAAATAATTTTTTGGTTTAAGGCCCCTTCACACGGTCCTAATGACCCGGAGATGTTATCATTACCAATTTCATCGGAATGCGAGCGCAGGAATCGATATAATTTCCCTGTTAATGGATCGCTAATAGCTTTAAACTGGTAACTAAAATGACGCTTGAACTTTTTGTGTAATTAATTTTTTGCGATCATGTAATTTAATAAAGTCTTAATTTAAATATTTTTGCATATAAATGTACTATGTAATTATTTGTCGTGTAATTGCGTTATTTATTGATATTTTTTCTCGTAAATACGAGATAAAATTTAGATATTATTTAAATACTGTTCATGTTCGTTAATATACATATATTACAAGCAGTTGTCGTTGAAATTACTTATACTTGGCACAGTTCTTATCTACGATCTTTATCTACTTACATTTGAAAAATTTAGTTTTTGAAATAACATGTTTTATAACGCAGTTAGCACCATTTTTACTATACAAGGAAGTGGTAAACACAAAGAACTTTATAAAATATATTTTTAATAACTACATTCAATACATATTTACTTTAAAATAGTAAGCAAATAAAAATAATTAATAACATATAAACAAGTCATCAATCACTTAAATAACAATCACTAACAAAAAATATTTATTGGGCTAAATAGACAGAGAAAAATTGATAGGTATTTAATAAGAATTCCATGTGCCATATACGATGTTCCATCCATTTAGTGTTCTTAGGTAACTCAAGTCAACCCAGCTTGTTTTCTAACAAGATCTAAAAAGCATAAGCAAATAAATTGACGTATAAAATTTATGTGCAAAAATTTCTAATCTGCTTTTTATTTCAATTTTAATCCCTTAAAAAAGATAACTCATTCAAAGTTAGAAAAAGAAACAATAATTATATTTATAATAATAATTGCATTCAGACGGAGTCAGACGGAATTCAGAGTAAATGGATTGAAAGGGCGATAACATTAAAGAATAATAACAAAAATGAGCACACGCTTAATGATAGTAGCGTCATTTTATGCCCCCTATATTGAACTTCAGTGTGAAATTGTATTAAATTAGTCATTGATGTCCACGAGCTACGTCGATTAGTCATTTCAGGGGGTTTTCAGATATGAATAATAAATTAAGATGAATCACTTACTGTCTGGAACCTGCAAAAAGTGACCTTAATATATTTTTTGTTCTTACCTATGTCGAAATTTTCCATAATGTATAAATTATTAAACATTCTTGAATTAATTATTTAAAAAAAATTACTAGTTAGGTATATCTAGACGCTATACAGACTATAATCAAAAAACGATAGAGCATTAAAATTTTTTACTCCCATACTTTAAATGACTACTTTTTTATAACTGCATAAAACAAAGGTCAATCACTTTACAGTTTAATAATATAAATTAGTGAAATATTTATGTTCAGTCAGAAAACCTTTTTACCTGTTAATTTAATTATAATAACAGAACAAAATTAACTCGATATCGATTTGTTTTTTTATTTTATCACACAACGCACAATATTATACGTCAACAAAAACGAGCGGACTCAAAAGGCATCCATAGAGTCAATGACTCAGCTGACTCCCAGCGTAATATAAAAATTAAATAGAATTAATTATATAAGCGCTAAGCAAAACCTTCAATTACCCTATAATCTGTAATCGCGGGAGGATGAATAGCTACCTTGACTTGAGACGACGGACGATTCTCACGAAAGATTGACATGATTATTAATAACGCACGTCTTGGAGGAGGGGCGATTGACACATTAATTTATGAAAAACCAGACCTCGTTGGAACTATATTACTGCATTGTGACCCTTATTGGTTGGTAATAAAAGTTGTCTAGATTCCAAAGTTAAGTTTGTGCTAGTTCGATGGTATCAGTAGAACGTTCTGTGAGACCGTTCTCGTCATCGACATGAGACAAAGTGTTTTTGACGCTTCATAATGTAATTATTTGCGTATCACTGCTTGTATTTTTTGCTTATTGGTAAAAGGTATAAGTGCAGTGCTTTGTGGGCATCCTTTCTTTGCTTGTCAAGACGATGACATGGCCTTATTTGGTATCATTGGAATCTACTTGTTATATTTGAGTTAATAAGCTATAATTTATTATGTTAGGTTCTAAATAAAAGGACGTCTATGAAATTCGCATATAAGTAATTAGATTTCATTTAGATGATTGCTAAGCCTCGTATATATTTTTTATTATGATCTCATCGTGGAAGCAAATAGGCGGTTTAAATTATACAAGATAAAATGTAACACATGTTTAAATTAAATATTTATAAAAAAATATAGTTTAGTACTACACTATACATTCTGGGTGAGTGGCGGAACTCAACGACGCGCTCTATGTTACAGAAGCAGAGAAATGAAAATAATTAAAATATAATGATTTCCTGTTACCTTCAATAAGTCAAGTAATATACAAACAAATAGTGTTAAATTAACTTAATCGTAAAACAATAGATTAATTTTTACATTACATTTTACATTTCTGGATTTGCACTCGTTTTAAACCTAGCTAAGGTACGGATTACACATCGCTACAATCTCTACTCAATTGTATCAAGTGTATCAAGTGCCTAAATTTTGTCATCAATAATAGAAAATTCACAAGAGAACTTAGTTTTAGTCACTGAAAAAAAAGTTTTGGAATACTTAATAGTTGAGAATAGAGAGCAAGCTATTCTATAAATAAAATAACAATATAAAGTACTAGGCTATCGTAGCACAGCGGGAGTGTTTGATTATAAACACGATTGGTTGTGAGTTCGACCTTCACTCGAAGAATGGCCATTTCTCACTATGAAAAGACAAAGTGCGGTGTTGTGTTCCGTCATTCAACATACAATTATAATTCTAGGTTCTTTATGTCTAACTTGGTATTCGGAAAAATCGTGAATCATAAATACCAATAAAACTGATAGTCACATGAGGCGATAGCTTGATTACGATATCGCCACTATAAAGCACGAAGGGCTGGCCACGCCCTACCACGCCCAACGCCCATTCGATTGCCTAATTTCCCACTTTTTCAATTTCAAATTCCACCCCTGTAGTTTTTGGACATCAATTCCTAAGCTTAAAGTTCACATCTGGAGTATTTCAGACTGCATGCCATTAATAACAAAATTTCTTAGATGTTGAAATTAAGTCCTTAAGGCTTAATTTTTTTTAAGTTATATTAAAATTTAAAACAAGTAAAATTTATATTATAAGTAAAAATTTACTTTCTAAAATAGCCATAATTAATTTTGTTGCTACATTAACGTGGCCGGTCATGGCACAGTGGGACAGTGTCTGACTGTAAATGCGGTTAGTGGTGGGCTCGATTCCCAGTCGGGGGAATGATTATATTTAAAATTATTTCATTCCTTCACTCAACACACTAAAAATCAAATTCAGAGGAAAGCGGATTCGGTGGAAAGCGGTGTGTCTTTACACTAGGTACTTCCTGTCTATCCTGTTGTGCGGGATAAAAGCTTGAAGCTAAAAAAATAGTAATGATCTAAATTATTTCTAATTTTCTACAAAAAAATTCTAGTGTTGTCATAAGGTTAATAAAAATGAAATAATTATTGTAATAAATCCTTTTTATCTGCACGCTATATCTTTATTATGAAAAGTCAAAGATAATTCGTTTATATTAAGTTAATTCATTTTCCACGGTCATTTTGTGGACTTCCTTCCGCCTGAAATGAAGACATTGTGTGTTGAATGACGGAACTTAACGCCGCGTTTAGTCTTATTGAAGCGAAGAAATTAAATTAATTTTTAAACAAAAAAATCACCCGAGAGGGAATTGAACCCACAACTTTTCAGTAATACTTCTCAAACTATAAAGGCATCATGTAAGTCCAACACAATCACAATATACTACATAAGATGTAATATAATATATAAAGATACACACATACATACAGACAAATATAACCTTTCAATAGTATCAAATCACTGAATACAAAAGAGATAATTAAAGAACAATCCAAATACTCTAGCAGGCGGATGTCTCACAGGTGGTCGCAATAATAAAATAATCACAAACATTGTTAATTATTGTAGTAATGCCTTTACACTTTTAATGCCTACACCTTCTTTACTCTCAGAGACAAAGATTTATTTACAAGCGTAAGACGCTAGAAAAAGAGCTCTATATTATAATGATAATATCGATTTTATTTACAATATTAAGAATAGTTAAAAATTACTAAAAGTAGTTTCCATACTTATTATAAGGATATTTCTAGCTACTACACATGACATAGAGATGTGTGCCAAATTAAAAACAAATAATATGAAATGCACTGTCTGCTTCATCTGTATCTATGGCAAGTGGAATGACTGCGCACCCAGTGGCGTTCCCACAACGACCTCCATCGCTCACCCAACGATCGAACTGACGAAATTAGATCGATTAACTCGATAAACCTATATCGTTAAATCGATACTATTAACTCGATAAACTTATGTCCATAAATCGATATTATCGATAGCACTGACAAATTATACTGAGAGTCCTGTCTGCGCTTGCGATTGATGTAGGTCCAGCTTGAAATATACGACTATTCGTGCTTAATGAGGCTTAATAGTGAATGCGGTTGGCAAATTGATAAATCATATGTTATTGATTTGTTTTTGTGTTATTTTTAACTGAAATAAGCGATTTTATTATAAAATAGCTTTTATAATTTATCTATATAAAAGAATTGATCTATATTTAGTAAAAAGTTAAAACTAAAACATTCAAACATTCCTATTATGTACGTTTTATATGTACTTGAATTTTTTATCCTTCTATAAAGTATTTTGGTTTGGTTTGGTCTCTTTCAAAATATAAATAGTGCTATATTTAGTATATATATCAAGTATTGGCACACCGAAACGACAATAATTCATATGTTTTAAAGTACAGAATATTAAATTAAAATGAATAAGACACCGCGGCGTGGTTACATAGCGTCTAACTGTAAAGTCAATTAAGCCTTCAAATCCCAGTCGGTTAAATGAATTATATTATTCTCATTTTCCTGCTCCTTTAAGATAAAGCACAGCGTTGAGTTACGTCACTCAATAAGCGAGAACGATGTATTTTGACACTAGACTCTCTGTGCGTACCTTACTTTGCAGGAAAGAAGGATAAAGCTGTTTTTGTAACAAATATAAACATTATTAAAGTAAACATATACTAGAATTTCATAATCTGTAAATTCTCATACTGTTTTCTCAATGCTACGTAATATATGGTACAGTGTACTTAATTAAATATCTACGTCGCAATGTGCGGTATGCGGCATGCTTCATACATCACTCAGCGGCATCCGCTGACTGACTCGTGAAAGAACCCTCTGTGTAAGAATTTTATCTATTTAATTTACTTCTATGATCACTTATATGGATCTTAAACTTTCTTTACTTCAAAGCTAAAATAATAAAAAATAATAAAAATATATTTTATGCTAGGATCGGTTTTGGAGTGTTTTTTTATAATCGTGCTAGGATAGGTTTTTTTTAATATAAAATTTTAATTTTTTTTTTCGTATAAAATTATACTACGCATACTACGCATTTTGTCTGTGTCCTTTTTCTTTATTGTTATTTATTTCCCATTTACATAATATTATTAATTAGCTATTGAGAACAAAATTATATTTAAATTTAAGCTAATTTTTCACATAATTATACGAGATACGACCAGTAAGAGGTTGAAACCATCAAGTAGGTGGATCTATATTCAATTCATATAAAATATATAAATTTGTGGTATTTACGTGTACTTTCCTAAGATTTATTTAAGTTACCTTATTTTTTTTATTAATGTTGCAAATTGAAAATGGTTAAGTATCAAAATGCTTACCGAACAAACAGGAATAATTGAGGCTGGTCGTGGGTGCAATGGGACAGTGCCTGGCTGTACACGCGATCAGTTGTGGATTCGATCCCATTAGGAAGAGTTATATTTAAATTATTTTCATTTCCCCGCTCTGGTAAATTTTAAATTAAATATTATTTTATTCATAACATTTAAAAAAGCAATAAAAAAATAAACAAAAAATAACAATCAAGCAACACCGAGTACTTCTACTAGTTTGAAATAGCTACATATTTAAGCCTATAGGAGTATAATTATAAGAACATACGAAAGACATTCTTATCGTGAATTGCGATCACAGAGTTGCGGTTGACTTTAATATTTAAAAGGGCATATAAACATTAACTCAATTTGTTATTTATATTAAGCAATTGCCGATGGTGTTGAGATCCGTCAATAAATTGCCTTTCAACGCACTTAGCGGGACAGATTTATGGTGTAGTAGTCAGCCTAGCTTATCTAAATACTCGGCTACTGACTTCAAGCAGTGGTTATACCTATAATAAAAAGCAAAGTTTCAAGTTGCAAACATTGTGTAATCAAATTAAATATATAGGTATTTTTTTACTATCTTTAAAGTATTATTCCACACTTAGTACTACAATATACTTTTCAAAAATATATACACCTCTGGAAAACCGTTCAGCTGATCGTGTGCTTTAGACGGTATCTAAGAGGCGCGGATTCGAAGCCCGAATAAATTCAATGATTTTAAAATGGTTTATAATGTTTTGGTAATGGAGTACACAAAAACAGTAATGGAGTTTTGGAAATAAATTTGTTTTGGAAATAAAAATTAAGGTAACTATAACAAATCTAGTTAAAAAATAAACTAATAAGAACACATATAGTCTAATTAAAATTTGTGTAAACGCACTTTTCAATAGTTCAGTGAAAAATGTGCTATAACTATAGTTATTAAGATCTGAAATATAGCAACAAAACAAGCATAAACTAGCTATTCTAGACCAAATTCTGAAAATTCCCTTAATAAGCTTTAGAAGATGCTAAAAAATAAATTAATGAATAGAGATTCTCATATCCGTGTTACTTTACAATGCAAAGACCTTATTTATAATTTCAAATAATTGATAAAGAACTAGTATTGAAAGACTATTCGATGTTAATCTTGAACATTATCATACAATTCTGTATGTTATAACAAATTATCGATGCAGTACGCTATAAAAGTATATAATGAAACAAGCTGCGCTTAGCCGTATTTCAATTATACGGCGCGGTTAGAATGCTAATGGAGGGAAGACGATAAATGCAATGCAAGATTTAAAGAATATGGGAATAGATGTGGATTATGAATGAATGTTATCCTTCTAACATATTAAAATATAATGTATTAAGCTTTTATACTTTACTTCCACTTCCGATTTAAATCAAGTTTAAGTTTTTGTTTATATTTTTGTACCACTTCCTTGTCCCACGTACCACTAAACGCATACGAGTCTAAGAATAAAATTTTATTTGAATTCAGTATAACTTGTTCCCTTATAATCATGTACTTTGAATTACCACACTAAACAAGCATCCATACTCGCATGATACAAGTCGTATAAAGCTAAATTTATGTTTCCTACGTAACTTGAACTAATTCAAAGCATGTTTTCATGTTTCTGAAGCCAAGCCATCTATCGAAGCTATATTAAGCATAACAATATATTATAAACTTGTAAATCCGTGCAACATCATTTGATTTTATTTCTCTTACTATATAACCTACTGCGCCACGAAGGTCCCATATTCCGTTGATTTTAAGTTTTCATTGAAAATTGTCTATAATACTAAAGAATGTATGCTAAAGTGACATTTACTTATATTTGATAGCTTCTCTAAACTACTATGGTTCGTCCTCAGTTATTCCAGATCTTCTATTGTTATATGAAAATCGAAAACGCCCCTAACGCCACTTCCATATCACTTAATATTTCATCAGGCACTTAGGGTTCCACAAGATCGAGACCAGTCACAGAAAAATCAGTACAAACAGATAAACAGACAAACAAAAAAAATAATAATCGAGTTGAAGTCTATTGGTGTTATATCATGCCATTAATCAATTTTTGCAAAATATTTTTTTCCTATTTTACTAAAGTATATATAGATTTTCAAGGAAAGTAAGAGTGTGTTAATAGTGTTGCCTACATATATATTTCTTAAAACAGAGTGTCTTGACATTAGTTTCTCTCTGACTACCCAGCTATGCGACGAAACATTTCTTTCTTTAAATTATTTATAAATACGATATGGATATTGAGATGCTCAGTGCCCAATGCATGAAAACGCATCTGCACATGTAAATCTCACAGACAGCAGTTTATCAAGATGGGTAAATGCTTGCAATTAGCCCATGTGAAATGTCGCATACAGTTGCTAACGAGGTCCCGCCTCGAGTGCGTGAGGTGTTGTCTGCGTACACTAGAACTTTAAACGGCTGGAATTTTATAAATATATTTTCAATATATAATGATAAAACACATGGTATATATAATATATTAAGGTAACGTAAATATTTACTAAACTATTTCGCTTGAAGTCCAAAGTGTACATACAGGTATACATAAATTCAAATTTTATATCACATATCACATTTTAATAGAAATATGATTACTTCTTTATCTTACATTATTTTAGTTTGTTTTAATAAACGCTTACGAAGACTAGAGGCCAACGTTTATGTAACACGTGGTATTGTGAGTAATGTTTATATTAATATTTTTATGTATTCTGATACAATACTTATTAATAACGATCCTATAGAAAAAATACTAAGTTAAAGTAACCTATATTAGAATAAGCTACAGATATTTTAGGATATTTTGTATAATTATTCATCTTATATAAAAATATTATATAAATACAAATTAAAAAGCTCACAAATATATTTAAACAATATAAACAAATTGTATTTCAAAGGCAAAAGCGTTTATAAAGCTCAGTGTAAGTTTCCCTTATAATCGTATCGACCGTCGTCTGATTTATAGTCCCTTTATATAGCCCCTAAAGTTTTCTAATTGAGCCCGTGTGGATCGTCCCATTTCTGTGTAATTAGCGTAAGCTTATGAGAATTTGTTGATGGGCTATCTAATTTTAAAATTTTAATATTATTTATTTATGTTTTAAAGAGATACAGTTAATAGCGTTATAGTAAGTAATAGTTGTAACAGTAACTGTTATTTAAGGTTATGTATAAATGCGTTGATTGTCGATTCTTTTACTACTCGTGCGTAAGTCATATTTAAATGATTTTTCAGTCTTGTCATACAATGTCGCGATTACGGGCGGAAGCTGGGTACAGGTAGTAACCGAATGTGCTGAATGTACCAAATGTCACGTAAATATGCCTGGAAATTAAGACAATGTAAACTGGGAAACCAAGGTGTCCAGCAAGTGGATAGTACTGACATTTTGATATTTAAAGACTTAGATTCGAAGTCGTGTTGAATTTTTATTATTACCATTGAATGTAACATAATCATATGCCTTTCTTTTTAAGTTATAAAAGTATTTATATTGTATTATATGTATAAATATACATACATAATAGTTACAGGTACATGTTAACAAAAGTAATGTAAACAATGTAAACCTGCAAAGGAGTATTTTAGAGTGTTTCTCAAGCCACAATACATTGTTTCCCATCAAGCGAAGTTGCAAAGGTTCGCGAGATAATTGATAATAACACAAAATGATGCGTGACAGTAGCTGCCAGCGGTATGATGCAAACACTTGAACAATCGTGATATAAGTTTTTTAAACAATGTTACCATATAAAATAAAATAAAAATTTAATATCTGCATAAACCATTGTTGTTTACAAAAGGAACTTTCTTGGACTGTTTTCAAAAGCCAAGTTCATATAATCTAAGAAAAACACTTCAAATAATATTAATATTTAATATTTCTTTATATTGAATTTTAAAAGGACGGAGTGCCAAATGCTGGTCCCTGCATACCTCATTCGCCTCGTTCACAGTCATTACCCTCTTCATACATGCAATTCGGTGGGTCCTCATGCTTTTTACGTGACCTACCTACCGTCCAGTATCTTTGATACTGTGTTATCGAAGGTCAACCGAGGTCTCCCCCGATCTGTCATACCACTTACCTTGGCTTCATAAATCTTTCTTACCATTCTTTCATCACTCACTCTCAACATGCCCAAACCACCTGAACATGTTCTTCTTTATTCTTTTTATGACATTCGCGACTACTCCTTGCTGCATATACGGTCAGCTAATCTGACTCTGCATATCCGACGAAGACATCGCATCTTTCTTTCTCTTCATTTTGACACACCTTTGACTTTTTTGCTGCCTTATAACAACATCGGTGATTAGGGTAAGCGGTGCTCATGCTGCATTGTGAATGGCAAGACGTGCTGGTACGCTGACGTTTTGCCGTCGCATCAATGCAGCAAGAGCACCGCTTACCCTGTTACCGGCAGCAATACGCCTTTCCACATCCATTTCGTATCTTCCATTTCTACTAAACATACTTCCCCGATATACCACCTCATTCACTTGTTCTAATGTCTTTCTATCATCTCTGTCAAATACTATAATCTTAGTGTTACTTCAAGTTCAGCTATCCAAATACAAATTGAACAGCCAAGCTGATGTGGCACAGCCCTATTTAACACCCGTTCGAATATCAAACTGAGGCGACATGCCGGCCCCTACACGTACACAGGATGAGTGATCTCGATAAAAAGATTTTACAACCTGCAACAAGGGTGTGGTCACACTGTACCGGGGTAGTATCTCTCATAACTTCTTTCTGACAACCCTGTCAAATGCATTTTACAGCTAAAAACTTTTCCGTAATCCTCCTTGGGCCTCTCATAAAAGCCTTTCGGATCTCTCTTGCATTTTTCTTGCTAGGATTTAAGCATAAATTTTACTGCCCAAGCTTATCAAGTTGATAGTCCTACCTGTGAACCTTGTCTTTATACAGAGGCAAGATGACTGCGCTTCGCCAATCATCCGAGATCTCTCCCTTTTCCAGCATAAATTGCTTAGAAAAAAGAACAGGTCCAAGATGTACGGCCTAACATATTTGATCATCTCTGCAGTAACTCCATCTGCTCCCGCTGCGTTACCACACTTCGTATAGCATTCTCTACTACTTTTATACTGATTTCACCATCTGCTACATCAAGATTTATAATTTTTATACTAAATAAGCTTTAAATCTATATAAATAATATTTAAATTAATTAATTCAATTTGTCTCTCGAGGACATTTTACATCTCAAAACTATAAGGGAAATTTCAATAGTGGCAACACAAAAGCGACCTCCGTAGCAGACTCTAGGAAATTTATTTAAACCTAGTGTTTACGAGCTAATGACGGACAATGGGTATTCATTGCCGACAATCGACCGCATTAAATACTTGGTATACTCTATGTGGAAACTACGCTTTGGTTTATTGCAAATATGTGAAAATTGAATTTGTATAAATTCTTGAGGAATTCTTCTCTATATAATGTAAACTATTGTTTATTTTTTAATATAAAAGATTTTTTTTATATTAGACTTATATTAGACTCTTAAGACAAAGTGCGGCGTTGAGTTCCGCATATTATGTTGACTTACTCACTATAGCAATGTTTCGAATTCGGACGGAAAGCATTGATCAGAGTGCATTGTCTTGCTGAGGGGAATGAAGAGTGAAACTGCTTTTTCCTATTATTTAACAATGACAAAAACTATCTACATATACAAAATATCTATTTAAAATACAAGTCGTTCCTAAAACGGTTAGAAAGCTCTGTACCGTAACAAACGACTATGTTTATTAGCTAATAGTTTGTATTGTTTACATTTTATATATTATAAAACCCACATATTACCACTTTAGAGTAACGGTATACACTACGTTATTAGCGTGTAGTGTTTCACATAGTTATTTACTGTGCTACTTAAGGGAAAGTTCAGTTTCGATGTTAATTCCTATAACGAAACGGATAAAACTTTTAAATTATGAGAATATTTTGTTACCAAGATACTAATAGGAATAGTTTTAAAATTTGTACGCGGTAGAAATAGATGCTAGCGAATATAAGCGAAATGTTTCTATATCTAAAACTATAGTTAGTTCATTCCTAGTACGTATTTTGTATGTAGAGAGAGGCGCTCGCACCATGGAGGCGAACTCTAACACATATTTTAGAGAGGCCATTTAAATACCCTTAGGTCACTCTCACTGCAATATGGGCTCGACGCTTACTGATCTAATTCTTACTTGCAAATATTTTGAAAAAAAAAGATACAAAAGACAAAGAAATAAAAAAATGTTCTATTGTGGTTGAGCAAAATAATTCTTAACGTTCACTCAATGCGACATACTCGTAAAATACGAAGAAAGCATAGTACGGAGTGATGATCAAGAGACGGGTTCATGTAACCGTTTAACAAATCTACATGGATTTTTTTAGCTATCTGACTAAAAATGATACTTATGTTTTTAAATCCTTCCAATATCATTTTGCTTTGTCTACTTAGATAAATCGTTGTATAGATTTTTGTTATCTAAAACACAAAACCTTAAAAATAAACTGATGTACTACTCTGTTTTAATATATCGAAAAGTTTTACATATTGATATGTTGCAGAACTATATATAATATAATAAAAACATAGCGAAATCCTGTAAGAAATTCGAAATAATTTACTTACAATCTAATACTCATACCCTAAAAAACGTAATAAAACGACACAAACATCATTAAAATCTATCTAATATCTTCCTTTCATAGAATTACAACGTCACCTTAAATGCTTTAAGATATTAATATTATCATTTATGATTACTCCCCGACTTTATAACGCAATAAATGTTCTCAATGGCCACCAGAGCTTTACAGCTTTTAGTAGTTCTATGGATGTTTTGTCATATCTAATAGACATGCTAAATAACAAGGAAAGATTGTTACACCATTGTCTGTTAACGTATTATCTGCTTTGAAGGTAGTAAAATACTATACCATACGAGCCTTGCCCGCGACTTTGTCCACGTGAAATTTAACGTTTCTAGATTTTTTAACCAAAGTTACTCGTTACTACTTGATCTATCTGTCATTGAAAGTCGTGGCAAAATCGGTCCAGCCGGTCCAAAAATTGGCAGGAACAAACTGACAGAAAATTGAACATCGCAATTTTATAGCACTAAATTCTCTCTATCTACTATGATATGGGAGGAGTTGCAATAAAAAATTCCTTTTTTTTGTCACGTTAAGTATTTTTTGTTATTCGTTATGATATTAATATTCTTTATTGCATCTAAAAATAAATAAGAAAACGGTTCGTACCCAAAGGTGGACTTATCTCTTGAGGTCTTTGAGTCAACCCGAGAAGTGGATGAATGGCAAAAGCGAGATAGCGAAAGATATTTTCAACAAAATGAATGTCGAATTAAAAAAATATTAAAAATGTCATTCATAAAAAATAAATTAAAACAACTTTACAGCTAAATGAATCTATTTAACCGGATTAATCGCTTATATTTTGGTATTCGAAAATACATTTTTGGACACCTGACGTTTCGAACACTTTACAGTAGTCCGTGGTCACAGGTAGACTGAGGTGGCATTCGTCTGTCAGTTGATACAAAAAAATAATTATATCAAACTAGCGCCATCGATTTCTTAATTGCCTCGCGTACTGCCCTGGATTCTTGCAGAATGAGCTCACTGTACCTTTGTCTCTGGTGTGGTGGATGAATGTATAAAAATCGCGAAAAAAGCGAAAAGATCAAAGATCTTATTAACTTTACAGCTATAAAAATATTTAAAAACCTTATAAATTAACTCAAAATTTGTTAAATTATACAAAAATAATATAATAAAAAATGAAATATTTATATAGAATTACATAAACATGCATGTATCGAGATAAAAATTAATTCGACTTAAGCGAATCCCGCAAATAAAACCAATTTTAGCGGAGAGCACTCGAGTGGTGCGTGGCAGATCAAAGGGACCATTACCATACCACCCTGACCGCGCATAAACAGATATAACAAAGGCAATCATTTCTTACGTAATTATGTTTTGTGTTGTTATATTTTATTATTTTATGTAAAAACTTATAAATAAAAAGTGTGCGTTTTTCATTTATGTAAGATAAATTATTTTAGGTGTATTAATAAACTGTAATTGCAATATTCGTTCGTATGTTGGTTCGATTCCCACGTAGAGAAATGATTATATTTAATATTTATTATCATTACTCCGGACTAGTAAGACTAAACGGAATACGGAGGATAAAAGTGTGAAGCTAAGTAAGTAATCACAATAAATAGTGTAAAACTATATGTTGAACGCAACGTGAACTTTTGAATTGAAATAAAATAAAAAAATAATTTAAACATATTATTTAAAAAAATATCTTTAATGAAATAATCGCTTTTTCCTAAATACTTATGTAAGTGTATATACGGTATATATACTAAAGCAACATTTTTTACTATTTTTGTCCGTCTGTCTGTTTCTTTTGGCTAATCCTTGGAACGGCTAGACCTATTTTGACGGAATTTTCATTGGCAGTTGTAATAAGTATTATATATACTTTTATTTTAGAATTTTAAATAGAGATCCTGAGATATTTCACAACGACGACGTCGCGAATATATCTATAATACGAGTATAAGCACATTTCACTCTGTTTCTCGCATAGGAGTCTAGATAAGAATTCAACCAGAACAGATAAATACAGATAATTTAAATTTAATAATTTCCACTATGATTTAGAACCCATAACCATTGCATTTATATTTGATACTATTCCACTGCGTCACGATTCCCCCATACTGAAAGGATAACAAAGGGTGACTGACCGATCTGTCAACGAACAAGCTCATATATTGAAGGGACTGCGCTGAAATTGATATGATTATGAATTTTATAACGTAATTAGCATTTTATTACCATCTTATTGTAATTAAGTTCGACGATAATGCTTTAATGTTAGTGTTTATATATCTTATGTACAGTATATTTTAATAAATACAATAAGTACTTATTTGGTACAAATATATAATAATAAATACTCTAGAATAAGTCATTTTTCATATGTAATAACATTATTTTTGTTCTAAATGAAAAATATATGCATCGTTATTCCTTTGCTCAATAACCAACAAATAGAAATAACCTCAATCACCTCCGGGACTCCTCTAACTTCAAACACACTATAAAACAACCGGGTTCTTGAGAGAACTTCTCTACTCCTTCGATTTGAGGCTTTTATATATACCTGTATTGTTTAAGATACAAAACATATTCATAGTTTTAGGCACAAACAATGTAAGCTAAGCTTTATTAATACTTATAAAATATCAACAAAAAACTTGTTAATTAGATGATTTTCGCGATTTTCACACATTTTAAGTAAGAATATTTTTAACGCATTAATCGCGTATGTACAAGTGTCCTGACCCACAAACTATTGTTACACGTCAGGTATTCAAAACGTCAGGTTTTCAAAATATATTTTCGAATACCAAAGATTAATCCGTTTACTTTCATTTAAAAAACTTATAACTTATTTCCATCCTTAAAATATTTTATAAAAAAATATAATAAGTATATATTTTTACAAATGTATTCATTTATATTCTCATACCTTGCATTTCAAAATTTAACAAAAATAATTTTAAATATTTCCTCCCCGATTTATATTGAGTTGTAAACCTTTACTTGTTACGCGTTAATTATATCGTACCCCACGTACAAATGTTTTCGGTTAGTACAACTTTTATGATATTACGTTCTAGTGATGTCTTAACCAGTTTTTTTTTAAATATCGATGAAATTCAACGAAAATTGTTACATTACGTTCCATATAAAAAATATGATTTATTTATAAATTTCAACGCAATACGCTAAATTGTAAATATTAACAAATATTAACATTATTATTACTTTAGCAAATGATAAAAAAAAAAATTTTTTAAATAAAATGCTTTTTTTTATAAAATGAAACTTTAATACTTACTGTTTGCTTATTAAATAAATATTTACTAGATGTCCAGTTGACCCGTTGACAACGCGTTGCCTTAGCAACGTGTATATCACTTTATATAAATGTGTATGTCAAACACATAGTAGTGCGTGTTATATAAAATATTGGCATTCTGCACTCCTTCTCTTTATAAATTATAATTGTGCTAAATTTAATACTCCTCTATTCGCGTTATTTTCGTAACAAAAAGGTACAACATTTTGCTTCACGTACGAATATGTAGATTCTAAAACACATCACTATTATTTACATATTATTCAATACGCACGCGACTGTCACCCTAATGAGGGGGTCGCCCTTCGGTCACTTTCAATAGACACAACCCTCTCGATCATTTTACGATTTATCTTCAACTGAACAGGGTATTTTGTCAATTTGCCCTCTAGAATGATTAATTGAAATAATTTTATTCAAAAATTTGAAGTGCTGTCCTTTGGGTCAGTCAAGATATTCTTATAAGTAGAGAATGTTGATTGGATACTTCAATTAGATATATTTTTTGTTTTGAAGGAAAAATTATAAAGTAAATATTGTCAGTTTTTACTATATTCGTAAAATATAACAAAAGGTAGTATAACATAATATACAAGGTAAATAACTTCTCAAAAAGCTAAATTATATTTAGATACTAATACCTATATTAAAATCAAGTTGCTCTTGAATACCTTCTATTACGTACCGACATTATTTGAAAGTTACTGATTCCCTCTTCACAGGCCGTGATACAATCAAATGAATTTCGTAACAAAACAATTTAAAAACCAATAACAACGGGACATCGTTTCCCATGGTCGGGAATAAAACGCGTGGGGCGGCATTTTATATAGGCAGGGACTGACTCCACCGTGCCACTGTCAAACGAGCTCGCTTTGTGAACACACGGCCGCCTAATCTTCATGAGTGTTATAGTTTTGTGCCGAAATATCAAATAATAATTGCATAAACAAGGATAATGAGAGGAGGAGGAGCCGACAGAGGCGTCCGCACGCCCCTCTAGCTTTTTTCTCGACGTCTGGGCGGCGCGAAGAACACGCCTCGAGTCCCACGCGCTTGAACGCGTCCGCTCTATAGACAAACCAACGGCATCGCGCCGACGGACTGCTACCGACGTAAACAAACGCTTGCACCAACATATGCGGAAAACTAGTGAAATTATAAAAAAAACAATAAACAATATACCATCCTTGTCGCGTAGTAGCTCAAAGCGACGATCGGACTTTCAATGTTAATTAATCAAACACTTATGTTTATATTTTCAAAAGTAAATGACGTAGCAGCAATTTTGAGAGAACGTTAACCGGTTTACGATTTAAGTGTCGAGATGATTTTTTGTGCGATCCATTTCCTGTTTTGAGGTGAAAATTCCACGGCAGTTTTCGAGTGATTATCATAATGAACCCTAAAACAGAGGATGTAGTGCTGCCAACATGAAAAAGCTGAGAGTTACCGCAGATGAGAGGCCCAGAATGTCCAACAAGTATCCGGCGGCAATATATCTAGTGCTGATTATATTATTTCAAATGGCAAGGTAAGTTATTTAGTTAATACAAACAGAACAATAGACGCGCTTACCATTCATGTAACGCACGGCAGATGTTAAAAACAATAATAAATCTTAACACATGGTAATTAAGTTGACATTGGTACTCTTAGACTAATCGCTTGTAACAATAACAGACAAATAAGGGGCGTCGCAAAACAAACTAAAACATCACGACACTAATCATGCAAATCGTCTAAGTAGGCAGCAGCCGCCTTGTATAATGTTAGTGTAATGATAATGCATGCTAATGTATGCAAATTTAAAAGGTGACAATCATGTGTCACTATCCAATGGCGCGGAGATCAACGGTATGCAAATTCGTTTGGATGCCACTAAGCGTGGTAGGTATAATTGCCAGCGTGTTTCACGTGATTGATTCAAGTAATGGCCTCCTACAGTGAAGTCAGGTTTCCTATCACGGCAAATTACAGTCAATGCGACTGTATCTAGTTTCTATGTTACTCTATCTATTATAACAACATCGACACCTCATGTTATGATTGAATAGTTTTTTCGTATATAAATATATGTTAATTATTCATACAATTAGTTGTCAATTAATTTCATTTTTAAACAATTAGTAAAACATTATTAATTTAATTATTTCTGTCAATCTTCCTTTTTTTATATGATTATTATAATATAGAATTAGTTGTATAATATAACATACGTAAAATATTATGTATGATACTAATTTCTTATTGTTTCTATATAGGGGGCAACAGTAATGCTAGCCTTTCAAATATAATGTAAACTCCACTTCTAATGTTTATTATTTGTAAATGAAGTTCTATTTTAATTAAATTTATTTTTTTATTTCTTTAAGTAAATAGTTAATTAATTTTTTTATGCTCAATTTAATACACAATGATTAATAACTTTATTTTTTTTTTGTTATATTTCCTAGCAGTAAAACTAAACAGAGATATTTCTATAAATTACCCGAGCCTTTCAATACACTCCAATTGGTAAATAATAAACATATCTCAAATATATGTAAAGAAGAGTCTTTTAAATTTCAGATTATTTTATACTGTGAACGATAATCTTATTTAAATTAGTAAATAACCGTTTAAAAACCGTTCTATCGTTAATCTAATCAATGACTTGCCTTTACCTATTAGTCTTCCGAGAAAAAACTTTATCAAGCGTAAATTACCGAGACGATACTGTCAATACAGAAAACGCGCGTTTTATCGTTCAAATTAATTACGTATATATACTTAAAGCTTAAAGGATATACATATTGTATGCGCTGAACGCTTATAAACAGAGCAAATAGGTAAGCATGAGTACACATTGTTGGTACACGGAATTTCAATCAGAGCGTACAGTGAGGGAAACGACTGAGCGTAACAAGAACTTTATATACACTATTGAAGCCTTTACTCTATTAGTTGTAGAGTTGATTTTACTACATGCGATTCCCAACGGAGACTTCATACACCCGCGGGTTAGAAGAGAAAAGTATTTGCAGAATTGTCGGCATCCAGCGAGAGGCAAGGCAAGTAGCTGTAATTTGTATTGAAATAACCTTTCTGAATGAGTATCGTAGCATTTCATCAGCCCGGCTCCGACATCAGATTTATTATTTTTTACTGGCGAACTCTTAAAGCACAAAATTATTGTTTTTATCTCGACGAGAGGAATTTTCGAAGCAATTATATTAAGTTCAGGCAGGAGTTTTAATTGGATCACAGAGTTTAACGACTTGTTGGAAAAAGCTGTTAGTTGCTCCTGAGCCACTGAGAAAAACTAAGCTATTTCACAAGACACAGAAATCACTATAAACAGGAGAAAACAATTTACCTTATTAACATCACACTTTCAATCTAATCGTTATTGCGGCGTTTTATATATTTATTTGTAAATTTATTGTTTATTTATTAAATACGATTTCAATTTGTTGAAAATCAGAAACAGATTAAAGTAAACAAGTTTAGTTATATAGAACTTTTACAATTTTATTAAATCAAATTTGGACTCAATATACATGGATAGCTACATATATATAATTACTTACATATATTAAGACTATATATTAAAGTAATGGTCTTATAATATCTATCTACGTACATACTTCACGTAGTGATGCTCTCATTAGCACGCTTCATAAACTTAACCAAATACCAGTACTCTATAATTCCACAAACTTTTATAAAACAATAACTGGCGGGGGTTAAATCATTAAAATAATGATATTGCGATGCAAAAATGATACGATAATGATTATAATGACTGAGCGTTATTAAGATCATTAAACGTCGGTTATTCGTCCAACCCTTTAATGACACCGGCATTCTCTAAGCGTGGGAAGGCGAGATAAGTTACACAGTTATGTAAAGAAGGAAAACACTGTTTGACTTTAGTTTCTAAGCTTTTTAGTGTTCCGTGGACTTTGAAATATATCTACTTTTTCAATTTCAGTGCCCTTAATGAAATGATAAATCACTCATCTATATACACTTTATATTAAAATTTCCTTTATATAATTCATAAGTTCGAGCCATGCCCACGACTTTGTTAGTGTAGAATTAAAGATCTATAGAAAATCCCACAAAAATCGACCCAGCCGTTCTGGAGATTAACCCGAACAAATAGACTGATATTCAGAGAAAAGTTGCAGTATTTTTTCATAATTTTCACACACGCTTTTATTCCGCATCGCAGGGTAGACAGGAAATACCTAGTGTCAAAATTCCGTACTGTGCTTTCCGCCGAATCTAATCAATCAAAAACTTTAATTATATATATTTAGACAATCCTAAAGTTAATATATCTTATATGATATAAGATTCCTTTTCATTCCTTGTCATTTGCAATCGCTTGTTCTTCATAAATAATTATATCATAACAACATAATAAAGTAAATTCGATAAGTAAAAAAAACTACAATACTTTGCAGTTTATTATTGAGACGTAGTTTAAAAAAATATAAGAATTATAAGTTAAATATATACTTTTCATATTTTTTTTAACATCTTATCTTTATTCCTATTTTACTTATCGAGCCTCATAATGTATCAGATGCAATTAAAATATTATATAATATATAATATATGCATTTATGTACTTCTAATTTGCCGAAATGGCTATTGACTATAATTACAAAAAATCTTTAATAGAATAAAAATAATAGATTTTTGTATTTTTTTAAAATTATTTCATTATCTCTTCTTGACTTTTAAAAATTAAAATTACTTAATATTTTGCTAACATTTTTATTTACACTTGCCTCTGACTGACTGACCACCCCACTATGGGGAATGTAATACATACTGAAGTTAGTACCTTAATATAATTTCATATTTAGTTAAAATGTTAATTGCTATATTTTGATCTTATTTTTAAATAATCATGAAATGTAAATAGCTTTTTACTACGCAAATAAAAAAAAACATGATAAACCTAAAAATATAAACCATTAGAGCGGAACCAATTATAACTCCCATCTATTGTCTTGACCGTCACTTTCTCATACAATTAACTGATAACAGATGGTGTATATTCGTGGAAGTTAAATAGTACATGTACACACCTTAAACAAAATACAAACTAAACTTACAAACTAAAGCTCTTTTAAGCAGAATATGTAACAGAAACAAATATTGCTCAAGCATGCCTCGAGCTTTGTTTAATTTTTAGACTATCTTTCGCTTAAATTTCTGCTTATATTTTTGATATTAAAGTCCATAAAGATGAAATGAGCGGTGCCATATTTAATATAATAAAAACCGCGCATAGAACATTTTAAAATTATTTTTTAAGTACTTACTTAATGTACTACTTACTAGTGACAGATTTTTCTTAGAATTAAAAATGAAAAAAACAAAGCTTTTCAATCAAGTAGAATGCCTTTTAATTATATATAGTATTAAGTAAAAGAATTTTTTTTATATATGTTAAGCCTCTTACTTACGTTTTTCTATACCATGAAAAACCTACAGTACATGAATATTTTAATAACATCATTACATGTCGGATAAACCATGGATCTCTTATGAAAATTATTTAGACGAAGCAGTATGAAAATTGGCATATTTAATGTTTAAATAAAGAATTCGATATCTTATATTATAACATACTAAAAATATTTTAAATTAAATATATAAGACAAATATTACTCATACTACCATATATTAGACATATACGTGACATAAACGGGGACTTCAGTATTTATAAATATTCCCTTATGAAACTGAAAGCCATTTACTCAAACATATCTCAAAATTTTACACCAGGTCTAATTTTTTTTTTACATTGTCTACCAGCCTGGTACGGACATAAACAATGCTTATTTGTACACCCATCGACTAATGGGTAAAGTAGATATTAGTTAGCATGACCAATCTATCTAATTTAAGCTAATATAATAAGGTTGAAGAGTACGTTTGTTTGATTGTTTGAACGGCCATAATTCTGAAAATACCATTGGATCTAAACTGTTCTTCTTGTATATGATAACCACTCTTCTGAGGAAAACTACACGTTATCTAGCATTGGCCTAAAACTCTTAGTTAATCATAAATAATATAATTTGTAAAGTAAGTAAGGTTTTTTTGAAGATAACAGGTGGTTATTAGAAATAATATTGTAAGAACTATAACACAATTTTGCCTTTGTCATTTAAACAAAGATTTCAATAAAAAGAATAGAAGCATAAAAAAATAATTAGGCTTTATATAAAATCGATCAGTTGTAGATTCGATCCCCACTACGAGTAATTATTATATTTGAATTATTTTCATTTCCTCCTCTGGTAAGACAGCGTGGCTTGAAGTTCCGCTAATCAAAACGCAATGTTTCTAATTCGGCGGAAAGTGAAATATGGAGTGACTTGACACTAAGTACTTCCAGTCTACCCTGCCATGCGGAATAAAGATAAAAAAGAGAAGTTAAGAAAAATATTTATATAGGTATGAACTCCACATTATAGACTGTAGGCAACTTTTTAATACAAAATATTTTATAACATCCTTCCTTTTACGACTGTAGTGGTTTACATGTAAGGGTATAAAAAAGCCAAAGTGTCGAATCACGTAGTGTGATGCAGTCATCAGATCAACGTTTATCCGTAAAGCGGGAACGTGACGTAAATTGACACGACTTAAAACAGAAATATAGAACGAACAAATTATAACCATAAAGAATGTTTTATTGGATTGTAAATCTTTTTAGCAAATATAATTGTCACATATTAAGATGATGGTGAGTTTAACTGTTTCTTATATTTATTAAAATTATGAGAATAGCTATTTCCTACATTTTATATAGAACAATGTGACAGAGCCTAATGAAACTGCTCTTCGCTTTGGTTCTTTATTACTCAGTTATATGTATATTTATAGTAGCTTTATGCTTCTATCCCACATAGCAGGGTAAACAAGAAGTACCTAGTGTCAAAACGATCCGTACTTTGCTATCCGCCGAATTGCGTGTTGAATAATGGAATTTAACACTGCGTTTTATTTTACTAGAACGAGGATAAACAAAACTATTTAAATGTTCCTCCGAGTGGGAATCGAACCCACAACCGATCTCGTTTACAGTTCAAAGTTATTGGCAACATAGCTTTAAAATTGAGATCTTTCTCATATTTCAGTTATGTAGGAAGTTTAACTAAACCTTAATAGTTTAAATACTAAATATTAATTTAACTACAATATAAACAAGATGCTTAAAGTTTACTAGACAAATTGAGATATTCATGTATTGCGTCAGCCATAACGGGACTATTTTAATCAAAGTATGGTATTTCAGAAAAATCCAGCGAGCATTCCCCCTGAGCATCCAGCAAACTTCACTATACAAAATTATTAATTAAAATCCCCTAAATAATTCCAACGCGGAATACTTTAAAAATATTTGTTTAAAGTTGGGAGCGAATACAAATTGTTTCATTATTAAAGTATTTTAGGACTGCATGATAGTATCTGTTCGATATAAATTAATTATAATGACGTTTATACGAGTAAACCTCTAATGAACGACCATTTTGGTAAATGCGTAATATTCAAGACTTTTTGTAGCTTTTAACCAATTGTGATATTTTTATATTAAATGGTTACAGAATGCGGACTTAGGACGAAAATTATGGCGCCGGAGTAAATTTTCAACCTCGTTCTTTATATATGTTTGGTATAAATACAATAAATAAAATAAATACCTTTTGACTTTATTCCCCATAACAGGATAGTCAGAGACAACTTAGTGTCAAGACACTCTGCTGATTGCATTCGGCTCGAAATACAGACATTGAGTTTTGAGTGGTGAACTCAACGCTACACTTTGTCTGCAAGAGCAAAGAAAGAAAAATAAATTTTAAATATGATTGGGAATAATCATCAACTGACAGTGATGCCCACAACCAATCGCGTTTACAGTCATACATTGTCCCAGTGCGTCAAGGAGGCCTCTACAAATTTACAAAATATTATGAATTTTAACTAAATACATTTAAAAATATATCGAAATCATAGTAGTCTAGACATAAAAAATATTTTCTATTAAATATTAAACATACAATTTTTGTGTGTTCCAGTTCAAGAGACAATATACTACCTCATCAGTTGAAGATAAGTTCAGGTCTTACGTGCAGAATGGTCGGTGGTCTGACCAGAGAACAAAGGTCCGTCTGTCACAGTTCACCGGATACAGCGGCCATAGCGTTCGAGGGTCTACAAATGGCGGTTAGAGAGTGCCAGCATCAGTTCAGGTGGCACAGATGGAACTGTTCTAGCCTTTTAATAAAAAGTACTAATCCTCACGCAAGCGCAATCATGAAGAGAGGTGAGAATATTAAGATTTTTTTAGAAATAATTTATATAGAAACATTGAATATAGAGTTACGGAACTCAACTCCGCGCTTTGCCCTACTAATTTTGTTAATTAGTCACGCTTATATAGCAATCACGCTTAGAGTCAGACGCTGTCTCTGTTCAGATGATTGAGAGTGGTTTGTTTTTGTGATTGTTCTCTAGCTCCTCTGTAATATGGAACAATTTATATCGTATATATAATATTATTATTAACAAGTGTAATACTTGAAAACATCCAAACCATATTCGCCTTGCTTTAGTAGCAAAGAAAAAGACGTTTACACTGAAGTAAGTGTTAAAATGTGATTTATATAAAATTATGCATACACACATAAAAAATTGACAACATGCACAATAACATAAAGGAGATGTTACTTTAAAAATATAATGAATAAGCGACAAACTTTGTAAGCAATAATGAAAACAAACGTTACTGGGAGGTTGAGATAATTTTCAAGAGGGTCGAATGTTTAATTACTTTGCGTAATAAAAGCTTCAAAACAGCAATAAAAATATTTATTTATTTACGAAGCTCTGTCACAAATGGGCCGCCAATGACTTTGTAGGCCACACCACGACCATGTAGGTGGCAGCAATCAACAGCACAACGCCAAACCAGTCTCAAAGCGTAATTCCATGAGAATTTTATTAAAATAAACGCAACTAAACTTTCAAACCAATCGCGATCGGCCATTACAATCCGAATTTATTACGACGAAAAATTATACACGCATATTAAGACCCACCGGACGGACGATCCGAGCGCATTGTGCGCCTGCGTATTTACCGATCGCCGTAAGTCTTTATGTCTATATCACCAAGTGTGAAAGGCTTTGTCGATCTCATTTTTTCCACAATCATCGCACACGTTGACGCGGAAATTTACGAGCATGGGAGACAAGACAAGATGGGAGACAACAAATAATAAGACAGGCCTTGGAGGCCAGGTGTGCCCGCTCCCGCGCCCCGCGATTTCACGCTCCGTGTGGGTCCCGGCGAACTCGTCCCGCACCCCGCCATCTTTACCTATTAATATTTTAAGCTCGTCTTCACTTGAATTAACTAGCTTTAATCAATACAATGGAAGGTTTATTGATTGATCGTTAAAATAAAAACAGAAATAACTGACTTTTTAATAATTTCACACATGTTTTCAAAGTACAATTATGAATAAGTACATTAGTGATCTTATTATTTATCAACCATTATTAGTATAGATAACACTCCGTAACGACACCTTCCGGCCCTTCAACTACAGAATTCCGTTAAATTGAAAAATTGTGAAAAAATACCGTAACTAAACACTTAAACATCTTTCTTAACTTGCCCATTGTTAGGGCCTGATTGAAATGTTGTCGGGTAAACGATACCAAAAAAAATCTAAGAACAAATCAGGAGATTCTTTTAAATAGGATAATGGTATCGATGATAAACGAAGAAAGATAATAACGAATCCGGACCTTTAGATTTTTTCAGGTGATCGCGTAATAAGCCGATAAAAGAACTGGACGTTTGGCATTTTGGGTAGATCACTGGATTCGTTTCGCTTCCCCGAGGATTCCATATGTTGTTAGCGTTCTTGTATAAGTACAATGCTACAATATATCTACTTTACATCCTTTGTGGGGCTAATGAGGTGATTTTTGGGAAACATACCCAAGTCCAGCGTTTAATAGTCACTGATGGGAGGTGAGATTAGCACATATGTCACACTGTGCCTCTAACGTCGTGTCGGCATGAGTGAATGGCGGCCCGGGTGGCAGGTTGGCGCTCGAGCGTCGATACAAATCTGACGGCGCGAGCGCACGTGACCTGAATACGCGACGCGGACGTGTCATAAAAAAAGTGCCATTTATTGGCGTTTTATATCAACCACGTGTCAACAGGTGACCACGACGCAGTATGATTATGATGCTGCAAAAACGAGATGCGTCTTATCTGACGGCACGCCGCGCCGTGGGAACATTGTGAGACGCTGATGTCTTCATTATAAACGTGTTAATATTTTTCCTTTTTTTTATCTACTTACTGAGTAAACTGAATATTAAACCAGTTTTAAGAATCAGGCAAAAATATCAATCAATTATAATCAGCCCAAGCCTAAAATAATAGTTTTTGAACGAAAAACGTGAAAAGGACGTGTCAAAATGTCTCAGTCCCAAACAGCCGACCTTCTAATGGCCGTGATAACATCTCGCTCGGTGCGTTACTGAGTCGTGCTCCTGCAGATGCCTGTCAACTGTGAGAAAAAATACAAAAGCCTCATAAAAATATGAAATTGTTCAGGACACTCGATGCTAGAACGTGACGTGAGTGTTTTTTTGTGATCGCTTTGTTCACGTTGAGATTATGGGAGTCCTTTTAAAAGCTAATCAAGTCGAGCGGTGATTCTGCAAAATTATTACTAATATGTTCATAGGTTTCTTTTATATTAAAAGCGTATGATATTTAAGATTTTCTTATAAAAAGTCGAACGCTTTTATTACACCTGTAGTGATTATTTTGTTGAAATGAATAATTAATTACTCATTAATATGTGATTCTTTTTTTATATCTATTTTAATAGTTAAATAAACTTTGTTAGTAAACTAATAAACTATGGTATAGTAGTCTTGAAGCTTCCTTCAGTATATAGGAGAGCATTAAGACAAGATTTATATTTGATATTTCGGACGGGCTTAAAATTTAGAACGTAGATATGTTCAAAGGGGTAATGTTGTACCTATTAAGAAAACAAAATCGCTTTGTTCACGCGCCTTGGGTGCGTTTTTTTGATTATTTTTGTAAATGAAAATGACAGATATGTGTAGAATTCAGGTTAAGTTTCTCGTGTTGCCTAGTTTTTATCTGTATTTGACTATAGGAAGAATATAATAAAATATGTCCGGGTAAGAGTTGTAATTAACCTCTAATTAATAAAATTCCATGTAATATACATATTACATACTAGCGAATCTTCACGACTTCGTTTCGTGAACTTGACTCTTGCTATGATTTTGTCGAACAAAGTATTTTAAATTGATATAACTTTCTTATTTATAAAACAATTAATCAATAAACAACACTAAGTGTTGAAAAAAGGTCATCAAAATACAATATTGAATACTGCATTTAAAATCAGTTAAACAGCTTTCGAGATTGGCCTGTACAAACAAACATAAAAGAAAAAAATTTCAGTCTACTACGTTGATAAATGCCACTAATAATAGCTTTTCTTGTACTGACAGCGATCAGTTACATTTTTACAAAATGTATAGAAATATCTTTTAAATGCACCATTTTTGGTTATAATGTAGGCTAGTATATAATTTAATAATGTTGCATATTACCTGCAGCCGTGGTTGGACATCGTTTCGGTGATTAGCGATTCGCGACACCGAAACACCTTACAAGCCTTAATTGACTCCGACCTTTTCGTAACTTAATTCTTAATTAATGTATACAAATAATGCGAAATTTTTTAATGTTAGAAAAATAAAATTTTAAAAAATAATATTTTTTTTGATATGAACTAAAACTTCAACAAAAACTATATATTTATATATATATATATATATATATATATATATATATATATATATATATATATATATATATATATATATATATATATAAATATAATTTAAAAACGAAACACTAAGTACATCGAAAATTCAACGTGGAGGTAAATAAGCCATTTTTACACAAGGTATTTCCACTTCAACATGAGTAAAGAAAATGCGAATTCACTTATTCATTTTTGACACCAGATTTATAGCCCCTCAAGCGGAAAGCGTGAATCATCACGAAAAACAAATTTCAATACAACTAACTAAATACAGTATCATAAATTAACAATACACAAGCAAGCGTGAGCGCGACGGAGCAGCATTTCGCCCCAAAAACTATGTTAAACGGGAAAGAAAAAGTAGACCACCGTCAGGCCTATCGGAAAAACATCAATATGTGCATTCTATTAAATGAATGTCCACAATTTTTAAAGAACAAAACGTTCAATATGATAATTAAAATTTGTATTTACTTGATGTATATTTTTTTTGTCGTACGGCGCCGAGTTGCCATATACGGATTGAATGGTGATTTGCCAATTTAATCCACGATTCGAGGAATCAAGGTGGCGCTGCTCGCGACTGCGCTCACCTGTTCTAGTGATGGACGGTCCGGCTTTTTCATCTGCTTACGTACACGAAACACATACACATAGCCTTCGGATGTACAATACACGAAGTATAACACCTAAACATTATGTTAATAGCATTATTTATTCGCCCAAAATTATACGAGAAGTGAATTTCACTTGCAAAATTTGTAAGTCGTAAATCCAGATGGTTTTTTCTGTTGTAAACTTTATGGTAGTTAACTTCGGCGCCTGGATCCATTCCAGTGATTTTTACTAATTTAATGTAGGTGTTTCTGGGAAATTATTTACATATATCTGATTTTTTTATTATAAACTGTCTAAATGTATTAGCGTCTATATTATATATTAATAGTATTACATAAATATTTTTATTAATCTTAGAAATAATAATTAATTCTGGCATAAACTGTGTGTGTTCACTAAAAGTTTGAATTACTATATACGTGTCAATCATGTCACAATAGACAAAAGCCTACACGTAGAGAAAATATAGTTTAAAGGTAATGAAAAACGTAATTTATATTTATATAAAAAAATATTTTTATAAAAAAATGAAAATTTCCAGTGTACATGTAACGTACAAACATATCGATATCAATATACTTCAATATATATAGTCAGTTGCATTTCATGCATTATGGAAACAAACATAAGAAAAAGAACGGAGGCACAAGTGTAAGGGAAGAATTTAAAATCTGTCACCCGTTCGAAATTCAGGGCATTCGCGTAAAAACTAAATGAATAAATCGCATCCATTAGAGACAATATAAAACGGACGGAGCCGGACGAGGCTCCCACTGTATTTATTTTGTTATCTCCAGATCAATTAATTGCTAATAATCAATGTTTTATTATTATGAAGTTCGTGTATTACATTGAATACTGATTTTTGACTGCAAATTCATTCTTTTTAAAAAATATGTTTGAGTATTCACTTTCATTTGAGTTACCTTCAAACCAAATGCATTGAAATAAACGTATAAAAATTTATTCCTCTAACAGCTAAGCCATGTGTCTACATACGTACAGACGTTGAAATTCTTATATGTTTGTTACAATTTTTTTACGTCGTTAGCAGGTTACAGGGCTTAGATGGTCTTGCAACATTGTAATTTTTATACGTTTTATATTATATTATATTTGTTAGTCCTTAGTGTGGAATAACGATTTAAAAATAGTAAAAACCATGGCAAAGTAGAAAGAAACGATTAACGCGATATTCTTAAATTCCACAATCACCAATCCCATCCAAATTGGGTAAATATTTTTGTACAATCCCAGATCTAGTTAAATCGAAATTATATATCATATAAACTTTAACCATTTAATTATAGCTAAAAAAAGACGTTTAGTTGTTTGTCCTCCCTGTTAATGATCTGCTTATACCGTTCACTTCTTACCATACATAAAATACCCAGCAGCCCTATTCATCCCAACTCGGTGCCTCTAATTCGAAATCATCAAAATCGATCAACAGAGCGTGCTATAAATCGCTACATATCTGTTCTATCGCGTCTCCACATATCGACAAATATAAATTTGTCACCGGTCACTGGAAAAAGCTGGGCAAGTTTATAAATAAACAATAATACAACCCTATTTGGTTTGTACACCGTAACATTCGAATGTCGATTTCGATGATAGTGCAGCCCGTTTATATGATGCGATACTTTAAATTGTTTTCAATAATTAATTTTTATCTAATCCAAATAGATGATTTTTTTGATGATTATTGACAATAATTTAAAATAAAAATTAGTTAACAGGAAAGGCTTAAAATTATTTTCATACTATCCTTGTCGCCCTGGCAGAAATCTCTAAGGCGTGCAGTAAAACTAATCCCTTACACCTTTCTCTTCGATTTTTTAACCTTGGTTTAACTAAGTATAAATATTTTATTCTTCGCCTCATAACTAATCAAAAACTATATTATAGGTAAACCTAAGTTTTATCTATACATATTTTGACATACAACCTTTAATTCTGCCATGACATTACATCTTGGATATATAAAATTTCTTTTATATTGAGCACATATTTAATAATACATGTGAACATGCACTTTGTATGACATAGTACTTTGGTGTGACAAAGATAAATAAACAGACTAACACAATATGTTGCAATATATATACAATTCCAATGACGCAAGTGACATGTAAAGGGACTTTCCATCATAAAACCATATTAATTCATCTGACGAACGATCAACTCACCGAGATAATGGCTGATTTATAATGATTATCATATTATTATACGTGAATCATCCTAAATCATGGCTGCTCGCTTTTTGTGCAGTTTGACGACCTAGAACCGAGACGGATATATTTTGACTTTTATAAATTTTTCATGCTTACCCTAATGTGATAAAAACTTCACGATTTCCCAAATATGTATAAGAAATAAATAAATATTTTACTTTTTTTAAAGTGTTATTCCACACTTGGAATATAAACATTTCTGAAAAAACGTATAAAAATTTGAACGCAGCCGGATTCGAACACGCACCTCTTACCGTCCACTGTTCCAAGAGGTGTGGTTTCGAATCCCACTGCGTTCAAATTTTTATAGGTTTTTTAAAAACATCTATAATTTTTTTAGGAATAAGTGGAGTGGATGTAGTCTTTTGGTAAAGAAAAAATATTCAGAGATATTTTACAGTCGAAAAAACGATAAAATGAATACAATAAGTACAGGTCTCAAGCCTATGCCAATTAATTGTGAACGAAAATCAACAAAAAGAGTAGTAAGACACAATCTAGTGTGAAGACAATTCGTTTACTGGTTTCAGAGCGATATCGAGACATTATGTATTGAATGAAACTCAACGCCGCGCTGTCTTAATGGAGCAGAGAAAAATAAATATTTTTTTATACAATGATTCTTCCGAATAGGAATCGAACAAACAACCGATCGCATTTACAGTCAGACTTTGTTCCACTGCACTGCAATGGCCTTTATTTATATTTCGTATGTTTCATAATTTTAAACATTTTTTTAACAAATGAAAGTTAAGCTCACTTAAAAGCTAAAAATAAAATAGTCATTATTTCAATAAAACCGTATCTCCTTCTCAATTAGGCTCTGCACCCACTAATCTCTATAGATAACGCAGCAATATTAACCACTTGCCATAATCGATTCTTATTCGATTCGTCGAGTTAAAAGATAGTGTTGGGAGTGTATCGTGAGAAATGCGTTTAATTTATTTTGTACTAGCGACCCGCCCCGGCTTGGCTCAATTTCCAGCTGAAGGATTAGAACTAAATTATATTATATTTCTTCGAGTGATAAAAGCTGGTATTAAAATAATCAGTTAATCATCAGTAGAAGTTTCAAAGACAAAATCACTGAAAACAAAACATATAAAACTAATACGAATATTTCACCATAAACATTTAAACACACATTAAAATAGTAACAACGCGGAGTTTCAACACCCAATCAAAATGCCGACATATAATTAAAGATCAGTGTATATATCGAGACGTTAATTAATCTTCCAATAGGTGGTTGCGTAATTACAACCCAATAATTGCCTATTGAACGTATAGCTTTTAAAATCGCATCGATGCCATTGATTCTCTACATACAAAGAAATAGCAAACATAGCGCATTATTAACGAGTTTAAAACGCATACAATTAGCTGTAGCGTCGGACGTACACCGAAGTCGAATGCAAATCGCTATCTTTATGGTTAAAAGATTACATTGTTCGAGACCAATACCTTATCTTCGTATCTCCAATTCTATTTAATTTATTGCAATAAAATAGATAAATGGGTATCGCGACGTCCGCGTTCCGTAGACTGGGGTGTGGGGGCCGGGGCGGTGAACGCTAAAGCGCACTTCTAGTTTATATTATAACAGATGCATTACGCAGATAATATACTGCCCATAGGCTATTGCTTTTCGTATTTAGATTATTATATTTACGTGTAGGGACGTGTTTCTCTTATTAATTCGTACATTATATTTTTTGATTGTTTTTACTTTCAGATGCAAGCTTAGATTTACGTAACTTTGTAGATCATGTGTTTTAGACAAATTATTTATGCTTTTTATTCGTTTTATTAAATTACATGCCAAATTCAAAAGTATAAAATATAAATATTTCCCTGATATTTAGAATTAAAATTTCATGCTAATCCACAGTATTTCACACAATTACACAACGTTTCAATTACGTTTTACTTGTATTTTTCCAGCTTCACACTGTTTATCCCGCATAACAGGGTAGACAGAAAGTACCTAGTTGACACTCCGTACTTCACTTTACATCGAATTCAAGAGATTGCCTGTTGAGTGTAGTGATGAAACTCAACGCCGCACTTTGTCTTACCAGAGCGAGGAAGTGAAAATAATTTTAAATAAAATCACTCCCCCGAGTGGAGATTGAACCGACAACCGGTCATGTTTACAGTCAGACGCTGTCCTTATAAATGTAAGACAATAATGTTTTATATGTTATATACAGGATTTCGAGAAACAGCATTCCTATACGCGCTGACAGCAGCAGGGGTTGCGCATGCAATAGCTCGCGCTTGCGCCCAAGGCCGCATTCTTTCTTGCGGGTGTGACCCCCTCGGGTACCGCGCTTCGCACGACAAAGGGCGGGTCAGAGCGAACAAGTGGGAATGGAGTGGATGCTCTCATAACTTAGCCTATGGAATAGAATTTTCAAAGAAATTTTTGGACGTCCGAGAGCAAGTTAACGATCTGCAGTCGAAGATTAATGCGCATAACAATGTTGCTGGTAGATCGGTGAGTTTGTTTTTAAATTGTAACTGAGAGCATGTAGGCAAATATATTTAAATGAACATTGTATCACATTTTTCCCATATATAGATTGCGAAATGGTAGTGAAAAGCCTTAACGTTCATTTACTGCCAATTTGTATTTGAGATCGAATCCATAACCGTCGTGCATACTGTTATATACTATCCTCTAATATCAATAGGACGTTAAATAAATTTCTGGTTATTACATATATATAATTGTTATTAATAATTGAAGTGATTGTAGTGTGCCGTCCGCCATATCTCAAGATTCGTCTTTGATTTCATATTCACCCTTTCGATGATCAAGCTAACGTTATGCAGTGGTGCATCTAATAAAGTAATTGAAGAGCCATTTGACTCTAGTCATTTGACTCTTTGTTAGAGCCGCCTCATCAATTTAATAATCTAACGTCTTCCAATAATTTCTATTAAGACGATATATATATATATATATATATATATATATATATATATATATATATATATATATATATATATATATATATATATATCATCTTAATTTTAAATTTTCTTTAATACAAAATTTAATTAATATTTTTGCCCCGAATTGGAATCGGACCCACAATTGCGCTTGTGGCCGATCGTGATTGTGAGGAATTTATTTTATATGAGGAAATGAAAATAATTTAAATATATTTTCACGGCGTTGAGTTCCATCACACAACACGCATTGTCTCGAATTCTCTCGAATTCGGCGGAAAGATATGTATGAATTGTATTGACCCTAGGTCAATACAATTCATACATATCCTATCTAACATTAAATATTAAAAATAAAAACTTAGAGCAAATGTTTATGTATGTATGAATTCTCATATTGCAAGTAAAATATCTACAATATTAAAAATCCAGTCAAAAAACTATTCAATATTGATTACATAAACCGTACATAAACCCACGCATCCCATGTGCAAGGCAAAGGCAAAAGGTGTCTTAAATAACCCGGAGGGAGATAGAAATGAGTTACAATACATCCTGTTTAGGAAGAACGGTAAATGGGCGTGGCATTATAATGACCTCAGTGGGTGGTCCGATGCATCGGCGTAGTTACAACATAATATAAACAGAAAATAGATTTACATTTCACAACGTGACTAGGTTTTTGAAATTGACTTATTTTCTTAATAATTAAGATGTATATCAATATTGTCCAATTTCTTTTTTTAATTATAAATTGGGTTTTTTATCTATACAAATAAATAAAATTTGAGTGTTTGTTTGTAATGTAAAAATAACAGCTGATATCACAATACAGATATCACAATAACATTTTTTGCACTGTCGGTTTTGATTGAACTTTCACTTGCAGATAGGTAATGTGATAAGAAGTAACTTAGGCTACTTTTTTTGGAATTATAAAATAAAGATCCAGAGAGATGCTAAATTCTACGTGGAGGAAGTAGCGAGCACAGCCAGTAGGATATATCTACATATATCTGTTCAGAGAAACAATGTATGGTTTATTTTGAGCATCCTGAATATATATATATATATATATATATATATATATATATAGAACATATAAATAATATAACATATATATATAAATAATACGTAAAAATGATAACATTTAATTTTGTTAAAGGAAATTTGTCAGTCATTTCAATAAAAAATCGTGTCAGTTAGTTCCAAACAAATGCTATAATATTAATGATATATAAATGAAATTACTTTTACATTGGTTTTAAACCTATCGTAACCTAAAGTACGTACTGCTATTACTACGACGATGACTGAGAATATATAGATGTTTGAGGATTTGCGAAGTAAAACAGTGTTTATCAATGAATTACGTACTTTCCCTTTTCTATCTTCACACTATATCCTGCATAGCAGGGTAGTCAAAGAGAGCCTAGTGTCAAGACATTGCGTTGACTGCGTTGTTGCGTGTTGAGAAGCGAACTCAACGCTGCGCTTTGTCTATATGAATAATGAAAATTAATACTTTATATAACAAAAAAATTATTTACTTATACGTAATAATTATTATTGCACGATAAAAATCCGTACACATTAAATATAAAATAGTAAATGATATATTTCCATAATTTGTTACATACATACAAAAACATAAATATGAATATTTTGCATATTTTTCAATTTATAAACACATAAATATAAGTGTGAAACAAAAGATCTAAAAAACAAGTAATTTTATGAGCAATAAAATAAATCTGCAACAATAAATTTGGATATGGGAAGCTACAGAACACCATATTATGACAACGGCGATACCGCCAGATAAACATGTCATACACTGATTTGTTATTGTCAGCTTACTAATCTAACTGTGGGTCATCAGGGACAGGCTAAGCCAAAATACTTGCTCTACCCTACCGGATTACTTCTAATAATTTAATAGGCATTTATATAATAAATATGTCGCGCCAACAATACCAAGACCGTATGCTGCTCTAGAAACGACAATCACACAGAACTATCTCTAAGCTGTGGTTGTTAAAGGTCTTTTTGTGTTCGAACGTTGAAATAAACTAACAAAAAGTATTATACTTCTGTCCGTAATACAATCTGACATTAAAGCCGCATGCCACGTCTCGTGATTACTTATTAGGATTTACGATGAACACAATTCCATTTGTATTAGAAGGGTTTTTTTTTATAATACAGACACGACTAGAACAAATTATTTGAGTTGTAATTCGTTTATAGTGGTTAATTATATAGTCGAGTCGGGTGCCTAATTTATATTGATGTTTTAGCCCACCGGCCATTAGTGACATTTATAACGCTGTAAATAGGCTGTTACTATACTGTTCTTCAATTTAGATAACAACAACTGATAGAGATTGTTTAAAGAGCACTGTTATTAATTTATAATAGATTCAAAATATTTAAGGACCGTCGTGGCGCAGTGGGACAGCGTCTGACTGTAAACGCGATGTGTTGTGGGTTCGATCCCCACTCGGTGGAGTGATTATATTAAAATTATTTTTACTGCTTTGCTCTGGTAAAACATTGAGTTCCACCACTCAACACGCAATGTCTCGAGTTCGATGGAACTCGAGTTCGAAGTACGAAGTTTCGTGACACTAGATACTTTCTGTCTACCCTGCTTTGCGGGATAAAAAGCGTGAAGCTAAAAAGAAAAAAATATTAGAAACTAGTAAATGTCCTTAATTTCGTATCCATCGGCTATTTACTGATCAGTTCATCATAACTATGAATTACATAATGTACTGATCAGTATATAGTCAATGAAAACGAAAATATTAAAATAATAATTATTAGAGGATTAATAAAATGACTGTTATATAGATTATATCACAATATAAAATGGTTAATTAAACTTTTAAAATTACTAAGATAAGGCTAAGGCTATAAATATTAATTTAAACTTAAATTTATTTAAAAAAAATATATCTAAAAACATTGCTATATTTTTGTCGAATTAGTTTTCTTATTTATAAATCAATGATAACGGGAGGTTGCAAAAATACAATATTAAAAACTTTATTTTAATCGGTGTAGTCGTTTTCGCAATTAGCGTGCTCAAACGAGCTTACAGACAAACAGATAAAAAAACATTAAAAATCATTTCATATACATGTTCCACGTACAGACAGCGATCAACTACATTTTTATTATAGGTATAAATTAGACATTTATATACAATTAAACAATTGTAATAGTAGCAGGTTCAGTATTTACAAGGGTATATATTCTTATCTGTTAAATATTTATTACGGATGTTAAAAAATAAGCATACAGACAGAAATTATGTTTCTAAAATGATGAATATTTATATATTTTATATAAGTAATTCATGTAACTAATTCATAAACAAATAAGGTAAGCAAAATTTCCGTCGTAAAATAACATTATCTCAATAAAGATGTCAATGGTTACAAAATAACGTTTTAATATATACAATTAGCTAAAGACAGTCTTTATAGTTCGGTAGCTATTGTGAATTATTGTTTTAAAAACAACTTTTTTTATTATGATAATATAAAAATCATGATTTACTACCAACTAAGACTGAAATAGATACATTACATATGTTTGTATATGCATAAAATTGTTGCGCTATTCGTTTAATATTACGTTGAAATTACTGAACGCACAAAGCAAAAATTCAGCTTGAAAATCCCTTTAAGGGTTTACGCTTTGGGTTTAGAGTGGAACTGCTATAACTTGCAATGAACTAGTAATTTGAATATTAGGAAACATATTAGTAACAATATAAACAACTTTAAACAATACAGGTTTGTTCTTTCTTCGTATTTTTTTAAACCTCTTTGTCATGACGTGAACATGACATGACAAAAATTGTGTTTTTAGGTAAAATTGGACTGTGAAAAAGACGCCTTTATGAACCAATTCGTCAACAATTATTTTGTTTGTATATAATAAGTATTAAAATAATCTTCCGTCTCTTATTTTTAATACAGTAAATTACGACGTGTATATTTTACAACTCAAATCCAGTTAGATCAATAAAAAGTATCTATTGAAACATATTATTTTACAACTTCTATAATATTTCACTTCTAGCGCGTATTTTATTTAGACGTTTTACGAGCAAGTTATAATCGCTATAAAGTCAAGTCAAAATAGTCAAGACTAATGATTAGTTACAATGTTGCTTTAACACTTTAAAATGATCTGTTGCCTCAGGATTTTGTTGAAATATTACTAATAATATTAATTAGAATATTCTTTATTACACCAAAATAACAAAATACGTACAGCTTCACGCTTTTTATCCCGCATAGCAGGGTGGACAGAAAGTACCAAGTGTCAAGACACTCCGTACTTCGCTTTCCACCGAATTCGAGACATTGCGTGTTGAGTGGTGGAGCTCAGCGCCGCACTTTGTCTTATCAGAGCGAGAAAATGAAAATAGTTCATATATAATCACTCCTTCGAGCGGGGATCAAACTCACAACCAATCGCGTTGCAGCCCCACTGCGCCACGACCGGCCTCCAAATACGTATACTGATATAGAATTCGTTGTGAGGGAACGGGGTAGAATACAATTCCCCTCCGCTGCTGGGTAGCGTCACATAAAATGCGAGTATCCCAGTAATTTTTTGGTAGGAGGTTAAACCTACAACTGGCTCGCGACCACTATCATGTCAAAAGCGATCCGCCAAAAATCTGATTCTGATGTGTTCCGGTTCGATGTCATGTAAGCCAGCTTTCCTTATCCCCACCGATGGGGACTTTCCCTCAACGTATCACTTCATAATACAAAATTTATAACATAATTTTTTTTATATACACATCTATATAAATAAATAAAATTCAAGTATCTGTTTGTAATATAAAAATTATCTTTTTTTTATAAATGCAAATGTATGTATACACAGTACATATGCTAAAATAACTTTTCTTTATAATTTTTGTCTCTCTATCTTTCTATACCGGCTAATCATTGGATTGGATGAGATTTTGACGGAAGTTTTGATACTGGCAGATAGGTGACATGATAAGGAGTACTTTAGACCACTTATTGTAGCGTTATAATATTCAGACATGTCAAATTCCACGTGGATGAAGTTGTTGGCACAGCTAATAAAACCTATACGTATTAACAGATATAAACTTAAACATACATTTTAATATACACACATATTTAAAGTTGCCATTTTTGACGATTTTTGAAAAAAGGAGAGTAACTTAATTAATTCCAAATTTATATAAAAGTAGGTAAAACTTAGTTTATAGTACCCAATGCTAAACTATTATAACAATGTATGTCAAATTTATTAAGAAATCAGCTAGCCTTAAAGATTTTCAAAGAATAAATTCTTGTAAGATCATATTCATGTATATACCTACCTACAGTCAATACATTGCGCAATAATCATTATAACATCATTACATACCACATAGAAATGCTCTATCAATCTAAGATTGGTATATCATGGCCGGTGGTCCAGGACCCCACGCCTGAGTATTGTTCCACCGGCATTCTGTTTGTGGCACGTAATTAACAGCCTCCCAGTGAGATTTGTTGGACACGCTCGCTTATAATAACCCTCGATGATATTTTTATTAATGTCAAAATAAAGTCAACCTAAATTACAATGTTCTGTAACAATAATGTAATAAGGTTCTAGTGTGGCGAATTTGTGTAGATCAGTTTTGTGTATTATGTTTTTTTTTTAATTTTCTTGAGTTTTATATAAATGAATGAAATTTAAATGATGGCTTTATTAAAATTAGAACAGTAATATAATGTCAAAACGTTTTTTTTTCATATTGTTGTGTATGTAAGAATTAGAAGTAACAGGGAATTCTAAATTATTTGTTACTTTAAATATATTTTTTGCTAATTATCTAATTGCATGTTATGTTTTTTTTCTTAAACTGCCTCGTTACATTAATAGTCTATAATATATAATAATGATTCATTTTATCAAATTAAAATCCTCTGCAATCAGTAATTTAAAAAATATTCTTCCTACTTTGTATAATTTGTATGAAGAAAGGCTTTACAATATGTAAGCCCATAAGACTGAGAACAGTGTGATAGGCGGCAAGAAACCCTTCAGCGGGTCTATAAAAGATCTCAACCCACACGAGAAATTAGGTATCACATTAGAGAGCCGAGGTGATAATTATATTACAAAAACAACCGATGGGTTCATATTTTTGTTATGTAAAAAGTTAAAACCCTTGGATATTGGTTTCTATTATTAGGTTATCCGAACTTTACAAGTAACATTAATTATTATGTTTGAATATCTCTTCAATATAAATATTTATGTTTATTATCTTTCAAACACAGACACACTTACACGTGTGTGTGTGTGTGTGTGTGTGTGTGTGTGTGTGTGTGTGTGTGTGTGTGTGTGTGTGTGTGTGTATGGTATTCAAGAATGTATTTTACATTGGATACAAAATTATTCATCATTTTCAAATAGTTTCATTTAAAAAACTTATTACATCCGATCAGATAAAAATATTATATTAAAACGTACATAAAAAACCCTACAAAAAATGTTATTATATTTTTCCATTTAAATATATATATTTATTTCGTTTTTACAACTACTACTATTCTATTTAAACCCTGCCCTACCCTACACAAGAAAGGTTTTACTACTGCTGTAAATGGACTAGAAACTAACGTTGTTATGCAAGGCTATACGACCTGATTATGCAATTTGATTGATTGATTTTTGATGAAGTTGATTTTTTTTATATTAGCCTACAAAACTTTAAATGTTTTAGCGACATCTGGTCGCTAAAAAAGTCGCGTGAAATTTTTTAAGTAACAGTCTTAAAATATAAACAAACAATTCCTGGCCGGTCATGGGAAAATAAGACAGCGTCTGATTGTAAACGTGATTGGTTTTGGGTTCGATCTCCACTCGTGGGAGTGATTATATTAAAATTATTTTCACTTCCTCGCTCTGGTAAAGACAAAGTTCGGCGTTAGGTTTCACCATTCAACATATGTCTCGAATTCGTTGGAAAGCGAAGTACGGAGTGCCTTGACACTAGGTATTTTCTGTCTACCCTGCTAAGCGGGATAAAAGCGTAAAGCTAAAAAAATAAGTATAACTTATTTCTAACCTTAAATCTAATAATTTTATTTCAAAAATACATTTTTTAAAATATAGGATTAATCCGTTTAAAAAATCATTTAAAATAAGTAAAAATCGCGAAAACTCGAACGAATCTTATTATTGTAGGAAGCTTTTAAAAGATAATAAATATTTCATACGTTTAGCATTTTGGTTAGGTAACCATGAAAACTAAAATATTTTAGCTACTGTGTCCGGCAAAGAAGAGTGTACTGATATAACCTATTGCCAAAACACGTCGTTCGTTCGTCTTTTGCTTAAAGATGAACGTTTCTTAACTGCAATAAGATTGAGGTTTCTTTCCTTAAAAAAATATTTAAACTTTAGCTGCCATCGTGACAAATACAACATATATTTGTTGCGACTAGTTGTGAGTTCGATTCCCCGATTCACTTCTCTGCGCTGGATAATGCTAAAGCGCAGCGCTCACCTTTTCCCCCACAATAGAATAGTTAAAAGCTAGATTTGAATTGCGACACTTGCAATTGAATTACACTCCGTTACCATTTCGACACTCCGTTCTCCATTTTCCACCCAAAATCAAAACATTACATGTTAGTAGATGTTGGTAGAGCGACGAAAAGTAAATATTTTTTTTGTCTAATTCGAACCTACACCAATTGCGTTATCATTAAAAGACTGCCTCACTACGCCTCTAGTTTATTATATATAGTTATTCGTCCGTAACACAATTGGCCTCGAAACAAATTTTCTACGACTTCGATAATGCGATATAGGTGACAATTACAAGTCTCAAACCGTTAGCGTGACAATGCACGTTTACGTAATGACTGACACGTTGTAAGATGTTATGTATATATGTACTGGTACTTAAGTATGTTGTTCCTGTACACCTACAGATATTCCTATTAATTTAATATGCTTAGAATATCTATATCGTGAGTTTTAAAACGTTTTGCTTTTGTATTTATAGAAACGATACGGAGTTCAATATTTAATAATTATTTTAATATGAAATTCCATTGCGTCGTTCGTGACTCACTAGGACAGCGTTTAGTTATAAACGCGATCAGTTGTATGTTCGATTTCCACTCGAGGGATGATTATATTAAAAACATATTTTTTTTACAATTCAATGGAATGGTTAGGTATATTTAAGGTATATGTATTTTTCTACTTTGATGAATAGTTTTATAACGTTAACATTTGCCAATGAACATTGCGTGTTGAGTGGCTCATGCTCAACGCCGCGCACTGCAATTTTGTCTTATCACAGGAGAGAAAAGGAAATACATTTTTAATATAATCATTATCACGAGTGGAAATCGAACTCACAACCGATCGCGTTTACAATCAGACATTGTCACTGCGCCACAATGGCTTCAATCTACATACATAATATGTCGTAACACAAACCTACCTAAACATTTTTATCATCTCGTTAATTTCTTGGAATCTAATCATTTTGTAAGCATTATCAAATAAAAAACATGAAATAACCGCAACCATTCATAAGATTGTACTCAATACAACGTTCCAACATTATAAAATTACAATTTATCTACGTCGTGTGCGGTTTTACCGATAGCTAATTCGTTCGGATTAGCTACGGCCATCTTAAACCTATTAACGTTAGTCACTCGCTAATCGTCGCCCAGTTTAACTTGTGATTCACAAACTACTTTATTTTCAAAGTAGGTAAACGATTTTCTTTTAAAAATATGTAATAAGCCGTGCTATTTTAGTAAAATTATTCATCCCTAGCGGCATAGTTAGAATGGCACGTCGAACGTTACCGGCCTTGCATACTTCTTTCGCTTGATACATGCCTTATATAACCTATACTTTCAAGACCTTCCGATATTGTATGGAAGAGATATAAGAAGAAGCAATAGTTGAAGAATAGTCGCTTCGCTATTTTACATATGCATACTAAAGAAAGATGTAGCCAATTTGATCCTTAACATAAGGACGTACGGAAATTAAACCTCAAGAATTACCCAAATAGCCTGTCAAATACAACACAATAGCGCCACACAACAAACAGTTGCGATTTGAAGCCGGTCGGGGGAGTGATAACTTTTATATTTATTTTCATTGCTATTCTACTCTAATATTTCCTACGGGTTCTTGTCCTACAGATCAGAGAAGGAATAGATATATTTGTACAGTATATATAACATATTTCGTACAATAATATATATTTTGTTCAATATTATATATTATAGAAAAAAACCCATCTTTCTATAGAACGCGTTTTCCCCAGTTTAGAACTAGATTTTACTGCCTTCGATAAAACTAAAAATACGTAGTCAAATCTATTTATCCCTAGTATATTTGATTTTCAAGTATGTTTTTAGTTACTGCCCCCGGGGCGAGAGCTTTCATATACTAAGCTGAAAAGAATAGATACCACACTTTTTTCTTTGCCAAAAGGACAAGAAGCGATTTCCAAATACCTAAGCTAGCTTAACCTAAGCGTAGAGATGATAAACTTTAATTGAATTGCTCTGGAAAAAGCTCTAAAAGAAGTGATATATTCAATGTTGAATATCAATTAATTCTAGTATTAAAGAAAGAAAGAAAACTGATCTTGTCGTCACGTGCAAACACATTTTACCCATTATATATATATATATATATATATATATATATATATATATATATATATATATATATATATATATATACTCATAAAAAATACTCATAAACTGACAAATAATACTTTCATAGCAAAAATTCACACCTAGTATTTATATAAAATGAGTTTAAGAATATAAATAATGAGAAATTTATGATAATGCTAACCTCTAGACAAAGTCACCTCTGCCATGTTATTTATGAACACATATCAAACAAAATTACACACTAGAAATCGTTTTAATTAGGACTATTGTATTTAATGATACGTTAGCGTCGAACATTATTTGTGTAGTTTTTGCTACTGCTGTTAAAAAATGAATATATTTTAATGATTCATGTCAGGACTCTTCCACTAATGAATATTCTTGAGTCGCTAGCGAATGCTGTTACCTATAGTTATTTGATCATAACATTTTATTCATAGTTTTTTTTTATCTTCACGCTTTTCCCCTTTGGCCGGGTAGACAGAAAGTACCTAGTGTCAAGACACTCTGTACTGCGCTTTCCGCTGAATTCAAAACATTGCATGTTGAGTGGCAGAACTTAACGCCGCACAATCTATCAATACAATACGTAATAATAAATTATTATTTAGTTGTTTTGTATATTTACGTACAGAGGGCTTTGTAATTTAAACATTTTTTTGTAAATAATAATAGTATGTCAATTATCGATTTTTAAATGAAGTGTCTAAGTACTCGGCTTGAGATGATCGACGATGAAAGCAAACACTTATACCGAAGTATAATTTATAAACACTAATATTTAAATGAATAATATTTAGGACTATAAACTAATTCAAATCTCACGTTTGACCATATCTATATTAATTTCGTTAAATATAAATACTATTAAAATTTGATACATTAAAAAGATTTACCTAGTATGACGCCCTAAGGTTTTTTTGGATGTCTTACAAAACGCAGTAGATGCATAGAGATAAACCACTTGATTTTTTTCAATTTTGCGCGTTTTATGGTAGATATGTACCTTTATAATGAAAAGATATTTTAAAAGGTCGTAAAATAATTTTATAGGCAAATATAAGATAATTTCATTTCTTTATAGTTTAGCTTCATTTTTTTATACATAGACAGAGAAAAGAGTGTCAAGACACTACGTTTTGCTTTTACCACCCGAATTCGAAATAATATGAAGAGCATCTTATTAGAGTGGTGAAAAGAAAACAATTTTAAATATATAAACATACTGAGAACCCTGAGAATCGTACCCAAAACCATCTGCTACTATCAGAATGCACCACGACGTTCTCAATAAAATTTCACTTTAAAACCCTCGTGATGAAATGATCACAGTGACATTTTTATCATATTTAGTAAATTTAAAATGATTACATTTTTTCAGCCTACGACTTTGACGTTAGGTTCCATGAACCCATGAAATACAATATCAATATAAACTAGAAAAAAAACATGATATATCTTGATATTAATTATAATTATTAGGTATAAAATACATCATTAGATAAAAAAAAGAAAAATATTACATACAAAACATTATACAACACATACATTTTGTTTGAAAGTAAATTAATAACAAAATATCAATGATCTTTGGTTATTATTACACTTTGGTTTTGATTTGATATTAAAGTGTTATAGATAGCGCCACTATTAAGCTATTGAGGGCCCGACCGCAGCTCCGGGGCCCATATTAGCCCGCCGTATTTCACGAAGCGCCCGTCGAGGTGAGAACATAATAAGCGGTTCGGAGCCATTTTTAATATTCCGGCTTCATTACGACGTATTACAAACGTCTTGGGTGGCGAATTCTATCGCGGACGCTCTTAATACCACGTTATTAAGGCCCCCAGGATCGAAAGGCGGTCCGGTACACCGATTTATTTGAATTTTTACTCCGACTCAATTTGGGAAATTGTTCCGCCGGCGGCGCTCGCAAAATTAAGACGTCAGAGTGATTGCAGTGAGGCGTTTAATTATTTAAATGTTATGAACTAGTGGGTGGCTTAATCGCATGATTGTGCCACGCATGCGCTCACGTACGAATGCAGCTCGAATTTATGATTTTGTACGCCTTTGCTCAAATTTTTGGTTGGACCTTGGTATGTTAATATAAAAATAGAATTTTTGTTTCTTTTATTTATTATATTACTAAAATATAAATTTATTATATTACTAAATAAAGTGCATGTAAGGCAGGTTTTAAAAAGAAAGGTGCTATTTTCATTTTTTTATATACCTGAATTTTGCGGTCAAGGCTGGTCGTTTAATGTGGGACAGCATCTGACTGTAAGCGCGATTTGATTGTGGGCTCGATTCTCACTTTGGCAAATGATTATATTTAAATTATTTTCATTTCCTCGCTCTAGTAAAACAAAGCGCGGTGGTGATTGCACTTGACACGCAGTATCTCGAATTTGGCGGAAAGCGGAGTATGGAGTGTCTTGACGCTGGGTCTTTCCTACCCTTTCATGCGGCATAAAAGCATGAAGCTAAAATAAAATAAAAATATCTTGTTAAATAATGAAATAACTGTTTCAACATGATTATTTATTAAATATGATAATTTACTTGGAACAACATTTTCAGATACTCTCTTCACACATGGAGGTCCGCTGCAAATGTCACGGCTTGTCAGGTAGCTGTCAACTGCGAACGTGCTGGCGAGCAACACCAGACTTCAGAGTTGTAGCCTCTAGTATTAAGCGGCAATATCGTAAGGTATTATATTATTTTTATATATCTTTATTATTAATATTTTGTGTATATTTCCGCAAGTATTATCTACTAAGCGGGGTTCATAAGCTCTGTTTTCTACTTTTAGGAGATTTTTGACATACTGTGCAATAAATGACGGAATCTAACGCCAGACTTTGTACCACAAAGTGTTTTAAATACATACATATATGTCCATAAAAATTTCGTTTAATAATCGTAAATTTATTGGAAATTTCAAGTTTTTCAACTATGTAACTAGTATGCATATTTACAGAATATATATATTTTTTTGATCTGAAAAATATTTTAGGCACTCATCGTAGCACAAGAGGAACTAAACAACGACCCATCCGTTTTACGAGGTCGACCACGGGGTAGAAGGAAGAGCCGCGCCCGACCAGCACCAAAATCTAGCCTACTCTTTTTCGAAAAGTTAGTATGGTATTAACAAGTACCTATTAAAAACTGCAATATATGGGAAATAGTACATTTAAAATTATAATATCTAACTATATAGATATATATTTTTATTACGCGATTTTTTTTTTATTTATTCTCTGTATTTAATAAATTTAATATTAACTTTAATATTATGAATTAAACAAATAGAATTCCAAAATTAATCTTTGTTTAATAGATCACCGAGTTTTTGCGAGGTTGATCCTAAAATGGACTCCGCGGGGACAACAGGCCGAGTGTGTCGTATCGGTAGGACCTCTCGCACCGGATCCTGTGACCTCCTCTGCTGCGGACGAGGTCACGCACTCATCAGAAAGTCCAGTATAAAACCCTGCAATTGCACCTTCCATTGGTGTTGCAGAGTCGACTGTCAGAAGTGTCAAGATGATAAATGGGTTGCCATTTGCAAATAATATGTATTGTGTAGTTATTACATGTGTATTGCTATAGAATATTAGAAAATATATTATAAAAATTATTAATGTCTTTTGCACATGTCTTAGAGAGTTTTGTATTTTTAATCATATATTAATTATTATTTGCTACAGTTATTTTTGTTTTATTATATTTTTATTACTTCTAATTTGTGATAGATTTTTCATAGACAACAAACCCCTGATTTTACTTTTTTAACTTTCTTATTCTGACTGATCTTACAAAAGACAGACTTATAGTAGCGGCCATATTAGCTAAGTGTAAATTAGTATTTTGTACTTAGTAGGTATATAAGTAGTCAGTAGTTGTATATTTATTTGATAGTGACAATGGGATTTGAGGAAAATATTTAATCTTTTTCATTATCTGGATGTACTGAATTTTAGGCATAACTATCCATTATATTGTAGTTATACAGATTACATATAATTATATTTATGACAATATTACCCCGAGTCGGGATAGAACTCACAACACACAAACACACAGTCCAACTCCGCCACAATGACCTAGTACTGGCGAATTGCAAAAAAATAATAAGTATAGCATTATAGTTATAAATTATTATTCTATTTCAAAATCAATAGAGTAATATATGTTTGTAATACTTTTACTGTTAATTAGCTGCACATATCAATATTACGTTAACGTAGATTTATAATTGAAGTATTATTATTTTAAAGAAGAGCTTAGGTTTAAATTTATAGTAGTAGATTATATATACATGTATGTACCTTGAAATTATATAATAGAACAAATTGCTTAAGAACTGTCAGTATTATATTAATTTTATATAATCGATAAACATTATTTCTAAGGAAATTTATTAGAAAAAAAGAAAATAAAGTAGTTATTAACTCTCGTTAATACTTAACATTCCTAAGACTGTAAATATATTCATATGACTAATTATAATCACTTTTTTAATATACAGCATTCCCATTTAAGTGATATTATTATTTATTTAGTATTTATTATTAATAATAATATTAATATTGTAACATTTTTATAGATGTATTAAAACAATCAGAAATTAATTGTTTTATTATTAAAACATAATCCTTCATTTACGAAACTTTTTCGAATACTATGATCGTTTACTATTAACTTTTTTGTGCATATTTTTCTTCACTGCACTTCTGCTTTCAATATACAATATAGATAATAAATAAAATGCAGTTAAAAGTCATACAATAATTATTTAATTATATATTAATATTTTTCTTTGATTTGAGGCTATCGTGGCGAAAAACGTGATTGATTGTGTGTTTGACTTCCAGTCGAGTAAATGATTATATTTAACATATGTTTTTTTCATTTCTAAGCGCTGTGTTGAGTTGGCCAGTCAACATGCAATGTCTTGGTTTTTGGCAGAAAACAGACAACGAAATGTCTTAACACTAGGTTGTCTCTGACTGCCCTGTGTGGAATAAGAATACTACTTTATGCGAAATAATGCGTGTTAATGCTTTTTTTATTCTTTTTTGACTTTTGCCTCAACCGAACACAATAATGACATTAATTATTTAACTTTAATGTTAATTAAAACAGTAGCTAATTACATTTTAATTAATCCTACGGCGGATCAGAAGCCATATTAGGTAAATAAAACTTTTTTCCGATGTTTGTACATAATACACTGTGCGTGGTTTGTTTTGTTGTATAACATGTGACCAGCTCTGCTATATTTATCGTAAATAATTTGCTTGTAATGTATAAAATATACAGCATTTACATATATTCACACTCTAGGATTATTCTACTCATATCATAAAATCTAACACGGTACAAAAATATAAATATTAAATGACTAAATTTATTAATTAATTAATAATAATTTTAATCTTTGTCAATAAAATAATAAACACATGCAAACAATGGACAAACAAACAAACAAATAGCTATCAATATAGAGTTTTTGATCTCTAAATAGTGTAAAGGCATTTATAACAATGCGTTTAGACAGATTGGCCCTTCAGTGTAACGTTACTGACAGGTTTACGGTACACAAGATAACTCGAGTGGCAAACTAACTCTTTGCATTGTGTGAAGCCCTTTCAGCCCTTGCATGCTTGATAGAGTGCTTTCGTATGACGGATCGCTTTTGAGATTAAGAAGGATCACTCGTCAATAATGTTAAGTATCAATAACTGTAGTGTTCGGAGGACAGGAAACTGATTGTTACAACTACTGGGTATTTTTATACGGAATATTTTTTTTTTCCTTTTAAATCGTATTAATAATAAGCGTAGTGGACCTTTTCTATTTTATATGTAAGATAGAAATGAAACTGTTTGAATGTATATGTTTTTATTTTTACGTAGCTTAAATATTTATATTTGATTTATAGTTCATTCTCACATATTTACATATTTACCAAATAATTACTAATTATCACTGATAATTACTAATAATCACTTACATATTTACCGAATAATGTAACGTTAATATATGGAAATTCGTATGCGAGACAATTTGGAGTGAAGTAACGAAGGGTCAATTTGACTAACAACTTTCTATGCAAAGATTTTCTTTTTTTAATGTTAGCGAAGTTAAAAAGATAAAAGAAAATATAACTAAATTTGCTAACAATTTATAGCAGGTATATATTAAATATTACCACTTATTCTTTATTTGTTAAACATATGCATATGCTCGTATATGTACAAATTAATATTACATAAAACTTTTTAATTATAAAAAGAGTATAGCTGCATTTTAAAATACACCAGTAAATTATATTTTTAAAATTAGGTACAGTATAGAAACTCAAAGTTTTAAACTCAATAAAAGTATGTGAACTTTTATATGCGTGGCAGATAGTCGTATAACGTCTAATTCAAGTAAAAATCTGAAAAAAATATTTTCAAAAAACCAGAAGACACTTTCAGGTTAAATCAGTAGTCTTACCCTAACACTATTATAAAAGATTATTGTGGATTTAGCTCCTGAAGCCCCTACACTTGTTAGGTATCACGGATGCTAGGCCTTAGTTCACCCTGTGTTGACTTGCTGTTCAGACGTACGGTGAGACAAAATAAAATATTCTTTTTATATAATAATTCGAAAATAAATAATCACGATTTGTGCATTTTTTTTAACATTTGGAAAAAAAGCTAAAACTTCAATATTTTTATATATATACTGTTGTATATAATTTGATTTATTTTTTCAAGTTTTATACACGAATGACCCGACAGTAAAATGAAGGACGGTCTCAATGTACCGTCCTTGCCAAGTCCCCAGGACCGGTACACTTTAGAAAAGAAACTCGGTACAGGCGTCTTTGGGGAAGTTCATATAGCCAAAGACAACCAAGCCGCTGGCAAAGCTGTTGCCGTAAAAATACAAATACTTTCTGAAGAGAGCGAGCCGCATATTCAAGATGAATACAAGATTTTGAGAGATTTCACTAAACACCCTAACGTCGTTGACTTCTACGGAGTTTTTTGTGACAAATCTGAATATGTTAAGAAAATCTGGTTTGCCCTCGAGGTTTGTTCATATAATTTATTAATGCCACTGCATTTAGAAATACAGCACAAAGGATTGAATTATGAACTACAACGATTCTCTATTTTCCAGTTATGCGAGTATGGATCTGTCATCGATATTGTCAGGAAACTTAAAGCGGCGGATAAAAAAATGTCCGAGGAACACATCGCTTACATTCTCAAATATACGATCAAGGTAAGCCCATATTCGACTGACTATAAACATGTCGTTCGTCACATTCGAGTCAAGATGGCTGTTTATAAAACAAAGGGACTGCCAGTCCAACTTCCAACGGCTGAATCAATTGGTAGGTACTTTGAATGCAAACTCAATTGTTCTCCGACCTGCGTCCGGGCGATTCCTTCTCTTAGCGTGACGTGGAATAAAATATTGCCAGGCGAATGTCCACGTACGTTGAAATACTATCTAGGGCCATTACTTAAAATGCACGCCGCTTTATTTGATGTGATTCGCGACGGAACAGTCGAACTTGTCGATGTGAATGTCGGTGCGCGCCCGACAACACCGTGATGGCCCCCCATCGCGGAGCATCGCTCAATTATCGTAAATAATGCTCGCACACACAAGATATACGGGGCTCGGTCGCGGTAGCCGATGATCCCTAGCTTTGACTTCCATCAACTCAGAATATCCCTTATACTTATAGTCTTAAAGCCCCAAATGCTAAGCACAAATCAATATTTAAAGTTCGACAGATTCTAGATGGGATTAAATGTATATTATCTTTATGCAAGCCACTTGCCTCACAATACCAGTGTGTCTTTGTGGATACATTTTAGTTTGATATCTAACGATAGTGTATCTCGTACGGCTCTGTCGCGAACGGCAATGCAACATTTTCGTAATAGCAGTCCTATTATTAAAAAATAACTATTATTTATTTTTCATCAACAACATTTTCGTAATAGCAGTCCTATTATTAAAAAATAACTATTATTTATTTTTCTTGAAAAACCGTAATTTATTATGTGATCACAAAAAAAATCTTATATAAAAATATAAAAGTAAAATTTTTGGGGCGATTTAAATATATTTTTTAAAAAGTGAATAATAATATATTAAATATTAATATATTATTATCCACCTTTTAAAAAACATATTTAAATCGGCCTAAAAAATTTTAAAAAATTAAAAAAATATATATTTAACACATTTTAAAAAAATATATTTAAAATGGCCCAAAAGTTTATTAAATAATAATTATTAATACAAAAAAAATAATATTTATATATAATTTACTACAATTAAATTAATCTCTACCACCCCTGTTCGACGAATGCATTAACAAAATGATATATACAGTGGAAGGCAGACAATCTCCGACAGGGAAGCGAACTGATGCGTATGCAAATAGCTCCCAATGAATCTCAGGGGCGTGGACCACTTGATTGACACTGATGTCAATATCAACGGCCCGACTTGGTGCCGTCTTTCTTTAGGGCGGTCCCTGAGTCAATTCTTGTCAAATTTAAGTGTTAAATTTCTCTTATTGGAGCAATCTTTTGCTTATATCATATATTTTTTAAGATTATCTGTTTGTATAATAAGCAAAACAAATATTTCAGGGCGTAGTTTATCTACATGATAACGGTATTATTCATCGTAATTTACAATGCAGTAACATTCTCATAAAAAAGGATGGTGAGGTGAAAATTACGGATTTTGGTTTGTCCTGTAAAATGAACTCGCCAGATGATAAAATCAAAATAAGCGTTGGGTCACCGAGTTGGATGGCACCAGAAGTGGTGACAATTGGTGAAGAAGGCTACGGAAACAGGTCTGATGTATGGGCACTAGGCATTAGCACTATCGAAATGGTAGACGGGGTTGCTCCTTTTGAAAATATGCATCCAACTAGGGCTTTGTTTCAAATAGAAAGAAACCCTCCACCGTCAGTCGCTAAGCCATCAATGTCTTCTAATGACATAAACGATTTTATAACAGAGTAAGTCTAATGTTTAAACTCTTTTTATTTTAATTGTAATATTTATTAAATGTTATATATTAAAAATAACTTGCCTGTTATATATAGGTGCCTAGAAAAAAATCCTGAGCATCGTCCATTCATGATGGAACTCGAAGAACATCCTTTTATTCAATCTGTACCGGAAAATGATTTTCATGTAAGACCTTTAATAATACATATTTTAAAATATATTTTAATATATATTTTAAAAATTGCATTTCTTTGCAATTGCGAATATTTTGGTATTCTTAAATACATTTTTCAATATTTACAGTATAAATAATAATAACAAATTCCACCTCAGTCTGGAATACTTTACAGTAGTCCATATTTATGTCGGATGTTCTAAAATATATATTTCATACAAAATAAAGTACTAGGCAAAGTGGAATTTGCCATATTTGCCTTTGAAAATATTAAATATATATTTTAGAATACTAAAATATACTGATATATAAATTCTTATTAAATACATTTCTTATTTTTTTTCTTAATAGCTATCTACTGAAATTAAAATGCTTGCCGCGGACCTGATCGAGAAAGTTGCACCATTTAAATCTACAGATAGAATCATCAAAAATGGGCTTTTGATTACCGAGGGTAGTCGAGAGCCTGAAACTATGCAAGTCGAAGACCTCGCTGCCTTAGATTGTTTAACAGAGGACAATCTATTATGTGAATTACAAATAAAATACCAAAAGGGCATTTTTATGTCTTTTATTGGTGATGTTCTTTTGATACTAAATCCAAATACTCAAGAGGACATTTACAATGAAGAAGTAAAAAATTATATAAATTTATTAGTTTATACGGTACTTTTTTATATTTAAATACTTAATATTTTTGTATATTTCAGTACCATAAAAAATATGAATGTAAGTCACGATCCGATAACGAACCTCACATATTCGCTGTGGCCGACGGTGCGTACCAAGACGCATTACATCATAATGAGCCACAGTACATCCTTTTTTCTGGAGAAAGTAAATCGGGAAAATCTACAAATATGACCCACGCACTCTCGCATCTGACTCATTTAGGTTCAATGAAAAATAATACTGCTGAAAGAGTACAAAAAGCTGCAAAGGTCATTCAGGCTTGTATAAGTGCAGCAACACCTGTTAACTCTGATTCTACTCGAGGAATATTACAAGTACAAGTTACATACGGAACTTCAGGAAAATTAAGTGGAGCACTATTTTGGTTGTATCAACTTGAAAAGTGGCGTGTTTCATCTACTGACATGTAATAGTTATTATTTGTATTTAGAAATTTATTTATATTTAATAAAAGACTTTGAATAAAAATAAATTTAATAAATAATACTTAAATAAAATAAAAGAACTTTAACATAAATTATACAATTAATTAATGTACGAATTTCAGGACTCATGCCAATTTTCATCTACTTTATTATTTCTATGACGCTATGGAAGCACAGAACAGACTGGATGAGCTTTCTTTGGAACCAAACAGGAAACATAGATATTTGAGGATTTTAGAAGAGCCAACAAGAGGTGCAGCAAGAGGAGTACGTGAATCTCCCCAAGAAAATGCAAATCGTTATAAGGAATTAGTTGAAAACTTAAAAGTTCTCGATTGGGAAGAAGAAGATATAAAATTTTTAGAAACTGTTTTAGCTGCGATATTAATTTTGGGAAATGTAAGATTCCGAGATGGTAAGAACGGTTCAGCTGAAATCGAGAATATCGACGACGCAAAAAAAGTATCAAAGCTTTTATCACTGGAAGAAGTAAAATTTCTTTGGGCTCTCCTCAATTATTGCCTAATCGAAAATGGATCTGCTGTAAAAAGAAAGCACGCTACAGATGAGGCCAGAGATGCAAGAGACACATTAGCAAGTGCCCTATATAAAAGGTTGATTGATTGGTTAATTAACCTCATAAATGGAAAATTATCATTCATGCGTTCTGTTTTGTAAGTATAAGGAAAAATCAAGTTTTTTGTTTACTTATCTCTAGTTATATTTATATTTTTATATATTTTCAGTGGTGATAAATTCTCCGTGAGTCTTATAGATATGTTTGGTTTTGAATGCTATCACAGAAATAGATTAGAACAATTGATTGTTAATACCACTAATGAGCAAATTCAATTCTTGTATAACCAAAGAATGTTTGCTTGGGAAATGCAAGAAGCTGCTGAAGAAGAAATACCTTTTACAGCTTTTCGTTTTTATGATAATAAAAACTCTGTCGATCAACTTATGGGAAAGCCGATGGGCATTTTTTATATATTAGATGACGCCAGCCGTACAGGCAGTGGCCAAGATTTTATTATGAGTAAGTTACTTACAGTAGATAAAGATATCGTTTAAGGTTCTTTATAAGTGATAATAAATATTTATTTTTTTAGGTACTATCAAAACAAAGTGCAAGGGTCCTTATGTAAAGGTATCTGGTGGACACGAATTTAGCGTAGCACATTATACTGGAAAAGTAAACTATGATGCTAGGGAAATGGCGGACAAAAATAAAGATTTTCTTCCACCGGAAATGATTGAAACTATGAGAGCCTCAACTAATCTTAATTTGCAGCAACTATTCAAAAACAAACTAACAAAAACTGGCAATTTAACAGCTGCATCAAATCAAAGTCCAGCAGCTTCAGGAGGACGGTCAAAACCGGAAAAAGAAATGGAAAATCTGAAAGCTAGAGTAAGGGTGCTATTACAGTATTTTCTTTATCTTTAGAAAAATATACTAGCTTCTAAAGTACTGTTTTTTTGACAGAAATTTAACACATTTTCAAAAGGCCAATTTTCACAAGTACGTAGAATGAGGACAGCGGCTGCCACATATAGGTCTACTAGCTTGGAGCTGCTAAAACAGTTATCTATAGGGCCTGGTAGTGGCGGCACACATTACGTGAGATGCATCAGGACCGATTTGAATGACAGTCCTCGTGGGTTCCAAAATGAAGTTGTTAGACAACAATTAAGGGCATTGGCAGTTTTAGATACAGCCAAAGCTCGTCAAAATGGCTTTTCTTGTAGGGTACCGTTTGCAGAGTTTATTCGAAGGTAAGTAAAAAAGAATACAACTTTGCATAACTTTTCTTATATAATTTAAGTAATGATTATAATTTTGATTCATTTACAGGTATCGATTCTTAGCATTTGACTTCGATGAAACCGTGGACGAAACTGCTGACAACTGCAGACTGCTTCTGATTCGTCTAAAAATGGAAGGTTGGGAATTGGGTAAAACAAAAGTATTTTTAAAATACTATAATGAAGAATTCTTGTCACGGTAAATATTGTAGGCTAGTTATTTTAGACCTTTTGTAAGTTGTTATAGGGAAAAATAACTTTTAATTTGTGCTCAGGTTATATGAAGTACAAGTCAAGAAAATTATTAAGGTTCAAAGCATGATGAGGCTTTTTTTAGCAAAACGAAACGCCGTAAAAAATAAATCTAAAAATTTGCATAGTAAGTATTGTATTGTATAAATAAATTTTAGATTAGTTATTACTATTACTCTGTATTGCTACAACGTTTATATTTCAGTTCAAGAATTGAAAAAACAGAAGTCTTTGAACGTATCAGAGGAAGAAGCTGCTTTGTTGATACAAAAAGGTATACAATATTGACATGATTTATATAACATCATTTGTTAAATGAAATTTAAAAAAACATCCATTCGTTTTATATTAAATTATTTCTAAAAATATTTTGCAGCATATAGGGGCCACATTGTGCGCAAAGCATATAAACCTTTACTGAATAAATCTACTGGTGAGATTGATGAAGACACTGCTTCTTTTCTGAAGCGCTTTGCTATGAAATGGAAGAGTAGATCGATATTCCAAGTACTACTACAATATAGGGCCTTGCGGTACCAAGACTTGGTACATTTTTCGCAACAGGTATAAAAAAACTTATTTTTTTTCTGTATATTGGAGAACTTAGAGGTAAGATATATATTCTACTACCTGGACAACTTCACTTCGACCGCGTCAAAGTTTCAACTTTCACAATATTCTTAATTTGATACTCCGCTTATTGATCTGCTTATGTGACCTTCTATATTCTTCTCTATGAACATGCTTAAAGAAGTCAGAAAAATTTCATAACCGGTTGGAATATTAACACATTCAGAGAAAAGAACAACTTTCTTCTTTATAATGTATACTTGTATATAGATTACACTTATAAAATGTATCAAAGATTTTCTATATTTAGCACCCACCAAATTGGGTAACGGAACCCTATAACGCATCTTTCCTAATATATAATCAAGAAAATATCAAAAATTACAGATGTAGCAAGTCCCCAAAATATTCGAACAATTCCATACAAAACGCCAACATGCCATAATATTTCACTATATACATAATTATTCACTATATACCGTTTTAAAACTTTCCTACTTAATTTAAATTAAAAATTGGATACAAACAGTTATAATTATATATTGAACACCACTATTAATGTTTTTATAGGTTCATATTTACAACCAGGCTGTTGTAGAATCTCTTCTTAACACTAGCACGTCGATCGGTCTGGATAGAGTTGACCCACACGCTAAAGAGAAGACCTTCCTTGGAGCAGCACCAGCAACTGTTTGGAAATTACCATTCCGCGTAGACCAAATTCAATTTTTGGACACAACTCATATGTGTGACCCCTCTGTCAAGAGCACGTAAGTATTAAATCTGGACATTGGATTATATGCAATATGATAAAGAATCAAAAAAAATGACAGACACCAATCAGTACTTTATTATAAAACTTTACTTTATAGAACAACTGTATTTTGAATTTTGTTACGGGTCTAATCTGCATTTTGTGACAAGAACTACTAATGCTTTTATTTAACTAGCATATAATTTAACGTCTATGAGCAACAATTATACAAGTGGCACAAATTAACATAATCATGTGTGACCTGCACCGTTCCTTTTTTAAAAATATATCTACAGTCTATTCTAAATTATCAGAATTTACTACAGAAACATAATTGGTTTTTTATTGTAGGGATACATTTGCAAGTCCATATGATTCTGACAACGAACAATGGGATGAACCTTTGAAACGTCGTTGCAGTGCAGTTCAAACGGATCCTTTCAAAGCATCCACGAGCACTCAAACGCTTATTACCGTGCCGTTCTGCCGAGACCCTACACAACCCGTGCCAATTTTACCTCCCGACGAACCCGACATTTATTCCAATTCACGAGAGACTTACAGCAAGCCCGTTATATACAAGAAACCACCCAGTCTCTCTCCGACAAGCTTTTACCATCCACCGGCTCCATGGTCTGGTGGAGATGACACTGATATCTTGGAAAACAGCGCAGGCCGTAGAGGTGGGTATACACGTAACTTTACCGTGGATAAGAGTGATTTGCCGGATCCCATAAGTGAGCTTCAGGCCATGGGCAGATCCTCGAGGGATCCGAGGGATGAAGATGACGATGATGAACCACCATTTAACTTTCAGGCAATGTTGAAAAAGACTCCGAAAAATAGAGCATCCATGAAACGACAAGGCGAAGCGTATGAACCATATGATAACAGATCCAAAAATTCCAATTCTCGTCACATAAACCCAGGATATGGAGCTCCAGTATCCAGAAAGCATATAATTTCGCCTAGCGAAGCCTCGTCTATGGTCACTTCACCGACGCATTCAATCGCTTCAAGCAAAATGCCGCCGAGACACGATTTTGACAGGTCCCCCAAAGATTTCGACGAGGACAGATTTGAAAAGCGCTCCCCGACTTCCCGTTATGCAAATAATAAAGATGAAACAGAAACTATTGAGCTAGCACCAGGGATCACTGTGGAAGGCGCTGTGGCAGATTTATAAATTAAAAAAAAATACATGTATTGAAAAAATATATTTAATCTCCACTTTGTTTGAAGCTTACACCTAAAATGGCATTACTCAATATTTTTGAATCTGCTATTAAAGCCACATATTACTTGTTTAGTACTACTTATCGTTTTATGCTTAAGTAAAATATTCTTCTCAATAGAGTTAAGTATATTAAATACAATTTTCGAAAACTTAAAGCGAATCATCATGGTACCATTTTTTTTTAATCGACTTAATACGTACGTAGAAAAATATGTCATTTTATAAACCTTACAAAAAGTATATTAATCGAAATTGCTTTGGTAACTTATAATTTACTTATCATCTAAAATCAGTATTATTATACTTTATTTAAATAATATTGGAGTTAGGCGTGTGGTCCACTTAAACCGGCTATTGTCTGGATTTGCATTAAATTATACAAAATAATTATAAAAATATTTAACATATAAATTATTCGAAAGTATTAGAGAATTAGATTTGTTATCACATTGTGTAATCCATATTAAAATAAAGATATTACACTGAGGCGTTTTATTATTATACCTCCTAACAAAACAGTTGCGACCTTGCAAAAAATATATCTAAATATAAAAGTTTAAGTTGAATTATATTTAAAACAATATTAAACATAATTCAAAGTATGGACAAGAATGTTAAACAAAATGAATTCTAATAGTTATACACATGGACATGGACAAAGATATTACGTGGTTAAATACAAATTTAAAGAACACTTTAAACTTTCCACTATAGAGATTTACGAAGACGTTTTAAACTATATTATGAAACGGTTAAGTTTTCTTATATGAAAAGAATTCAATTATGACAATATATTTTCCGTATTTTTAAACGTTGTAAATATGAATGTCTTTAATTTAAATATTTAATATGTGACCTTATAATAAAGGTTACTATAGAGAAAAACTATTAAAAAAAGAAGCACATAGAATAAAAATATGTTTTTGTACATTGTATTATCTGTATACTCTCTTTCAAATATCCATGACTGATATGTGTATCATAAGAAATTTTAATTTGCGACCCATATATCTTACATAATAAATGACTATTCCATCATAATTTTTAATATTACACTTATAATATTATAGATAATATATCCAATTTAATAAGTTTCAAAAATACATTTAATTTGATATAATAATATATATTATCAATTTTTATATTAGATGCGATTTTCTATATCAAATATACCCAAAAAAAAATTCTATCATATTGCTTAAATATTGATTCTTCATTAAAGCACACAATTTCATACAAAACGACTCGACTTGACTTGAAAAATAGACATACAAAATTTCACTTTTACAATATTTTTCAGTTTAAAGTGCATTTTCAAACATCCATAATGTACGTACATACATGACAGTCTATTACTAAAATCACATCATAAAGTTATTGCCAAAATTTTAATTGACTTAAAACTACACACTTCATACATATAACATATTTTTCTTATATATAATTTCACTTTGAAATCAAAAATCAATGGTATTGACATTCTTAAAATTTTTAGTACATCTATAGTAAAAATTATATTTGTTGTTTTAGTTAACTAGGACAATCATTAAAAAAATCTATGAAAGTCCATGGTATATAGTATTATTTTTCATGGAATTTCATTTATAACAATAAGTATTATTAGAAATGTAGATATATTAAGTATTGAATAATAATTTTTAGTCAATTGATAAAATAACGTATACAATAAAGTCAACTGGAACAAGTACTTTAGTGAGAAGCGAAATAGGTATTTATTTGGTTCATTTCCTTATAATATTTTACACAATACTTATTATTTTTTTTACTTTACTATTTCTATAATATATAGGAATTTTACTTTCCTATAGTGTGCATTAAGTATATTCTGTTTTAAAATTACTTGTATTTGTTAGATAGTTTTTGTTTATAGGTAATAGATTAACATGTTTTTAACTAAATTGACTCTTAATTTAAAAACAAAAATCTCTAGTCATATGTAAAATGTCATACGGGTAAAAATATTTTAAGGTTGATTAAAGACTAGCAAAATGGCGTCCAATAAGTAAATCTTAAAAAAAGTTTTATCATTAATTAAACAACATATTATATAAAAAAACCAACATTTTTGAAGCCAATTACACATGCAATATAAATTTCTAAGCAAACCTACAAACCTTACTTATTCAACTAAATCACTTGACTTATTATTTTGAGATCATTATATTATGAAATAAAACTAAGTTATAACCAATTTCAGATAAATATACTGACCACATTGTTGCTACATAATGCCGGCTTATAATGTTATATAAACATTGAAAAATGTATTGTATACTTTATTAATATACACACACAATTAATCTCATAGAATATCTATTGTAAAATGTACAAAATATTTGCTTAGAAAGGCAGGATTCGGACTCGTTTAATGAAAGTTAACAAGGAGAGAAGGGAATATAGTATGTATATATAAATGAAAGGAGAAAGAGGTCTGTAGAGTTCGTAAATGTCTTTGAGCATACTAGTTGGTCTCGGATCATTTTACAAAATGTCACATTAAATCAAAAATATATAATAAAAAAAAATTAAAACATGGTCAAAATCACACAAAGTAAAATTTTCTCAACTGAGTGACATTTCTTTTTATGATAAGAAGCGCAAAATATTCGCAAAATATTAATATGAAAAACAATCAAATATGTATATTGCACAAAAAATATTGTAAACTTAATTTTATAATGTATATTATTATTTTTATACAGGAAATTTTAAAATTTTTTAAAATAATATTTGACATAAACTGGAGAAGAATACATTAGTGTTGAGAATTTTAAACATTACTATCACACTTTTAAATATAATTAGAGTCAAAGGAAAATTGTCTGAATATGAATCATTAGTCTTATTCAGTTAAATAGTAAGAATATAGCATATATGAACCAATTTTTTTTTGATAGAGACAATATACTAGTATATAAAATTTGATATTATAGTTCATAAGCTAATAAAAAAAGTATTAAATTGTTTGTAGTTTCTTAGTTCATGTGAGTTACAATAAAAATTATATCAACATATTAAGATATTATTTTTATGTTATGCTGTGTATATCATCCCTATTACCGAGGACCTTGTTTCAATAAGCTCTAGTTACATGTACATTGAAACGTAATAGTTTCAGAGAAACCCTGTCCAGTATAAAGGATAGTTATTTAAATTTAATAATTAATAATTAAGTAACTGAGCAAATTATATAATTTGAAATTGAAAATAAGTTAACGGCAATATGAGGACTAAAATCAATCTACCATTATGACATTCAATGTTCTTCAAACTCACATACATACTTACATAAAAAATATATTGCTATTTGACAATTACTTCATATGATACAAATTACACTTAAATTCATAAAAATCATTTTTAATTTTATCAAAAGGTAATACAAAAATATATATTTTTAAATTAATTAGTTTTCTCAGTAGCATTTCCATTATCAGATATACCAACCTGACCTAAAAGTTGGGCTACACTGGGTTCATTAAGTGTGAGTACTGCATGAGCTTCTACCATAACTACAAGGGAGTTTCTCGCTTCTTCATGAGGTACCCCATGAGCTCTAGTTGCATGTGAATACCATGCACCAGTCGATGGTAAAACTGATACACACCATTTGCATGATAATCTGAAAAGAATAATGATATTTTACACGCTTTTATTAGCTATGGATATGTCTCTATATGTAATGGAAAACATTGAACAAGATTTTGGACTACTTTAAAACCTCAGATTCATTGAAAATTTTACAAATTTTGATCAAATACTGATGACAATGCAATATTATGACATTATTATAAAAAAACACGCTTTTACAAAAGAAATATCTAAAAAGAAAATAATAAATAATGGTTAAAAAAAATTAATAAAAAATGTATATTTTAAATTAGAATTTAAAATCATGTAAAAAAAATGTATGTAATTTTAAAGAAAAAGCATGGTGCTGATAGTTGTATATTTACAAGTAATATATTTATTATTGACAAATATGAGTAAAAGGGTTATTTACATGAAACAATTGTTTTAGTTTCTACTTTAGAAAAAATATTACACATGGAGGTACTTAACAAGATTATATTGCAATTAGGATATAGAAAGTAAATAATACCAAAATTAGTTAAATTTAAAGCACTCAAATGTATTTTTCTAATATCTTGACCATCTTGGCTTCCTAGCCAGGGTATTGGGTTTAAGCTATGAAAAATTATCAAATAAATCAAAACTATAAAAAGTAATAAAAATAATGGAGCATAATTTTCTTCTATTGATTGATAAATTTATAAATACAAAAATGGTAATAAATTAATATTAAGAATATGCCTAACATAACATGTTATATTGTATGTTTCATATGAAATTATAAGCCATTGTGGCATAGTGGGTCAGCTCCGACTATAATAGTGATTGGGTTCCATCACTATTATAGTCATAGTGGTGATCGAATTATATTTAAAAAATATTTTCATTTCGGCAGTCTGGTCAGTCAGTGTTGCATTGAGTTCACCAATCAACATCCAATGTCTAGATTTTAGACGGAAACTAGATTATATCTGACTACCCTGCTAACCATGTGAGACCAATTGTGAAAAATATGCAACAATACTGCAATAAATTAAATATAGTTAAGTGTGTTTGTAAAAAACACTTACCTATTTGTTGTATGCCTTGACTTTACATGCCGCCTCCTGTAACCCCAACTATTGTATACTCTTGGACAAAATGGACATGGAAATGATGGATTTGCATAGCATGTAGTGTTTTTATCTGAAAAATAAATTTAATCATGTTTAATATTTAAAATAAATTAATCCATTACTGGGATAACACTATTATATATGAAAAAAATGGACCATACTGGACCTGTATCAAATGAATTGAAAGAATAAAAAATTAACTTATGCTTATTTTAAAAGAAAACATTCAAAAATTTGGATTAGTTTTAGTAAAAAAATAGGAGAGACTAGAATATCTGACAAGGGCTTAGTAATAATACATTGCTAAAGTATAGCATTTAATTATCTAAAATAAATTTTCTTAAAATTCATCATTATTATTTTACAATTTTTAAAGTGTTATTCCTCACTTAAGATGAGAAAAGATTTCAAAATAATGTTTAATAATGTTAATGTTTGTGGATATTTTTATGTATTTTAACAATGTATTCATCATAATTATGTAATACCTTTCATATGTCATACCTTTGACAATTTGGGCTTCACGAGAAATAAAGTTCATATTTTCATTTGTAATGCTTAAAGACTCCACTATAGTCCCGCTTTGCAACACTGTCTCAACTTCTTTATCAATCTCTATTTCTTTGTCATCATCAGGATCAACATTTTTTTCATTTATCACATTTAAACATGGTTGTGTACTACTGACTTCATTTATCCATTTTTTGATACAACGGTCATTATTTATACTTGAAGGTCTATCAGAATTGCTTTCAGGACTTACAGGGTATTTCTTTTCAATGGTATTATCTAAGACTGCAATATCAGTGTCATTTGTGTTATCTCCTGAATAATCTGTGAGAGGTGAGTCAATAGGTTCCACTTTGGGTACAATGTTCTGAAATTAAAAGGTAAAATAGTTTATAGTTAACTATAATGTAAATATCATCAAAAATTAATAAAATTATATATAAAATCATTGAATTACAATATTATTAGCCACTTACCATATTTTTAGGCACATCTGAATTTGATACAGCAACAGCAGTATCTACTTTTATAGTAGTTAAAGTAGGTTTTTTATTACATTTACTTTCATCGTGTTCACTTTTCTTACGTTTCTTGGGAACAGTTTGTGTTGAGGTGGCTGTCTTCTAGAATTTAAAAAGTTTTTGAACATTTACTGGCATACATGATATTAATAATATTTAAAGCGTGTTAAAAATCATATAACATATTGATTTATCACAGTCTAACCTCATCATCTCGAGTAGCATCATTTCCTGTAGATAAGCCACATATTCGTAAGGTTTCAGCAGTCTTTAAAAGAACAGGCAAAAATTCTTCGGTCACATTCACCTCTCCATTGTACATGAACCGTAAAAGAGTTCGTAAAGAATCCGTATTGATGTCATGAAGCACTATAATTGGATCCCTGTGGGGGTTTTGCTGCGAAAAAATGTGTGGGCGTTATGCAAAAACTTTAGAGCCTTAAAAGGAAATCACTCTATTATTGTAATCTATATATAATATTTCACCTGGAATATCGTTCTAAACACTGAACTATTAGCAGAAAGAATAATTTTATGTGCTTTAAAGCTATGCCCTTCTGAGACAAGTGTGACGTCTGATAATCCTTCGTCTTTGAATAACTCTTTTACATTACATAAAATATTATTCTGATACCCATTCCATTTCAGGCTGATTTCTTGATTTGCCATTATGTATCTTCATAAAGAAGGTTTTGTTTACAAAAGAATAAAACGTAAAAATAAACAAATTAAAATGCTAGCGCTCGCAACGAAAGACAACAACGTTAATGTTGTCAGAACAGAATATGATATATTTATTGCCATTATATGTAAGTAATTATTATATGACACAACTACAATAACATCATTAAATACCATGACATAAATATAAATAACACATTGGAAATAATTAGAATGATAAAAAATAAAATAGATTGTTTCACTAATAAAAATACATTGTCATAAAAATGGCAACATATATGCTAAAAAAGCTTAACATTGACTGAGAATTAAAAAAGTAAGAAAAAAAATCTCTATAATAGTAACAAACTTTATTTTACTATCAATAAATTAAATAATTAATTATTAATAAAATAAACTTAATGATAATGCACTGAATTTAAATAGCTGCATTATGGGTTTGTTTTCGTGTTATATGAGCCGATTTCTTATTTAACTCTTTAATTTAAGATTTGTTGTTGATAAGATATATTTATTAAAAACAAAAGAAACGAAATTATATATACCCAAAAGTTATTTTTTATTTTTTTTTACTTAACGGCTTAATTTTTAACCAACTTCAAAAGTTGTGAAAAGTTTTGGTAAAACTGTCTTTTGTTTATTTGTGTTATCGTATAACTGTTTGCTGGATGAATCAATTATGTCGAGGAAAATTCTAAATCAAGTATATAAGATAATGCTTGTTTTATCACCTTGAATGGGCCAGGTACCTATGTTATTACGAAATTATTATATTGTAATAAAACGATTACGTGTGATTAATTCTTGACCCTTTTATGATAAAAATATCGTTACTTATATTAAAGGTAGGCATATCAAATATGTAAAAAAAAATAATTCTACTGTAACTAGATTCTATAATAATGTCATTATAAATAATAATATAATGAATGTATATTTTCTAAATAAATTTGAAATATTACTTGCTAAATTGTAAATTATTCCATATATATTATTGAAATTTTAATACCAACGAACCAACATACTAGTATTCGACGGTTATTAATAATCCTCAGTTATCAATCGATAACCCTGTGAAAACTTAACTCTCTTTAGCTAGACATTAACGTTTGACATTATACCAGTGTAATTTAAAAACGTAAAAGCAATAGCGTGTTGATCAAAATGTACAAATCGATCCTTATTTTGTTTTCCACAGTATTTTATATAATGGATTTAGTAAAAAGTATTGAAGTGTCCCAAATCAATAGTGCAGATGATAATTTACAAGAAGATGCTTTTATAGACGTTGTATGTAAAATTTACTTTTTAAATTAAATTATTGCAATATTAGAACAATATATATTTGTATAGAGACCGGTCGTGGCACAGTGGGATAGCGTCTGACTGTAAATGCGATCTAATGTGGATTCGATTTCAACTCGGAGGAATGATTATATTTAAATTATTTTAATTTCCTCGCTCTGAAAAGACAATGCGCAGCGTTAACTTTCACCTCTTCACATGCAGTTTCTCGAATTCGGAGTGTCTTGTCACTAGGTACTTTCTGTATACTCTGCTATGCGGGATAAAAGCGTGAGAAAAAAATAAAGAAAAAATATGTATATAATTCTAATATTAAAATTTTACAGTTTACATTAATAAAAAAATACGGTTATCCATGTGAAATACACCGCACGTATACCGAAGATAAATATATATTGGAATTGCATAGAATCCCTCACGGCAAACATGATACGGCAAAAGTAAATAGACCTGTGGTTTTCTTGCAACATGGTCTGCTTTCATCTTCTGCTGAATGGGTGATTATGATGCCTGGAAAGGGACTTGGTAAGACATTTTCAAAGAATTATTTTTAATAATTTAGTATTAAGTAAAGTATTTTTTAAGCACAAAGAAAATATTTTTAGAAACATTTTTAATATTTAGCGTTCAATTGTTTATTTGAGTTTGTTTGAGCACGATTCAATCCCTAGCCAATTCAGCTGTTTAATAAGGTCGTCTAGGTTCTACGTCAAAACTCTTATACCAGTTAGAACTCATTTGTGTAGTTTTTAGCTTAACGCTTTATGCCTAGTCAGTGACAAAGGAGCGCTAAGCGCTACCCTGCAAATTTATTTCGCCTCGTCCACAGTCATTAATCTCTTTACACATGACCTTCGAGGGATCCTCATGTTTTTTGGTGACCTTCCTCCAGAATCATCGATACCGTGTTTACGAAGGTCAACCGAGGTCTACTTAGATATAATTATATCATAGATTTTCTATTATCATGAAATTAATTTAAGCCACTCAGTATGTAATGTCCCGATATCGGGCGGAAACCAGTCAACGGACATTAGATTTAAAGCGTGAAACTATTTATTCAGCTTAACATATCTTTCATATATATTAAAGCTGACAGAGAGTCTAATGGGAAGACATTACTTTCTCCACTCTTCACCCAATGTTCTAAGATAACGCGTTGCTATAAATAAGTACATGTTTTATAACGATCTTAAAAACTGTCTTAAATTACCATTTAACATGATCTCTCGTAATCTTTTTTAAAATAGGTAATGCGGGTTATAATTACACGCTATAAATCTAAACAAACGGCATTGAATTGCAAAGCAAATTGTTGTAAATTGTCGACTTTAATTATTAATTAAATGATTGTCCAAGTGTCAAGTTGTTGACTTTAATTTATAAGTATTTATATTAATTTAAATTCAATTTTATAACACAAGCAGTAAGCTTGAATCTTGTACTCATTTCTTATACGCGATTCGTGTTTAAAATATAATTTGATGTTTTTAATAACATTTTCAAGATTTTTAGTCTTTGATTTGATTTTAAAGTACAGTGTTTCCCAATAGGGATGATAGGATTTTGTTTAACCTTTGACATTTGTGTTGTTTTGTGTTCAGTAATGTTTGCCATTTAATCATAAACAAGTTCATGTTACCTCAACGTTTGGAAATTGTCCAAATTTTCTGTCAAAATTCGAGAAGTACTCTTTTCTCTACTCAAAGAACATTTCGTGCTAAATATGGTCGTCATGATGCACCGTCTGAGCTCGCTATACGTTGCATAATCCAAAAACTGGACCACCAACACGACAACGGACAGGCCGTAGTAAAAAAAATTATTGCCGCCGTATCAGCCAGTGTCGAAGAAAATCAAAATGTTTCCGTTCCATGACGTGCACAAGAATTGGGCTTATCCAGAATGACAACCTGGCGAATTTTACGTATGGATCTTGGCCTACATCCATACAAGATTGTATTGGCACAAGAACTCAAGCCAGCAGACCTTCGATTACGTCGTGAATTTGCTGATTGGGCGCTTGAAATGATGGAAACGGACACCGAATTTCATAGGAAAATCATCTTTTCAGATGTGGCTCACTTTTGGCTCAATGGTTATGTGAACAAACAGAATTGGTAAGTGATAAGTTTGGTGAGTCGGTTATTTCACGCAACGGTCCTCACAATTGGCCACCAAGATCATGCGATTTAGCACCCTTGGACTATTTTTTGTGGGGGTATGTTAAATCTCAAGTGTATGCCAATAAATCAGCTACGATTCAAGACCTTGCACGCAACATTCGAGCGACTATAGCGGCCATACCAGCCGAAATGCTGCACTGAGTCTTCGAAAATTGGACCGATCGTATTCACCAGTATAAAAAAAGTCGGTAGTTATTTGAACGATATTTTGTATAGCATAAAATTTCCTATCAAATAAAGCCATTGAGCACGAAATTCGAACATATATTACATGTTTTATTTCAATTTCAAAACATCTTGTTCTTATTGGGAAACCCCATATTATAGTTAAATTTAAATAATTGTATTAAATCTGCTTACGAAATACTTGAACAGCAACTTATTCAAATTTTTGCAATAAATATTTATAAATCCGAAATCCACTTTGAGCATGTTCAAAGTGAATTTTGGTTTTATAAATTTATAGCCGAATGTTTAGTATCTAGTACAAATTAAATTTCTAATTTTATACATATCATCATCATATCAGGCCTTCTATTAATTACGTCACAATAATTTTTTGATCCCTCCCCCGTCCCTGTCAGAGCTGGTCCCTTTTATGAGACCACCGTTGTCAAGCAATGTCACACTTTGTCAACCCCCTCCCTCCCACTTAACGAGTGACGTAATTTATTCATGTCTCCTATAACCGCACTTTTACCACATGTAGTACTGTAAAAAAATAAATATTTTGTTCACAGCGTACCTCCTAGCTGACGCGGGTTATGACGTATGGATGGGAAACGCTAGAGGAAACACATACTCACGTAAACATTTAAACATAGACCCATCGTCCTCCGCCTTTTGGAAATTTAGTTGGCATGAAATAGGTTATTACGATATACCCGCCATGATAGATTACGTTTTAAAAGAAACATCCGTTTCTAAGTTGCAATACGTGGCGTTTTCTCAAGGAACTACAACATTTTTTGTTATGATGTCTACTAAACCGGAGTATAATGATAAAGTGGTTGCTATGCAGGCTTTTGCTCCTGTCGCGTACGTTGGTAATATTAAAAGTCCTTTAGTCATGGCACTAGCACCGTTTACTAATTCTTTGGAGGTACGTTAAATAACAGTTTTTGTAGTTTATGTATAGTTTCCTTTTTTATTTTTCCCGAACAGCAGGATAGTCAAAATGAACTAGGTATCATAATACCTAATTACGATACAAGATTAGCTATTCGCAAAAAAATCGTAATTAAATGCCGCGTGATGTCTTAATTTCCCTGAGTGGGAATTGTACCTACAATCAAACACGTTTACGTTATTCCACTGCGTCAAGATGGCTCCAATAAAATATATTTTTCCATAAGTTAGTAAGTTTTGTACTTATAGTTTTAAATGAAAATTAAATATATAGATGTTCATCCAGTTAGTTTCAACAAGTAGGTTAGCAAGTAATAATCTTCTTTAAGTGTTTAAATCTATAAAGTCTAGGCTATCTGAAGTATTCAAATAAATAAACGATAAATCCATTTATATCATTGTTTTGATATACTAATATTAATACTTGTTACTGATATCAATTATTTTATTAAGATTAAATTTTAACAGACCGGATTGATCACAATAACAATAAAAAATATTTATTTACGAAAGCTAAAGGGATTACTCTTGTTCAAATGCTTTAGTAAATTAATAAGATCTCAAATAAGCGAATTTTTTAAACACTTTAAATGAAACTATTTTAAAAGGCTTAATCGCATATACTTTGGCATTCTAAAATACATTTTTGAAAACCCAAACCAATTATTATCATCTAATCGCTATTTGTAATATAAATAAATTAAATCACAATTAAATTAATTTTTCACATAATTATTTTAGAGACTACTAAAATTATTGGGACAAAATGAGTTTATGGCGAACGGTATGATAAACGAACTCGCTGGGGAAGTGCTTTGCCGTGAAGAGGCGATAACTCAAGCTATTTGTACTAATATATTATTTTTGTTATGCGGTTACAATGAAGCCCAACTGAATAAAGTATGTTAATTTTACCTTATACCTGGCATGTTTAAATATTTATTACAAGTTATTTAGATTATTAATAATTTGTCAGTCACTTGAATTGATTTGACATGTATGTATGTAATGTATGTATGAATCTGGCTTTACAATGGAGTTAAAGATGTTTATTCAATTTTAATCGATCCGCGATTATGGACGTTGTTTTCAAAATAAGTATGGAGTGTCTTGATACAACACTGCTATGCGTACCTTCTGTCTGCACTGCTATGCGGGATAAAAGTGTGAAAATTAAAATGATCAATATTTAGCGCCTCACATTTTTATAACAGTAACTTTAATTTTTATCAATAATGCCAAAACTTATTTTTGGTTTTTAATTTTTTAAACTATAATAGTTTCTAACACTAATATAGACTAGGACTTAAATCAGTAAGTTCGTATAAGCTTTATTAACAAGACATTTACATAAGCAAAAAATTGTTCCAGACGATGCTCCCAGTGATATTCGGTCACACGCCAGCCGGAGCATCGACCAGACAACTTATACACTACGGTCAATTATATAAGTCGAAGAAATTCGCCAATTTCGATCACGGCTGGCTCACAAATAAACGTGTTTACGGTACGTTTTCGCCGCCGAGTTATAACTTAACTGCTATAAGGACTCCTGTGTTTCTTCATTATGGTGACAACGACTGGCTCTCGACGCCCAGTGACATAGACAAGTTGTTTGTGGAAGTTGAGTCAGTGGTGGGTAAGTATAGGGTGCCGATGCCTAAATTCAATCACTTGGACTTTATTTTTGGTATAGACGCTAACAAATTATTGTATCAACGCGCTATTAAAATTATGTCTCGTTTTATTTAAATAAAACATTGATAATGGTGACGTTTTATATTTTTTGTGTGGTGTTTTTATTCTTTACATCATAACACATCCGTTGTAGACATCTGAAAGGTAACATTTGTTTTGTTTTATTTCTCACAATTTGCAACATATGGATCATTTTATGATATACTTATATCTAATTTTTATAAACACAACTAATTATATTACATACACTAAAACAAAAATTAAAATATGTAAAAAGATAAAATTTAAAAAAATGTAAAAAGATTTTTAAATATTTTAAATGAAACTATTTTAAAAGGATTAATTGCTTACATTTTGGTATTCGAAAATACATTTTTGGAAACCTGTCGTTTCAACCATTTTACAGTAGCCCGTGGTCACATGTAGACCGAGTCCTGTGACGCGATTAATCCATTTAAAATAGTTTATTTCCCAATTGAATTCTAAATATAGAAATGTATTTTAAAATTTTGTAAAGTTTTACATGACACAAATACTACTAACTCGCTATGCGAAAAATATATATAGCATTTCTAGGTTTTGGCCAAAAGTTTATATTAAACTAGAAGCAGAATACATATTCGACATATCAAAGAATAAGCAAATAATTTTTAGAACCTATAAAGAAATGTCTAGAGATGTCTTTATTTTCCACCCAAACATATTTAAATTCCTACTAATAGAATTTGAATAGGCATCTATCGTGTGTATTTTACAAAAAAAAACACTTACAAATAAAGTATCCGATATAGTTGAGTGTGAAGATTTGGCTGAATGTGTCATGTCATGGTACGATGCATTGATATTTATATTTTTTCTGTACAATTGCCTTTTACTTGCATAATTTAGTTCTCTTTCTACTATTTCTTTGAAGGTATCTTGTACTAAAATAATGTTTATGATACGCTTAAATGACATACATAAACATAAAGAGTTAGAAGATTACATTAATTAATAGAAAATCAATAGTATAATAATCTTACAAATATACCTACACTTGTTTTGCACTTTTAACTAACAATATTAGAAATATTCTTAAACACCTAAATTATACTGGCTGTCTATGCGACTTCGTCTGCCAACGAATTTAACAACTCTAAATCTTTGTTTTATAAATCCAAAATAGATGTTAAATTACTTATTCATTATTACATCGACTATCTGCCAGTGAAATTCGCGTCACAATTTATCCGGCTGTTTCAAAGATATCTCAGAACAAACGGACAAAAATTGTTAAAAATGTTTTTTTGATGTATGTTCTGTATGTACTTACATATATATTTCCTAAAAATCGTTTATTTTAATATTACGATTACAAATTACATTCCATCTTTAGTTATTTGTTAAGATGTTAACCAATAATCATAGTATTAACATAGATGCCCTATCATAATATTTACCAATGAATTATGAAGCTATAGAAAACTTATTGTAAAAAAAATACTAAGTATTTCTTAGATCTAAAAACAGTGTCTGGGACCTGCTACTAGTGTCCTCTGAACACCCTTTATAATGCCTTAACTCTCGCCTCACTACCTAAGCTCCTCCCTTTACCTAAGTATATTTAAAAAGATTCTAACAATGCCGCTTGCGAAACGCGTGCTAAATATTAACTAATCAAATCATCTTTCAAGATATTTTAACATTAATAAAATTTATTATTTTTAACAAATTTTTTAATAAGATATTTTTAAATGGTCCCTACCTTTATTTAAAACTTTAATAGGATCTTCATTTTTCTTGCAATAACTGTTACACATGTGACTATTTTTCGTAGTGGCGTTTGTTTTATGTAATACTTGCAACATGGATACGTGTTTAAAATTCTGTATAAAAAATAAATAAATAAATATTAAACATACAATTTGCATATAAAATTTATAGTATAATTTAAGATGAATATTATATTAAAAGTTCTTACCGTATTCTCACAATTTTTCAAAGTGATTATCATTTCTGATTCAATATCTTTGACCGTATCGTCATGCTCACAACAGGACTCGAATGGCATCGGTGCAGTTATTTTATTGTTATCATAAATATTGAATGGTCTATAAGAAGGTATGTTTTTTGACACGGTCTCCAATTCAAGTTTCAGTGACAAATTTTCCCTTTTTAGTATCCTTAATTCTTCGTTTTGTTGATTACATCGTTGTTTTAAATACTCTATTTTTTTATTGCAGTACAAACTTTCCTGAGATGAACAAGTATTACAGTTCGCATTGACAGTTTTAATTGTAGTTGATGTGAATTGACTTAATTTGTTATGTGATTTTGTTGATAATTTGTTCTGAGAAGGTTTACATAATGGAAAATCTATTTCAGTGGCCACGTCTCTACGCGAAGTAAAATTTTTACTCGACTGAATTTCCTTTACTTTGTAATACCAAGAGGAATTTGAGACTTGATCGTGTAAAAATGGAGTTAGACTTCTGACTATAAGTGCTTTCTCAATGATTTCATTTTGCCATATTTGAGCAACAGTTTTAATACTTTCGCTGCTACTGCACGGTCTAAATTCATTTTTTGTATTGTCTATTCTAAAAACTTTTTCTAATATTATTTTCCAAAACATCTTGATCGCCTTTAAGGCTTCCAAGCATTGTTCACAAGGCCAATGTGTTGTTTCGAGTTCTTCCTGAAAAGTATAATTTAAGAAGCTTAGATAATTGATAATTGAGAAAAGAATAAAATTAGGAAATATACTTACTTCTACAAAATATTTATCGAATTCTTGTTCATTTTTTAAACATTCCTTTATTGCGTGACACGAGTTACAAATGCTGTCCAATATTACTTTGGATTTACACTCTGGGTGACACCGTGGTGCTGCCTATTATAACATATTCATATGTACAAGTTTAAGAGTGCCAAAAATAAAATATAACAAATATTAAACACACGCCAGTTATTAACCTTAGAACGTCGTCGCCAAGTCATAGCTCTAAGTAAAGTTGTCACAGTAGATACAGGAACAATACAAACTGGCATATCACACTTCATCCAATCTCTAAGATAGCAGTTCCGAACATTTATATCATGACTCCAAGCCCTTATATCGACACATGATTCAAAAGATTTTAATTTTCCTTCACTACGCCCTAAAAGTTTAAGACTTTTTTGACTTTTATGCAACATTGAATTTTCTTTGCATTTATTAACTTAAAATTTATGTAAATCATATTGATCCTATCATTTAAAAATTGTGATGTATTGTTTGTCAAAAATGACGATCGAAAATGACATTTTGTATGATGTTAGATGTAAAACAACATTGTAGGACCTCCTACAAGGTTTAATTTTCATTTATTACGTTTATTTCGTAAGCGCTGCGCATAAAAACTATGAACACAAAAATTTCAAAATTGACATTCTACTATAAGTCACTTTTCAGACTCGATTTCGTGACAAACATTTTATATATTGATTTTATTATTTACATTTAAAGTATCGTAGTACCAAATAAATTGATTCCATCATTATGAATATGGATGGCAGTGAAAAGTAGTGCCGTAAGTATACTTTGATGCCTAGAAAAATTCAAAAATCGTTGTTAAACAAATAATTTGGCTATGTCATTTATTACTAAAAGAGAACGTGTATTTAACGAATATGACCTATTCGACTTACCTGCACGAAATGAGGGTAAGTTGAAGGCGTACGCGTCATGTACCGACGCGAGAGCGTGGTCGCACTTCTGTTCTGACAAAACAGAACATCTGGTGGAACTGATTAAAAGAAATAATGAAACAGTACGACCTAAATATGTACCCACTGAAGTGATTGTTAGCACGCTAATGATATCAAAGAATGCTGAAATAGCGCGTCTCAAGCGCAAGATAGAGGAGTTTGAGCAAATGATAGCCGCATACGATCAATTGGATCTTACTTGTGAGCAGAAATGTGAAATTGCTAATGCAGTAAGTTTTATTACTGTTTCCTTTTCCATTATTAATATTTATGTTAATTGTGTAAATTAAAATAAACAATATTATAACTTATTTATTTAATATACAACATATAATAAAAGAGAATTTCATAATTGTAAAATGTAAATTAGTATAAAACATAGTATATTAAGATTATATTATGTTTCAGCATGCAGCTATAAAAGCTGCAAACAAAGAGCTTGATGACATGGTAATTATAAATTTACTTTTAATATTACATTTTACTTATATCGGCTCGCAATACATTTTTCAATTCATTGCAGTGCCTGGATTTAGATCTTTCTGGATTTACGGAGGTAAGTCCGAACAAAATAATCGATTTAAAGAAATTATTTATTTAAATGGGCTTTATTTTTAATGAATATAATTTTCTTTATAGGGCATAGATTCGGAAACATTTGAGGTATCACGATTTGATAGTAGATATTACCTACCTAGTAGCAAAAGCTTTTTTATTCTGTTTTTTTTTAGAATTTTCATATTAGTATAAGTAGAAGTCTGAAATTATATAGAAGTATATATTTAATTTTAACTGTTGATTACAAAAAATACATAACAAAATTAAATAGACTGTGGTCATATGTTATTTTAGTGTTACCTAAGTTTTGCGTATTTATTTCGTCAATGAGAAATGTCCTGCAATACTTTTTCAAATAACACCTGGCAGTAACAAGTGTATTAATAATTATATGAGGTACTTAAAATATAACATATATTAATTTTATTTTGAATATAAAGCTTATTGTGAATAATTAATTATTTCAAATCTTATTTCAGACCGGTAAATCAAGAGGTGACGAGGTACGTAAATTTGTTTTTTAATATTGAATTATTTTAACAAATACGTTATGTTGAAAACTTGAATTGTTTCATATTTATATGTATAATTTTATTTTTTCAGATCAGGTTTATGGAAGAGGTACGTACATAAATTTTACTTATAATTAAACATGTGACGATTTTTAAATAATTAAATAAAACTTTAAAATGAATTTATAAATAATTAAATAAAACAGACAAATTGATTATATTAATTATAGTTTGTAAAATTTCAGATTGAGAAATCTCGAGGAGATGAGGTAATTATCATGACAGATTGCACGACTATTAATAATACAAATTTAGATTGCAACTATTAGAATTAAATAAATTGGAGTGTCTGTTTGTAATATAAAAATAACTGTTTGCCACTAAATGTCTTATCAGAGCGAGAAATTGATCATAATTTAAATATAATCTTCCTCCGAGTTAGAGTCGAACCCACAACTGATCGCAATCGCGTTTAGAGTAAGCTGTCCCACTATGCTACCAACGGCCTCCCTCTACTTTTACAGGTATATAATCATATAAATGCCACGCGGAGAAATTCACGGCCATGGGCTCGTTTACAATATATCTTTTAAAAATATAAATAAAATATAATAAATAAAATTTACAATTTAAAAATAGTTATTAAAAATATTTCAGTGGGACGTCCAAAAAGAATCAACACCCAGAATGGAAAATAAAAGCAATCAATTTGGAGAGTCGTGCACGTGTGATGCGAGCACATGTATGATATGACTTACTTCTTATGCTTTAGAAAATATTAATATATTTTCTTAAGTTATTTCTTAGTAATTATTAATATTTTTATGAGTAAACAGCGTTTATCAACTAAAAATAAAAATTAAATATACTATAAAATATCAATAAAATTCTATATTAAAATGAATTACAATAATTTATATATTCTGAAGGGATCTTAAAATAATTTATAGTTGTTATTAAACAACTATACTTTATTTTAAGTTAGTTGATTTTGGTTAATAGAAATTATTGGTCTTAAATTTGTAATAAGTAGTTGGTTTAAAGCTAATAATTTTCATAATAGCTGTATACGACACGAGAATTGATGAATTACAAGGAACAATTATACGCAAAGATGCTAAGATGAATGCAATGCAAAATACTATTGCGGTTCGTATTCAGTCCAAGACATGATTTTTGCGGTCACTCGGGTTTTATATTAAAATTTTTAACTATTTTAGGTAATGGAAAATGATGTCTGTGAACCTTATTGCGTATACGCACATATTTACACGGCTTTAGAAACAATATTTAGTACTTTGTGTCAGAATGAAAAGTACAAAGAATATCTAAACTTGCTTGTTAGTTAATCATTATTAATGAACTATATTCATACTTTTAATTTTTCTTAACATTCCGATAACATTTAAATTGTATTGGTGAAATGTGATTATTAAATTACTTATCAACTCATATTCATGAATATTTTGTATTGACACAAAAAACATTACAGACTGCAGGAAAAGATACAAGATGGATAGACATCAAAGGAAAGATACTTTTTAAAATGAAAGTTTTGGAGAAATTTAGCCTTGCTTTAATTGCTCCTTGTTCACAAAATGTTAACTCAAAGGATTGTTCTTGCTACCACGCTGAAGTTTTAACCCATGTTGAAGCTAGATTCGCTTTAACCTCAACAGAAAATAATAATACAAATTTAGACAGTAAGAGGGCACTCCTTATTGCTGATATAATGCAAAATGATGATATAAAAGAGATTTTAAGTAAAGAAGGCTCATCTACAAAGCCGGACGATGATAATTTAGATGAATGCTACGTAATTGACAATTATAATACAGATCAAGAAAATCTAAAGCGCTTAAAGAACTTACAATCGAATTATAATGACTTACTTACTTTTTACGAAAATTTAAAACACGAAAAAGATTGTCTGAATATACGTTGTCAGAAATATGCCAACTTAGAAAATGAATGTGAATGTCTCCAAAACAAGCTCAAAGAATATAATGAATTGTGGAAGGAAAAAGAATTTTATCGTAATCGTTCAGAAGATCTAGATAAGCTTAAGGAAAAATTTTTGATATTAGCCGATGAAGCGTGCAGTATAGAAACTAAACTAAAGGCTGAACAAGAAATCAATAAAATGAAATCGAAGACTGTGGATGACTTAAGAAATGAAAACATTAAGCTAGATAATAAATTAACTGAAGTATCCCTGGCGTGTGAAAAGCAGAAAAATAGTTTAATGTGTAAATTAAAAGAATATGAATGTAAATTAATGTGTCAGGAACAACAAATAAGAAGCTTGTCAACACAAATTGACACTTTATTGGAAAAAGATACTAACAAAGTCAGACAATAATATGATTTAATATTAAAATTGTGAAATTACATTTTTTTTTCAATGTTATTCAATTTTTTTGCTAGATATCAACAAAGGAGGATGAGTCGGCGTATTTAGAACTTATTGATGAAATAGACACGCAAAAAGAGCAATTAAAAAATTTAAAAGATGCATTATGTTGCAACGAAGAAGACAAGCTATACTATAAAGAACAATTTCAAAAACAGCTTGACGTAATCAATCAATTAAAATTTGAAATTGAAGATTGGAAAAGTAAGACAAGATTGAAGTATTTTGTAAAGTAGTACGATGTCTCATTACACTAATTAACACTTATTTTTAGGTAAATACGAAAATATTTTGCAAAGTAATAATTATTTAGAATCATGCCTAGATGAATGCCATGCAGAAATAAACAATATCCAACACAACCGTAAAACATTAACTTTAGAGCTAGAAAATAAAGTAAATGCAATAGATAACTTAAACGGAATTATACACAACAAATCTCAAGAAATTAATAATCTTATGGAACAGCTTGACCGGAAAAATAAGGAAAATACGTTTTTACAAGAGCAAGTGAAAAATGCAAATGATAATTTTAATCAAAATTTACATCTACTTGAAAATGAACGAGAAACAATCGTTGACTCAGTTCATTCTCTAAAACAAGAAAGCTTAGATATACTACAAAGTATTAACAATTACGTTAACACGAATAATGTTGATATTGATCAAGGTATATCAACAGAAAATAAAAATGTGTCCAACAATTCTGAGCTCTTAACAGACCTTAAATTAATACGTGATATAAATTTAGAAAATATAAATAAGTTACGCCAGGAAAATGAAGAATTAAAAAGATCTTTGGACATAGCAAAAAAACAAAGCGAAATTTTAAAAATAAAAGCTTTAGAAGAAGAAGATTTATTGAAAAAATTTGAGCAGCTATCGCAGACTCACGAAAGCATTGTGCGTGAAAAAATTTTGCTTGAACATGATTTAATCAATAAAACAAATGAAGCTAACAAATTATTAAACGCTTTGGAGTTAACTAGTAAAAAAAGCGAAGATTTAATGAATCATATGAATGAATCAGAAAATATTAAAACAAAATATTTAAAATTAAGTGAATCTTACCAAAAAATTGTTGCAGAGAGAGATAATTTACGAGAAAAAAGCTTACTATTTGAAAATGTATCAGAGGAATTACAGAAGTGCCATACAAAAATAAGTGAACAAAATCAACGCTTACTTTTAAAAGTAAACGAGGTGAATGACTTAGAAAAAAGGTTGTTAGACTTAAATAAAAATTATGATCGATTGCAGAAAGAAAAGGATATTTTACAGAGAGAATATAACGAGAAGTTGACTGAATTAAAGGAGGCTAACAATAATTTAGAAAGTAAAATAGAAGAAAATAATATTTTAACTCACGACTTTAACCTTTTAAAACATCAAGAAATTTCAATAACAAATGATTTCCAAGTTTTAAAAGCAGACAATTTAAATTTGCATGGTGATTTGAACATTGCAAAAAAACAAAACAAAACCCTCTTAGATCAAATGGAATATTATAAAAATTTAGAAAAAATGTATAATAATTTAGAATTAGCTAACCTCGAAATAACTAACGAAAAAGAAAATTTGGAAAAGGAAATAAGTATAAAATTAGAAGAAATAAAAAAGTTGGAACAAGTCATTAATGATTTGAATAATCAAAACAAAGACCATATATTACGCAACAATAATTTAGAAGAAACTCTTATACGAGAGCGTGATGAGGTAATGATAATATAAATACTAATATATATAGATTTATAAATATTTAAAAATTACCAAATTTATATTTTTTTTTAGAAATCTAAATCCGAGTCGCTTGCCGTTTCGTACTTAAATATCAAAGCCGAAATGGATGTTTTGAAGTCAGAAAAAATATCTTGCAATAAAAAAAATAATGAACTACAGGATAAATTAGATGACTTGGTTAGTAAGGATGATATCACCGGATATGTATGTTAAGTTCAATCTGTGAAAACTATTTTTTTTCCAACAGGAATATGATATTGTTAATCTTAATGAAGAAATAACAGCTAAAGATAAAAGGATAGCCAATTTAGAAAATCATATCAACAGCTTAGAAGACGAAATAAGAAGTCTTCAGAGCAGCTTAGATAAAGTTGTAGAATCTGGGGAAGAAATAAAAAAACTTAGTTATGAAAAATTAAGCCAAGCTCAAAAAAATTTAGAAGCCCATCGTAAGTATGATTAGATTTTTTTTTAACTTATTTAACTTATTTTGCTTTTATTTTCTACGTTCACAATGAAATATATATGCATAAGAAATGCCTTTTACAATATACCTTGAAATCAATACAGCATGATAGTACGGGAGCCAGTGATAGATTTAGACAAAGAGAATGACATCATATTAAGTAGAACTTCAATAAAAACTGTGTATAAACCTAGCAAAAAAGTAATATTCCTAGCAATGTGAATGATTTTCTAAATCGAATTTGTGAACGTATTTTTGAACTGTTTAATCAGTTTTTAATAGTTTCGTTTATAATGTTCAAAAATCGCCATAATTAAAGATCTTATATTTAATCGAATTCCAATCGACTTTTATTTTTATTTATTATTATGAATTCGACATCGCGAATTCAATACAGTCACGATATAAATCGATACAATTTACGTTGATAGGCTTTAGAACTTTGTAATAGCTTTATTTCAGTTCTACAAATAGTAACTATACTATATATACTAGTCTACTATAGTATATACCAGTCTTTAATAGAACAGAATATTTCAGTATTCGCTGATCTTTAAATTTGGATTTTGGATGTTTGAATAGCTTCTTATAATAAATAAATACATTATTCTTATGTATTATTATATATATTTTTTTAATTTTTTCTCGCTTCAGATTCCAAGGCAGCGCATAATATGAAAATGGAAGTGGCAAAATTAAAAAATGAAAAGATGAAACTTGAAGAACAAATATCTTATTCTAAATCACTATCATATGAATCTGTTAAGGAAAAACATAATTACGTTTCTGAAATAAATAAATTAAAAGAAGAAAAAGAACTAATTATTACAGAAATAAGACAGTTAGAAATAGAAATTTTTAACGAAAGCAATTTACAACCAAATAATTGTGAAATTGAACAAGTTATTGAGTCATTAAACAGAATAGGTAGACAACTTCAATACAAAAATATGTCTTTAGAAAAAACTTTATCAAGTGTACAGAGCTCATATGAAGTTCTTAAATCAAAAGCAGATGAAGCTAAAAATATTGCCGAAAATGAACGACGCAAAATAAGTCTTGAAAAAGAAGAAATGCAGAAAGAAAGAAAATATATAGAAAAACAGTTAGAAAATCTGCAAAATAAATTTGAAAAAGATAAAACTAATTACGAAGACATCATCAAAGATTTAGAAGGTGAAATGTTAAACCAAACATTAATATTTGATAAAAGGAATCAAAACAAAGAAAATGAACTTCAAAACAAAGAAAACGAATTATTAAAACTCAGAAACGAAAAACTATCTCTTGAAAAAGAATACGAAATTTTATTAGTTCAATTAAATGAGTTGAAAGAAAAACTCAATGACAAATGTACTGAAAATAAAAATAATGAAGAAGCAATTTCAAATGTTAAATTAAAATTAAATGAAAAAGATGAACAGATTTTATGTTTACAGAATCGTATTCAAAATTTAGAAAACAAAGATACATCGGAAAACAGTACTCAAACATATCCAGAAAAAAGAAAAACAAATTACCGGCACGTTGCTACTGAAACTGACAAGATAGAAGAGATAAAGGTATCTTCCGATGCAAATGTTCTGATGGATTCCAAAAATATTAAAAACAATAATGACAATATATTCTTAGGGTCCAAAATAGAAGACCATGGAAATTTGAATATTGATTTTATAAAGTTCATTTATTCTAATTATAAATCTAAAAAACTTAGTCCTGGTAAACTAGAACAATATTCCATCGACGGTATCAGCTTAACACGGAATAATACAAGGTTGATTTCCAGCAGCAATTTAAATGCGTATGCTCTTCAAGAACAAAATGTTTCACCTTTCTATAAAAAAAATAGCGTTGTTAATATTTATAGCACAAATGTACTTACAAACTCAACTAAAAATACGAATGGCATTGTTAATTATATACATGATAATAAAAAAGAAAATACGCAGTCAAGCGTTGCAACAGATCAAATCCTTAGCAATGATAATTTTGATACTAACAATGGTTCTGAAAATAATTCAATTGTTCAAGAATCACTTGGTTCAGATGATAAAGATGTGCTTATGATATACAAAGATAGTCACAGTACGTCTGATAGTCGAACTCATACTGAAAACAAGTATTGGCAGAACGGATATAATAACGTTATTATTGAGAGAGCTACCATTGAAACAAATCAAAATCCATTTTCAACGACAGTAAAAGAGACAGTGCAAAAAATGCAGCAAAACAAAGAAAGTTTTCAAAGCAGTGATGACAAAACTGAAGACGATAGTGTGAAACCAAAGCTCAACATTAATTTACCGAGAGTTTTAGACACTGATAATTTCTCGACTGTCACTTTATCAGATGACGATAAAAAGTCTTTAGATCAATATTCGATTCCAGAGCGACAAGTCTTTTCCGATACAGACATAAGCAATAAAACTTTTGAACATAATAATTTCAACATAATTTCTGAAATAAATGTTATTAACAATGATATTAGAAGTGAAGTGTGTGACTATAAAAGTATTTCTCCTAAAATTGAAACGGCATTTAAACACGAACAGGTAAAACTCCCCAGTAAAAGTAAACTAAATTCTAATAATGCAAATATAGAACGAAAAACCAGAAAGAAAATTAAAATTCCTACAACAGTAAATGGGCCTGCTTTCAATAGTGAAGAAATCTCCGAGCTGCCACGTTTAAATGCAACAACAAAAGTGTTATCAATAAAAAGTTCAGATAGTTTATATAACCAAACAAAAAGGAATCGCAACATTTCATCAGAAGTTATTTCAAACGATGAAAAGATGCAGGACTCGTGTATAGATTCTAATAAAGACTTTCGTAAATCACAAAGCGATGCCACAATTTACATTTCCAATCACGTTGAAAAAGCATTTGAAGAAAATAATTTTAAACACATGTCTTCAGAATTTAGCTCAATACCAATAAGTTCCAAACAAACAAACTCACGATCTGTACAGGATCGCGCAGTTTTTGTCAAAATGGATAACATAGATGAGTATAAAAATAAAATTCAACAATTGACTAACACCATAGAAAGTATAGAAAAAGATTATAAGAACAAAATAGAAGCCATAAAGGACCAATATGACAACAACGTTAAATATATTATAAGTGAACACAATCATGGCGTGAAAAGTATTCAGAGTCTTCACGAAGAAAGACTATACGATATAATAAAGATTCACGAAAATGAAATCGAAAATCTTCGCACAATGAGCATTGAGGCGTTGCGCAAAGTGGAAAGGCTAGAAAATGAAAATAGATATCTCAGGTCAAAACTTACGAATAAACATACGAATTTGGATGAAGTAAGTAAAGAAAAAATCGATACAAATTTTCTATCACTTGTTGACATTTTCGTATTTAAGGTTAGATATATGGTGTGAAGAAATTAATTAAAATTAATTTCTTCTGTTACGTAATGTTGGTGATTTTATACATTTTTTTAGTGACACCCAAATGAAATTTAAATAAAATTCCTTATTTTCAAGTACATTTAAAATTATAAAAAGTAAGTATTATAAAATAATTATTTCAATTACTAATTAATTCCAGGTGCCGATTAAAATGCCGACACCAGAGGTTAAAAAGAAGCGAGTAAAATGTCGTTTAGATGACAAAATTCTAACTAAAACCAACATGATATTAGCTGACGTAAAACCAAAGCGTAGATCCCACGGGCCTTGCACTTGCACTGTGGATATCAATGTGTCGGACACCATACGTAATATATTCGATCAAGTTAGCATTGAACAGAGGAAAATGGATGAACAGACGTATTTGAAATATATCGCAAATAAAATATTAAGTGATAATGTTGATGTGAGTATATATTTTTACTTGTGTGTTTATGATAGCACACTTGCGTATAGGGGAAGTTTGGAATCCTTTGTACAGTTTTTAAAATTATATAAAGTATACTTTACATTAATTTATTAGAAAAATAGTTAATTCATTGTATTATTGATATAAAATTCTCCAAATATTCCCCAAGTGTTAGGGGTACTTTCATACAATGTTATCCGAGTTTATTTTAACTCTTTGGGAGTCCGACATTTAGGAGTAGTTAGAACAGTGGTGACTGATATATGAAACTGATATATGAAAATTAAAAATTCTATCATATATGAAAATTAAAAATTCTGTCATATATGAAAATTAAAAATTCTGTCAGCAGTTAAAGAACATGAGCGTTTCATTTTATATTACGCAAAAGATAGCCGCATGTTTTTTTTTGGATTTTCGTAAACTGAGGTCCGAATTTATTTTACGAAAACCATACTGCCAATATTTTCAAAATATATTTTGCATGTTATATATACTAATTTCTCAAAATATTTGCGTAGATACAATTTAAAATATTGTGTAACATTAGAAGATTGCGTAGAACACATGATATCTAGTATACATAAACTATTCGCGTAACCAGTGCGATCGGGCACGCAACTACGATTGCTTGATGGCGACTATGCTATTAAAACATGCTAAAGGATGTTCCCGGGCTTTTTGGATTGTGTTGATAACAACTTTTTATATGTACTCGACTACTCTTCCCCATGTAGCTGAAAAGACAGACCGTTTTACGAAAGAGAAGTGATACATTTTTTGAGCTATTTTTTGGCCTTCCAAAAAATCACTTGAAATTGTATCACTTCTCATTCGTAAAACGATTTGCGTCTTTTACGCTATTATAGTTATGTTTTATGCTATTTATCAGATTTTGGACCCACAAGAGCTATCATTTTTGCACTTAAAAGTATGTCGGACATGGAAGATGAAGATTAACAAAGAAGAGATTTTGCAAAAGCGAATGCATTCTTTAGAATCTGAGCTACTTAACAAACAACGACAGACACATAAACACAGTAAGATATCTGAGAGATCTCTGTTTGTAAATAATATTGCGTAACATTTAGCGAAATTAAAGTTTCTACAAATACGCGGCTACAGATTCTAAGCGCTGTTTTGCTTATTTTACCTTTTTACGCTATTTCCAACCCTTATTATGAATCAATCAAAACAATACTGAACTCTACCTATGTTAGGCAATTATTAAAATTTTCTTTCTTTCTACAAAATCCTAAAATTTCAATACGCTGTACTTGTTACGCTGTTAGCAAGTACTTGTTACGCGGTATTGCACGCACAACGAAATTATTTTTTTTATTTTCAAATTTCCACATTACGTGTTAAATAGCGGAACTCAACGCCACGCTTTGTTTCACCTGAGCAAGGAAATGAAAATAATTTAAATATAATCACTTTCCCAAGTGGGATAGTAATTATATTTAAATTATTTCCATTTCACATTTCCAGTCGGACGCCACAACCGGCCTTTAGAAATTTAGTTAGTTGTAAATAGTTTTATATATTTAAGTTAATAAACAGAGGAACTGAGTTCATCTCGTGCCATTTCCTCTGTTGCATGAAAATTCTGTAATGCTGTTTGAATTTTCACAAAAATCGAAAACGGATTCCTATCGCCTGTGCTTTTTTTAAAGTAAACTGATTTCTTCGTTAAGTAATATGGACCAGAGTAAAAATAATGTATTTAAATTATAATCATTCCCTCGATGGGGAGTTGGACCCACAAGCAATTGTGTTTATAGACCGACGCTGTGCCACTGCACGTTGGACTTAATAGCATTCATTACTTATCATTATACCAGTGGCAGAATTAGACCGCAAGGTAGCAGAGGAATGGCGACGCTTGCAGGAAGCGAGAGACGCTGTGTGTTGTTCGCCTAAAGATAATAATGTATCGCAAAGGAGTGAAAAACACGTGTACGTATTGATATCGATATGGCCTCCAATATATTAAAAATATATTTTTTTAATTTCTTTAATATAAATAATTACTCTTTTTATTTAGTACGTATTATTATAATAGGTTGTTGTTTGTGATAACGATTTTATCGCTTCCTGCCTTTTACTTTTCTTTATCTTCAAGCAAATTTGAAATTTATAGTATGCTAAGATTATATAGTGAAATAGATTATGATATTGAGTGAAATTAAATTAATACATTAATCTTGAATGATAACGAAAGCGGTGAAAGAATAAATAAAGCGTGAAGATGCTGTGTATATTTTTATTGAAGCATTATTTTGAAAAAAAATATCTACTATTCTACACTCCTCATGTATATCTATCTATATTAATAATTTTCTCAAGTTAAGACTCTTTTGAAAACTTATCTAAATCATAAAATATAAAAAAGTGAAGATTTCGAGTCGACAACATATATTCGTAAAACTCGAATTCGAACGTAAAAATCGATTATTTTGTTACATTCCAATGATGCTGATAAAAAAATCGCACCATATATATTTTTTTAGCAAAACGTCACTGACACGAAATATCTTCTTGAGTTTGTAGAAGCCAATTCACACTATCAGTAAAGTCAAACTTCGGCACGGTACCGTGATAATTATTCTTTCATACATTGTCTCAAATTTTATAATTTCTTAACGGCACATATCAATATAAATGTTTTACTGTTAAAATTTGCTTTTAGGACAAACGCGAATTCCGTTCGCTGTAGCATTGCTTTAGAAGAAAAATCTTTGCTCAATCCAGAAATCGACCTACCGAAACCAAGGCGAGTGAAGGAAGTTAATAGAGTAAGTTTTTAAAATAACACTTATCTATTTTATTAATTAATAGTTATCTATTAACGTTCATCCAAATGGTAATATGTAAATAATTAAAATATTTTTTAATGTTTTTTTTTAAATATTAATGAAGTCTATAATGGGAACTTATGCAACGACTATCGAGAATAAAGTTAATTAAATAAAACACTAATATTATTAACTTTCAACTATTATGTATTTTAGGCAGTTTCGGCGATATTTGACAGTGAAGAACGAAAAGAAAAATCTCTTTATAACGAAGAAACACCTACAAAATTGAAGAAAACACACGATCGACGCGCGCACAGGAAATAGGGGGCTCACCACATTTACTTGAAATGCTAACTGACGATAAATGTGAATAGTCCCTTGATTTCTTAAGAAAGGAGGATTTAATAACAATTTCATATTTTTGTTACATATTTATAATAATTTATACTCTAGGAAATTTCCATGCGTTACTTTTTGGTATACTGTATGTGAGTTTTTATGTACATTTACATGTTTTTTAATATATATAATTTATTTATTTTTTTAAATTATTTAAGTGAATAATATTGAATTGAACATTTAATGTATTGTTTTATTAATTTTACTGTGTGCAGATTACTGTACACTTAAGACCATTTTTAAACTTTTACTATGACATGCTTATTTTTTAATTTAATTTATATATTTTTATTTATTTAATATGCAAGCGTTTACCTGGTTAGGTTCAGGTTAGGTAAGAAAGCTGGTAAATTCCAATTTGTTATAACGTTACTACAATATATAAAATTAAGTGTTGAGTATCGAAAGTCAACACTGCGCTTTGTCTTACAAGAGCGAGGAAACGAAAATAATTTAAATATAATTCCCCTGGGACGGGATCGAACCCGCGACTGCTCGCGATTACAGTCAACAGTAATAATAGACCGGTCGTGGCGCAGTGAGACAGCTACTGCGCTACGACTGGTCTGTTATTAAAAAAAAAAAACAATTTACTTAATATTTCTTTTAGCACGTTTATTGCTTTATAAAATACTAGCGGCCCGCTTGCGGCTTCGCCCGCGCCCTCTATAGCTATTTCTTTGTTTTACCTGCACGAGTTCTTGCTTAAATCACAGACTTTGCCAAAATTATATACTATTTTATTAATATTTCATATAAACAATATTTATAAGACTTCATATATACTTGAGAGAGTCCTTAAATCGATATAGTCCTTATAATCTCACCCTGTCGTAAAAGCCGTTTTTAATGAACATCCCTTGACAGATTGTATGGACATGTGATTTTATACATCTGCTAATGACATCATGATCCACATTACATTTTACTTATCTACATATGGTACCTTGGTCCACATGAGATTTCACCCTTTCGCACACGCCATCATGATCCATATGTGATTTTACTCATCTATACATGTCATCTTGGCCAACGTATGACATCAAACTCCATATGTGATTTTAGTCGCCCACATGTGACATCATGGTCCACATGTGATTTCACCCTTCCACACATGTCATCGTGGTCCACATGCGATTATACCCGTCCACATATGATACCATGGTCCACATATGATTTCACCCTTTTCACACACGCCACTATGGTCGATATGTGAATTTACTCAGCTACACATGTCATCTTGGCCCACGTATGACACCGTGGTCTACATGTGATTTTAGTTGTCCACATATGACATCATGGTTCACATGTGATTTCACACTTTCATACATGGTCCATATGTGATTTTAGTCATCCACATATGATACCATGGTCCACATATGATTTCACCCGTCCACATATGATTTTACCCAACCACATATAGTACCATGGTCCACATGTGACTTCACTCATCCACATATGACACCGTGGTCCATATGTGATTTTAGTCATCCACATATCGTACTATTGTCTACATGTGATTTGAGTCGTCCACATATGACATCAAGGTTCACATGTGATTTCACCCTTCCATACATGCCATCGTGGTCCACATGTGATTTGTGTGTGAGTATTCCCATTCAATAGGCTGGCGAGTCCAGGAAAAATCGATATAAATTCTTGATTTCTACACCTGCAGAAGTTTATGCCCAGTCTTTCGGTGTAATCGTCCATACATAGAGCCACTCTTTTGGCCCTCAATTCTGCCTTGCCCTTTTCAGTATGTTGTAGTAACTGGATAGTGGTCACTCTATTACATGACAAGAGAATTTTGTAATAGTCATAACAGGAGAGCTGCTGGTTTCGCCAGTTCTTCGGTACGTTCATTTCCAGTAATACCTACATCTGCTCTGTCTGAGCCAGAACAGCCTGATTTCTCTCCCTTGTACTTTAGTCCTTCTAACATTTCCCTTATAGCTCTCGCCAAGGGGTGACCTGAAGTTGGGTTTGGATATCATATCATGGTCCACATGTGATTCCACCCTTCCACACATGACATCATGGTCGACATGTGATTTTTCTCATCTACATATGGCGTCATGGTTCATATATGATTTGATTTTACTCGAACACATATGACACTATGGTCCACATGTGATTTCACCGATGCGCATATGACATAATGGTCATCTTTAGCTTACCTTTAGCTTTACGCTCTTATCCCGTTAGCGGGGTACACAGAAAGTATCTAGTGTTAAGATACTCTATACTTGTTGTTTTTTGTTTTTAACGTGAGGAAATCACGTTACGGATACCTTCCCGATTTCCCAATCCGGACAGGTAACGTAGGTCTCCGGATTAACAGATATAGGCCGCCCCATTAACCCACGAAATCCTCACGGTTCTTCATCTCGATTCTTCCATACGCCCCGGTGACGGGAGCAGGGAAATATTTTGCCGATTCAGGGCGTCTGCTTAGACAGGGTCACAGTAGAGGGCCATCTACCTGACCACTCTAGTAAACAGCCGACGGCTCAAGGCGCTTGGCTCATTGGTATTGAGTAAAAGCCGCGTGAAGGCCACCGGTGTCTTCAACAACTTCAGGGTCAAGATGTTAAAGTGACCCAGAAGTTCTACCTTCCGTCCAGAACAAGTCCAAGGCACTTCATGTATTTTGACGCCACCAACGATTATGTGGGATTCTGATGGTGGGCCCTTGCGCGGAGCACGGAAGTATAACGCCTCGGACTTCTTGAAGGCGACCTCCAACATCAACTGGCGAATACCCACGACGACGTCCGCTACTCCTGCCGTGGCTAAGACTGCTGCTTCCCGGAAGATCCTCTGCTGCGCCAATACAAGGGTATCAGTAGCGTAACAGAATTTCTCGTGGGTTGCTGCGGAAACAGTGACGTCAGCACTCTTCAGAGAACGTCCGGTTGGATTGTTTGCGTCACGAGGGGTCCACGACCGCAGTTTACCCCGCACCATGTGGTATGGAGTACTATATGGGTCCCGGTCCCGATTTCCACAAGCTTGTGGTTATATTATTTGCCTTTTATATGACCGATCTTCTCCTGCAGAGCCTTCTTCACTCCTCGACATAGGCACGGCACTACGTATACTGGCGTCTCGGGGCAACGCAGATGTTACGCAGTTGAGCGACCTCCTCCGACCCCCAGTAGACTTTAGTAGTAGTAGTAAGTGACCTCTGAAACGGGGCATTGACGGCATCATCCACCGACGCCCAGCCCTGGAGCAGCCAGGATTACGCGCACTATCGCGGCCTCCTTTAACAATGGCCTTTCGAGGCGCCATAGTTGCCAACGCGGTTCACCCTCTCGCGAGATTGGATCCGGAGCTGATGGCACCGCTGGGTAAGTAAAGACCTCGTATTTGATGTAGATGTAGTCCGAGTAGGTCTACATCATTATGATGATGGACCCGCCTAGCCTTAGTACGCATGTATTGGCCGTCTCCCTATTCGTAGACAGTCCGGAAGCAACTATCCACTCCGAAAGTGTCGCACCACGCACAATTGTTGCGGAACCCCACATGTCCCACTACGCTCCTAATAAGGTCTCTCACGACCAATACCTCTGCCGGATGATGACGATCTACCATTTCTGAAGTGAATCATCCTTCTTGACGCGTGAAAAGGGCAGAGGTCCTGCAGCTACCTGGATAATAATAGTCACCCACCCGGTATACGGGGCAACGCACCCCCACTACTCCAAGACTAACACTGTCACGCCGGATATCCCCAACCGAGACTGTGTCAACAGAGCAACCGCCAGCACGACACGACGAATCTGCCCCTCAAAGGCTCCTCCTCAACTCCGTCCTTGGGGTAGAGCGCCTCAACCGCAACACAACAGTATATTTCCCTCATGAATTGATGGGATAACATGCCGTAGCAAGGAGGGATTTTCCAGCCTCATCGATACCGGTACCCTCCTAGGGTAGTTTGTTTTGAACGTATACTGCCCACACCTAATCTTTGTGGTTATCCCCCATCCACTACCTGTGGAGAGCCCAGTAGGAGACCAGGAACTCCCACACGCCATCGTTGTGCAGTGAAACTGAGCAGAGAGCGCCAGACTGCAAACGCAATCGATTGTGTGTTCCATTACACTGGGAGAAAAGATTATAGCTTTTTCTTTTTTGGTTCTCTTACTTAAATCATAAACATTTTTCATCATTTTTAATATCCAATTTAAATTTTTGCAAAATATTTCAAGTACGAAATTGATTTTTCTACACTTTTATTATGTAAAGTTTATTGGCTTTTATAATGCTGGCGGCTTCGCTGCCGTGTATTTGTTTTTTATCATTTGTAATATTGCAGAAATGCACAGCAATCATCAGTTTAAGTTTTATAAATAAAGGGCAAGGATTGTAATCGTCAGAACTTCATTTGTGAGGGTAACAATTAAGTGCATCTCTATTTCAGATGAAATATTTATTCTGATCTTGCTTGCTACACCCTTTAGCTTAATTCACACAGATTTTGCGTTATAACTAAATGCTCTTAATTGTTGATGATTTGATTATTTTTGTTTCTAAATTAAAATTAGTTTATTATACCAGTTGTTGTATTATATTCCACTTTATTAATATATTCTCCTATAAACATTTAGTAAAGAAATTAGTTTAAACAATATATTAAAACACAACAGTAAAGAAATAAACTAGTTTAAACCATTATATCATTTTTGAAAGTAAGCAAGTTCGAAAATTTTCAAACAAATTTGACAACAAAGTGTCGATGGTGCTTACTCTATGGCTTGTTGAAACATTAATATTTCAAATCAATTATTTTATTTTTACGAAAGACGTGTATATTTTATTATTTTTTCTAATAACTATGTGGGATTAAAAATATTTTGCATGCTATCGACCTAATTTGACGAAATTCGATTTTTTATTTTTGCTACAGGAATTACATTGAATATCAGAGTGGAATTATCCAATATGATGCATCCAAAGCTTTCAACTATTACAATGCAAAAAATAACTTCAATATGTCCTTTGGTTATAAGTATAAAACGAAATTTGAAATTCAGTTTTTATTTATTTTTTATACGAAAACTACAACAAATATTAACATAAAAGTATTCTATATGTACCTCTAGAATATAATCTATTACCATTCGTTTAATTCTGTCCAGTAATTTTCGTGTGATTGATGCACAAACGAACGGACTGACAGACAAATTCTATTGCGTAGTTTTTAGTTTTTATTATATCTTATATCTTAAAGTATACAATTTTAATTTTTGATAACTTTTTCGTGTACAGAATTGACTTCTCTAATCTTTTATTATATATGTAGGTATAGATAGATAAAATCCAGTAATAAAAATATAAAATAAAATTTATTTTAACATTATTTATTAAAGAATTAAAATAACTTATTAATTAGTATACGCTGGATTTTGGAAATTCACAGTTGGCGGTTTATAGTTAGGATTTTCAGTGACATCGTAACCCGCCCTTCGTGATTCGTTGGCGAATTTTATGTATTCTCTTTTATCATGCAAATCTACTAGAATCTTCCACACAATGACAGTTATAATACCAATCAGTAATACAGCGCCAACAATACTTGCGGCTGCAACTATGAACAAATGTAAATAGAGTTGAGAAATTTGACTATATAAATTATTTTATTTTAACACATTTACTTTTTCCATAGGGTCAAGAGGATTTTCTTTGTTTATGTTTCTATGTTTCTTTCCGTTTTGTTTAGAGATATGCTGTTACTCTAACCATTGTTATATATATTACAAATAAAACATGAAATTCTTTGACCTACCAGACCATATACCCTTCACATGTACACAACAATATTGATTTACTTACTTAAATAATTGGGTATTGGCGGCGACTCCAACTCGTTCTGTATTATAAGACGTAGAGTCGACAGATCTGGATAGTAATATTTGAACATGAATATCTTATCGTCTTCAACAATTTTGTTGCACCACATCTTAGCTTCGAAATATTCATCAGAATTTATTTCTGTTTTATTAACGATTATTACTTGTGCTGCTGTTATGTTATATTGTGCGTCGCAATCGCTTTTAATATTCAGCAAGTTGCAATAAGCATAGTCTTCTAGCTCCTTACAACGCTTGGCTGTTTCTTCACAGTTGTCGCAGAATGTTCCAGAACACTTGCCATGATCACTTGTTATAGCGTTGCACACACATTTGCCACACACGCATTTTCCGATTCCTGAACAAACCTAGAAAGTTTTATTTGTATTATAATATAATATTCTGTGTAATTTTTACTAAATATAAAAAAAGTTAGTACACAGTTATGATTATAGAGTGGTATTTTATCAGTAGATAAAATATAAAGTTTAGTGAGTTTAGAGAATGACGGACAACCGAATTTGAAATTGTATAAATTCGCTAAAATATATTGATGACTAATATGCTCAAAATCTAGCCTGAATGTAGAAGACCAGGGTACTTTTTGTGGACGTAACGAATTTAAAATGAGCGGAATGTGATTTCAAGCAACCCGACACAGAAACGATTATATTATGATATGTTTACTAATGATTTTCAAACCTATTACATACAGGATAGTAACTTCTCATGTTCTGAAACTTAATTTTACATTTAAATTTGGACATACTTAAAATTTCATAATTTTTGGAAACAGTCCTAACGCTCGGACAAAAACAACAATATATTCTACATCCCGCTGCACCGAAATTCTTATACTTTTGTTACCTAACTGGTAACTGGTTTTTGTTTTTAGGATCTTTGTAGAAAGATTTCTACAAATTTCTACTACACTTCAAAAGTCAAATGATTATAATTAATTTTTTTTTATTATTTTCGGTTTTACATAGCGTTAGGTTCCACTACCGAAAAATTAAACACTCAAAAAAAGGGCAGAACAGTACCCTACTTAATGCAGAAAACACGTAGCTTTAAAAAATTAAAAGTAGTTGTAAAAACAATTGTGTTATACATACTTTTTGTGATTCCGGTGCGATACAACGGTTATCATCTACAGGACACATACAAAACTCGGGAAGCCATTGCGCGTTGCATTTACATTTACCAAATTTACATTTACCGTTCCCGTAACATACTTTACCGTCCGCCGTCAAACACGCCTTGTCATCGTATTCACAGTATGGACCCGAGAAATCTTTGTCACATGAACATTTTCCACAACTAAAATGGTTTAAATTAATAAACAATTATTATATCTTAGATAAGCATATGTTTAAAAGTCTTTAAGCACATTACGTTAATAAAATACTGAACTAAAAAGTCATTGAGTAACTCACGAACACACATGCCACTGAGAAATCGTTTTGTAATCGATAAGAAAAGACATATGTTTAATCGAAAATCGAATCGAAAATCGAATCGAAAATCGAATCGAGAATCGAAAAAGTATATAAAATCGAAATTACATGAGTGCCTACTAAAAACCGATAATTTCATATTCATATCTTGCTATTTTTGAATTATCTGTTTACTTCTACAGATATATGTTTAAATTAAATTAAAATTATATTAATCTTATAAACCAAATGGTATATTATAGTTAATGGGTATACATACTTGCAAGTCCCACGTCCACTGCACAAAGAGACAGCATCATCATTCGCCTTACATTTATCTGAATCCCGCATATCCACTTTATTACCTTCGCATTGGCAAGTGTCTCCATGCCTAATATAAATGTAATATTTTAATTATTATTTTTTTATATTTACGCATTGAACGGGTTCCAGATGGTACACGAAGAACTTAGTATTTGTTAAATTTAGACAACAGTCACTAAGGACACAAAATTCATACCTTTTATTATACTAAAGCCTGTATATATATATATATATATATATATATATATATATATATATATATATATATAGGTTGTTTATTTATAAACATGTTTGTTTTACGCAAAAGTCATTATTTATAACTATACCTTAATAATGCTTATACACTTTTTATATAATATGAAATTGGAAAACCCCATGCGGCAAATTATCATACTTTAACATTTAAAAATAATTTAAAAGACGGTCCGACATATAGGAACATAAAATATTTTGTGTTCTTATTTGATTTCAGTGAGATATAAATAACAACTGAAAAAGTAAAGCTTCAAAATGGGTGTCTTTCTTTGAGCAAGCACGTATAAGATTCAGTTTAAAATAATTAAAAACATTTTAAATCAAATTATTAAACAATTAAATACAAATATTTCGCCGTTTGGCTACAAACACCACTAAGACATCGTCGAATTATATCGATTAGCCTGCACTAAGAAATGAATGGAATGGTTGTTTTATTATTTTTATTCATTTTTTGTGTTTATGGGTTTCCTACTGACTTCGTTGTGCAAAATGGATGTCTGTGGTCGGACAAGAAAGAGAAGAAATTTACAGGCCAAGCAAAAATCTACAATATGTTCATAAAAGATGTGCAATTCTAGAGGCAATGTGTTAAGTTTTTTATAAAGATTTTTATAAACAACTGTTTTAATAGTATAATAAAATAAATTATTATTTTTTATTACTTATTATTTTAATTATTATTATTATTTCTATTAAAATGTTCAAATATTGTTAACCTATTTTCAACTTCATGACTTATATTATGTTCTATTCTCAACACGTCATTTAAAAAATTTATACATAAATTTAAATTACAAATTTAAGCCTTATTATCATTACAATATTTCATATACGCTATATACGGATGCATATACGCTTTCAATTACGCTCTAATTGAAACTAAGCCTTAATTAGACTGGAATACAACCTGCATTTAATTATTTTATGTCAAAAGGCCGCGTGTAATATTTTTTTGGATTTCTGTTTATGTTTTATTATTATTGGCTGGCGCCACTTAAGTCGAGCTTGTATACGATCTGTAATATAGTAGATAGTTGATCGAAGATTTTTTGTTTCTAATACTTTTATTTTTATCTATCTATGTATGAAGATTTTGCAAAGCTATTCAACAACAGCAACATTTTTATATCTTATATTATTTTAAATATAATATCCGGTATTCGACTATGTAAGAAAGCGTACACATTGTCGAGCCTAGGATTATCATTTACTCTTTTCCCTCCATTAGTTTATATTTTTTTGTAATTGAACGAAGTATTTGATGATATACCTGTTATTATTACATTTGCATGCTCCACATTGATAGGTTCCGCTTGTACTGCATCTTTTTGAGTTTAGTTCACCTCTGCCAGGCTTTTCACAATCACATTGGCAGTCAACTTCCAAGGTTATTATTAATTTTTCCTTTAAAAATCTTGGTCCAATCTCGATGATATGATTGAATACATTATTTGGCGGACACGAATCGATTACTAAGGTCCCCTCGATATCAATATGTTGATTGTGTTGTAATATACATTCTCCAGCTTTACTACAATCTGGTTTACTGGTAAATCGCACAAAATCTGGAACGTTGTATCCCAGTTGCAAATTTCTTATTAATGCCTAAAAATTTTTCAATGTTTTACATATATATTTTTTAACATGCAATAAAAAAAATACAAGTACAGTATAATTTATGATATTTTAACAACGATTTTTAATGTATATTTTTTTAATAAAAACAATTTATACAATAATCGATTCAACCACAATAAATCTAGCATGTTATATATTTTATGTCATATTTTAATAGTACCTAAGTACTCACTAAAAATGAAGCTGATATGGATCTAACTTACGTATACTACTAGTACATACGTACTTCCCTCTTTATCCCGTTTTGTCATTAGAGAGAACCTAGTGACTCTTCTCGCTTTACGACTACGCCAACTTGAAATATTGGAGGAAGTCATCGTCGGGCTATGCCTTAACAGAGAGGTGGAGTGCCAACAATTTAAGTATAATCATTCTTTCGAGTGGGAATCAAACTCACAACTTTTACTTGACGTTTACATTAAGACGCTGACCCACTGCGTGACCATAAATATACGTGTATATATTAATAACTAAATATCTTACCAAATATTCAAATTTGATCATTTCCAAAAGTTTTGGACTTTTCTCTAATGGTGCGTATTTCGATCCTTGAATATGTTTCTCCAACGCTATGTAATGTGACTTTTCACTTGGCACGACGGCGAAGATGACCATAAAATTGTTTTCAGTTACCACTTTATTTATTTGACTTATAGATGGGTAGTCAAAGTTAAGGGCTTCTGCGTACATGTTATCTTTAAGATGGCATGCCATGTCGTTTGGTATGATAGCCCCAACAAATTGTCCGTCTCCGGCACTGTGATATGTGGAGTCAGTGGTTAGTACGATAATGCGTCTCGCCATATCTCTCCAACCTATTTCTTTCTTACAAGTCATCACTTGCATAAGAGCATCTAAGCCAGCTTCAGGAACGTCGTAATTTTCTCCTGATACATTGGCGTTTAAAGCCTCCGCAAACGCCATTGTGTCATTGGTAAGTGATAAATGGTTTTTAAAGGAATATGAGTTGTGAATGATTACGCTGAAAACAAAATTAAGACATTATAGATTTTTGTAAAAAAAACTAATCTTGAAATGCTTTTGAACATTATTTATTAGTAAAATATAAAGAATACATACTCTGCAAAAGGCAAAGCAGGTTTTTCAACAAAACTCCCAATGCCTAGTCTTACATTGTTTGTCAAATTCGATAAACCTTCATAAATATGTTTTCCCTGTTCCCGTAATGTTTGGACTTGATCTTTCATTGTCGAAGAATAATCAACTAAATAATATACATCCAGTGGAAAATCCTTTGCAGGTTTATACGACATATTAAATTTCATGGGCACACCTGGTCGTGCTTTTAATTTTAATATTTGCGGCTTAAACTGAACCACTTCTTTTTTATTTTCACCTCTATTAAAATCGTTGTCCTTAATAATCTCTTTTGTCATTTTTGGGTTATACAATTCTCCCTCGCACCATGTTACATTGCTTACAATGGAACTTTCAGATTGACATCTTTTGCCTAGGTATTCATCCTTAAAAAATAATATTACAAAAAATTGTTCTCTTTTCATATATTTTTTTTTTAGCTTCACGCTTCATCCCTGGCGGGGTAGTCAGAGAGTACGGAGCGCCAAATGCTACGGTCCCGTTTCATATACAATGTATTTAAACTATATACTTTTCGTCGTATCAAGTAAATAATAAAAAAATGTACAATTTTCTAAAAAAAAATACCAATACACGTAACTACCGATCCAATTACAACATACTTTCACAACATATACCTGATGTCATTTTCAAGATGAATAGGTTAACAGAAGACCATTCAAGAAACGTTCTTTTTTTAATTTCTTTTTTGAACTAATTTAATGACAATTCATTTTAATTTTACGTTAGTTAATGACAATTACAAGCTCAAAAATGATTTATGTTATAGCATCAATAATTATTTCCATGCTACTTCCCTTTTTGAAACCGGATTTTATATTTATTTTCCTTCATTTATTTTACAATTTAATAGTAAAATTAAATTTAATCTATCATTAAGATATATTTAAAATATGTAAATGTGTAATTTATTAGCAAGATAGACAGAAAGTACCTAATGTACCACACTTCGCCTTCCACCAAACTCGTTTCGAGACATTGCGTGTTAAGTGGTGGAACTCAACGCCGTACTTTGTCTTACCAAAGCGAGGAATTAAATATAATCACTCCCCCGAGTGGAAATCGAATGAATAACCGATCGCGTTTACAGTCAGACTCTGTTCCACAGTGCCACGACCGGCCTCTTAATTTATTTGAAAAAAAAAATTTTATTATATTTAGTAATTATAGTAAAATTGCAAATATTTAAAGATATAACATAAATAATATAATACGTAGAATTAAAACAAAGTCCTTACTGCTGCACACCAAATACACGTTTCGCCGGCGTAACCAATACACTCACCACATGTCCTAAATTTTACACAATTAGATTCACAATCTATAAAGAACACTTTTGTTCCTAAAAGCAATAGAAAAATCAACAAATTCATTTTACAAAACAACTCTATCCAAACTAAACTGCACAAATACCAATATGATAGAGACTAGCTCAAATTATATGGTTAATATTAATATCCTTATGGTAACAAAAATAAAGTTGGGCGTACAGGAAAATTGAATCGTTTCCTGTACGCCTTATAACAATATTCTAATATGCTAACACTAATCGGAGGAACGACAAGAATAACATTAAAGTTAATAATAATAATCTCTACGTTCAATTCTGATTCTTGTTTTATATAAACTGAAAACTGATAATAAATATGTTTTTTTTTTCATTTATTGAGAATAGTAAAAAACACCTGAAAAACTTTATGAAATTTAGTTCTATTATATTTGATCTTCACTCGAAATACCTAACATCAGCAATCACCTCATAAATTGCGTGTATAAACAAAAATATTGTTCAGCGTAGAAAAACTAATCTGATGTGGGGGACTGAGATGCAAGATAGACATAAAAAATTATACACGTGAAGACTGAGCAAGACATTTGTATAGATTTTTTTTTGCTTCACGCTTTTATCCCGCATAGCAGGGTAGACAGAAAGTACCTCGTGTCAAGACACTCCATACTTCGCTTTCTACCGAATTCGAGACAGACGTGTTTAGTGGTGGAACTCAGCGCCGCATTTTGTCTTACCAGAGTGAGAAAGTGGAAATAATTTTAAATATAACTATTTTAAATATAATTTCCAACGAGTGAGGATCAAACCCACAACCGATTGCATTTACAGTCAGATGCTGTCCCACTGCGCCACGATCGGCATAGAATATTTTTTTTTTTAGCTTCACGCTTTTATCCCGCATAGCAGGGTAGGCAGAAAGTACCTAGTGTCAAGACACTCCGTACTTCGCTTTCCACTGAATTCGACACATTGCGTGATGGATGGTGGAACTCAACGCCGCTCTTTGTCTTTACCAGAGCGAGGAAGTGAAAATAATTTAAATATAATCACTCCCTCGAGTGGGGATCTAACCCACGACCGATCGCGTTTACAGTCAGACGCTGTCACACTGCGCCACGACCGGACCCTGCACAGAATAATGTTTATCCAATAATATATATTTCACATACAATGACGTGTAGGGCATTTTTTTATTGATATCGTTAAATAATAAACTGATATTGTAACAACCTATTTATTAAACGTTTTAAGGAAGATCCAATGAAAAATTTAACGGAATGTTATTGCTAATCAATACCTATACTTCATTTACGTTAATGTCTACTAATTAACTTTAAAATATTGAATATTTATTATTTAAATTAATATAATATTTTTCCTTAACGGCTACTGTATGCTGCAACTTAACCCCAGTCCCAGTTTCAGTTGTTAATCGTAAACAGAGTACGTACTTTGTAGTGTTACGATGAAATTGTGTTTGATTCTTTTTATTCCTTTTGGATTAAGTTTACAAATGTGTGATCATAAATCATGTGATGCATGCTTAAGAGACCCTGATATATGTGCGTGGTGTTATGAGGTGAGGTTGTTGGAATTAACTAAGGAAATTAATGTACAAATATTTTTATCAAGTGTGCCAAGTCAAGCCAGTGAACACTGGCTTGGTTGAGACATTTAAGGGGAGAGTTTTAATATTCTGTCTATTAAAAGCTTAGACTATGTCAATATTCTTTTTATTTACACTTCTCTCCAATTTTTTGGAGAAGATAAATGTGTTGAGACCATCGTGGCGCAGTGGGACAGCGTATGACTTTAAACATGATTAGTTGTGGATTCAATTCCCAATCGGTAGAATGTTTACATTTAAACATTTATTTTCATAACTTACTACTACTTGCACTGATAAGACAAAGCGTGGCGTTGAGTAACCGCCATAGAACGTCTCAATTTCGTGCAAAAAGCAATGAACAGTTTTTGTCACTAGATTGTCCGTTACTACCCTGTTCTGTACGATAAAAGAAAGCTTGAAGTGTCAAATTCCTTTATTAGGAACAAAATTTTATAAGAAAATCATAACAATTGATATCAAATTCCACATTGTCACTCATTCATTCTTATACCAGCGAACGCGGCTTCTCTGCCATAGTCCACGCAACTTAATCTATTTTGTTTTGTCGCCCGCCTGTGTTCTCTATTAAATCAGAAACTTCGTCATAATTTATAATTTTCATCAAATGTATTAAGGAAAACTGCGTATAAGTTAAACAAAACTGTTAATCTATAATGCACATTATAAGATTGTATGGTACATATAGCATACATATGTAACTAATAATAATAATACGGCCTAATGTCATCCAATGAATTTCATAGCGTATATTATTGATCGTTCATTTTATAAGAACTGCTGAAGAACTGATTTTTAACTATATAAAAATAGATAAATTAAAATAACTAAATATAAGTAAAAATATGCAAAACCTTTAATAATAATTACAATGGTACACTACATTAATATTTTATAACTACTTGACTAATTTATTGTTTTGAACTGCGTTCCTCTAAATCGTTTTCTTTGTAACTTTTACATGTAATAGCTTAATAAATACACCTATTAAATTTTTTGGTACGTGTCAATTCCGGGGTTGGAATAAAAAATAACCAAATTGACTATCAGTTTTTTTTTGTTATGTACGACTTTGGAATAACTTCTAAAAAAATATTTTATATTTGAAGATATGCACAACAATATTCACTTTGAATTTCATAAAGATATTTTTAATAGGTATGGAGAAAATTAACTCCCTTACTATAAATGTTAGGCGACACAAGGCGAAGCTTATCTCTATATGCAAAAAAAAATTTAAGTATGATAAAATCATGTTAGAAAATCAATGCATTTATTATTAGCTTGCTGGTCTCTTTAGCTTCATTACTACAGATGTTGCATTGTAACCGCATATTTTAATAGCGTTATCGATTAATTATCTATATTAAATGATTATTTTTATTATTAATATTCAAATATTAGTATTTACGATGTCCGAGGTCGAGTCGCGTACCACTTTAAAATATGTACTTTCCTCATATTATAGTATGACGGTCTTTATGGATCGATGAAATATTAATCATGTATATTTTAGTATTCGAAAATATACTACCTGTGACCATGGACTACAGTAAACTGTTTGAAACATTAGATTTTCAAAAATGTATTTTCGAATACCAAATTATACGTCATTAATCCATTTACAATTTACAATATATAAAGGAATTTGACGTTTTCATAATAATATTACGATGAAACCTATTTCATCTCAGGTTTATAAGCTGTTACCAAGCCAAAATTTATTCTATTAAGCAGTTTTTGCGTGATTGACACACATATATACAGATATACAGACAGAAAAAACATATATACAGACAAAAATTATACTACCGATATATTAACAAATTATTGGATCGTTTTGGTATCTTTATTTCAGAACAACTTCAATACTACGAAAAGATGTATACCAGCTATGGATATTCCAGAAAATTGGTGCCCGAAACACATTATGAATCCTAATAGCACCGTAAATGTAGTTAAGAATTTGAACTTCAGTGCGACAATTGGAAACATTGTACAAATGAAACCTCAAATATTGAACATTGACATAAGACCTGGAAGTTCTGTTGATTTTAAATTCTCATCTAAAGGAGCTGACAATTATCCGGTGGATTTATATTTTCTGTTCGATGGTTCCATGTCAATGATTAAAATTCGGAATGAAACAGCCTACCAGATCGAAGATATGTATAACATGATGCGCAAAATTACTAACAATATCGTTCTAGGAATGGGCTTATTCATTGAAAAAAATGCTATACCGTTCACCCTGTAAGCTTATATTTTTTTAATTTTTATATTATCCCTTTTCATATTCGTAAACGTTTGATATTAGTAAGCGCGTCACACATATCATAGTTGGGGTTATATCTGTGTAGAAATTGGTACACTTCAGGAACGTCTCTCATTCGTAGATAATAGAGGTTGACGAGAATATTATAGTAATACTCATTCATTATACACTCAAACATATACATCACAATTTCAAAACTTAGTGAGGAGAAGAAACCTCTCAACACTGGATGGACCCACCTCCTAAACGCAGTTTTCGTTTTTATTTTTTTTAAGTAAAGATACTGTATTGTGCTATTTAATTTTCAGAACAAAGAATAGTACACTTGCATATTCATTTCAAAATCGCTTAAAATTAAGCAGTGACCTTGAACTTTTTCAAAAAGTTGTTAAAGAATTAGAGTTTGGTACCAATTACGATCCACCAGAGGCTGTTTTAGATGCACTGGCACAAGTACTAACGTGCAAAGAAGAAATTGGTTGGCGTAAGGAATCTACTAAAATTGTAGTAGTCATAACAAATCAACCGTATCATGCGGCCGGCGATGGCAAGTATGCCGGCATCTTACAGCCTTACGACGGCAAATGTTACCTGAAGGAAGATAAATACTATAAAGAATTGCAAATGGATTACCCATCTGTTAGTATCATCAACAAATTAGCTGCTGATAATCAAATTATAGTTTTGTTTGCTGTTGAGAAATATGTGATTCCTACATATAAAGTGCTCAGCAGTAACATAAGAGGCTCAAAATGTGAGACATATAGTAAAAAGCTTACAAAAATATTAAAAAATATATATAAAGTAAGTACAAGAACTGTCGCGTAATTTAGATATATATCTTTGCAAAAGATATTATTACAATATATTTATTTTCTAGGTTTTGTTTAGTCATTTCCTCGTAATATAATCTTAATAACACATATTTTTAATATTTTTAATATGAAATATAGTCAAACCTATAACGTCGCTGTTGACGGCTGGTAAACTTTTACTATAAAAGCTAGACAGCAGATGTTTAACTTTAAGTGTAAATATTTCATATTTATTATTCACAGAACATAAAACAGACGTTAAAATTGGATTATGATATAGAAAATAATTACCAAAAATATTTAAAAATTTCTTTCAATCCGGATTGCTTAAATTATCCGAAAAGTGACGGATGTAAGATTCAGGAACATGAGGAAAAAGAAATAACAGGCACTATCACATTATTAGAATATGTTGAAGCTAAAAATATTACAATCGACATAATATTCGAAGGACTAAGCGAGAAATTACAAATCAACGTGAACGTTATAAAAGATTGCGACTGCATGAAACAGAATATGTCGGAGCATTGCAATCGAGGTGGTACATTAAACTGTGGTGTATGTGAATGTTATGATGACAGGTAAATATTTAATAGTTCATTTTTATACTTTTTAATGTCAATCAATGAAATATTCAAAACAATTGTACGTTTTACATAATAGATAATACTTGACAAAGAATACATGCACTGAATACTTCCTACATAAAAATAATTTGTTTGTCTAAGTCTTGCGTTAAACAATTAATGTGAAAATATAAATAGATATATGCTTTATAGTATGAAAATGCTTTAAAAGAATTGTTTTAAGTGTTATTAATGCAAAATATTCTTTAAGTAAATATAATATATTATAGTATATATACAATAGTATTTAAAATTCACAGATATGGTGAAAAATGCCACAACCCCAACGACTTTTCTGCCTGTATAACTTCTAATAGTACTGCAGTTTGTAGCAACCATGGCCATTGTTATCAGGGAAAATGCACTTGTAAAGAAGGGTAAATACTTTAATTCCTTAATAATAACAATTTAATTTATTAAATATTCTATTTTTTTAGCTTCACGCTGTTCGCTTCTAGCAGGGTAGACAGGAAGTACCTGATGTCAAGTCACTCCGAATTCGACACATTGTATGTTGGGTGGCGGACCTCAATGCTGCGCTTTTTACCAGAGCGAAAAAATAAAAATAATTCAATTATAATTATTTCCCCAAATGAGTATCAAACCCACAACCGATCGAGTTTACCGTCATACGCTCTCTCACTGTTCGCCACGACTGGCTTCAAAAATCATAGATATCAATTGTTAAATGATAAATAGTTAGATACAAGTAGCTCTATTGCTCGTGTAGCATTTATAATATATGACGTTTAAAGAAATTTCTTTAATATGAATTAAAGATATGAAGGTGACTACTGTGAGTGCAAGGCTGCGTGTCCCCAAGGCGCGGACGACAGGTGTAAGTGTGTATGCGGGGCGTGCAAGTGCAAGCCAGGCTGGGGTGGTAGTCTGTGCAAGTGTCCCTCACCTCCAGATTGCGGAGATGACGTAAGATCGAATTAAAATATTACCATAGTTGTAAAAAGTGGAATAAAACACGTATTAAAAATACATTGAAAATCATCGAAGATGGATATGTGTTTATGTTTATTACTCTTTTACTTAAAATTTTTTAGCAATAAAGGCTATAACTTTTACTATACTTCTATAGGTAAAGCAATTGTTTAAATACGAGCAATAAAGTGTAGACTAACTATTACTTTTTATACAGAACGCATGCAGTGGACTTGGCAGTTGTGTTTGTGGAAAGTGCAAATGTCAAGATACAGCCAACTGGGACGCAAGAACGAAAAAGGATGTGTATTGCCAAGTGTCCTGCTCTGAAGAATCATGTCACGAAAGACAATGCCTCATCCTAGAAATATTTATACTAGCATTTTTAAAAGGAGATACTCAAGATTTTGAAGATAATATAAATATTGTTATGGAAAAGAATTTAACCCTCGATAACTCGTATGATTCCTGGTACTTTTGTCCTCAGCTAAGGATTGACGTTGGATGTTACACAAGATTTATGTACAGTTACAGTACAGAAAAGTATGAGATAAATGTGAAAGTTCAATCGGACTTCGATTACGCTGAAACTTATTATTGTAAGTTATACTAAACGTATTATTGTAAGTTCTGAATTATTACCCGACTTGGGTAACATGATTTTCCTTTAAAATTTAAATTAATAACTGTAACCACGAACGATTGTAGGTCCGATTCCCACTTGGATTAGTTATTAGATTTAAATTAATGTCACTTCCTAGTTCTGGTAAGACAAAGTGCAACGTTGAATTCCGCCACTTAACAAGCAATGTCTCAAATTCGAAAGCGAAGTACGAAGTGTTTTGACACTAGATGCTTTCTGTCTACTCTACTATGAGGTATAAAAGCGTGAAGCTAAAAAAAAGTAACTTTATAAATTATTTTGTTTATTTTATACCATTATTTTGACATGATATGAGCAAAGCATAATAGAATATCTTTCTCAAGACACTCCATTGCAAGTTTATTATTTACTTTTTTCTATGAATCCGCTGTAGGGAGACCTATGGGAGTTGAGACAATTTTTACTTCAAACTATTTCCGTTTTACATTGACAATATATCGATTATCCATATTCCACAGTCGAATTTAATGTCAATTGATTATTTATTAAGCGTAATTTCTTCTGTTTTTACAATAGTCACCAAAATTAATTAAAATTTTTGTTTTCTAACAAAATTAACAAAATCAGAGACACTCCTTTTGTCACAAACTCTCCTGTTTTACCTTGAACTCGTCACAAGTAAACAAACATGTTTTTTAGCAAATAATATATGTTTTATCAATATTTTAATACCATCTAAAATACAATATTATATTAATATTCCACCATGACAAGAGCAGCATTTATTTTTTAATCTATTAAATATACCATTGCTTTGATAATTAATTAGTTATTATCATAATCATTCAAAATCCTATTTAGTCTGATTCACAATTATAGCAAATGTAATGGTAGCTCTTCGGTCGTCCCGTTTATTGATTTCTGTCCGCATAGATTTTCAGACAAACCAAGCAAAAACAAATATTTCTGCTTCTTCTTGGTCATCACTTTTTTTCTTATTATCTTCTTGCCGTTAGGCTTCTTGTAGCCTCCTTTTAAAATGCACTTCTTAAAATTCCTAGACTATTTTTAATTCTTTATATCTTCTAATTACTATGTGCATACAAAATATCAGTTTCAAAATTCAATCAGATTTTGAGACTTGAATAGCCATACAACATAAGAAAAAATAAGGCAACGACGCACATATACTAAGCAGTATTGCCAGTTTGCTAAGTATTATAGGTAGGGTAAGTTCTTTATGTATGACGCTTCGAGCGTGCCAATTGAGTACAAATCACTTCGCCAATATCACTTTGTATAGAACGGTACGGTAAAAAAGAGTGATATCACGCTTGGATAGACTGCATATTAAAAAGAGATCCAGTAACTATGCAATCGATCTTGTCACAACTCTCCTGGATCTACCCTATACATCAATAGTAATAAATCTGTTACCTTATCAAAGGTATATCCTTTGATAATATATGCCAAAATTATTTAATTCTTAATATTGATATTTTTATCTTAACGCTTATATATTTATTTATTTATTTTTATACAATTTTTTTACACTATAAACTAGGTCTGTACTTTTTTTCGTTATTATAACTTTTTTTTCATGTAAATATATTTCACATCAATGTTTACTTTGTGAAATCCACTTTATATGAGTGAAAATCTCAAGAACAGTATTTTGTACATTTTACATACATTATTTCATTTGAACTGCTTTTTTATTTTTTTTCTTTTATTACAGTACTAGGAGGGGTCAGTTTGCTTGTATTAATTTTAATTGGACTGGCAACATTAATTGCATGGAAGTACTTCACAAACAGGCGAGATCGTCTTGAATTCGAACGTTTTAAAAAGGAGTTGGCTGAAAATGAGATATATAATAACAACCCTATCTTCCAGGCAGCCACGCATACATTTAACAATCCAACTTTTGGACAAAGATGATTTAAATCATAACGCGAATAAAATATTTTAAATACATGTACAGTAAATAAATTTATGAATTGGATTTTAGTGTTTTTTTTATTCCTTAGTGATACTTCGTATGTTTACTAATACTTTTTATCTTATACTAATTTTGATACTACATTTAACAATATTACTACATTTAACAATAGTACTACATTTGATAAGATACTACATTTAGTTATAAGATAATTAATTCGGTCAGTCAATATATAGAACATAGAAGCAGAAAAGCATATAGTAGAATATATGTTTTTCTGTTACTTTTTGGTTTAATCACGTAAAAATCACTGAATAAATGCGCGTGGGCAAATCCGCGTCTTTAAAGCTTGCTTGGTAGTCGGAGGGTATATATGAAATAGAGTACATGGCATTGAAGCAAAAGTTGTAACAAAACGTATAAGAATTTCGACGCAGCCAGTAGTAGAGCGCATGACATAGCGGTCAGAGCGTTTGGACGGTTTCCTAGAGGCGCGGGTTTGAATCCCGCTGCGTTCAAATTTTTATATGTCTTTTAAAAATATTTATAATCTTAACTATTCCATTAATATATACAAAATGTAATTAAGAAAATAGCCATGAAAACTTCTAGTATATTAGCAGTTTTTCACTTCTACAAGATAAGCTGCTGTTATTATAATTGTACAGGCGTTACATGTTTCTTTCATTTTCAAATGGCTATTATTTAAATGCTTTTAGTCAATTGAGATATGATAGAATGATTCGTAACACATATGTAAATAACTCAAATATTTACTTAGTCAAATATTTATTTTATATTAAGATGACTTGCCTAAAATACTACAAATATTTTATTTAAAAAATGCATAATTGAATTACGGAACAACTCTATATCTAGTTTTCCTTAGCAGCATATTATTTCGTAGTCTCGAAAGTGTACTTCAAACAATGTCAGAGTGCGTAAACTTAATTTTATCAATTTAAGGTATTTCTAAATTATTTTTATAAAATATAATTATAACTGAATACACAAGCTCTTTCATCTAAATCAACAACTAAGCAATACGAGAATATTATCATAATTACATATATAAAAGTTCACATTCCTATGACTAGATGGCGCTGTTCAAGCTTTTATTTGTCTGTCTTCAATATTTCATATTTTTACTTCTAAAATATAGTTCAAAATAGTTTCACTTTGTGGAAGTAACAATTTTTTATACTTTTGTTAAACAAAAAATGACTATTTAATTCAGAACAAGAAATAAAAGTTATTAACTATAGTAGTCTCCAATCGCGCTATCAAAGTTTTTTCGATTAAAAATATATATACATAAAAAGTGTGCAATGATGATTGGGAGTCCGTTTCTACACAGTTAAATGGGATTCGGAAGAGACCCACCCCTAACTCTATCCCGACGACTTAAGTGCTTGGTGTTCGCTAACAAGTCGTAATACGGTGTCGGTAAGGAACTCTTGATTCAGTATAAGTAACCATCCACACTATTAGCTGGGTATGTGTGTTTGGATATATCTGAGTCACACTGTCGCCGCCGCTTTAGGCCGAGACCACCGACTTTGCGCGTATGAGGTTTCAGCCGTTACAAGGGCAGGAGGCGATCAAGTGAATGAAGAGCAGCAAGCTTCTTCTGAGTTTCCAGTACCGATGAGTATAATATAAACGCACGTGATATGTAGATGATCCGTGCGGGGGAGAAACATCTGCAACGAAGTGTTTGCAAGATGTAAGGCGTAAAGGAACGTGTGAAGATACATGCTCCTTTACTAAAGGAGCGCGACACCGCGATCCTCCAACCAACTGATGTAGAAAATTTGACTCTCTTTTGAGTTTTTTTGCTTTAATGTTATATAAGATATGTGCTCGATAAGTACAAATAAAAAAAATTGCGTATTTAAAAAAATATATTTGAATTTTAAAACCAAAACACCTGTGGAACACCTGAACACCTGTCTATGGAATGTGGAATACTCTACATAGAATAACATTTTTAGTACAAAAATACTAAAAGAAATTTTAGAACTATTCTATGAAAAATAATCAAATGTGACATACATATATTATTAACAAACTTCAAATTTTCTTAGAAAATACCATATCCGCGAGTTTCCTTCTACTGATGAATCATCTCCGCGCTGCCAGATCAAGTGAGAGAGAGGTCGACCGAGCGCCGCCATACAACGCACAGTCTTGGTCCACTCGCGTCGAAGTACACGCGTATCAATAGTTACGTTGAGAACGATTTCGACGTATACATATTTTCGATAAAAAATTGTGTCCGAGTTTATTTCCATTTTATTGAATTATATTTATTGAAGTAATAATTATGGCGACTTTGTGGTTTGCAGTGGTTGTTCTAGTTTTTATACAACAAGTTATCGCAGTTGAACGAGATTGTTCAAATTTCGATAATTTGAAAAGTTGCAACGAATGCATCAGATGCGGCGGATTTTGGTGCAAAGATAAAAATGAGGTAAACTCTTTCATAAAATTTTAACGTTATGTTCCTGAAAAGTGGGTAAAAACGCTTACAGAAGTTATGGATATTAATTATAATTGATTTGAATAAATGCTACACTTAGGTACATATATTTCGGTCGTTTTTTTATCCCGCATAGCAGGGTAGACAGAAAGTACCTAGTATCAAGACGCAGGATAGACAGAAGTACGGAGTGTACTTCGCTTTTTGCCGAATTCAAGATATTTCGTGTTGAGTGGTGGAACTCAAAGCCGCACTCTCTTACCAGAGCAAGGACATGAAAATAATTTTAAATAATGAGTGGGGATCGAACCCTCAATCCAATCGCCTTTACAGTCACACGCTTGTCCCATTGCGCCACGACCTGCGTCGAACGGTCATGGAAATGTTTTGATTTTACTTATTAAATACATTCAAATAAAACTTGTCCAATCGGCCTTTTCCATATTTTGGTTACCGTTTAAAATTACCCACATTTAACTTTGTAAATTTAGAATTGCTTCTGAAAATCTTCTCAAAAAATTAATGACAATTCATAATTTATCATAGCAAACAAAATTTAATTGAAATTCATCCGATTCTTATTCCCTGGATTAGAGTCAACGATTAAGCATTGAAGAGCGCGCTAAAAAATTGAGTATAATGTTCAAAATTCTTAATATTTTTTCTTATACAAATGAGAAAAATTACAAAAGTACATACTCAATTCCACAGCAGTAACATTTAGACGGGCACACAAACAGACACGATAATTTTGATAAAATGAAATAATTACGCTAATAATAATTAATGAACGACCGTCATTAAAGGAATAACAAGTATACAAACGGAAGGAAACAATTGAGTCAATAATGATGCTCATACAACGCCAATCTATTTTTGATCTTGTTAGCCATGAACTTTATTGGTTATTTTATTTGCTTTTTGTCAGTGCTTAAGAACTGTTAAATATAGCGTATCTAGTGATTTATTGACGAGCCCAGAAAATTTTGAGTAAATAGCCATGTCAAATTTAAGCATGCCCCTGAATGAGAATCGAACCCACAACCGATCGCGTTTACAGTCAAACACTGTCCTCCTGTGCCACAAAATAACGCAGTATCAATTAATAATTAAAATAATCTTTTTTTTCTCTCATTACCCTCTTCATACACACCCATTGTTAGGTCCTCTTGTTTTTTACGTGAACTTCCTCCAGTATCTTCGATACTGTGTGTTCGAAGGTCAACCGAGGTCTCCCCCGGCCTCAAATACAACTCGCCTTTCTGTGTTCTTACCATTCTTTTATCCCCTCGACGTGCCCACCTAAGCACGTTCTTCTTCATTTGTACTATTACATTTTCACTTACTCCTGCCATTTTCCGTATTATTAAAATAATAATTTAAATAACATAATAATATATTATTGTTATATTTTGTAATGTCTTTGTGTTTCTTATTAAAATTAATAGAACAAATTAAAATGACAAAATGTTATTTTCCCGTCCAAATGGGGTTAAGATAATTTTTAATTTAACGAAAACATTAAATTATTAACAATGTCAATATTAAGTTTATACAATGTAAGCACTATATATGAGTTAAAAACATGGTATACTAATTAAAAATATTTAAAAACATCTGATTAAATGTATTTAAATACTAGGTACCATAATAAATATCAACGTTAGGTGAAAGCCCTTAGCACCGCGCTTTCGCCTGCATCCAGACAATTATTGCATAGACAATGAACAATTATTTATATATGTTTATTTTAACTAACTGTCATCGATTATTATCATTTATTTTATTAGCGATATAAAAAAATATATGCTGCTTTAAATTAAGACTGGCTGAAAATATATTTGTTTGTAAGGTGGATTCCTACTCGACGAATTTAAAAAATTATTTCCATTTATCCGCTCTGGTAAACCAAAGCGCGGAATTGCTTTTATTCATCACGCAATGTCTAGATTTCAGAAGCAATCAACGGCCAGTCCGAAGATCCTTGATGGAGATAGCAAAAAATATTAAACTGAGTTGTACCAATTGTGACACAGAATATAAACCTAATATTGCATTGAGTTACATGTTCATTCGTGAATAGCTAATTGCCCTTCACTAATGATCAACTAATTTTCACATTACACGTAACTAGGTAGAATTAGGATATTGCTACAATTGTTGCAAAATGACATTTATTATTTGTCAGGGTTAAAGGTTGCGTTTAGCGCGTCATGCACCTCGGCCAAATAATATTTAATCATTTGTATTTTTTTCCTCACTCGGGTGAGACAAAGTGCGGCGTTGAATTCCACCACTCAACACATAATGTCTCGAATTCGGTGGAAATCGAAGCACGAAGTATCTTGACACTAGGTATTTTCTGTCTAGCCCGCTTTGCGAGATAAAAGCGCACGTACACATATACATATTTCCTGCAAGCTGCAATTGATTTATAATGTGATCAAAAAATGATATAATATAAAATATACATTGTTCATTCACTTTTACTTACTTAACACCTTCCTAAACTTGATGATTGTGCATAATCAACTGAAGTGATGTCGAGCGGATCGATGAACAAATTTCCTGAGCCTCCCCATTTACCAATATCCGGAGGTATATAGATAGAGCGAGTGTTAAACTTTGCATTGATCATCCTGTAAATGAAGTTACTCATTAAGGCAAGGTCGTCAAGATCAATATTAGCAAATTAATCTCATCTCATCTAGAGCATGTAGATAATAAAGAAAAGCAGCTTCACGCAAAGCAGGGTGGTAATCAGAGACTTGTTTTCGCTTATAAATCGAGACATTGAATATTGAATGGCAATACCTGTGCCGCTTTGTCACACCTGGTTGGACCAGAAGAAAGAAGTTTTAAATATAATAATAATTTCGCCGAGTGGAAATCGAACCTGCAACCAATTGCCTTTACTGTCAGAGAAGGTCCCGCTGCGCCACAGTGGCGTCTAACATGTTGATAGTTATGAATATGTAGATAATTATTAGTGTGCAGTGTTGTTTTAGATAAAGGCTTACTATACACAAGTGTCAACGATTTTGGTTGGACGAGCCACGTTATTAATGTCGTACACAAACTTACTTTATGTTTATGCATCTTTGCCGCTGTGTCGAGTGTCGTGATTATTAATTCAATTTTACCTTTATAAATATGCAAGGAGAAATATATTTTTAAATATTTCAAGGTTACTATCGTAGTATGATATAAAAAAATTAAAAATTGTAATGCCTTTTTTTTAGGCTTCATGTTTTATCCGGAATAGCACGTCAGTCAGGAAGTACCTAGGTACTTCCTGACTGACGTGCTTCCTTCCTACGCTAGAGTAGAAACGTTGCGTGTTGAGTGGCGGAACTCAACGCCGTACTTTTTCTTATCAATCATCAGTCAGTATCATAATACAATCAACCGATCACGTTTACTATCAAACGCCGTCCAACTGCGACACAACCGGCCATTTTTCTAAATTTAATATAAGGTACTGTTTATTGATATATAATAACCTGCAAATTAGATACAAGACCTAGGTTAAGGCGTAAAAACTATAATAAGCTACACTATTCTGTGTAATAAGTTCACGAAAAGTTATAAATCATATGAAATTTGTTTTTTTTTAACGTTGACAAGCCGAACTATATGAATCCTGGCAACACGATGAATCATAGAAGGATAAACTGCTGGCTTGTTGCCATTCTTGTTATATTACACTCGTTGTGTCTTGTTGGTATTTGCATAAAATAATTGCTTGCTATTAAACATAGTATCGCATACCTTCTGCTATGTTTTTGACTGCATGCTCAAAGCTGTTTCTTTTCATCCACACTTAACGCTTTAACTTTGCAATTGACACGAAAGTTCGTATTTCCGTGAAGAGTGCGGATGAGTTTTTTATATATTTATTAATAATCTAATTTATAAAAAAGTAAACCGATTTTATATATACTATACAACTACCTACCAATATTTAATTTCGAGTTATTTACCAGTATTTGTGAAACGACTGGACCGGTTTTAATGAAACTTGTACTGTTCCCTAAGTTGACGTATACACGAAAAAACCGTGCGTAGTTTGATATGAATATGCGTATTCTATCAAGTTCTGTATAGAAATTTGTAATATTGGCTTGCCACGATAATACTTTTGAACTTTAGTTTCAACTTGTTTTATAAAGTATCTTTCAAAAGTACCTATATATATTTGTGTATGTTATTATGTCAACAGGAATTGAGACTAAGTTTTAAGTGAGACGAGTATATCTATATGTATATATTAAGCAACTTGATCAATGAACCATGTGTATTTCCCACTTTTCTGGGAACAAATGCAATGTTTTGATTCACAATTAGCGTTAATTTACAAAACAGTTATTGTTTAACATAGTTTACAAAGTAATCTACCAAGTGTAGGCTTCCAACCAGCTCATACGCATCATGTGTGGTAAAGTATAGCGCCAAACATCCGTAATCACACCGTTACTGAGAAATCATAAATATAACCCGTTGACCCATATCCAGTCCTGTTTTGGTAATATATTATTGCATAATTTTTATATCTGTACGTTGTAATCGTAAAAGTTTACATGCAGATATGTATATTGACTTCGAATTTATTTAAATTTAGTCCAATTTGAATTCTTAATCGAGTATTTGTTGCAACTATTTGATATTTATGTTTTAAAAATATTCCAACAACATTAACAAAAAAGCAATTCCATGACTGTTTAGAGATTTTTTTAAATAAATGCAATTTTATACAATTATTTATCACTTTTATATAAATGGAAACAAGATTAATTTGTATAGATACATTATTATAGATACATTTTTTATAGATTGTTAAAATAAATGGAAATTACTGTTTATTATTTAATGATTTATTTAGTAGTTTCACTATATAAATAAAGGTCCTATAGGAGTACCTACGTGTTCGTTTTTTTATATATTGTTTTTTTTCTCAGAATTTCAAATAACAAGTAAATATTGTTGAGAAGAAAACAAAATTAACTTTAGAACATTGTCTAATTTTTCAATTTTATTAATATTTATTTATGGTCCACTCATTTTTATCTTGAATAAAATGAAATAACATATGGACTATAGGCTCATAATATATATATATATATATATATATATATATATATATATATATATATATATATATATATATATATATTATGAGGACTCTACAACAAATCATCTTATGGGCAACTGAAACATTACACTAAACATCCGAATTATCAATGAATCTTTGAATAGTATTTATTTCTAAATTCTGAATAAAATGACATAAATGTATAAATTTGTTAATCTATATAATAATTATTGATACAGATAACCCAGCTTTTTGACCTTTTGAACCTGTCGTCATTACAACATCATGCATATTCATATTATGTAATACATTAAGCATAATTATTTATACTGTAATTTCTCAAAAAAAATATTTAAATAATCAACTCGAAGTTCATTTACATGAACTTTTCAGTTTCGCAAGAGATAAATCTGGTTGTATGTAGTAATTGGGGATAATGATTATCTGTAGCGTAGTTATGATAGATCGTGGGCAGTTCTTGCTTAAGGTTTATGTGTCAGCTTCTTGGTATTTTAAAAAGTTAACGTCTTGATTTTTCTTAAAGTAAAACATAAAATCACTCATTATTAGTATTATCATTAGTAAATATTAGTCATATTATACTGTTTGTTGAATAAATATGATTCGGAAGCATATACCTACATTATTAAAATATAAACGTTAAAAATTAAACAAATACAGTCCTATTATTCTAGATTTCTTTAAACAGAACTTTAAATAATATAATAACTCATGAAAAGAAAATGAAATGTTTTAGTAGTCATCATATAAATGTATCTTATATTTTAAAGTAAAAGATTCTATGCTATACTTCAAGAGTTGAGATATACAACTTAAGTGAAGTAACTAGAAACTAATCTGTGGGCCACATTACCTCATGGATCCAACGTGCCAAGGGTAATATTACCCATAATGCTAGTATAAGTTGATGCGTACACTTAATCCAATTGCAGTAGGTATTACTACCGCAGCCGGCTGGAAGCCAATAAAATCCGGACATTCAACTGGCAAACGTACTCTACAGATTTTATATGTACTATACTATTAATCAATGAGGCTATCGTAGTGCGACAGTGTTTGAATATAAATATGATTGTTGTAGGTTGTAGATTCGATTTTCACTTAGGGGAATAATTATATTTAAATTATTTAAATTTCTCTTCTCTTATATAAGATAAAGTGCTGAAAATGATCGATGTTGCTATTCACGATTAATTTGCTTTTTTATTAATAAAAAAACATTTCATACAAGATATTGTCATACAAAAGAAAAGGGGCATATTTTGACCATCGAACTGCAAGTCAAAGCATAACAAGTTTTCTAATAACTTGACTAATATTTTTAACTTTTTACTGATAAGCAAAAAATATTATACTTAAAATGGCAATGACCGGCGCTGTAGAGCCTGGCCGTGACTTTATTTCGCCATAATAAATAAGCACTTTATTGATACTTTAATTTAGTCTCTGGCACAGTTAACCAGAGCAATAGTAGGAATATTGAGTTGATACTAATAAATTTGTAAATAAGACTACTTCCTAAGTTTCATCCAAAAGAAAGTTTATTTACTTTACTTAGATAAAAAAAAATACTTTGATAATACTTATGAAATGCATTATTGTTCATTAATCATATTTACGTAACACTTAAGAGAAATTCATGCTGACAAATGTATTAATTGGTCAGATTATTAGTAACGATTAACATTTACTGTATATGGTAAATGAAGTATGTCTCTGGGCATCGGCTGTAAATCAGTATAATTGACGCTCTACATTATAAGCTAAATGCCATTTATATTCTGCAATGCGCAGCTGTTGCGTAAAGGACCTTTAAAAATATTGATAAAGGACGCAATATTTAATTCAGTGATAATGAGATAAAATCGTAAAACATTTTTGACCTAATAAGGTGTAAAAAATAATACTTAAGGAATAAACTGTTTATAAATATGTATGGGTAAATATAATCAATAATCTAGTTAGATATATATTTTCAGAATATTTGATGATGTATGTACATAAGTATGTACCTAATAGTAATATTGGTCAATGAAGTTGTAGAAAAATAAAAAAAAATACAATATAAGTTACTTCTTATACTTCTTATTGCAACAATTTCTTGCCATTCAAACTCCTGACAAAATCGGCTTAGCCTTTCTTGAGATTTACCGGAAACAGACAGACACGCACACAAAAATTATAAAAAAAAATATATTTAACAACTTCATTTGTTTTTCTATTCCATTTTCTTACTACAATGATATTGCATATAGTAATTATATAAAAATAAACATTTTAGTTTATTATATTTGATTAGTATATCATATTTATACAAATGCAATACAATACAAAATGCATATTTCACTGGTTTTGACTACCAAATCTAGTATTAAGGGTTATTTTTTCGTAGTACGTAAAAAATCGAGTACCACCCGCAACTTATATCAATAAAAGCTGAATTGCTCTCTTAAAATAAATTGCTTGGAGATAAGCCAACGTGTAACATTTTTCTACTGAGAATTTAAATCGTCTGTTGTCTTTCTCTCGGGGCGTTGACCTTAAAGTACATCTTTTATTTTATTTTTAGTAACTTTTCAGGAAGCTTTCGCCGAACGTCAATCTGAATTCAGTAATGAAATAAAATGGTTATCGACATTTATCTAAAGTTGAATCATTTCTATTTTACAGTTTAGCACAACTAAAAAAATACTCATATATTATATTATATTTGTTTAGCTTCACGCTTTTTCCCGCACAGCAAGGTAGACCTAAAAGTACCTAGTGTAGACATTTCGTACTTCGCTTTCCATAGAATTTGATACATTGCGTATTACGTGATGGAACTCAACGCCGCACTTTATTATACCAGAGAGAGGAAGAGAAATATTTAAATGAAATTTCAGAAGCTAAAATGTACAATATACCTAATTTTTTTATTTCTTAGTTACAACTATAGCTTACAGCTATTAAACTACAAGTCAGTGTAATTATAGTAAATCATTTTAACATCAAAGTGCCAAATACGCCGCAAAAATCGAATAATAGTTGAAATTGATACAGTTTATTCTGAGTCAACAGTGTGGAATTACCACGAAGCGCACAAGATGCGGGTGAGCTCATTATTTCGAAAATAATGGTTTGATCTTTTGTCTGTCTGTAAAGAAATATTCAGGAAATTCATGCGATTTTGTTATTTACTTATTTGAATCGTATTGTTATATAGCTATATATTTTTCTTCTTTTTGAAAACAGATCTATACAATTTTTCGTTAAAGGTGTACAACCTTTAACTAAAAGAATAATTGATTGATGCTTAATAAATCTATCGTCGTAATAGGACGTCTGACTGTAAACGATTTCAAAAGCGTACAATAGTGTCTTGACAATATCGGCTTTCCTCTTGCCTCTGACTGCTACTCACTGCTATCTGAAACAAAGCGTGTAGCTAAAAAAACAATCGAAATCTTTTATTTAACAGCTAAATAAAATATATACCTAGTGTACATAGACAGCTATATACGTCAACGTCTAAAAATATACCAGATGCTTGACTTAAAAGTAAAACAAGTTAGGCATATGTGCTTAATCACAATCCGCGTCATATAAGAAAAGAAAAACAGACGGACAATTTTACAGTCGCATTTATTTACATACCTTCACTAGTGTAGGCGGAACAATGGGATTGACTTATAAGTTTTATGCATCTTCTTCATACAAAAAGTCGTCAATGTCATTAATAATTTTGAGATAGCATTTTGAAAGTACCCTTGTGTTATAAAAATATAAAGATGCTGATGCTCATTTATGTTTTTAGTCTCCCAAAAGGAAAATATTTCCGAGTCTTGATAAATGAAAAATGCTACAATATTTAATACACTACTTAAAATTAACAACTTGATAATAAGTAACTTCACGTTTTAGCCCACATAGCACAGTAGTTAGGGACAACACTCTGTTGACTACTTTCCGCCCAAAATCGACGTTGCATATTTATTTTCAATATGGAACGTCGATTTTGGGCGGCATTCTGACGTAACTAATAATATTAAGTTTAATATTTTTAGGTAAAGAAATTAAATACTACATAGGCAAATGTTAAGTACGATTTACCTTCTTTATGAACGGGAAACCCGGATAAACTTTGGTAGTCTCAGCCTCATACAAAATGCAGAAATGCGAGTTAATAAAAATAAAAAGGCATCTCAATTATGTTATTATTAAATATTCAAGTTCCTTATATTCTCGTTTATTTTCCTTTTCGTTTATAACAGAACTGGTTACTCGTGCTTAACTAGTATGTGTCGCAATGCTCTCCCCTTCCCAAGTATTACTTATAATGCACCACCCACACGTAAACGGGTATATTCTGAACGCAGGCTTTGAAGTGAATATTCTATGGAGTTGGTGCTGTACGCCTACATCCTTAACTTTCATATTTAATGAATTTTATTACAAATTTATATAATACACATAATGAAAATGCATTATTCTTTAGCAAGCATATTTAAAAAATGAATACTTATCATATATACATATAATTTTTATAATTAGTACATTATTAAGGGGTCTGTTACTAAAAATTTCTTTAAAACATCATCATCAGTTTAAAAAGGTGTTAAGATCTATTACAACATTAAATAAAATGTATAAATAAGAATAATCTGTATAGTATATGTTTTAACACAAAAAATAATCGTAAAAAACCATTTTTGAAAGTATATTATAAAAAGATATAACAAACTAATTAGTGTCCAACGCAGTGTCTTACATAACGGCCGTACGTGCGATAAGTATCAGAATAAAGCTGAAGGGAGTAATCGACGTCTATTATTGCGACTCCCACACCCCGAGGGTTTATTGCCCTCGCTTGCTTCATAACTTGCATCGCACTTTCTCATCTGTTATTAAATTGGACTATTAAAACGGTTATGACAAGAATATAATTTAAATTGTGTTTTTTAACTTATTTAATGTTTACTTAAACTGAAAGCATTGTATTTTTTTAAAATTATTATAATTATAAATTAAATTTTGTAGGGATGAAATTTAAATTACATGAAAAATGAAAGATACGTTTTATACGAATGTTATATTCGAGTTCGAAGAATGTTATATTTTTAATTAATCCAATATTGATTAAAGTCAATTATTTCAATGTCTTATTGAGTGTCTTGATAATATGTATGTATGTATTTTTACATAGCATGTCCTTGCCATTTTTGCAACTTTTAGAAATATTAAAATGCTATATAGATAGCTGTCCTCTTTATTTTTATTTATAAAAATATTATTACTTCCAATTATGAATATCAGATAGGTACTATACACTTAAACAGCCTTAGCTCGGTGAAGCCTAGCGAGTTCTAGTAAATTACCTTTCAAAATATCTTTGTGTAATCGCGTATATAGCAATGCACTGTAAATTGGATTGCATAATTTGATCTCTCATCATCTTAAATTGTACGTAACTCTACACAAAAGCTAATATTGGTATTTCTTAATTACTACTTAAGAATTATATGAAATACTTTTTGAATGTTTATTAGTATGTATTAAAGAGATTGGATTGTATATAATTAGAGTCCATGGAGGCATAAAGTTACAACTTAAAACGTCTGACTATAAACGCTGGATTCAAACTGTCTGGTTGTGGGTTCGATTACCACCCGAACAAATGGAGCAATATATTTAATTTATCTCATTTCCTAACTTTGAGTTGAGTACCACCACATACGCAATGTCTCGAATCCGGGCGAAAACCGACGAACGGAGTGTCTTGAGACCAGGTTTTGTCTGACTACCATGCTATCCGGGATAGGGCGTGACGCTGCTTTAGATTTTTTCTTATTATAAAACCCACGCACACAAAATTACCTACTTTAAACACATAATATATTTACTAAAACAAAATGCAAATACGATAAATTGAGCTGTATTACTGTGACACGCATTTTCTCTAAAGGGAAATTAAAATATAATAGTAAAAATTTAATATCAGCTCCACCACCCAAAGTTGTAGAACGTTTTATTAAACATTATATTACCATAATGTGTGTCTATCGTGTATCTAATTTAAAAGCAACTTGTATAGCAACATTAGTCAATTTTTATTATCGACGACGATCGTTTTCATAGTAATTTAAATACTGTTAAAAATTATATACATACATAATTTTAAAATATAAAATAACTTTGACATATATATATATATATATATATATATATATATATATATATATATATATATATATATATATATATATATATATATAACAATTTATTACATTATTCAGATAACTAATAACAAGCCACCAATGTGGCGCCAAGAAAATTGTATAATGTTTACTCTTAAACATATCATACCTATGTTTTTTTATAAAATAACCTTTGCAATTAGTTTTAACGCAAAAAAATAGCAATTGACTTAAATAACTCTGTAATTGAACCGGCTTTCTGATAAATTTACTAACAATGAATGAATATATAAAAATATTTATATATTTATAAGCAATCGAAATATATAATCTCATTTATCCTTATGCTCTTTTTTAATTTTATATAAGTATATAAACTAAGGTATAGGATAATGATGAATAATCATCTGAGAGTGATAAATTTTAAGGACTTGAAATAAATATTGTTATTATATTTTACTACATATTTGGCCTTCTACCACTGAATAATAACTTTAGAAGCTACAAATCACTGACAAGTGATACTTCTGAATTTCTGTTATAAAAAAGGTTTAAAATGGTTTTTCTATGAAATTAAAAATATAGTAAAAAAATGTAATTATTTTTGCATAACTCAAGTGTAAAATGACTAGTGGAATGCTAGCAATAAGTAATTTATGTCTCCCCGCGTTCTTTGTTGGCGCCAACGATCATTCTGCAGTCGTAATTCAATTAATTGAAAATCTTAACATGTTATCTACATAATAATCACGTATCTGTGCAATTAATTTACTAACAAATGTATTTATGAGTGTTAGATACATAATATGAGAAGGACTTCATAATTATTTTGAGTTTTTTATCTAAATTCGATACTTAACAAAGGTTTTCTTTTATAGTACAAAGGAATTTGTGAACAGGGACTTGTTAGAAAAATGAACTAATGCACGTTTTAAATTAAAAGTTTGAAATTATAGTTAAATTATTAGTGAATTAACTTATCATATAATGCGTAGTTATATATTTTCTATTGGAAACCACAATGATGAGCACATTGTATATTTTTATCATATCAAAGATGAAACGTCATTAATTGCCATTAAAAACAATTAATTATCTATATGTATAAAAATAAAATGATATTTGATAGTCTTGCTAAAACACGAAAACAAAGCAGCTATTTGGCAAATTTCGATTTTGAAATCGATATTTGTAGACAACGAAGAAATGTGAATAAAAGTTAGAAACTATATAATACCATATATAAGAAAAATAGTAGAGTAACTAATTTTATTTTCCCATATAAATTTATATGTACGTACAACCTGTCAAACCAAACATAGTTCAAATAATTGAACTATATATAATTGAAACATAATTAGCGTATTTCTCAGTTTATCATTTACTATTTTGTAGAATTTTATTCAATTATAAATTTTTGACATTAAAAGAATAGTCATGACATTCTCAATTCCCTTAATTAATATAGCAAAATGTTTTATATATATATATATATATATATATATATATATATATATATATATATATATATATATATATATATATATAATCCAAAAAGTTGATAAATATAAGGTTGATAAATTAAGATTGTTAAATTGTGTTGATAATTATCTTCGCGAAGTAAAACCTCATTCCACTTCTAATCCATATAAAGTGAGAATGCGTTAGTTTACCATATAAGAATTTTACCAATGTAGATGTGTCCACTAATTGGATGGTATCTATCTTTTATTGTTGACTACTACGCACTTCATGGATTGTAGCTCCAAGAAAAAAAACATATTTTTTAGCTTCACGCTTTTATCCCGCATAGCATATAATCCAACTCGCCACGACCCTCAACATTTATTATTTTCTAATAAACTAATTCACTTATTTCTTAAAACAACTAAGTATTTATATATATTAAACATATCCTTTTGAGATATTCATACAAATATTTAACATACTTCATTATTTTGTTTCAGAGTAAACGATGTTCTTTAGAGGAATACGACAACTGGTGTAACTTTGATAGGGAACAAACGCCATATTTCGATGATGAGAAGGAAGGTACCGAGCTTAGTCCACGGGTTAAGACGAAAACACAAAAAGTTGGTTACGAAGAAAAATTGAGCGTCGTGTACTCTTCTAAGATAAAAAACCCAAAGGTAACTTTCAGGAATTATTTTTTATCAATATAGTTGGTAATGTTAATGGATATTTTAATAAAGTCATACCTATGTGTCTCCCAGTTCAACGACCGAGGCTTCACGAATCATTTTTGTGGGAAAAGGCTAAATGATTTTTTATTCTGCGATATGGTTAGACAAAATACAAAACTTCTAGTTTCAAGTTGATGATATGTGTTGATAGATGAGACAGAAATAAGTTGTAGCGATTATTAAATACGTAATACGTAAACAAAAAAAATATTCTTAAATCATTAGCAATGATTCTCAGAAAAAAAATTAAATATATATTAACATGCACTATAAAATTATTCTAAATACTATCATTACACACAAAATATTAAAGAACAATTATAGAAATTTCAACTGTTTTCTACAATTATACTAATGCGTTTGCTGGTAACACAATTCAGATGGTTCCCCTAGTCATTATTAATCTATTACAGCGGCCACAGATTAAAAGTAGTTACACTAGATATTATTTTAAATCAGGTTACGATTCTATAGCGCGTTGGGAACATAGCTAGCCTTAATATACCAATAGTTAGAAATTCAAGTACGTACCTTCCAGTAGGTTAACTAGATAGAACCTCGCAATTCCACCCAATTTCGAAGTGTTACGCGTTGCGGAACACATCACGTCGCATTGTCTTAATACAAGACCTAATTATAAATCCTGGACCTTAGGGAACACATAGAAACACTGGGGTTTCTGTGAGTCTTATAAGCTTAATCACTTTAAATTGCATAAGAAAAATAATAATAAAAAAGAATCAATGTAATAAAAGGTATGGACCTGAGTTCATAGAATATAATAAAAAATAGTTCGTAGAATATAATAAGAATATAATGAAAAGGTGTTGATATATAAACATTAATCTAGCATGTAACGATGAAGGCCAATCGTTATAAACAAACAGGCGTAAAACCACAGAAACTCTGCTTAACCATTATGATACATTTATACGATTACGATAAACAAAGTATTCAAATGATTGTCAAGAATTTTTATTATACCATGTTACTAACTAGCTATTATCGCGGAAACAATCACTTTAAGACAATTTTTTATATGTACATATACATACCTATATATATATATATATATATATATATATATATATATATATATATATATATATATATATATATATATATACATATATACATATATACGTATATACATATAAACATATAAAAAATCGTAATATAATATGTATAGCGACTTAAACATTATAATATTAGCATACATATAAGCATTTACTTATATACATATATGCATTTTACCTATGGATGTATGTATATGTGAGACTAGCTCTATTACTTTTTATTATTTTTTTTATTTACTGCTTTTCAGCACTTATATAGACTACATAGTGTTTTCACTAAGATTTTCTTTTTCTATCACGCTGAATGCGGGAGGAATGTGGTAGTTAAAAATAATAATGTATAAAATATTAATAAGTACAGAATATATAATTTGTCCAAATGTAATTTTCTACAATATTACATTTATAGATTTAAATAGACATTATCAATACGTATTTTAGGCCGGTCGTGGCGCAGTGGGACAGAGTCTGACTGTAAACGCGATCGGTTGTGGGTTCGATTCCCTCGGGGAAGTGATTATGTTTAAATTATTTTCACTTACTCGCTCTGGTAAAGTTAAAATGCATCGTTGAGTTCCACCACTCAACACGCAATGTCTAGAATTGGGTAGAAAGCGAAGTATGGAGTGTCTTGACACTAGATACTTCCTGTCTACCATGCTATGCGGGATAACAACGTGAAGCTAAAAAAATGTATTTTTTCCACAGACTGAAGTAATAGTGAATTCAACTCAAAGCTCTGACTATGTCGTATCCAAAAATACCAATTGTAACGGAGGTACTTGCACTACTACAATAAATGCTATGCCCAACATAAATTTTTGTGGATATAACTCCAGTAGATCGGAATATCTTAATGTAACGCTATCAGTGGAAGGAGTCAAAGAAGAAGCAGAGTTGAATATCAACGTGCCTTGCGCCTGTTCTCTTGACGATAGAATAGACGAAAACGAGTTCTCTTGTTACGGGAGAGGCATAAGGATGGACGGCGTCTGTCTCTGTCAGAAGGGATGGTAAGAATATATATTTATGTTTACTTATGGTATTAATTTTTAGTTTTACTACAAACTATGATTATTAATATTAATTATAATTATACAAGTATAAAGGGCATCCTGTTTTAATTTCAATTACTATGAGTTTTCGCCCGCAACATCGTTTGCATTTTCTATAACCCCACCCCCGTTTCTCTTAAAATGTCGTTCCTAGTAGGCATTAAGAACGAAATTTTCACCCAAATCAAAATAGCAAATTTCGGCGAGCGGCCATTAAGTAAGCAATGGAAAAACTATATATTGACTGATTTGTATAAATAAATAAGATCTTATTTCAAAGATTAAGCAATTAGAAAATATTATCGAGTAATTGCATAACAACCTCGAGAGTGCTCTTCCATGTAACGAAACATACGTAATGAGATCTTTCCTAGCCGTTACTGCAGTATCAATCAGATTTACAAATGCGCCGAACAAAAACATCTCTGTGCGTCCGGTGCTGCAAAGTTAATTATAGACTCAAGGGCCCTACTTTCTTCGTGCGGCATTAAAAGTAGTTTACATACACTTGACATAATTATTGTACCGTTTCTAATTATAATGATACTTCTCATTAGTTAATTATAGTGTTTACTTAATATTTACATTATAATGATATATCATTACAACAAAATATTTGTGTATCATTATAACAAAATATATTAAAAAGCAGCGTATCCTGGAAGAATAGTAACTCTTACGTTCAAGTGGAACGTTACATAGTCTTATTCTTAAAACTTTAAAATTGTCCATGTGCTTGCACCCTCAAATGATATCTTAATTCAGTATTACTTAAGATTTAAAGCTAATATGCAGAGAACAGGTTAAAGTAGACGTTAAGTGGCATTATGCATTCTTACACATTCCCAGCCTCACATGTTATCAGATTTACGCGTCTACCCATTAATATTCGATAACTTCTCGACTCTTGAAGAATATAAATCACGTAAAGTGTGCTAATCGCTCGAGTTTCTTTATAATATATAATGTTTATCTAAAGAAAAAACGTATTTTAAAACACATAGAAATAACAGTTGATAACATTGACATCATTTTTCACATAATCTAAAAGAACTTGTCAGATTTGTGTTACATTTATATCAATGAAAATAATTTTAATAAATATATGGAATTAATAAGAAATATGAAAATTTTAGGTCTGGAAAATACTGTGAAAAACCAGTTTGCGAAGAAAAACGAGGCGATGTGCCCTGCATGGACTCTTCTCGAGATCACGTAAGGTTTTTGCTTAAAAATGCAACTAAAATATGTACTATATTATAGCAAAAAAACATATTTTTATAAGGTTATTATTAAAAACATTTTTTCGTAGGGCGAGTGTTCTGGTAACGGCGTCTGTGGTTTGTGCGACAAATGTGAATGCTTCACCGACAGAGAAGGATCTCAGTACTTCGACAAAGATAACTACTGTGCTGACATTTGTATGACAACCAACGATTGTGATACCTGCTTTCAACAGCCCTATGGAAGATGCAGGGATTGTCACTTTTCACTATATAAAGAGCGTTATAACTCTACCGTTCTTGACCAAAGAGATGAATTAGGCAGAAGAACATGGGTGAAGTGCAATGTTACTGTCAAAGAGTTATATATAGAATATGTTGTTATGAGGGACCATAAAGATGAGACCTTTTTCATGATATTAGAATCAACTGCAGAAGAACAAGTTGGAGCAGTTAGTGGTGAGGATTTTATTTTTTTTAGTCTACCATCTAAGCGTTTATCCTTTAATTGAATGAATTTATATGTTATTAAATCATCGAATTGGTCTTTCGAGCTGAATAAGGCGCGTTCAGTCACTTCTTGGAAACAGATACGAAAATAGACTGTGTATTTGTTCAGACATTTGCAATGAAAGCCGTTCAGTGTAATTTTATACTTTAACAAATTAAGGGCAATATAATTAATTTATTACTTAGTAATTAAATGTATTGAAAACGTATTTTTTGTCGTAACCACACAAATTTTATATCTTGTACTATATTAGATAATTATCAACATTGATGACAACTATTTTTAATTTTCTATATAGTTTTTAATAATTTAAATATGTAGTTAAAATTAGTATTGTGTATAAATTAATCAAATAAATCTTTATATGAATTTCTTTAATAAATTATTTTTATCTTTTTTAATTTAAAAAATAACAAAAAAAATATTATTTCGTGAGATATTAAATAAGTCATAACGATGCCACATTTGTTATTTTAATATTAAAGCATCAACAGGTCCAGTTTATACAGTTGCATTAAGTCACTTCGCCACTTCATAATACCATATGTTTTAAATTATAATGTTTATCTCTTTCGATCCTAAGTAAATAATTAAACGTCCCTTTCACTCATCACAATAGTGATCTTTAAATAAGATCTTTAAATAAAAAGTCATGTCATAATATACAAAAATTAAAAATTTACTTGAAGTATGTGTTATTCTATATCTGTAGCTTATTTATTTTTGACTTAAAAATCGTCCAGAATTTATTTAAACGTCATTTTGATGTAAATAAATCGATACCAATGTCAATTTTAGTTTGATAGACGATTTATTACATAAAATATAATCACAATCGTTTGCAGTGACACTACCAATAGTGCTTGGAGTTATCGCTATAGTAGCAGCTCTAGCGGCCACTGCCGGGTACATCATGTGGAAGAACCGACCCCCTCCCATGTCGACTGCTGACCCTACGTACCACACTATGGAAGCTGAGTGCTGTACGGGAGAAAATCCCTTGTACAAGCCCCCCACGTCATCGTTCAAAAATCCTACGTATGAAAAGTACAGTAAGGTAAGTTTTCATATAGTTTTTTCAGCTTCACTCTTATGCTAACGCACCACAATGGCCGTCAAGGCCATTTTAAATTTATTTATGATTAACCCTGTAGATAACTTAATTTACTTTATTTTCCTATTTATATGTGAATATCATATAAATACTTAAAAATACGTACTAATTAAATGAAAATGTGCAGTAAATCAAACCTATTCATACATAAATGTTTTATGCAATACTATGTGTTTGACATATTTTTTTTTGAATATATTGACACACTTTGCTAAGGACTGTATTTCACGCGTTAAAAGAGCTAATAGAGTTTGAAAAGAAAAACATTGATTTGTGTAAGTGTGTGCGTATGTATACGGATATACATAATACAAAAACAATAAATTAATAACAAATAACAACCGTTATAATTACAATAGGGAAAACGGATTTAGATTTTCCTGTACACTTGCCTTCTTTAGTGCATTGAATTGATTGAAAATCATTTATTATCACCAAATGAAGTTAGTTCTTTCCTACAACTCTGTAGATGGAAAATTTAACTTGCCTTCACTAACCTTAGGAGATAACTTCTCAAATTCACATTCGTATAGTAAATTTACTCAAACAAACATAAAATAACAGTAACTTACGTTTATTGCCAGCTATTATCATAAACAAAGATACAGTGCTAACAACTGGTGTATTTTAATTCGTACCCAAGAAAAAGGTCAAGTTTAAAACTTTTAAGCGAGAGGTGGGAAATTTTATTAAGCAAAGTAATACGCTAACTTACTTTATATAATATCGTGTAAAGGAGGACAACAGCAGATGTTTAAAACAGACATCATGCTTATTTGTAGTTAAAATAGTATAAAAGACTATATGACTAACTATATTTAATAATATTTAAATTATTGTGAGAACTTCAATCGTTCTTGTTATAGGATATATTCAAATTGGCAGAATAAAGTTTACTCATGTTGAGTGATTAATAGCTGTTTCAGGATGTTACGATTTAACGCAAATGTAAAAAAAACTTATTATTTCAATATGAAAGAAAATATATGACTATTACAATAATTAAGTATTTATAAGACTTATTTTTTTACTAATTTTTTAAATGTATAAGAAAATAATGCAAGTATATTAAGTAGTAAATTGCACTTGCTCTTGGCAACAGCCTTGTGAAATGTCGGTCACAACGCGAGGCTCGGGAGCCTTAGCGCGCACGGACCGGGGTACGTGACGCGGAGCACCGACGTAATGGCGATTGTATATCAGTTAAAAAATATAGACATACTTTTATTCATTATCATAGGCTATAATAAAAATATTCACAAATTAGTTTTAACTATTCACAGTATTTTACGTAGTAGTACCTACTTCAAGTCGAATTTTAATTAACTTAAACTAATATTTTTATAGAAATTTATGAGAAAGTCATCAAATTGAAATTAAAAAAGTCGTTTATTTAAAATATCATTGCATATAAACGGTACGTTCACACTCTTTCGTGACAATCTTACAGCTGCACTAGGTACTGGTTTTTATCTACCGAAGTTGTAACGTCAACGACCCCTTTGTTTCCGGATTGATTTAAATGATATTAGAATTGGTAAATGATGTATAGTGGAATATACAGAAATAGATATATAAACATATATGGATTTACAACACGATATTTATTATATATATACTTCGAATTTTATTCAAAAGGCCTTTATTTATTCACGAAACAATTCTTGTGTTAGCTATAAGTATACGTTTAATAAAATCACAATTAGGATAATTTCCGTTAAATGTTAATAGTTTTGCTTGGCTTTTAACGACAAAGCTCATAATATTGACATTTGTGAAACAAACGTGAAATTTGCTTCGCTTCATAACACCAGTCAATCAACACACTCCCGAGTATGTTTGTTTACCCACCTATCTATATTAACAGCTGCACTTAATAAGTTACTTCGAAGTAATAAGAAGTTCGATTTTAGCGACTTTTACACATTTTAAATGAAACTAATATAAACGGACTAATCGCGTATATTTTGGTATTCGAAAGACTACCTGTTACCACGAATTACTGTTAAGTGTTCAAAACGACGAGTTCTCAAAAATATTTTTTCGAACTCTGGGTTTATTGAAATAGGAAAATAGAAGGCAATTATATATAAGTTGTATAGAACTTAAGCTACTGTAATCCTTTAGCTGATTCCAACCAGTATTATAATACATGAATAAATATAACATCACTAATTGATTTCTTATTATAATAATGAAATGTATGAATAATTTATGACACATAGACAGACAAAGAGCGCTGTTCGGGCCGCCATCATTGAATCATAACGAAAAATTTGAACGATCAATTAGCTTTATTAAAGAACGATGAAAAGAAAGTTCTGAATCATCTTATTTTGTGTGAACGCTTAATTTGAAAAAAGCCGTTTACTTATTATGTCTAAACGAGTTTTTAAAATTAGAATCTTCGATTTGTATTGTTATATTCCCTGATCTAGCAAAGTGGGATATGTGCTCGTAGTCTCGAATGCAAAGATTATATATATATATATATGTATATATATATATATATATATATATATATATATATATATATATATAATGTAATGTAGTCCTTTCACGACTAATTTAATACTAAAGATCAGTTTTAATTAATAATTATTAGATAGGCATTAAATAAGTGAAACATTTAACATCGGGAAGAGAGTTGTTATATCCTTTTACCAAGTAAAGTAAAACTATACGTTACAACTATAATTTATAACGCATTATAAATCAATTAAATGCAATATATGGAATAGCGTCACGTAGGTACAGATAAGGACTTAATGTCATTGTGTATTGGAATGAACTTCAATATAACGAATTATGCTTTGTTTTAAATGACATTATTTTAAAAATATGCGTTAAAACGTATCTAGATTATGCAAACGCAACATCTATCATAAAAAATATACTTACAAATTTAAATAATTTAATTTTACTGTGTATGTTTAATTATGCAAAATAAACGGGGAATCCCATGACCTCTATAATTTTCTAATTAAAACTTGTAATCATTTCGTAAACACTTGTAATAAAAGAATCCATTCATTTTTACAATTCAAAAATATTTTAATATAACTATATACTTTCTAAGTTTTATACGTCTATATAATAACTTAATAGAAATGCAAGACATGGCTTCTAACTTAAATGACAGACTTTATCACACATCTAACCAATAAATCATTAGGCCACTTCAGATAAGCCACTAATGGTTTTTTATGCGTACTTACACTATAGAAGTGACACGAGCACAAAAACCTCAATTTGAATCTAATGTCATGTTTTTTATCGAAGCAGGACGTGTGAAATTTAAAAAAGGTTTTTTTGTTACAATTATATATTCACATTTGATATTTTATTTCTGAGTAACAAGCGAGTATCAGAGTTGCAAAGAATTTGGCTCCTTCCGCACACACGTACCAAATGTTTGAACAACCCTTTTATTTCCGTATAAGGATCCTTGGATTATTAAAAATAACATATTTTCAACCTTATTTACTTCATATTGATACTGCTCATGACTGCTATGTTGTAGTAAAACAAGTTTCTTCTTTTGGCATGAACATACGTATTTTTATCATCTTATTTACTTCCTGAAAAGATATAATATATGCAATGCATCGTGTGCAATGTGATTTGATGGCGATAATGACGACTTACTTTTTTAATAAATTGGAGAGAGAATGGCCTAAGATGGAGTAGCTTATGTTTGTTAGGTTTTTGAAATATTTTACGGATTAGCAAATAAAGCTAGTTAAAAATCTCTTCTTTCTGGTCTTTAATGAAATCCAATGCGTGACATTTCATCCAAGATTCAAAGTTACTCTTGAGCATTGTTAAAAATTATTGCATTCATACTTAATAAAAAAAATATTTTTAATATTAAAATTATAAATCCATGTTCTCGATCCTTATCAAAGTGACAGTATGATTATTAAAAGTTTAAGAACTTTAAACCGTGAAAGTATCGGCCACGAGACGAAAGATACCAAGGTTACAATCATCTGTACAAGCGGCAAGGCAGCCAATGAACCGTAGCGGTAGGTTAGGTCACTAATATTTTTACAACACCCACGTAATAGGACATCTGATTATATTTCCTGTTTTAAACTACATAGCTCTACTCATAGGCATACTGTGTTAAAATTTCGTACAACTAATATATCATTTTATTATCAAAATTAATTTCTCAAATCTGAAACGTTTATGTTCAAATTCGAAAGTAAAGGTTGAATATGTATTGGATAAATATTATAATTGTTGATAAATTAAACTATTAAATAACGTTAAGTAATCAACGCAAAAAAACTTGTAACATAGTAAATATTTAGGTTTTTCTTTTATCTTCTATATTTTATACAGTACACAGATAGATATGTTTAATAAGAGAATCACAGCCCATATTTTTCTACGTGTATTTAAACCTGTTCATTGGCCGGTCTTACATTAGACAACATCTCGACCACGTCGCTATCAATTTAAACTTAACAAAAGCTATAATTCAAGCAGGTTGCATTTAACGACCAATGAAAGGTTGTGCAACAAATAGTTCTAGCTGATATGTTGGTACTTACAACTGCCGCCAGTACGAGATTTTACACTTTATACTTAATTGATTTTGCTTGCGGCTCTTTAGTAAGGAATGATAAAACGTTTTCCTTTAACTTGTTACGTGATTTAAATCGTTACATTGATATATGTACTCATATGTATGAGTGTCTTCATGGGGTTATTGCTTTGTTAAACCTAGTATAATTAGTAAATTTAAATTTAAAATGAGGAAAAAATTGATTTTAAAACTGAAAGTCAAAATATATTCACTTTAAAATAATTAGAAGTCTCGCTTTCAGAAAATTTGTTATAAATAAATATTAAACAATTTATTGTAAAATGTATATTACTTACACATTATTATTATATTGTTGAGCAAACTAACTTAAGCAAAATAGCTATTAACTTGTAACTACTGTGACTTATATAAAATGGATCGAGCTAGCTCATACCATTGCACTATATAATTTAAGAACATTATGCAGAAATCATTTGTAGCGAACAAGTCGTCGGCCCAAGGCAATGGCTGTAAACACCATTTAAAATTATTTTCCTATATAACTTTATACTAATAAAATTTAATCATAAAAAATAATTATTCATGTAAAATGAATACATATCTGAAAAATACCAAAAAATAATATAATTTTATTGTTTATATGTGTACTGTCACTTAAAAGGAAAATATATATTTTTTATTTATGAAATACCCATGAAGTGACAAGTAATTAACCTCACAATAATAACAAAGTGCCTACTAGTCACTAAAAGACCGCAAGATTCTATTTTGAAAGATTTGTAATGGGGATTTCGTTTAATTCCAACACATGTTTACTGTCAAACGTTATTGAATGACTTAATGCATAAACACAATATATTAAATAAATTTTCGACATAAATAAAAGATGAAATTAAAGCTTCACGCTTTATTCCGTAAAACAGATAATCAGAAGAACTTATCTTCAAGCCAATACTTTCGCCGTTTTCCGCCAGAAGTCTAGACATTAAGAGCTAACGACGAATCTTCTACCAACCATTTTTACAATATATTATTGTTTCAATGTATTAAATGGAGAACATACTGCACCTACGTAGATTTTTAACTGCAATTTAAGCTGAGACTGCCAAGTATGCGATTCTACGAATTGGTCTGGAAAATAGAATGTTATAAGTAGTTCTTTTATCAATATTTGTTGCAAGTTCAGAAGCCGGGAATGCGTCAAACCTACCGCTAGTGATGTCATACTGAAATCTAGTAATATGACAACGGCCAGAAGTTGAGAAAACATTAACCGCAGCACATTTCCTGTATACTTATTGTTCAAGTTTTAGGAATTGTTATATTATGAGTATAGTTTCGATGGAATTATTAATATGTGCCTAATTAAATTCTCAACCAACGAACGAATATTCCATTTCCAACTTCCAAAATATGAAAATAAGCTGAATGTTTATATAAATTAAATTTATTCATCACATCCCATGTTAACAGTACGCCGTACATAATTTATATGTATGTATTTTAAGGCACCTCATAGTTGTAGAATTTTTATAAAGCGTGGGCTGTTCTAACCGACTAATATATTTACGAGTAAACACGAATTTTATAAAACAATAAAATTATGCCCAATATACATTATAAAATATTTGATTTTTGCGGTTTTTGCACATTTCAAACGAAATTTTAAACTGATTAACAGCGGTAATCGTTGGTTCTCGAAATACATCACAACTTATACTTAAAAATCAACAGACGGGATACTTTATTATATTATAGCTATAATAATATTTTACTTAGTACATTTCCCGAATGATCTTAATGTCCAGTAATAATTAATAATGATGAGATTATATCTGAGCAATGGATCTCGGATACGGATTAAGTAATGAAGGCCAGTCAGAGTGACCTTAGTTGACCTGACGAGAGTCCCCTTTGTCTCGCCACGCGTTGACAGCTATTATTGTCATTGATAACCAAATAGTGATATCCACATCATATTCTATTCAATTATGTCCATTTTTTCGTTTATATCCTTTGTATATTAGTTTGGAGCAATTATGTAGCCGACTATGAATAGGTACTGTAATAATACGCGAAGATACATCATCGTCGCTACCAAACAGGTATGCTGGTAGAAAATTAGCAAAATAATTTAAAACATTTATAGTATATGCAGTTATTAAAATAAAGAAGCTGAATAGCTTCTTCCTGTTACTGTGGTAGTAAAAAATAAAGTTATTTTAGCTGTTTAAAACAATACGTAAAAAATAAGAGAATTATGATTTCAACGTAAAATTTAATGTAAAAGAATGTCACTGACTGACTGGCTGACTTTTTATTGCTGCTTCAAATGATATTTTTTCAGTACATATTCACTGAATACCAATAAAGTTGAAATGAACTTACACTGTGTTAACTTGAAATAAAATAAAAACTTGAACATTTGGCAAGTATTCAAGAAATTATTTTAAGTAACGGTTAAATTGTTATAACTGTACAAAAATGTTAATCCAAGAACATTTTTTCAGCCTGTGTGTCTTTATTAACATTATACCATTTTAAGTAATATAGTTATTTACAATGGAAAAACTTTTACGAAGTTCAGAGCTTGAAGATTTAAGATTCCCAAGAAAATTCAAAATATAATATTAAAAATATACATGAACAAAACTTTTTTATAAAAATACATATATTGGTGGAGCTTAAAAAAATATTAGATGGAATAACGATAAATTTAATTAGTGTTATCCATTTGACTCCAAAGTGACATTATGACAGTTCACAATTAACACAAGATCCCAAATTCAATGATATTCTTGGAATTCGAACAGTACTTCGAGTATAATTCCAATAAGTATGCACAAAACATAAAGTTTCATTAAATATTGATTTTATTATGGTTATGCACTTTATTTTAAGTGACACAGGGACTCTTATACTGTACAAGTGCTCGAATTTTTTTCCTTTTTATTTTTAAGTCAGCAAGAAATTTGAGCCATGTTACCATTGCGGTTACTTTTAATTGTTACTAAATAATAAATCATGCTTCTGACAAACACATATTTATGTTTTACGTGGTAAATTTAATTTATTCAACATATAATATAGTATTTTTTATTTATACAAATAAATGAAATTGGATTGTCCGTTTGTAATCTTAAGAGCTTTTTAGGTATCCACGTTACATATACTAAAATAATAGTTTCTACAACAATCTGTCCGTCTGACTGACTTTGTTTGTTCCGGCTAATTTCTGACATGGTTAGACCGTTTTTGATGGGAATTTCACTGGCAGATACATGAAACAATAAGGAGTAATGTACAAAACAAAGATCCATAGATATTAAATTATTATAAAAATTACGCAGACAAAGCCGGGAGCATAGCTCGCTTACAATAATTCTACAATAATGTAACAGAATGTGACTAAATGAGGCAATTTTGATCTTGGTCTTTTGGTTAGCAAACGTTTGATATAAGCGTTAAGTTATCGAGATCTGCTTCCACACGGTAACAATCATTCTTATTTAATGAGCAAAATGCAAAATGGTATATTTTCATTTATAAAGATTTACAGAACGTATATATAAAATTAATTATAATCAAATCAAAACAGTGTTTACTTGTGCAATATTTCTAATAGTAAATTATTTTAGAGCTCTGACATTATAAATGTTTCCCGTTACAGATAAGGCGTGTGGGAGGACATTCCAGCATGCGTATACTTTTCCTTTGCCTAACTACCTTGCCCTACCAATAACATAAAGTTTATAGGTACTTATGTAAATCAGTAAAAGATAGTATACGTCTCTATATTATTTACAAAATATCAACCGTCAAAGTAATTTATAACATAATAAATCATACACGGATATTCGAAATCAATAAGACAAAGAGTCAATCTAACACATAATTAACAACTCGTGTGGACATAGATATTTTAAACGTATGTATCCATCAAATTAATCTGCTGCTTATTTTAAGCCGGCACAAAGTTGAATTTCTATTGAATTATTCAATATGTAGGGAAGATAACGATATAACGCACGAACTGCAGACACTAACATTTACATATTTGATCAACCGACTTGAGTCACCAGTCGATGTTTGTTCTTGATCGAAAGCAGTTTGTAAATGAGAAATGTGAAAACAAGACAGTCAATTGCAGTTAATTGTAAGATGATGCATCGAAAAACACCTAAACCTCATAAAAACCATGCACTATTACTTTTTTTTCATCTCCCTAAAGAGATAGTAAGAAGCTATATATTTATGTACGTATATTATTAAACACTTGAGCAAAATGTTATATACATTCAAAACTTCAAAATAAAAGCAACGTCTAATAAAGGCGAATATCTACAATAAACCTAACAATCTACATAAATATACTTAATTATACGCTGATATTGAATGCTATTTTTGCATAAGTCACTTTTCTACTAATTAATGCCCTATATGTTAGGTAACGATACTCTTTTAATTATAGAAAAACTGGCATATAATAAAAAACATATTATTAGCTTTTTTCATCTGCAACGAAAGTTGCCGCTTAAATATAGACTTTGACATATTAAAATAGTGATCCACAGTTAGTTTAAAATGAACGTGGGTCATATTATATACCACGATACGAACCGCGATAAAAGGTCAAGACTCCGGCGGGTATCTACGCATAAAGGACATGTTTGTCCTGCAAGCGATTGCCTCCAGAACAAAGTAATAAAGATGACATCCTCACCTATCAATATCTGTTTTTATTACCTCCGAGCGGTATAGCAGGCCATAACTATGCATAGGTATGCCTTATTAAGACTTGAATGAAACTGTTCATATAAATAATTGAAGATTACGTGTTACGGTCATGTAACGTTCGCTGCAGCGATAACGAACGTTGCCTTGTCATATAAAAGGATGTTGTTTTTTTAACAAATAATTATTTGTTAAAAAAACAATATAGTTTAGTTTATTTTATAAAAAGCATTTCATATATATATTGCTGTACAAGAACTGCAGTTTGTTAAGATAATAAGACTGGTTAGCTATAATTATTGATGTACGTCCGTCATTATCTAATACAAATTAAGAGAATTGATAAGTCTTTGTTATGATTTCGATTTTAGCTTAATTTATGCACGCGTATAATATTTTTGGCCAGTGTCGATATGTTGGGAATGAGTTCCTGCCCACATTAAAGCATTGCGTAATCAACATCTACAAATTGCAACTTCCGTTATTGATTCAATTATTACTAATTGAACTTCTTAAACACATGACGCCACATATAAAGCCAAGCTTAAATTATATAAGCGTAAGAAACTGAAACCATATTGTTTTATTATTGAATTTTCTTACGCGTTTATCCTAACAATAACATCATTGAAAAAGGTAAATATAATTTAAATACAGAAGTCGTCGCTATCGGCATTCGGGCTGTGACCGCTCGCGCCTCTGACTCACATCTGCGTCACGAAAATCCTAAATGACTCACATGGCATACATTTAACTTAATATGTTTTTTCCCCATAGATGTTACCTGAATCATCGTGAACATGGCCGTGGAGTCAACGAGACGATCTGCAACTAGACCCCAGCGTCCCGTTTCGCTACCCATTCCAACACTGCTTGTGATCAACACTGCATGATGAAGAAATTGCTCTCGTCCGGTGTCAGCGTCACAAACTGTTACTGTATATAGTGTATACCTCTAGTAATATGCGATTTATGTAATGCCACTGTGATATTTAAGAAGTTTAAGTTAAGTGCTGTGTGACGACTGATGAGTCACTCGCTATCGTATGTTTTGATTAGTAATCTCGCTAATGATGAAATAGAGAGCGTGACCTTAGATTATACACCTGCCATGTACAGTACGATCGATAAGAACTTAATAATTCTAAATAAATGTTACTCATCTTGTTAAGTTTATCATATATAAATATTCAGAGTAAATAATTGTATAATTATTATCAAAATTATGTTCCATTGTGATTTGTGACTAACTGTTTATTCCTTTAATGTATACATGATACATGGCCTTTCATATGTATGTTCAAATAAAAGAGTTTTTATAATTTTTTCATCACTGTTGTGTCATATCTACGTATTTATAAAAAATATATTTTATATGTTCACAGTAATTTCAAAGTCACGTTTGTATTGGAAGTTATTTGAATAATGTTTCTCTATCATTTCATAGGCAATTTACATGTAGCAAATTATGTATTTGATTACAAAATTATACTACAATTATTGTTCAAGTTTTATCTAATCGTTCCTTGTCATGGTAATTTCAATCTATTATGGTGGGTGTTTTACTCTGTTATAAATAGACAATGTATATCTTTATTAGGTCAACTGAGGGTTCCGATTATGTTATACGTTTGCGAAATATACCTATATTATTATTTAATCTTAAATGTAGAAAGGTAGTTTAATAGAAAAAGCGACTTAGCCTGAACAAATAAATCATACTGCCAATATATATCTCACTTTAGTGAAAGCACTAGGAAAGTGGAGTGTACGGATTATTTTTGATACAACGATTGTGGGTGTGATATGAATCTCAACTCGTGGGCTGATTCTGTCCCGACGGAACCGTTGACTAACGGATTTCATCCGAACTCTGACACATAAGAAACTGGTTTATTATAACACGAAGTAACACATGTATATATCGATTGTTATTATATTACGTGTAATTTCAATAACGAGATGTATGTGTGTACCGTATGTTATCATTTTAATTTATATTGTAAATATTTCTTTTGGGCTTTCTAAATTCCATTAATTTGCTAGTCAGGCGACATTGACGTTCAATTCCATTCGGTAATCATTTCAATTGAATATAAATTAGTTTATAAAGAACGTAAAATTGGTGTTAATGAATATGTTTCTTTATTGTTCTTATGCGTACACTTTATAAGAATCTCTTAAACGTTTAAATAACAATATTGTTTTATTCTTTTCTTAAATCATTATGAAACTGCCTATTTTTTTCTGAAGTTCTAGAGCAAAAAGTATTACATTATACATCCATAACAGTAGCAAATATTTTCTAGGATCGAATTATGGAATTGTATTCTCATAATTGTAAGTAAAATAACTTAATATGCTGTATATTAGTTCTAATATTGTTTCTAAAGCCAAACTAGAAAAAAATATTTAAAACGGTACAGAATATAAAACTCATTAAATAACTAATGTATCTCACGTTATTACGATTAGGATAACCGTTATTGTTATTGTATAATTTAGGCTATGACGACTGCATCGTACTTTATAATCTGTAAATATATCAATAACCTAATTATACTTAATTTAGTGTGTAACATTTAACTTAGATAAGTAAAATTATATTTATTCTAACATCACACTACTGTAATAACGCCTATGATATCATGTACATTTTGTATTATATAATTCATCATTGCTTTTCTTTACTCATTATATTTATAATAAATAAATTATTAATTGTCTTACGACTGAGGTAAAATAAGATTTTTTATATGTTTGCAAATTTGTACCAATCAACTGTCTGGGTGATCTGCAAAGATTGTAACCTAGTCAATAAATACTAATAAAAAAATATTTTGTTTTATTTGTATGTGACCTTTACTCTCGCTTGACATGGAATGTAGAATTCTATTATTAAATAAACAATAACGGGTAGATTAGTGTACCTACGACTATACTACTAAAATGTATCATAGTCATTGGATATCCCCGTTATCAAATTATATAAAGCAGTTCAGTATATAACAGAAAAATAATGTTCAAATATATTTCTCAATATTTCTATTAATGATATTAATATATAGAACATTGGTAAGTAATTTAAAAGTATTGGTTGTTGGATAGAAAAGTCTCAGTAAAGGCAATGGCTTTGGATTTTAATTTAAGTCTAAAATATATTTATAGTAATTTATAGATGTCATGTTGATAACATGAACAACATTACAAAACCGTACAAATATACAATTATGTGTCGAGCACAAAGAAAGACGGGAAGCTTTAAAAACACCGAAACATATCTACTCTATTACATGAAGAAGAATTTCGCAATGTATCGTCATTATCCACTTATGATAGATGACGACGATATATTGCGAAATTAGAAATTATATAAAATCAAAGTTAAAGTATTGTTGGAGTAAAAAAGGATTTCTATTGTTTCTGCATTTTTAGCATTCCATTATAAACAAACAAAAAAGTGTAATTCCTATTTTTATTTAAGACAACAATAATAACAAAATATGTGAACATTAAGATTTGTACATTTAAATGCACTTCAAATATATTTTTTTATTTATAACTTGACGCTTTTATTCCGTATGACATGCGGACACCCTTTTGACACTAGTGTCAAGACACATTTTCAGACACGTACTTCGCTTTCCGCCAAATTCAAGACATTGCGTGTTGAGTGACGGAACTCACCGCGCTTTTCTTGCCAAACGAGGAAATGAGAATAATTTACAAATTTTAAACAACACATCGTATGTTAACTTTTCACTTAAAATTGCGCTCCTTGATGTGAAGTACAACTATTATGGAAAAGAAACAAAACCAAGCAAGGATAACAAAATAAAACAAACATGTCCAAAATTAAATAACTTCTTTTATTTCAGAGTCAAATCTGTCCTACATAAGGGTGTTAGAATGACGCGGTATCATTAATTGACCATAGAACTAATGGTACGCGCCGCGCTGTTACCTGTGCACGAGTGAATATACTTACGCGAGCCGCGCCCCCCCGCACCTGCACCCTCTCCCGCCCCTGCACCCGCCCCACACCACATACTACATGCGCCATGCTAATAAACGAATACTAAACAAAATCGAACATTTACATAAAATTAAAACAAGAAAATATTCATAGCTTTTTTTAATTATGTATTTTTCATTAATTTTTGCTTATTTATGTATTTTTCTATTTAAGTTTACTAGCTTGAATTACTTTAAAAATTTCAGATAGATTTGTATACAGATAGAGAATGTCATGAGATGCGCCGACGTGTCAATATAACTTTAGTACAAGTATATAAGGCACAAGTACTGTAAAGTGGATAATAATTCAAGAGCTTAGACAAGTTATTAATATAAAGAATAAATACTTTTTTTTATTTAGTGCCATTTAATATTAAATGTGAGCCTATGTCCAACAGATGACTAACAAAAAGAAAATGTAGTCATATGCATACGCAGTATGTTCCAGCGACATAAACATGATGACAATTCACCGTATATATTTATATTATATCACAGTTACTTCAATAAAGCGTTGTCTCAGGCAGGCGTGGGGCGCGGGGTGCGGGGCGCGGGGTGCGGGGCGCGGGGTGCGGGGCGCGGGGGGTGCGGCAGGGGGAGGGGCTGCACGCATTACTACGACCGGTTTCGTTACCGAGTTATATTATAATAATATATTTAATTATATTACACTATGCAATTATGATCACAATACCCATGAACCAAACGACGCAACTCGTAGGTAACGACTACAAACCTGGCGAGGCGAGGCGGCCGCTCGACGCCTCCACTACGATCCAATGCCTAATTTTAATCAATAATCAACAATTATCGCCCGACTCTAACACTACACGCATTATTACAATATAATACCATCAAGTGGAAAAATAATTTTTGTTTCTCCATCGAAATCAACACAACACGCGAAACGTGCTTAAACAAAATGTCAGACGGACGGCGAGGCCGCGACCGACGGACACTGTTGCACACGAGTACATATATAGAATTATAATAATAAATCATTTTTTAATTGTGAATCCTCACTTATAGGAAATTGGAAAAGATTCACAAATAAAAAAAGGAAATGATTTAGTGTGAACCATGTAATCGTGTGTACGTTGGGTCGACCGCGACCGCGCTCCCCGTCCCCATACACTTTAAGAACACTTCATAAACAGTTTTCTTTACATTACACTACACAATTTACAATTACAATAGGTTTACATTTTTACACAGCAATAATAATTGTTTTGTAGACTTCATTATAATATACTCTATATAGTTCCGAATGCTAAATATTGTCGCATCATCAAGCAGGTCGACACCGTGTGCCCGCTGGTGTCTGATCACTTGTAAATTCACAGAATACTTAAACGCACATCGCTACACATCGTCTAAAATTAATTAAATTAGATAAAAAAAAAGATTTCCAACAAATATTAATAGTTTTAGAACATTTCATTAGTAACGGTAAAGACCCGACCGAAGCTAAAAGTAATAAAATAACTATATTAATTAATTAATTAATTAATTTACTTTTAACACACCTAAAACATGAATCAAATGAAAGGTTTCAACAAAACAAATAAATCTATAAATGCCGACAATCTTGTCTTTTGTCTGGAATGACACTAAAGAGAAACTACCAAAAAATTTGAAATACTAATAACGAGCCGTACAAAATCAAAACATTTTACAAAACGACATGTAATACGTAAGGTGAAACATAAATAAAATAAACAAGAATGGATGCCACTTTAAGAAAAATACATCTATTATAATAACAAGTAGGACATAACTTTTGATTTTCTACGACTCATGCCCCTATAATAAATACTTTAAAATTTCGCCTCTAAACAACGATTTAATAAAAAACAAAAGATTTAGAAAAAAATTATGGCAAAATATTGGCGAAGCATTCACAGCTTCACAAATACTCAACAAGCGAATCGAAATCGCGAAACAAAACCTACTAGTATATCAAGATGTTATTTTTTTTGTAATAAAAATAAAATAAAATCCTTAACTTTTGATTCATTGCAAAAATGATAATTATTTACATTTACAAATAGTATTAGCCGACGGGTGTTTTACCGACGTCTTTATACACCTAGATTTTAAGGCCATCTACACATGCGAAAAAAACGCAACAAAATTTTCTCAATATTTAAAAATATTAATGAATAAATTTAAGATAAACCATGTATGAAAAACAATTATAAGAATGAAAGAAGACTGACGATGCAACAAACACATGTATGTATGGTGCCTTAAAAAATATACAAATAATAAAAGACGATCGGCAAGCAGTTTGAAATCTCGAATAAGTCCCAATTACATACCAATTGCCCTGTTATATAACAAACAAAAGCGAAATGAAAACTTTATTAAGTTTTTAAGAAGTTTTAAAACGTTAAATTGCAAAAGATCGGTATATTAAGGTCACTAGAAGACGGATTGTGGATAGATTTGTTCGTTCAATTTTACAATTGCAATTAATACTCGTAATCAATGATCGATTTTATAAAAGTTGATATGAAATCGATCAATTGAAAATTGGTAAAGTATCGATTATAAATATGGAAAATAGTTTCAGTTCGTAATAAAGTAATCGATTTATAGTTATAATAGTTGGTAGTTTTATATTAGTTGATTATCGATTACGAGTGCAAATTACAACCGCAAAGGAGACTATAAATATCTTATAATATGGTTTAGAATTATTCTGCGACGGTTACATTTCGCTGTGGTCAAAAAATATATATTTAAAGAGACATTACAGCGCTCGCTAACACGCAAATGGCTAAATTTAAAGCGCATCGAATTCACGTACAATTCTCAATTTATACTGGAAACTTCACATTATTGCGTCTATCATAAGATATTTTCGAACTCTATGATGATATTGACAGACGTACACCAGAACCGTATTGCCAACAATTAACTTTACAAAACAAAAACCAATTAATCGACTAATATAAAAACGAATTTTAAAATATTTAAAATTATTAAAAGCATACAGTTCCGTGTACACCGACAACAGCATCAGTTAGCATCAGTATGTGCACTTGGAACTTTGTCGCATTAACGTGTGACGCCGTGACGGTACTAATACAAGTGAAACGAACGTAAACGTAAGCGTGATACAGTTCCAAGCGGCACACTGACACTGTCTACACTTAGTGGTCCACTTATTGGCGAGTGAGAAACGGTATCTACCTATCTTTAGACGTACGTAAGCCACTGACCACAGGTTTAATACTATAAATATTTACCGCAGGAATATTTTTATGAATAGCAACTATTTTAAGGTAACAAAATATAATTTAGAGTCCGTCGTGTCTGGCAGTGCGTGGCGTCGGTCGTCCAATAATGACAACTTGCTATCGAACGTGTAGATCATTCGTATACAACACAAAACTTATATTCACTAACGATATAAATGACCAAAATGATTACAAAAACATTAATAGATAACACAATGATCTACGGCATTTGACTAAAGTAAAAGGAAAACAAAGTATGTACGCAAATATATCATTATCAGTCGACGTGACGCGCGCTGTCGGCGACCACGCTGGCATTATAGGTCCCTGTACACAAAACAAATATATATAAATAAAAATAACACAACACGTATCAATCATTGTAATTAAAATTATGCTACATTTTTAATACCGCTCTTGGTGTAAAAAACAAAATTTCTTTTAGATGCTTTTATTATAAGAAAATTTAAAAAAATAAAATCTCAGAATTAATATGGCCTATCGAAAAATTTTAAGAAAGTGACTTTCGTATATGGAACGATTTTATTTATCGTTCCATATACATAACTGCTAATAACTGACGAGTCTGTGCTAGAAAAAGCTAATTTTATTATTTCTGCCACTTTCTCATCAAATAACTAAAAAAAATTTAAAAATTCAATTAATTAAAAACATAAAACCACTTTAATTCTTCATAGTGTGCTATATTCATTTACACTATTTGTAGCAAAAGCATAGTAGAAAAATGATAAAAGAAATATCAAAAATAATACTAGCATCAAAAACTATTAGCAAGTAAGCAATAAAAGAACATACTCACACAAAACACAGTAGGTAGTACAAAAACTTCAAACATATAATAAAAACGAGTACAAATGCAGAAGAGAAAAAGGGCCATCGCGGCGCAGTGGCACTGTGTATGACTGTAGCGAGTAATCAATGGTCGTTAATTCAAATCTCAAAGAGAAATGATTATATTTAAACAGTATTCCATTTCTACATTTAACGAAAGCGGTGAACGGAGTGTGTTGACTCTGTGTTCTCTCTGACTACACGGCTAAGCGTGAAGCTGAAAAATGAACATAAAACAGATTAAATAAAATATAACAAACATGATACAATAGATCCGTACCTACCTCATCCAGTGTTGCGAGTTGTGTGGCGACGCCTGGTGGGACTGTGTTGCCACCCTTTGCACCACCTGTAAGTAGAAATATAGCTTTATTAACAATCTATTTGTTATATTACAATGTTTAGTTAAAATTTACTGTCATGTCTTATATGGAAGAGCTTTCGAGAAAAACAAATGATGAACAAAGTGTATATGTGAAGTGAAGACGAAACTTTTTACATGAATAGAGGAGTATGAAATTTGGCATAGTTATAGTTTATATAGGGAAGGGTTATAGAATGCTTATATTTTTTAAGAATAATGCATAAAAATATATTAAATCAATCAAATAAATGTAATAGTAACTGCCATGTATTTGAGATACACGTTTATATAAAGTGGCATACACGTTGATAAGGCAAGGCGTAGTAGTAGACAACGGGACATCTAGTACATGTATATAGAATATTGTAATATAAAACAAATTGAAATAACGAGCATGACAAAATGAGACTTGTGTAAAATATTGATAGTATAGATTTTTCGTTTAAAAAAATTTATGTTCAGATGTTTTTAAATATACAACAAAGTAATATATTAAAACACTTGCTAAAATGTTTAAGAACTTATGATAACTGACAAGTAATCAGTACTTCTATCAGATAATTTATAGTCAGCACTTAGGATTCAGTACTCAATAGTTATTAGTCAACAGGTAAAAGTAAGTAGTGAGATGTAGTAGTGAATACAAGGTATTCAATACTTAATAGTATTATTATTCAAGAGCAATGGTGACTGACCAGCAGAGGTGAGACGGGGACCAGCGTCAACTATAATAGATACTAAAACGTATGATAAACGACAAGAGTATATTACTTTTGTAGAGGGCTTCCTTAGTTTATAAAATAGCACAATTTTAATGGTAATAATGTAATTACAGAATATAAGTCAAATAATTTATTAAGATGTATAAACGACAAATCGATCGGATTCGTTTTATATGGAGCCGGTAGTAGTAGTGAACACAAAGTAGTGGCCAGGCCCTACTCACCTGCTGCACGAAGGCGCGCGTGAGGTGCGGCGCGGCGCGCTCGGCCGTGTCGAAGGCGCGCCGCAGCTCGTCGATGGCGGCCGCGCTGCCCGCGCTGCCCGCGCTGCCCGCGCTGCCCGCGCCGTGCTTGCGCGACAGCTGCGCCGGGAATTACCGTAAACACACCTTTGTATTTATTTATAGGACAGACATCGAACTATAACGTTGGGTCCGTCTTACACTATTACGACATATTTATCTTTGAATAATAAAAAAATATTTTAGAACCCCTTTAATCGTTCTCCTGTAAAGGGATGTTGAAGTATATGTGAATTAATAGTGTCCTATAGTCTATACTGATTTTTATAGTGTTATGGAAACATGTGGTTCGTAAATCACCGTAAACGAGAAATAGTTTAGATGTTATATTTCAGTGAAATTATATCTTATTTTAACAATTAACATCACTAAAATTCTACAAAAACTCTACCGCAGACAGTTAATTATATATGAAAAATTTTACTATTGAGGTCAATATAGACAATGTGTTATAATGACTCAACTAACTAGAAATAAATTTATTTTAACGCTAATTCGATAATATTATTATTCATGCACATTACATTTTCAATCATTAAATAAAATCAATACCAAATTTTTGTGTTCGTAAGTTCAATAACTAACGTGCTCTTTAATTATTTTATAACGTGCTCTTTAATTATTTTATTAATTATTTTAATTATTTTATTAAACCAGATTAGAATTGTAATAAATAAGTCTTCATATAAAAACTATGCATACCTCATTTAACAGCGGATATATGAGTTGTTGCAGATACGCGTGACGCCTCACTTTGTTCTCTTCATTGTTGGACCCTCTGTGGTCTAATGGCGACGACTGATAACAAACACAATATTTTTTGCAATTCTAGTTCAAAATTACACTATTCTACAAATAATATTCTAAAAGTAAAATAAGTTTATAGTTCTTTAGTAACCACATTTCCTTAATATTGACTATTTGATATTAAAAGCAATTAGACCACTTTTGAGTATTTAGTATTTATATTATCTTTAGACACAGAAATCAATGAGGATGCCTTCAACAGGTTTTTACGTAGATTGGCAAAGTTAACCACTCTACTATGATTTTCTCCCTATATATTTATATATTTTATAAATAGTATTAATATACAAGTTTATAAAAGAATATGACAGCGTCTGACTGTAAACGCGACCGATTGTGGGTTCGATCCCTACTCGGAGGAGTGATTATATTTAAATTATTTTCACTTCCTCGCTCTGGTAAAGACAAAGAGCGGCGTTGAGTTCCACCACCCAACACGCAATGTCTCGAATTCGGTGGAAAGCGAAGTACGGAGTTTCTTGACACTAGGTTCTCTGTATCTCCTCTGCTTTGTTCTAAAAAGCGCTAAACTGTCAAAAAATGTAAGTGTAACAGATAAAATAACTCACAGCTTTATTATTATAGACTACGCTGTCTCTATTGGAAGGCTCCCGGTCTTTCCTGTCGTCGCGGTCGCCGCGCTCGCGCTCCTTCGCGCTTCTCGGCTCCGGCGTCGACACTATGGGGGACTGTCGAGGCTGAGGACAAGCAAACGATATATTACAGTTGATAGATATATTTATAAAAATATACAAATTTAATGATATCATAAAACCTACAGGGATCAAAATTTTTGTTTCAAAATTTCTATCGTTCCGGAGTAATACTAAGCTACATAGCTTATCTTATTCATAAAATAAAGTATTATCAAACATAAATATACGTATCGAATTAAGAACTTCTATATTCTACGTGTTCCAATAAGAACAATACAATATTTATGAAAATGAGTGAAAAAGAAAATTTATAACATTAATTATTGAATAAGGCCTAATTATTGCGATATACAATAGAAGATGGCAACAGCTTCAAAGATGAACAAAACAGATGCTGAGCTTTTTTCTAAGAAACATAAAATATCATTTTTTTCAAGATTTATTTAGTTCACATATATAATTAGAATATCTGCTATAATATAATATTTCTACTATAGTATAATACTCACAGGTTGTTTTTCAGAAGTATTGTTATTAAGAGGCGCGGGCTTATGATTGTCGGAAGACGGGTCGTCCCTCGCGAGCGAGCCGTTCTGCTTTGACACCGGCGATGTGGGAGACGGTATTACTGGAATATCAAAGTAAATATTACTAAGTAAATGTATTATGAACTGAAGATCATATAAATAAATCATATACCCTGCCCTTCTATTAAATTACTAGTCGATAACGTTATGTTTGTTAGAAATATGTATCATAAAAAAATACTTCCATACATAAAGGAGTATTTACAAGTTATGATGTTCATTTAGAAAATGATTTGTATTGATTGTAGATAAAATTGATTGAAACTCATTTGACTAAAGTAATAACTTTAATATTTATACCGGTTATTTCGAACATTTTTAAAGGCAAAAGAAATAAATCTCAATAGTAAAATATAAAATAAAAACATTATTATAGTAAACAAAATAATACCTATTCGTATTTATAACGAACATTAACCATTCAATAATCTTAACAGGCAATGATATTACCTACAGGTAATAATCTAAGAAAGACACTTGCGACATACTTTTGCATGACTCATACATACATATTTTAACATTGATAAATAGTTGTTATCATTTATAAATGTATTATTAAATAACAAATCGTTACGATCAAGAATATTTCTCGATCGCAAATGATATACATTATATGGTATTATTTAGTTAAAAAGTGTATAATATCTATGGAAAAATACACGCCTAAATAATATAATAGATCACGGCATAGTGCATTGCTAATGACAATTTAGGAACCATTAATATTTTTGTTAATCTAATTAATCATAAGTGTTTCAATAAATTGTATAATAAATAACCTTAATAAACTAAGAACTTACCAGACTAACGGATTGACTTGAAGGTAGAAAATGAAATAATTAATATAATTGTAATCTTTGCGGAACCAACACAGTGCAAGTTTAATAGTCTAGCATTAACTTCGACACTGTCGTTAAATAAACATAAATCATTGTCAAAAGTCGTTGTAGACTCTGTAATACTATCTGGTGAATCAAAACTATACGTGAAATTGATTTCAATTGGTTTGGAACAATTGACAACGTATTTTTTTGTTTATGTGTTTTAATTTAGTTTCTAATGAAAAGCGACCTAAAACAATTTGCAATATTGCAAAATAAGGAAAACCCACAGCCAATACTTTAATATATAATTTATTTTTGACTTTTTAATAACACTAATATACAGGTTAAATAAGACATATTTACCCGCGTCATCGTGTAAGGTGCGACGTTTGTCCTCCGCCATATGCGTGTGCAGGGGCACAGGGAGCTGCGAGGCGCGAGCCCCGGCGCCGCCTCGTACCGTCATGATCCAAGGCTCGTCAGCCTCGCTGTCGCCGCGGCTGCATTCTTCTCTGTAAACATAAATAAAACATATTAATTTTTGTATCAACATAACAACAACAGAGGCCATCACACGCTATGTGGGACAGCGTCTGACTGTAAAACGCTTTGTGTATTCGATTCCCATTCGGCAGAATGATTATGTTAAATTATTACTGCTTTATTTTTATAGTATTACAATTGCTAATAAAAGAATTGCCGCACCATAATCTGTGAATCTTGTAACTTGTTTTTAAAAGTGTATATGTATTCTGTATAATCGATATTCGTTTTTGGATAATTTTATCTCTAAGTAACTTAGACAAGTACAAGTAACTTCAAATATTTGACCTTAAATATATATAGTTCAACCGGATAAAATAGGTCAAGTAAATGTTCGTGATTTCGAAGTACAATGTTTTCTTTAAGGTTATATAGTAATTTATCGTTATAAATATGTTTTTAAATTAAATACTATGCTAGCATCTAATGAAATGACTATCGCCGTAACATTACTTTACGTGTCTTACAATAGAGATTATGTCATCTAAGCCTAGTTTGCTTATTTAAGTCAATAAACTTCATTTACACTCGTAACCTATTAAAGTGTTCTACAATTTAACTTATGTTTAACGTCTACAAATTCTAAAATAAAATACATAAATGATGTAAGTGTGATTATTAATATAAAAAATGCAGCTTTACGCTTTGTCCCGCGTATGGTAAGGCAGTGATAGCCTAGTCCCAATACACTCTGTACTGACTGCTTTCCGTAAGAAATCGAGAAATTGCGAGTTAAACGGCGAACTAAATTTCCCGCTTTGTCTTACCAAAGCGGAGAAATTTCCTACTGAACCCCAATCGCCTAATTAATACTATAGAATTCACCATGAATTGTATTTAGATTAAATATAATTTTTATGTGTACATATATACATATATACTAGGATTTCTCAACATCAAGATCCTTTTGTAATTCGCAAACTCACGCAATACGGTGATCACGCCAAAATAGATCGCGCCATTTAACCGTTTATCCTTGATACAAATACTAAATGAGTCAGAATACTGAATACAATTACGATTAACCGCTATCGAAATAAATTTATGTATTAGCTAAGTAAGTAGCCTGATTTACAAATGGTTTATGAGTCCACTATTAGATTTTGATAAAATCGTTTAAATAAATTGCTTGAATACTTATTTCTTTTACTGTAATATCTTCAGAATATATAATTAAAATCTTCAGAATGACAAAAAGATTTTTTTATCGATGACAATATCAATGTAATTACCAATATGTGCTAAAGATATGCCTGACGTGATATACTAATCTACTTTTTTAATTCAAATACAAACATTAAAGTGTGTTTAATTAAATTACGTAAAAGCTATCGGAAATTGAAAACACGTTAATGATGTTGGTACCGACTACATTATGTTTTCTTAATAATTGCTATATGTAAATCGTATGTATATCGTAAATAATGATATAGCGTAAAACAAAAAGCATAACATATATAATCGTAATCGTATATATATATATATATATATATATATATATATACGATTACGATTACGATTATAATAACAAAAATATAATATCTATTACTATTATATATCTATATTATATTACTATTATAATATAATACTATATTATATTACTATTATAATATCTATACAAATATTATAAATAAATATTGAATAATAATTTATAATAGCTTATCAATAATGAGCAATTGATAAAATAATGTTTCGTTGCACGTATTGTTCAAGGCAAAGGTCATTAAATGGATGTATCCTATCGGTTAAGCAGCGCGCATGCATATCACGGTTATCTGAATAATATTCAATTAGATCCAGAGCTAGTAGTTGATTTACATTAAATGCACCAATTCTGTTAATAAACGATAAATTTTCTTTATTATTTACAGTTACTATAACTGGAGTTTTCCACTCACCACGCAATGTCTCAATTTTGGGCGGAAAGCAGTGAAAGAAATGCTTCGATACTAGATTGTCTCTGACTACCCTGTGATGCGGGATAAAGCGTAAAGCTTCTTTTATTACGTTGAAAAGAATTCAATCTTAATTAAATACAATAGTTAATTTAATGTAAAAAATACAATGAGAAAATTAAATATATTATTTTAATAATACGAAAACTTTGACACTGTATTGCATTAATACAAAGTGACAAAAAACATACCTACCTAAAACGTTTTAAATTATATAGTACTTGTAATTTGCCAAAAATATATTCAAATAAGAATGAAAGAATACTCACGAATCTGAATTTTCCGATTCTGTTTCACTCTCCTCGCTTCTCTGTGCTTTCCATTTCTTATACCTATCAATTAGATCCATTAAATACGAATTCTTTTTGGCCTTCCTTATGAATTGAAACTTTAACAACTCCTTCGCCGTAGGTCTCTGTGAAATCACAAAATAATTCTATTATAGTAATAGCATTTTCAATTGGGTATTATAAATTAAGTAAGTAAGTAATTTTCTAAAAGAATATAATAAAAAATGTATTGGAATATAGCAAGATATAGTTTAATCGACTAACATGTTCAAAATAAGCCCAGTTGAAAAGGGTAAATCGAAATACATTGTCATTCAGACGAACAATCAATCACATTCGACAGCACTTACATTTTCGGGATCCTTGTTGAGGCACGCCTCGACGAACTCTTTGAAAGGCTTCGAATAACTGCCGGTCAGTTGTGGAGGATTGTTTTTGGGTATTAGGAATAGGACTCTCATAGGGTGAAGTTCAGAATTTGGTGGTTCTCCTTTAGCCAATTCTATAGCGGTAATGCCCAGTGACCATATATCGGCTTTGCTGTCATAACACGATTGTTTTATTACTTCTGGCGCCATCCAGAACGGTGTGCCGACGAAAGTGTTACGTTTGCTTGTCGTATTTGTTAATTGACCCGCGACACCTGAAAATGTTAATAGCTTTATTTGGATACATAATTACTATATAGATACTTATACATTACTACATAGGTCTGTGACAAAATGATAAATATTTCTAGGTTTTTTCATTTTCAATAAACGATAAAATAATACGAAAAATTATTTAAGGAACAAGATCACTTTGACACTCGTCCTTCTCCTCCTGTTCAGACTTGATGGCACTCTAAATGTCCCACACCCACTCAAAGTAATATAATAAGTCAGTGGAAATATACACAGCTTTTTATGTCACCAACGACAACTCAAGCACATTTAGCGTTGAATCAAGCAGTGTACAAAGAAGGCGCAAATGGCTCAAATATTGAATGTTGGCGGTAAGCCAACCACTGCACATAGGATTTACTTAGGAAGGTATTTGGTTTTAGATCTTGCTACATTGTGTACGTTATTTATTACATATATATCCACCAAATATTCCACATATCTGCTGGCAATATTAACATACTGAGTACATTAGTATAAAATAAATAGAACAAGCTGTTATCGATATTTAAAAGGTTTGGTGCTTCTTCTCAGCATAAATAACATTCATATGTAAAATGTTATATATTAACACTTAATACAAAAGGAAAAATATCTTGATGTATATAGTAGTACTGTCTCTTAAAAAAATATTGTACAAAAACAAAGTCTATCTGCTGTCATATATATTTTTACTACCATATATATGTATTTATAAGAAATTACGTTGCAAGATGTTACTCCTACTTTAGCCCCCACTTACGTAAATTGAGTAAACATTACCATATATCAGTGTACATAGAGCGCTACTCGTTTCATTAAAGCTGTCGCTAGTGACGTGTGTCTACTTATGATAATGAAGATAAATTAACACACACACTTTATGATAACTAATTTCAGTACAAATAAATTAGAATATTCTGTTCCAAATTATAATATCTTATAGTTGAGTAGTTGAGGTTAATACTTTAAGATATGATAATCAAAACAATTTCTATATTTTTTTGTATTTAATAATGTGATGATTATTCTATTATTACTCACACGTAAATAGCGTAGTAATACAAAATAATAATGTAATTGTTGAATAATAAGGAAAAAGGAAATGATATCGCGATAGGATAATTTTAACATATTTTGTTCGTTATTTTAAATTTTATAAAAGAATTATAATACCAAAAGAAACTTGCGTGTCGACTGGTTTTAAATAAAATATTCAACTATATAATTTTCACCAAAAAAGCGAAGGATAAAGCTGATAAAAATATCGATTTTAGTATACCTTGAAATAATACTTTCGAGGTTATCTCTATTTTATTACAACATAACACTTTGTTAGCAATGACTCGTCGCGGTTTATTAAGTACGAAGTGCCTTCCATCATAGTTGTCACTGTCAATTAAGTTATTAGTGGTGTTACTAAGACAAATTTCCATATAGATATAAGTAGAAATATAAAGATCATATTAATATTTAATATGTCGTAATGTAGAAATAATACTTGTTGTTGACCAAATAAAAATGTAATTTATTTCACGCGAAATACTATCTAAATATAGTTATTATTTAATTGCAGAAAAACATGATATTTTACTGGCACATGTATATAAGGTGTAAGATTTGAGTGAATTATTCCTATGATATACCTACTCGAGGCTGATGTTAACGACTGTTTGATATCCATACCATACAAAGTTGTAGTTTATAAACGATAAAAAAACACATGTTATGGGCAAGGTAAACTAATATTTTGTTAATATAAAAGTTTCTTCTTAGAGTGTACTTTATTAATGATAAACAGTAAATCTACCTTTGGTATATTTTAACGTGACAGAATGAATTGAAAAACGTGACAGAAAAAGCAAGGAAAAATAGAATGTCTCTCAAAGTTCATCTCAAGGGAGTAAAGCTGATTTTATAACATACAAATAAGGAAACGACAAATTTAAATAAATGAGATTTTTAAGGTTAACTAAATAATTATTAGAACATTAATAAAGAAAGACGCTATGGTACAGATAAAACAATTGTTTTGCGTATGGTGAAATCTCTTTGTAAATTATATTCTAACTCTTGACATCCAATAATATATAATAACGGTCTCACGTCCGATAGCGAATCCCTGCGAAAAACCAATATTGCTGCCGTAAGGGATTATTTGCTTACTTTTTATAGAAATGTGGACAATAATCTATAAGATCACTATCACATACTGCTACACTATCCTGTTATATTTATACTTTTTTCATACAAAAACTACAATGGATTATTACATAGGTCTAACAATACTTACATCTAGACCTAGTCGTTAAAGTCATAAACGAGCATATTGTAAATTTACAATACTAATTTTACATAAAAAAAACAATGCGTTTCATCTTTATATAAATTGAATTACGTAGAAGAATACAATTTACGTAAAAGATTAAATAACATGATGTAAGATGATGAACGGCACCTTTAACTTTGCAATCACTTACGTAAGATGAGAGACGAGCTATTACCTTCATATCTCAAGATATTGTTAAATTAAATTAAATTAAACAATTTCTAATCCTAAGGGTGAAATAACACTTTAAAAATAGTAAATATTTCTTAAACATTCTTAGGAAGTAGTATGAGTACCAGTACATATTACTAAGCACGGTTTGTATTACTGCATGAATAAACAATCAATGACTGTTTTATTGTTTCTATTTGATGATAATTATTGTATAATTAAAAGGTCAATTGAATTATTACTACTTATATATACTTTGTAGCTTGATTTTACTTTCAAGTTAGTTTTAAACGCGTTTAATCTTAATGATAATTAAAATAATAACATAATGCATGATTATATAAGAAGTTACGCAAAGCGTTACAATTTTGCATTGAGGCTATCTGAAAATTATTTAAAACATAAAGATGTGCAGATAAAAATAGAAAGTTTCTCTATTTTTAGTTTTATTTATTTGTGCGACTGCAATGCGTATATACAATAGAATCTACTCTACACGGTTTGCGGTTTCAATTCCACTAGTAGTAAATACATATACGAATGCACAACAAACGCTTGTTGCGGTTCGGTTACATTATCTACGTTCCCGTTACTGTTGTGCATGAAAGAGGAGAAAGTGTCCCTGTTTGTTACTCTAATTTATGAATTTATACCTAGAATATTGCAAGTGTGATGAGTATCATTATATTTTTTTAAAAACTTCAAAAGAAGTACATAAATATTATGTTAAACGTGTGAAAATATGTATGCCTATATATTGTTTCCGTATGCAAATAATTGTATGAAACACAAACATATTTTGTAATTAATATTGTCAAATGTAAATTGTTAATAATGTGATTACTGTGTAATTTGATAATCGTTGCAAATTCAAAAAGAGTTTGGTTGTAATTGTAATTATAATAGAGCCGGCATTGATATCGACTCGAAGTTATGACTATATTTAAATTATTCTCATTTAATCACTCTAGAAGAAAAAAGCGCGAGATTGAGTTTCCCAATACGACTAAATATGTCCCGAATTCAAGAGAAAAACTGAAGGTAGGCTGCCTTAACTTCAAGTTATCTGTACCATGATGCAAGAAAAAGGGACATACTGTAAAAGAATAAAAAAGGAAGATGATTGTTAAAAATAACTTACCAAAATCAGCTAACTTGACGTCTCCCATTTCACTGAGAAGAACGTTAGCTGCCTTTATGTCTCTATGCAACTTCCGCTCTGAATGCAGGTAATCGAGGCCCCGCAGGACTTCTCGTAAGATTACTGCAATGTGCATTTCTTCGAAACTTCCCGCTTTCATAAGGTCCAGGGCAGACCCCCCGCCAAGGTATTCCATAATAATCCATAATTTTGTTCCCTAAAAAGAAGACAAAATATTTAAACAATATTCAAAATTGCATTGAGGATGTTTAATAACTGCTACTACGTATAGGATGTAGGTTTTATCTTTAATTATTTTAATCAATCTGTTATGTTAATTTAACTTTTGAACACTCCTTTCCACCGTATGTTTTACATTTGTTTACACTGTGATAACCTTCTCTGTTTGTCATCATTGTACATAATCAGTGCGATAGTTTAACAGAAATAACGGCCGAGTTATCGTCTATAGTACGCAATACCCTTGACATTTTCGCAAGCTATTTGCGTAAATGCCACTGACGCCCTTGTTTTCCAGAATTGAATAACATAAAGCTACTATATAAGATTATAAGTGGCATTAAAAATGTATACGCATAATTTTGTTAATACACCTAAGTATAAACAAAACTATAAAAGAAATAAGAATATTCCCTTTATTTGTCACAAAATCACGAGAGATAATTGGATGTAAAATTCAGAAAATTGATAATAACTATAGAACTAGACAAATTGCATTGAAGGAAACAAAAGCGATAATACCCATAAGAATATATATTATTTAATTCTAAATGTTATCGATTTGTCACCGTAAAACATAATCTGAGCGTCTTTTAATATATCTATCATTTAAAGATAGTAATTTATAGCATCGATTGTGGCTCCTGCTGGATATGCCTCGTAAATCTTTCCGGATCGCAGCCAAAACCCGCGGGAGACAATAAAAGAAGCGGGAGCGCCACGGGGCGTTGGCTGATTTAAGTTATGAATTTTATCTCATAGCCGGTATACGTGTACCAGTGTAACGTAATGTGATGCGGAAGACGACAATGGGAGCAACGGGCCGAGGATCCGGTGAGCTGTTTACGCTCCATCTGCTGATGGTATGGGGGTTATAAAATTGCGCTTACATTACGTTGACGCTATGATATGATAGAATATACTCCTCACAATTACAAACATATGCAATTAATACTAGACAAAACCGCCAAAATTATAAGTCCGTCACTTTAATATACAGCATTGTTTTCAATTTATTAATGAGTTAAAGTTTGTGGGAACGACACAACACATATTGGTTGCTTTATTAAGCCTGTGGAGTGGTTTAATGAGAATTTAGAGAATTGCGGAATTATTTGATTATCCTTCCCCAAACCAAACCTGTAAACCAGATTTAAAAAATTGATATTTATTTATGCAATTGCTTATGATAGAAAGAAATAATTTGTGGTAAAAATAATCCTTGAATAACAAAGTAGTGAATAACAAGGTGGATGTTAATGACTAGCTATTACGAATATTGAGATACATTTTAAATACTATATAAAACATATAAAACATAGTTCAATGTACACGCTTTTATAGGAAACTTATTACGTAAGTTATAAAACTATAAGATAAAGACCGACAAACCTAAAATTTAATTATAACACAGTTACGATATTTCAGGCGTTTATCTACTATTGTAATGTGTGCTTAGAAAACACATTCTGGGGGCTAACGAACCAAATGTTGTTTGAATAGGACAAAGCCAGAACGAGTTAATCAAACTTATTGTGAAAAAGGGTTCCTTCAAAAAGTTTTGGGCGTGACCTTTATTTTGAAAAGCCTAACAAAATTCACCACATCGGAAGCAGTAACCACATATATCCCGTAATGTTTCGCACACCATGGTACAAGATGTGTCCGGTATGTATGATACGGGTAAACAAGATAAATAATGCCTTTTCGCGTTCTTTTTCCGGAAGGAGAATCGACGTAAATATTTCACCGATATAATAAGCCGATATAATAAAAGGGAAATATTGAAATATTGAAAATAAAATATATGAAAAGTACAAAAAAATATATTATAAACTACAATAGTAAGTACCAAATTTCTGCCAGGTAACTGGAGCCATATTTTTCGACAACTTTACGAATATTAAACGTGAATAATACGAGAAACTTTGAGACGTTTCATTTGTAGGCTGTAGCAATTTTAACCTTGCGGTGCAACACAAAACTTCTAAGCTCTTTTTTTATCAAAAAAATGGCGAAAAAATAGTTTTTATCAGTTTACCAATCATAGTTAAGATGTGGCGTCTTAGGGGTCACGTGATATTTAATGATGGTTTTTTCAGAAAATTTTAGTAATTAAAATAAAATTGTAAATATACTAAAGTTAAATCTCTAAATAGTAAATTTAATATTAATATCCGTACAATATAGGATCCGTTAGGCCCAACTACTTGGATAGATACTAACTACCGTTAAAGGTGCTCTTGTATAAACAAGCAAGTCAGTATAGTTTCAAATCCAAGAAATTTTAAAAATGTATTTAGGCCTGGTAACTTCAGCGTTAAACTGAATTTTAATAGTGTGTTTTGTAAATCACACAAGAAACGTAGCATTATCCATCAAAATGAATATTTTAAATAAAACGATTGTAAACAGATTAATTGCGTTTATTTTGGTATTCGAACATATATTTTTAAAGATCCAACGTATGTTCGACCTGTAGACGAAAGTGTTGGAAACCTTACAAGAGTCCATGGCCATAAGTAGTCTACGTTAAATTAAGTAAACTTTGTGGTATAAATAGTTTGTTCAATTTAGAATATTTAAAAATCGCGAAAATTGAAGATATTATTACAAATATTTATTTATTTTGACTCATATAATCGAAATTATTATACATGTCATATAATCGAATATTCATGTAAAATTCGAGTTAACTTAACAGTATTTATGTATTTTTAGCAACTATAAGTACAATAAATTCCTTCATTCATTCCTATCGTACGCATATTTTTTTTTAAAAAAAGTCCAACATATTAATATAATAAAATCTCATATTTTGTTAAATTTCATATATCAAAGGCTGGATAACCACGATCGTTACTTTGTGGAATACAGAATATTTCCTCTTTTCTCAATTTATTAGATGCATCATGTAGGTATTCCCGTTGTCATGACAACGCAAGGCGTCGGTCAAAGACCTCCCCGTCGCGACATTCGAAGTTAAACAAGAATATTCAACTATTAATCTAAGAGAAGTTTAAATAAGGGTATATCTAAAACAGCAAAAGAAAGTGGCAGACGACCCATAGACACTAAACCGAGAGTAAGTTTCTTAATTAAATGTGGTTTGTATATCTAAAATTATAAAGAACAATTAAAACGGTCAGTGCACTTGATGACATAAAATATTTATTACTTGTGAAAAGAAAGTTATACTCCTTAGAAATATAGTAATTTAGATAAAATGGTTTAAACAGACAGAATGTGCGATATAATATACATTCACAACAAGGGGTAGGTTCATCGGTTTAACTAATTCAGGACTCGTGTTGCCATGACAACGTGTAAAGAGCCCTTTGTATCTTTATACCTTTTTGATCTATCATGTCATTTAAATTTCAAAATGTACATTATTCAATAATAGCGATAATAGAATGGTGTTGATGTAAGTTTTAGAGTATTATAAAAAAAAAAGAAATAATAATGTATTCTATATAATAACATTTTCGCGGTTTTAAAATAGGCATTCCACGCAATTAATAAGAGGCACATATTCATCGAATATAATGTAAGTCATATGTTAGACGAATCGAATGGAATAATTTTCATGAAACCTTTCCCATCACTAATTTCCGATATTCGTTTCAATTCACTTCTCTCCCTGATGGACTAAAATTACATTCGTTGAAGATGCAAAAATTGAGGATAATTTTAAATGGAAACAAAATATTACATTAACATATATGATAAATAATTATCTCGCATTGGAATTTTATATTGGTTGTTGGAAGCCACCACTCCATTTAGTCCATAATTTATATGTACCTATCTTTCTATAAAAATGAAAACACATTGTGTTGTATGTATATTGTATGTTTTATCTAGACATAAGGATATTTCATTTATTTCTCTATTCTAACTTGATTTGGAGCTTTACTTTCGAGCGTTCCCTTATAGTAAATCCTTAGGGAGGATAACAGAGACATAAGGTTTGATTAGTCGAGCTTAAGACTCCGAAATCGTTTATCCTTAAAGTGATAGGGCAATTGCAAAGATCTGCTTATTTTTCTTAACATATATACACACTACAAGTGTTTTTGATTGCTATGGCCTGAACTATATACTTAATTTACTTTTTTATATTAAAATTTATATCTAAATATTCTGAATGATTTTAAATCATTCAGAATATTCATTACTTATGTTTTAATTTTTAAAATTGTATAACATTGAACATAATATGTAGGTATTTAAAAAATACATGTTTGAAAATCTAACGTTTAAAACATTTATAGTAAGTAGTCCGCGGAGATAAGTCTCCGCTACTATAAATGTCCAAACGTTGTCGGCTACCTGTTTAAAATAGTAACGTTGTAGTCTACCTGTTTTACAAAAGTTTCTTTTAAAATGTGTAAAAATTACGAAAACAAAGACTTCATTATGTAAAAAATTTTTTTTTTGATAAATATAACATATCCACGGAAATTTCGTGAAATGGAAAGGCGCACTAATCTTGACATTTTCAGAATTATTCCATCGGGACGAGTGTTTTAGAGTAAGTTCCTTGCGTTGCGTAAATACACGTTAAAAGTTAATTCCTTGGGGAAGGTGTTAAGAGCTTTTTCATGACTTCTATTTACCTAACGGTCACGTAAAGTGCTGCTCTAGAATAATATATGTATTCACATAAACAACAAGCAACACTAGGGAATAGAATATATAGAGATACCTATGAACGAAATTTTATATAACAAACACTTTATGCAAGTGTATACTTTGAAATGATCATACATATTGCTTCCACAAGTCTTTTATTGGTCTAATAAAATTTGACTACAAAGCTATAAATGTGAGTTGCAGATTTCGATCGAACATTTCGAGGGCACTTCGCGTGCAGCCATAAAACCGCCAGTACCATCCCATAAAATCCCTGTAAGGATCCTTGAGGCTTTTCATCGTGGAGTGGAAACCGTAAATGGACAATTCTTAGAACCCATATCCATATACTAATTTATTTCTACAAACTATTAAATTCTTATGAAAATATTTTGTATATATTAATCTAATAGCAATGTGATATATTAGCAATCGTTAATATCATTCGTATCAAATTACTCAAAAACATTAACACGGTTGATAACTTCAAAGCCGAATATAAACTAATAAACTGCTATCGTGACAAGCTGTTTCGCGATCCATTATTATTCTTGATGTATTTAGCTTTCAGAAATTCAAAATTAACTTTTAGGAAAATAAAGCATAACAGATAATATCATGCCAACAATGTCGTTCGCTACATTACCCTCAAGTTCTTGAATAGACGATGTCGTTGCATCTTTGTAAAGAAAAACTTTAATAGCAGTGCTTACTTGACTTTGTGTAGGATTCATGAGCAATTCAGACACTAACTTGACTGACAATAAGAATATAAGTTTATAAGATAAACAAAAAGATAATTTATTTCTAAAACATTACAAAAATGTTTTATAGGGTGTAGGTGTGTATATAATTTACATATATTATATTTAACATAACATTAATAACATAATATAACGGTAACATAAATTTGATGTTATTGTGTAGATGTTACGCAAAACAACCTATGAAGTCACAACAGAAGTAACGACTTGAATGGTTTTTTTATCGCCTTTTCATCACCATTACGTTAATAATTTTCAGTTTATTAACAAATAAAAGTGAGCAGTACCTACCGAGGAAAACATTGTACCTTTGAACATTTCAATAATATAGCATTTCGTATATAAAAATATAAACTTCTCAACTATTTTGTTTTTTTTTCAGTGATTAATGTTTAACCGTAATTCAAAAATAATCATCTAGTGGTTTCAACCAATATGCAAACATGCAAAAAAACATTGTATTTATACAGTTTCGTAAAAATTATTAGGTTTTATCTTTAATAAACAATAAGCTAAGTTAGAATAAATATTCATCGAATATATATATCTACCCTTTATTTATTATGGAAGGACTCCATATTTATTTTGCAATATAACGCAGTAATGTATGAGATACCTTGAGAATCTACACACGCTACTTCAGTATAAGATAACCCAGATATCTATTTATGAGAGTACGGTAACGATGGATATAGTTTATTATGATATTGGTTGTAAATTCCCCTTCATAACGTCCGATATGAATATTTTGAAGCGCAGATCAAATAGCTTAAACAGCATAAACAACGGTTTTATTACTAATCTTATCATCTATATCGCCTCTTAAGTAGTTTGGTGTTAACGAAGATTAATATACATAGTGTTTAATAGACAAAATATATACATACATTCAAAACAGTAGAAATAATAAAAAACTGAAATATAAAAGTTTATGGAATAGTAGTTAGTAGTAGCTGAGGTTCAGCGCGCATTTTGCTTCGCCTCGGAATTAAATTATAGAAAATCGAAAAAAATTCCCAAAACCATTCTCACACTAACACAATCACACTTATGGAAACTTAGTTAGATGTTTGTTTGTTGTCAAATATTTTTGATGCATTCATAAATTCTCTTGGAAAAATATATGAAACTATAAAAGGTAATAAAATATCTTTCCTGAAACAAAACTAAAACAGAAATGCTATAATAATCAAAACGCCATAATGAACAATACACAATTTATCATTAAATTATATGTTTTTGAATATCTCATACTCTAAGTTTTTCCTTGCTTTGCTTAAATATTAAATTTAAAACTTATTTCACTATTTTCCTTTCAATACCTGTACAGTTTCCCACGTTTTTAAACATTCTTCCGATTATTCGATTCCGATCTGGTTATAATATCAGATTAAAATTTAAACTGATACAAATCCATAGATACATTTCACATCTAAGTTTACATCTTTTCTTTCCTTTTTTATATTTAAACATATAGGTACTCGTAAATGACAAAATTTGTATAAAATTATAACATTAGCAATCTCAATTTTAATACCTATAAATTTAAAATATAATAGCTGGCGCGACCATAAACCACATTATTATCTAGCTTAGTATTATTATTTTAGTGGTAAATCATGAGAGATAAATTAATGTCATGTTGCATACAGACAAAGCGTTTGGTCCTTGACCTATCACAGCCGGTTTGTGCACTTTTACTTGTCGAAATTGCGGTTGAATCACCGTGAGCTTAGATAAGTGCTATTATTGCGCGTGTGAAGGAAGAACAATTATATGAATCAGTAACTAACAATCAATTATATACATTTAATTAATTTATAATATTAGCTAGTGAAATCCATCTGTTTTTTTGGATATACTTCGTAACTTGTAAGTTTGTTATACAATATTACTACATAAAAGGCACAATATGTTATGTTAATAAAAACGGGATATCATTTTTAACAATGTAGCGATTAATTTATGGGCTAAATTTCATATACAAATCTGTATGCGAATGTTACACAAGAGTAGAACCGGTAATTATATCTTACTCATAAGTCGTAATATCACTTATGACACACACACTATTGACAATCAAAGAATCACTTACATGTTACCTAGTATGCGAGTACAAACGTTAGCAAAACGGGACAACTCCCACGCAAACAACAAACGTATTACGCGTAACTCCACCCGCTTGTTATTGCCTCGTAAGTACTTGTGATGTCGCTTTACTGCCCATTATTCCAATGAATAGTTGCTCATGACGAAACGGTACTTTCTAATGTTGATACAATGGACCTCTGTTGCTTGGAATTGATAAGTTTCCATCACTTGTTTGTGAAAAATCAAATACATTTGCCTAATTTGGTAGTAAATTTGAAAGTGGTCACACAAAAAAGAATGTATTGACAAGACGTATAGGTCTTCAGTAAAACAGGTTAATGTCAACTCCCTAAAAATATATTCTTCAAAGAACCGCAATCTTTCCTCATAAATCGACTAAATTGAAACCAGCGAAACACGGATTGATGGTAGGTGTTCATAAAATATAGATAAAACGTATTTCTTTACCAGAAGTTGTTAAGGCATTTTATGCCAAATAAAATTCGAATCTGTAATACTGAGATAATACTTGTTTTTACACAATAATGTTGGCAGCATTGTCAATGAAAGATTATAGATTATGATGATGAGATGATAGATGTTAAGAGTTTAGTTGTTGATTGAATCATATGATTTTGCTTGGAAAATTGAATATAAATATACAAATTTTAAGCATAAGTTGTATAAAAATATACATAAATAAACTTATTTAGGTTAAAATTGGTTATTTATGCTAGTTTGTACGTTTGCGTGTGGTTTACGTCCTGCTAGATTCTTGAACCATTTGCATCGTAGTGAAAGGCGCTTTACTTTTAATCCTCCGAGCGCTATTACTACAATACAGAATGATAAACTCCTGCCCTGTTGCTGCACTCTGGATTAAGTGCTAAATTTATATCTCCATAACGCATACCCGTCTTTACATAATCTCTGAAACTGTACAACGTTAGCTCTGAATAAAATTAAATTATTTATAAAACTACAAAAATTATATGTTAAGAAATATAATTCAGACTAACTATCACAAAAATATTATATACTACAAAAATATACTATATTAGCTATATAGTTATTTATAACATTATTAGATTTATGTTTTAAAATAAAGTTTTCGAATATTTAAATAAATATATTTATGTAAATATCAGGTGAATAAACTTTTACATAACATTTTTTATACAGTATACAAATGGGAATAACATAGTTGAAACTAGAAACTTGTACTCTGACCTAAAGTTCTTTGTTCCTTAATGGCTCGCTCCTATTCCGCAAGGGAAATAGCGTGAAGAGAAATCTAACAACACTAGTATTATGTTTCCGAGTTCGCGCGAGTATCGCGTGCGACCGCAACATAACGGACGGTATCGCTCGCTACATACAAGACACATATATAAATAATTTTGTTAGGTAAAACGATAGATATCGTATCGCAGATATATTTGGAATTGTTAAACTATTTTAATCAAATTTTAAATTTTTTTACGGCCGTTGGATGCTTTGTTTAATTTACAAATATTATATTTTAATATTTTGTCAAATCACTATTATTATTTTTGAAATACATTTTTTTTAAAAAAGCACTCAACTGATTAGTTGAATTAATCGAATTAGATGTTTGCTTTGAAAAGTTATTTTTCCGTTAATTTTTAATGTTTCTTAAATTATACAACGTTCTTAATAACAGATAGATTAAAGTGATAAAGTTGTTAGCTAATTGACCTAGACAAACTAACAAATTAACCCAGATAAAATCTGTTACAGATAAGGTGAGCAAATGACAAAGCTTGTAATTTTCCAAAATGATCGAATTCATAATTAATATACATATATTTCTTAAAATATTTCATATAAAATGCTAATTTAGTACACAAGTATAACAATCAATATAATATTACTATTAAAATTATACTTTTAATCTTATTGCAATTGAGTTCGAGTTTATAGACCATTATATTTTAATTTTTTAACCTTAGCCTTAAGCAAGTTAACTCCTATGCAGCTACGTTAGTCGCATTCTGATCTGCGCAACCAAGTAAAGGCCACTGAGACTCCTTTAAAAGAATATGGAGGAGTTTTCAAACTTCGTAAAAACGCTTTCAAGTTTTTAAAAAAGTTACAAAGACTATAAAGCGTGTTTTATACATGATATTCTATTTGATCATAAATATTTTTTAAGTTTATTAGCGAGTTCTCAAGTTATAGTTTCAACTAGGACAAAAAATATTTCGACTTTGTTTGTGTTATTTTATATATTCTTTTTGTACGAAAGGAGAAAAGACACAAAACTTAGATTACTTAATTGTAGACTATTCTGAACTATTTGGTGTTACGCGCAGGGCAAAGTCCTATCATTTTATATTCATGGACTTCAATAATATACAATCATAACATCGACGTAGCGTAAGCGTAAACGTTAAATTGTAATTGTATTAAAAAATATTTACACAAGTGGCAGCGAACGATAATACCACGAATTGCGTTACAAACCTTGAAGCGTTTGAGTTTTGTAAGGTTGGTTTAATTACCTGAAAAAAAAATAATTTTGTTTAGAAATATATATTACTTAATAATACAAAGTAGTTACGGTATTACAATAACAAAGATTTTTTTTCGATTGTCCCACAAATAGAAGGATAGTACGCAGAGAAATCTTAGTGTTAAGCTAGATTCTTTTTTACCTTCCACTGATTTCTTATGATATTACATCTGTAACCACGGACTTCTGTAAAGTGTTCGAAACGTCAGGTGTCCAAAAAATGTATTTTCGAATATAAAAATATACGCGATTAATCCGGTTAAATAGTTTTATTTAAAATGATATTACATGTGTAATGCCGACAATGAACGTCGAAGAAACGAAATAAAATATAATATCATTTCTCCGAAGGGGGAACGAATTTACTATGGTAGCGTGAACAGTCGGAAGCTTCGACTATAAATTAAAATGTTACTATTTTTTCAAATTTCATAAATCAATATCCATACGCACATACATCAATAAATATGTTACTTATAATAGAAGTTTACATTAAGTGTTAATCACGAATATTAATCATATTATTCTTATAATACTATTAAAAATAGCAGGAAAAAGTAATTAAAAATTACGGAAATTCTCTTGCACTTTTCAACACCGGGGAATTCCATCGGATACGAAGTATTTACCTACATGAATATACTATATTTGTTTCTCCTGTAGCTCCTGCAGCTATAGAGGGTAGTAAAGTATTAGCACACAGAGTTCGATTAATGTTCCGAATAAAACGAAAACTATTTTCACAGTCAGATATCTTTGTAATAAATGGCCGTCCCTTCGTCTTATACAAAGACTTTAGCTATTAGTTAAGAACTAAGAAGGCTAAGAGATATTTACTGTTTTTAAAGTGTTTCTCCACACTTAGGATTAGAAATAATTTTTGAAAAAACGTATAAAAATTGTAAACGCAGCGGGATTCCCACGGGCTGGAAGGCGCGTGTTCGAATTCCGCTGTTGAACGCAGCGGAATTCGAACACGCGCCTTCCAGCCCGTGGGAATCCCGCTGCGTTTACAATTTTTATACGTTTTTTCAAAAATGTCAAGGCTAAGACAATGAAATAATGCTAACGCTAAATCTAATCCTAAAAAGAACTTACTGATAAGCTTAAAACTCTCGATTTTTTTATGTATCTAATCAATATAATATTTTTAAAATACATATAATGTTAAGTTTTGAAATGTGATCTCATGGATTTTCTATACTATTATAAATTATATTAATCAACCACCTCCCTGAGACAATTTAACATATAAATTTACTTCTCAAGTTGAATAAGGTAACCGCACGAATTCATTCTTACAAAAACACTGTGATGGCTGCGCCATCGCATCTTGAATGATGTGTAAGTATTATTAATTACGTTATCATTTTGTACACAAATAAAGCAATTTAAATTCAATTAAAATCCAATTCCCTTCCGTTGAAATAGTTGATAACTGTTTTTAAAAAAATACAATTTAATAATAAACCACGACTTATAATTCTAAGTAGTTAAGATTCGAAATGATCAAGTACTTAGTATACAGGTTTATTATAATTCAAATGCGTTACGACAAAAATATTAAATGCAAAAGAATTAAAGGAACTACAAAATCTTATATTAGTAATAAAAAATAAAGAAATATGCTCATCACATACGTTAATAAAGCATATATATAGCATAAATGATCTGACGTAAATTGATTATTTTATTTTACACTGTAGATAACAACAGCATTAAAATCAATATAAAATGTATTATCGCAAATTAAATATAATTATAATGATGTCTTATATATTTAGTTAGAAACATTCAAACTACATATATATTATATATAATAGTATTTATAGTAGTAGTGTATAGTATAGTTTTTGGCATAGAGTCCAGACAGAGGGAAATCTGGATTTGATGCGAACATAATTAAAGTAAAACGTTAAGCAACAAGCCTCTTGTGATACCTATCGAAATCGTATACCAAAACAGATTATTGGTATAAGTTTCTTGCATCAATGCTTTATGCGGCAGTAATCTACATTGCGGGCCTCATATAAATATTTTATTAAATATTTAGGGTATCAGTATTATCTCTCATCACAACTCACAAATATATCGATGATGTTAATTATAATCATACTGTTAAAAAAATCACATTTGAAATCAGATGTATATGAATAAATATAAGTATTTACTTTATTTTACTGTACACTAATTTTATACATAATTTAGAAATATTTTACAAAAAAACTACAACTAAAAATAAATATTAGATAACAGTTGTTAAAAGTGGAAAAATCTTTGTGATGATAAAACTACATTCCTTTGTTTCTTTTGATAAGATATAGTCTCTTTTATCTTAAATATTAGGAAATGATACAAGCGATAAGATTTTGTATAGAAACTTTGAATATTATGTTTATAAAATTGGTGAGATTTTTGTATAAATAAAAAAAGAAAATAAATGACAATAAACACGTTGTGAGCCAAAACTGACTGATTCTTAAAATCTAGGACGCGACTGTATTTTGTATTTTCATGTGTTATATTCGACTTAAAATAAATAACTCCGCATTAAGTACGACAACTCTCCAATAAATAATAGTCTTAGATTTTAAGTCCCAAGTCCAATTTTTTGCTGGATTAGTCAGAAGCCAATATACTTTGGAAACCACGGTAACGTCTTACGTTAAAAAAATATCACAGTATTGTTGTCTGTAGCATTTACTATTTTCTATTTATTTGATATATAAAATTCCACAAATAACATATATTTACACTAATTAAAGTTTATTTTAATTTACGTTCCGTATCTTCCTATTGCTTTATAACAAATAAAGCTTTAACATATATATTTTTTTATTATTTCATTATTCATTAAAATCAAGGATGAAATTTTTTTAAGATGCGCCAACTAACCAACTAAAATATTAGTAAAATTATAGTAACTAAAGACTCCACAACAATAATAAAACATGCTAAAATTGCCGTCTTGCATGACATGATTTCGTATCATCCTAATGACATATACCAATTGGTTTGATAATTTCAAGCTGAACTAAAATTATGTCACTCAAATAAACAAGGTTATACAATCATTATTTATAAATTATATTTGAAGACAAATAAACATGGTAATCCTGGATGCACGATAGCTTGACACAGCAGAGGCTGGTATCGCCAGAGGACAATGGAAAACTGCCCTTGAATCAGCACCGGAACTATTCTCATCGAAGTACAATAGATTCTACTCGCCGCACTGCAGCGCGGCACGCGCTATACAACACACCAATGCCGGTGTGACAATATATATCCTACCAGGATTTAGCCAAGCTTCAATTATATTGAAAACAATATTTGGTACACAATTAATTCTCAGATGGTTTCAATTGGTCCATTTCGAGTAATTTATTAAAGCAATTAGGGTGACAATTGAGATATTATATCAATATTCTATAAGGACCGTTAATCATTTTACTAAAGATATTATAAAAATTTAATTTGAAAGTTGAAATTGACGTAGTTCGTTTAAAATCAATCCCTCATCAAAAGTGGTACGTTATTTTAAACGAACTAAAGAAAAGATACATAGTAAGCACAAATTCGATCATGGACAAATAAAAAAAAAGTTTATCTATTTACAAAATAACACAATATTATATCATTTCTTTTACTAAACAACCTATATAACAAAAATGTAAAAAATATTTAAAATTATTTGAGCAAATGTTGCGAAAGAGTCTTATTTATTTATATACTCAGGAATTTTTTCTCAAGCGACACATATAAATAATATAGGTCGCGAGGCCGTGCCAGGAGCCGACATCGCATCCCTTCGTAAATAAATTCATCCGCACGCGTCTCTAATTATAGAAGCAAGCATCGCGGCTTTGCGGAAAAGGTTATAAGATAAATTTAGCAAGCATTAGTGTCTAATCAAAGGCTTATAAATGTGTTTTTACTTAATAAATCAATAAATAATCTCGATATTGAGTTGCGAGCGATATTGATAAGGCCGATATAGTTTGCCGAGGTTTTGATAGTGATAGTGCCGTATGCGGGCATAGGCGCCTATGCGTCATCTCCATCGATCAGTGGAGAATTCAACTCAGAATGCGACTCGTTTTGCGAGTGAATAGTAAGGCATTGTTTTATGCGTACGTGAGATCAAAGACCTAATCTTAGGGGTGGTTGACATTAAGGTCATTCTTCTATCGGGTTCGACGGGCACTTGCAAATAATATATTAATACAAATATGAAAAGGCGTTCCTAAGAAAATGAAGTGAAAATAGTAGAAATATCAGTTTCATTTTATTATACAATTGCTGTCAATTTGTGTGCACGTACAGGTTGTGTCAAATAGGATGCATTTAGAAATTAATATTAAGAAAGGAACATAGTTCAGACTATTGAAACTTAAAATATGTATAATTAAAAGATAATATGGGCTTTGTTTAGTCTTTTATTGGTTTTTTTAGCTTTTGATCTAGTGTTTCACCGAATTCGAGACATTCCGTGTTGAGTGGATCTCAACGCCGTACTTGATATTACAAGAAGTGAAAACAATTTTAAATATAATCTAACTCCTCCGAAAGGGGATCGAACCTACAACCGATCGAGTTTGCGGTCAAACATTGTTACACTACGCCACGACTGACATTGGCTTTTTTACCATTTCTATTTAGATTATTATTAACATAGATATTTCTTATATTTGTTAAAAAAATTTGAAGCATTAAATTTGGCAAATATGTTATTCGTTTCTAGGAAATCTTTATCAATTTAGAATGGTGTTTGGTGTTTCTTGGCTTTTTATGTTATTAAATTTCGAGGCGATATAAAATTCAACGAGTCGAATAATATCATATAACAGTTATAAATTAGAATACAAAGAAGATTCATATACCTAGACAAGCTTAGATTATAAATTCTTAGTGGATATTACACGCATAATATTTTGTATACTATATTTTTATAGAACTAATATGTTATATATTTTATTTATTTTTACCTTAATAAATACAAAATACAAAACTTAATTTAATACACCTTATTTATTACATACGTAAAACATAGAATAAATTATGTTATATACTTAGGTGCAAGGGCGAGCATGTTAAGCTTAGGTGGAACAAATTCAATTTTTTGCCTTTTTTATTTTTTTTAAGCATAGTCCCCGTTGTTCTGTTCCCCAGTGTCCAAATATCCAAATATTTAGAGAAATTCTGTTTCAGATATCTGAATGTAATGACATACTTCTAAGGAAATTTGTCGTTGTCATTCGTGCGTGACATATCTCAAATTCTTTATGCGTCTCGTTTATTTATAATAACAAACTATATTTGATGCATATAATTGTAAAAAATAATTTTCTTAATTCCATATTATAGGGAAACATTACACGGGGCAGCCTTTATCTATGAGTCATATTTTGATCAACCACCCGCGTCGTATTTGGGTTAAATAGCATTGTGTAGCACTCTAGTACTTCAGATCAATCGATGCGGGTGAAAACAATACCGTCATGTTGTCAAGATCATGAGAAACGCTTGTATACTTATAAATCCATGATGTTTTTAACATTGTTAAGTCTACGTAAGTTTTTGATAGTATTATAAAATAAATCGGTACGTACGGTTTTGTGTCCAGTTAACGAGTCGGACCACTATTCTTGTAATACGTAACAATGCCTTTAAAGAATTGTAAGAATAATATATTTGTATACTACTGTATTAGTTGTCTTAATGTCAAATAATTTGTATAATACCTAATAAGAATAATTGATGTATGATTAACACAAAAAGTGCTTTTTTTTCTATTTGTAAATGTATATCAAGATTGGCAAAACATAAAGGTATATATTTAGATCACCTCTATAGCTATATACTCTTACTATCTCAATTTGTTAGAATGCGCAATACCTTTTTGGGACCAAGTTCAATTTAAGCGAAGTATCTTAGTATTATCTTAACTTTTCACCTTCTACTCTACTCTACTCTACTCACGGATCTCTCTCTCGAAGATCTCGCTAGTGAAGTTTTTTGTCTTAGACATTTTAAAGCCCTCCTGCTCGTCGCGCACCTACTCGTGTTAAGGTTTTTTAATAAGTTCAAATTAAACTTATACTAAATAGAAAGAAACAAACTTATACAAATAGTTAGTGTGAATTATATCCCGAGAGACTTCATTTAAAAAAATGCACTTTGAGCAGTAAATGGCTCTGCACCAAGCATGTAATGTTTATTTATTTATTATATATTTCATGAGACACAAATACTTCTAGGTGTCATAGAAGAATAAAAATAATCAAATATTTGTAATAACTAGTTTTTTTTTACTTTATTAATGTAAGCCAAGATTTTTATTCAATTGTTCAAAATATTGTATTTTTGTTATCTAACTGTAGTTGACATTTAAATTCATTCAAATAAAAGTTCTAATTTTTCATATAGCCGTCGTTCATAAGTCGTAGAATAGTAATTTTCTCAAAAATCAAAGGAGACAGTGAGAATTTTTGTCGAGCTTGCTCGTGTAACTATTAGGGCGCACCTTTTCAGAGGTTTAAATATTTCACATATGAGCTCGGTAACCTTGAATGGTCAATTAAATTATCACTATAAAGGAATGTTATATTATTTCCATATTGACAAACAATATGAAGAAAGTATAAATAAAAAATAATAAGAGCTATTGTTACTGGTACTATATTTTAAACAAATCACAGAAATAACGCATAATGCATCACGAGCGATGACACATCGCTAATTGATTTTCACAATTCGATGTCATATGCATCTTCATTCCCCAATCATGTCTCCGTTCACTAGAGACTAACTAAACAATATATATCTTATATAACAAATATATTAAAATAAAACAAGCGTTATTTTTTAATGATATGTAACAAATAATAATAAAATATTTATTGATAAACTTAAACATGTTCCTTTTTAATTCTTCACGCTGTTTCCCAAAAAACAGGGAGAACAGGAAGCACCTAGTGTCATGACAATTCGTACTCCACTTTCCGCCATTATCAAGCCATTGCCTGTCGAGTGGCGAAAATCAACGCTGTGCTTTGTCTGATCAGAACGAGGAAATGTAAATAATTTAAATATATTCATTCCAAGTAGTTCCAGAAATCAAACCCACAACCGATCGCGTTTACATTCATATGCTGAACACACTGCACTACAACCGGCCTCAAACTGATTATCATCATTTAAATCATTTAACCCTGAACATAACAATTATAGATTCATTTCAACTTGCTATTTTGTATAATTTGACAGTACGTAATTTGACAGAAATGAAGCTTATAACAATTTAAAGAACTAAATAACTAAACTAAAAATAGAAAAACGCAATGCACATAAATGTTACAGATATCAAGATACGAGTATATAGCAAGTAATCAGACGTTAGAATATACAACTGAAATATATCGAAATAATAATAAAGTCAGGATTAGACAAATAGGTATCACCGAACACAAGCTACTACAAGAAAGTCTTATAAAGGAAGACAAATCACAGTTAAGGAGTGTGGACGTTTTCTAATAATATTATTATTCAAATGATTTCCTTTAAAATATAGCTATTAAGATGAAATGCCGTCCCCTTGATTATCAATATTTATAAATAAATTACGCTATCACAAGGTTGTCGAAATAACGTTGCGTAGGTATTTGACACTGTTATGACGCAATTAGGACGTGACTGAGTGTATATGCTGGTTGTCAATTGAAATACCATTCAAGACAGATAATGTTTTTATTTAAAGAATACATCTTTGCTTAATCATAGTAGGCAAAGTGCATGTGGAGAGTGTAGGGTAGACGGATAATAATATTAAATATTAATAATCCATTAATCGGTTTCGCCAGTTAAACATCACTTGAGTATTCATTATAAAACACAAAAGAAGTGACCCTTTCGGTATAATTGCTGATTATATATAAGTAGGTTAAGAAAAAAATATGGCTCTCCCAAGTGGAACGCGGCACAGATTCGATTAAATACAGGCTTTTGCGCGCTTAATGAGAAATCCGAAAACGGTCAAATTGGAAGTAATTGTGACTACCGATATTTTTTGCCACTGAAATTGAAAGCTTATCGAGATATTCCCTATATACAAGATAGCCGGTAGTTTCTAATTGAAATTCGTACAAAATTAATAAACATGTAATTGCTTAAGTTGGTACGAGAAAGACACACATATAAATAGACGTTTCAAGCAAGCCATAATTCAAATTAATTGGTATTGATTATAGAATATACTTCAGGCTACAATGATTGTAAGCAGTGCTTTGATAATAAAATATATAAATTAAAACATCCATTACAAAATACAGCAATGTGCATATCTAAAGTAATTATAGACAGCGATTAATAACCAGTAAGTGTCCGTAATCTCTTATAATACCATAAAACATTTATGATGATAAGTGGCTTGCCTGTTTAAAAGTTGTTTTCTAAAAAAATATAAGTAATGTAAATCTTAACAAAATTCATTTTCATTTCGATTAATGACATTAGACATATACATTTACCATGTAATTTTAGGTTTATTAGTGGAAATTAAGCCTTATATAAGCTCTCAAGACGCCATGCGTCGCCGAGGGGAAAGGAAGCCAAATTCCATCAGGCATTCATTATGTTGTTTGGCTTTGTTATTGAAAAGAATCAGTAATGAATATCTGCCGTTGAGATAGTTAGGCGTGTCAGTTAGTTAAGATTGACTTAAACTATGGATTTTGCGGTCTGTATTGCATCATTTCTATTGCATTTTCAGTTGTGCTAAATTCTTGTTATACCTTTTTAACTTTGTTTACTTAATGTAAAATGTATTTATATGGTACACCTTTGACAACGACGTTTTTAATGTACAGAAAACGCAAAGCTAATTTAACGTTTACAAAAAAATTTTAAATCTCACTAGAAGCAAGTACAAATTTAATTGTTAAACATATTTTATTTATACAGTGCTTCCCAATAGGGATGATAGGATTTTGATAGCTCACAGCTGCCATTTTGGTTGATTAACATTTGACATTTGTGTTGTTATGTGTTTAGTAATGTTTGCCATTTAAACATGATCAAGCTCACGTTACCTCAACGTTTGGAAATTGTCCCAATTTTCTATCAAAATTCGAAAAGTATTGTCTCTACTCAAAGAGCATTTCGTGCTAAATATGGTCGTCATGGTGCACCGTTTGATGGTTATGTGAACAAACAGAATTGTCGTTACTGGAGTGAGTCAAACCCAAGAGTGGTTCATGAAACACCATTACATCCTGAAAAATTGACTGTTTGGTGCGGATTATGGTACGGTGGAATCATTGGCCCGTACTTTTTCAAAAACGACAAAGGCCGTACTGTTACTATCAATGGCGACCGTTATCGTGACATGTTGAACGATTATTTTTCCTGAAGTGTATGAAATCGATGCGGACGACATTTATTTTCAACAAGATGGTGCAACATGCCACACTGCGACCGTCACAATGGATTTATTGCGTGATAAGTTTGGTGAGTCGGTTATTTCTCGCAACGGTCCTCACAATTGGCCACCAAGATCATGTGATTTAACACCCTTGGACTATTTTTTGTGGTGGTATGAAGACCTTGAACGCAACATTCGAGCGACTATAGCGGCCATACCAGCCGAAATGCTGCACCGAGTCATCGAAAATTGGACCGATCGTATTCACCAGTGCAAAAAAAGTCGTGCAGTTATTTGAACGATATTTTGTTTAAATCATAAATAGCATAAAATTTTCTATCAAATAAAACCATTGAACACGAAATTCGAACATATATTACATATTTTATTTCAATTTCAAAACATATCGTTCTTATTGGGAAACCCCATACATATATCTATTTATTTGTTATTTTATTTTATTAACTTCACGCTTTTATCCCGCGTGGCAGAGTAGATAGAAAGTATCTAGTGTTAAGACAATCTGTACTTCGCTTTCCGCTGATTTATCTATTTGTTTAATTTGATTCAAATTATTACTAAGTTTCAAAATTCGATATAAACGAAAATTAAATGAAACTCAAATATATAATCAGAAAGAACAATATAGTACAAATAAATTAAGTTAGAAAATAAACAAATATGTAACTATTTGCCAATACATCTTTTCTGGATAATGGCTAGCAAATGGCTCCAACGTAAGCGCAAACGCATGCAAATCGCTTATTGGTGCAACAATCAGATCGCGGCCCCGGTCAGCCGTGCAAACGGTCGGTCGTTGACTCTGGTGACATGGGTGAAATGTAGATAGGGAAATTATAAAACCAATCAAAAGCATTACGCGGTAATGCGAATATTGACTTATATATCATAATAATTTGTATTTTTTACAATTACGTAAATAATTTTTTTAATACAAAATAAAACAATTTATTTATAATTTTTATAATGAGTAATATGATATGAAAATTTTGAGGTAAGTTACATAATAAACACTCTATTTTAGAATTCTGTGTAATCATAATATAAAATATTAATCTAACTCAAGATGGAATATAGCGTACACATGCATACTAAAGACGGTGATCATAACGAGCATGTTACTTTGAGATCAACTCAATTTTAGGTCGAGCATGTTTGTAAAAATTAACGAAGCTTGTATTAAGCTTGTATGTTTAGTATAGTATTCACAGCATATCCATATGATACACTACAGAAAACAATAATTTAAGTTACCCATATGTCAAAACAAATAACTGCTTAAGTGAATACTCCATGAGACTCTCAATCTACACATCAGCGAAAACCGCCGCAGACCCCATACGACGGTGGGGTAGGATGACAATGGATTGCTTCCGTCTTATCTCATCAATGAGGAAGCGCCTTTTAGCCTAATTCGACACTATTATCGAACTTGCCATAAAATAAAGAGTGCCTGCTTGTTGTATTAAACATGTCCAATAAGTACTTAGATATTAAAGTTTTTTTATGTGTGGTAGAAAGGAAGATTGTTTTTCATACTACCTTTCTAGAGTCAAACAAAGATGTGGAACAAAGCGGTGAGAGTGGCCTTTGTGTTAGTAACTACGAGTATGACCACTTAACTACATCGGCGATGGTGACAACGGCCTCGTCCTCTCATACGAAGCCATCTTTATATCCATAAAACAGAAGAAGCTCCAATTTTACTAAGGAATACATTTCTTATGATAATTAATTGCAGAATAAATAGAAAAAATTGAAAATATCAGCAATGACAAAGTTTGTCTTTAACCACGTCAAAATATATAAAACAGTTGTTTAGCAACATCAAAGTTAAACAGGTCAGAGTTTCAATCCTGCATCTTAAAGAACTTAATTATATTGTAATCGTAAAGTATAAAACAGCGGCGGCCTGTTCACGAAGCGCACAGCAACGACCTGTGTTCGTTAATGGCGATCTTTTATTGGCCTGGCCTAATAGCCTTCCGTCCCGTATTAATGACGTTTCCATGTTGACCCAGTTAAATTGTGTACTTTTAGTGTTTTTTTGAATGCCATTTCCATAACACATTTCCAATATCCAACAAGAGAAAGTATTTGCATTTTTTTAAATTATAATGTAGAGATAATATAAAGGAATCGATAAATATTTTAAGGGCAAGCAAGAAAGCAATCTCAATCTTTTCTCTGGGAGTCAGTGTGCCAGGAATTTATCTCGCTCTTGTAACGGACAAACGTTCATCGCCTTCCAATCACCTGCCCGAGCAGTCAAAGGGGACAAAAATGTAATAGAATTTTCGAAGCATTTGGCTTTATCGAGAGCAAAAAAAGATAAAGATATTTTACTTAGTTGGTATTTAAAAAATACCTTATGTACATGACATGTATACATTAGGAATACACAGGCAACAACGTTAAAATGTAAATAGTATTGAAATAGGTTTAAGAAAACGAAGCAAGTATTACATTAGATTAAAATTGTAATGTAGGAATTAAATGCTATAAATAATAGACCTACCTTGAGACCGGTTGCGACGGTCGTGAGGTAATGTGTACATATCCAAGTTACAGTTGTAGCTGTAAAAACTAGTATCAGCACAGGTGGAATTACATCGAGTTATTATAGCGCGGAGGGATCCGGTTCTCTCGCATTGATCAGAGGACCGGAGGTTGTTGTGGATGAACATTCATATTCAATTCTGATTACAATTTACAAGTGTGACTTTACGGTACTGTGTAGCTGTTCCACTTAATCCTACCAGTTAAATAAATTTCAGGCCCACTTAATTAAAGCAAGAAATATAATATTACCTTTTAACGCGGTATATATTTTCAATATATGACGTTATTCTGAAAAGTATCGTCTACCTTATCTACTTAATATAGAAGAAATAGTACAAGTAGAAATCATGATATTTCATCGGGAGGCACTATTTAACTTGAGATCATCGGCCTTATTGCCTGAGTGACGCATGCGCTTCTGCTGAGCATCGGTCAATTTACTAAATTTATAGCAGCTGCAAGGTCGCCTAAGGATAACGACCTGATTCGTTCCGCAAAACAAAACATGGTGGTGTAACCGTTAACTCATAAACCATACACATTCGATAGGATTCGATGCAATGTATTCATCTAATCACCGGCTTCCAGTTTCATCTGTATATAACTTCAGTTTACAGGTTAAGCTCGGCCGCTCGAAGGCTTGTCGTTATCGAGTTAACGTTAATTTTCGCTTATAACATTACTTTCAATTTAGTCAGTATGCAGCTCTGTCGTGTAATTCAATTGGACGTGAAGCCAATAGTTTCATTATTAAATGCCGTATTCACTGATTTTTACTTATAAAACAATCATTATTAAATGCCGTATTCACTGATTTTTACTTATAAAACAATTTGTTAATTTCATATTTGTTATATTTTAGAATACTAACACTAAGCTCACTTCTACTTCTACTATATCACTTCTACTTAATTATTATCATATTGAATTGTATCGTATTTAGTTTTCACAAGATTGTTATTATTAAAGTACGATACTTCATTTAATTCTTCATCAACTCGTCAAAGACCGGAATTAGAGGCTGCAACGTTTAAGTTATTAAGGAAGCCTCGCTATGCCGTCTAATGAGATTAACCGCTGCTCGACCCACGTGACCCAAGTTAAACCGACTTGTACTATTGGACTTGTACTGAGGTTCTTTCACACAGCGCTACTCTTAGCGGCTTATCTTAATCCTGCTTCAATATCACGTGTGGTCGAGGCCTTTCAAGTAAAATTCAAGCCAAAAACAAGAATGGCGTTTTTATTTGTCTACATTTTGCAGAGAGAAGATTACCGTGCGTCTATAGAATGGCAACCTATATAAGGTCGTTAATTTATTTACAGCAAGTTTTTTGATTATGCTAATATTATCGGAATAACTATCACCGGAAACAAACCTCTAACAATCTCAATTCAAAGAAACTTAAAAAAAAGATTGGTAATAAATTCCAAAAATAATAAGTGAACTTAAGTAATGAAATTAGTGACTTTGTCTATTATTTTGCATTTTATATTCTAAAGCGCAATTTACATTTAAGTATGCCCTGAAGCATGACAAGCAAAACGCGCATATCAACTCGTGCGATCAGCTAGCAGGCAAATGACCGTTCCTTCATCTTTTGATCCTATACCATTACTCTAATACATCTCATCTGTTAAGCGTTCAAGTTTAGAACTTAAATGTGACAGTTTGTTCATGAAATCCAGTGAACAAGTCTCGTGATATTCGGATACAACAAAGTAGGCCACTGCATGATTGCCCAATGTTTTATTAACGAAACATGCATTCAGTATTTTTGGCTTACAGCGGCAAATATTTATAGTTTCACTTTAGTTTTAATTTATGATTTTTATGTCACAGAAATAATACCACAGTTATGTAACTACGGAGACATATATGTTTAATATCAATTAACTTTATTTATTCGGTTATAGTAACAAAATTCTAAGATAAAACTATATAGTACTTTATCGGAATTTGTGCAATAAAAAAATTAAAACTCAACAAGAAGGAAACTGACAAACCTATTACAACTTATAGAAAGAGTATTGTTAGGCTATTTCTTGGTATTTACAAATAACTAGATTATAGCTATGTTAAATATATTGCGCAATTAAGAATCTTTCCTCATGTCAGGGAGAGATTAATATAAATTTATGAGATTAATATAAATTTTCTAACATGTCTAATATTTTAGAAGTAGGTAAATTACGTTGTAAAAGCATTAAGGTTAACCTAAATAAATATAATATTTACATTAAACCATAATTATTATTAATAGTTATTTAAGGTAGACTAAACTCTTGCTTGTATCGTATTATGATCCTTTTTAAACGGTGATGACATATTAAATGATCATACATGGCTATGTAATACGGTGAGCAGTTTGGTAATCATTGTAATTTTATATTTTTCGCCACATTTTATTCTATAATAAAAATGTGCCATCAGTTTGCACGAAATTATTATATGAATTGAGGGTATGTGTATATTTTGATGATAATTTTAATGTAACCTTTGGTAACATTTAATATATTTTACAGAAATCATTATAAGAAATGATAACAAAAAAATAGTGTATACGCAATATTTTTAATCAAGTGAGACTACAATTAGATATTTATAAATAACAACATATGTTATGTTAACAAAACGAAAAATTGTGAATTAAATAGACACTATATTTTATATGGACGTAGTAAGTGTCGTAAATCGGTGCCTTTAGGTAAATGTAAATTCATTCCCTGGTGTAGACTCAGTCTTATTTATTTAACTCTTAAGTGTCCTCAGTAACCTCTCAACAGCACTGCACGAGTGCTCAATTTTAGGGCCATGACCTTTAAGCGCTCTCGTTGAGTACAAACCGCCCCAGAGGACCTCACCAGCTCCTATATCGAGAATACTCCAGCATAATTTATACACAAGTTTCTTGGGGTCGTATTTTTAAATTAAATTTATTTATGAGTTTGCGGACAAAAGAGAAAGTTGGAGACGCGTGTTCATAACTGTTCAATGTCAATTAAACTTTTAAGTTGTTTTAGCAATTGTACTAAACTCAAAGCAGTTGCAATTTCTATCAAAATAGTTAAATTTTTACTTAAGAGTAAAATCTAGTATTAATACACTAAAGCATTGTATTGCTACAATATTATTTTACTAAATATATAATATTCCAAAGAAAATCAAGAATTATACTAGTAAATAACGTACCATAATATTATACAATATCTAAATTATAGGTTGGTAACAAATATTACAAACAATATTTAAAGAACTACCTAATATTTGAGCAACCCTTACGCATACGAGTATGGCAGAAATCCATAAATCTTAGTCTGTTACTAGTTACAAGCTTACATAAATAATAATCATAAATTTATATGTGAGCCCTCGCCTAGTTGTAAAACATAAACGCTTTATGTGTATTCAAATAATTATTTTGTAAAGATTATAAAAAATTTTAAACTCAGTCAAGTCAGAAATAAAAGAAATTACAAACAGTATAAGGGTTAAATTACAGACAAATTACGTTACAATCCAATTGAGGGTAATTTTATATTTAAAGTAAAAGTTTACCTAAAAAAATTAAACGTACAATTAAAAAGGGAGTTAGGTGTCGTTATGATTGACTGCCAGCTATCCATGCAGATATGTAAGCATAACAAATCAATATTTAAAATTATGTATCTATAAATATTTAACTCGACTCTGAAACCGAACTTCCTATAATACATTTTTTAACTATTGCGAGCATGGAGTTATCTTTCTAAAAAGTATCTCGATTATAATTTGTTGAAAATTCATTATTAACATTGATAAAATAATATAATACCTTTTAATACGCTGAGACATATTAACGTTTACTGATTTTGTTTTTTAAAAAATCCGATATTGTACGAATTATCTTAATCCCATATTTCCTACTGACGTAGTTTATTGTAATTCGTGTTTAATATCCCTTCCCTTATCATTTATTATGATATTAGAGGACAAATCGAAAAACCGAGCAACAGTTTGAGCATTGACATTTAAGCATTTGTAATATAAACTCAAATTAACGATGTCATCAATCATGACAACCTAGGGAAGGTTTGGAATTTAAGCAATAAGACATAATGACAAGTCACCGTCGAATTTGTAACAGCCCGTCACTGAAAGATTCCTTTGCAGAGTGTATTTGTATATATATTAGTATCTTATTTAGGAATATGTAAACTAATAATACAGTAAGCCAATACGGAAATAAGGCTTAAATCTGTATAAAATAATAATGCACATTTAAATGTACAAATCCAAAAATCGAGAAAGCAAAGAATGTTCATTTGTTTAGAGGATAAAAAATCTTAATTTAGATTTTTCTTTTTAACCTTATAAACTTTTACTTCGATGCCCACGAACTTAAGTAATACAAACCAGTCTTAAATTATTAATTTACCAAAAAAATGATTACTTTGACGGTGACAATTTTTCCTAATGTATCCCGAGCTGGGTAAGGCAGCCAGCCAATAAAGCAAATAGCCAATGTTCTTGACCTTCCAAGTTAACCGAGGGTACCCCCACCTTCATCCAGCCCCGCGGGTCCGCATTGCAGGCAAACTAAAGGATTTATATAAAATCAAAGACAAAACTTACATCATTTTAATGCTATTAAAGCCTTTTGATCTAGCTTACAGATATGATATTAATGCATCTTTTTAAAATCATAGATTTAGGATGAAAGGCCTTAACTTAAGCGTACTGGCTGTACATGTGCCAAAATTGTTGCGATTCCACGATTTAAGTTATGGGAACCATGACCACAATGGTAAGTATAGGTTCAGTATGGTATCCAGGTCAAGGGTAAGTATAGGTTCACTGCGTTTAAAACTACGGAGGGTTTATAGTTGTTATATGGCCAAAAGACTTCTCTTGTCGTGGCTAATAGAGGGGAAGGTAACAAAACAGAACAGATTTCTTGCGGCAGTTCTATTTGTAAATTTGTAATGTTTTCGAAACCATTGTTGAAAAGTAAGTTTTTCATATTATTACAATTTAATTAAATTAAACCAAAGCCCAATATATAGAGGTATGTATTATGACTATCAAATCTAAATAAATATAAGTTACAGCTATTACGTAGCGGAAATATAAGCGAAGCAATTTAAGGTCCGTATAATTAATATGTTTGTTTACAGAAAAGTTTTAGCAAGAATTGACTTCAAAAGGACTTACAATATGTTCTGAAACTTGAAATGTCATTTATATTCTGATTACGACAACTTATATAATTCGACCCGATTAATTATATACTTTGCCTGTATATTATGAAGCAATCAATAAACAAATAGTATGTTTTCAACTGCTACATGTCATAGGTATATCCCAAAAAATGATACATAAATGTAACGTGACTCATAATATTGAAATATAATGTTTCCCTTTTGTGGACCTTTTATAACTCACACCAATCTTCCAAATAGAAAAAGTAAAAAACCCGATGAGTCACAGGCGTCCTTCACCTCGGTCGTTTCGATATCCGCGTCCATAAATTTTGTTGGTTTAGTTCTAACCTAGAACACCATCCGCTGCACGAAATACTCGCATAGTATTAAAAATTCTTTCAGATAGCGAAACTGTTAGAGAAAATAAAACAAAGCATAATAAATTATTACAAACGATATCGATCATTTTCATTTACTTCTAAATTTTTAAATTCTTAAACAAATTTATATAGAATGCTGAATTCAAAATTTAGAAAACTTGCATTTTTATGGGATATGTTTAAGCCATTTTTTTGATAACAATTAATTTATGGGTTTAATTTTTTTATAACAATTAATTTATGGGTTTAAACAAGTAATAATTATACTAAACTAATCCAATATACCTCAGATTAACTCAAACGTAAACATAAAGCGGTGCTAAAGTCACGTCATATTTTAATTCATTCAACGTGATGACGTAAGTCTGAGGTTCCACGTCATTCTTTTACTGGGGTATTAAAATAATATAATTAAAATACACATAGAATCTTGACTATTATTTCAACTCTATCTTTGGCAAGAGATTCATAACGTGACTTTTTTTACTTAACAAATTTTTTAACTTAACAAATTGGTTTTACATAAAGGTATAATACTCAAAAAAAATATTTAAATATAGGTAAGCCTGGGTAATTATCTCTCTATATCACTGTGTCCTTATTACTTTAAATATATTTTTAAAATGTTATAATGTTCAGTATTTTATACCAGTCACAATGAAATCAACTCCAATACGCGAAGCATTTCAACTGCACGAAAGCAACACTTGTGCACTTTCACCAAGAACAAATCGCAATTAACGGGCCATTAAATTAAATGATACAATACATACACGGATGTAACCTATCAATTTCACAGATATTCTTTTTATAATAAGGAACTACTCAATAGCTAAAAACGCATCAAATAACACGTTTGACTAAAAAAAATGAAAATATAGGTAATGATTTGAAGTTATTAAATATTGTTAGACTCAGACATTATAAAATATCATTTTCTTCGTCTTAGGACTACGTCGGTAGACTTTTAAAATTAGAGTAAAATACTATCAATGCCACTCATATTATGGAACGTTTCTAATTCTTTGATTTTCGTGATAAGATATAACTATTAAATAAAACTATGAGTCACTGATATATTGCGTGGTTTAATAAATTATAAGTACATAAAAATTTTCGTTTGTTTTGTAATATTTTAGTAACAGTACAATAATTTAAGAAAGTGTGTAGAAATGCCTACAAGTTGTTCAAGTACGCGGTCTACACCATATTACTTATCAATATCGAAAAAAAACTATACGAGCTTAAATAATTTTAAGTTGTGAAGTAAAGTAGTAAATCACGAAAGGGGTCATTGTTTACACTAGTTAATTAAAATACGATTATAATCAAAAGATTTATAATTCATAAATCCACAATTATCTATATACTTTGTACGCTACAAAATATATAAGAGTGATGAGACATTATAGCATTCTATTTGTTTATATAAAGTGAAATAGTATTTTATCCAATATAAAGAGAACCCAAATAAAGTAATTTTAACAAAAATAACATAAATTAAATACATAAATACCTAATATTATGAGACAAGGTCTATGCTGTTTGGGTACGACAAATAAATAGTTTGGAGGACGAATAAGCCGTATTATGTTGTGAATGTCACTGAGTTACTGTTTGTAAAATCTGTATGTTTAATTAGAGTGAAACGAATTACAATTACATTTATTTTTAAATGTGTGTGTATATATGAATGTGTCGATGGCAAGCGTATATCGTTTATTCAGCTACCTAAATTACTTCTGTACATTCAATAAACAATTTTGACGTTTGAATTGCTTCATAAAGTAAACCACCATCCTCATAGTAATTTGCAATAACAATATTGAAAGTGTTCAGATGTTTGCTTTGTCGACTATGTCGGTAAACTTGAACAACAATTTCATAATGAATTTAATAGCATTTTGATACATAAATAAGACAGAATAATAAATAGTCCTTGAAACACTGTTTACTCTATTAAAGGTGTCATAATAAAAATAAAATAAAATTATCACATCTTTCTAATTGTTATATATTCCGGTTGTGTGTTTCTAATCCTTTGTTAGCACGAAGTAAAATATATTGCAAATTCGAGTGGCAAGTCGTTTGTATTGCATCGTATTTTGCAAGGCACGCATAACGACGGCGTTCGAAAGTGTGTCAAGATTGCAATAGCTACATGATTCGAGGCGATTGAAAATAAAATATAACTTATCAAAATTGACATGTATCATCTTTACCAGTAAGACATATACAAGAATATCAAAGTAAATACTACATATTGAAGGAGTCCGACTGAAAATAAAAAAGGTAATATAAATGCAAATACCGAACATAACATTCACACTGGACCAGACGCCATTGTCAGCTCTGGCGAAATGCCACCCCTCATATTCGCTCAAAGGAATCATGTGATATTATTACAACATAGTTTCTATTGTTATCAGCTTTCGACAAAATTCTACAATGAACTAACAAATAGACCGCATATCAAAAACGTTTTTCATCATAGGCAATGCGACTTTCTCGTGAGTAAACGTTTTACGCAACAATAGGTGAACTATTGTTTTCAAAGCCATTCACGAAATCGCCCACATAGAATCACGCCTTACAGCACTTCAGGTTAGAATGGCAATGAGACGGTGATTAATAGGCTATGTCGTGTCTATTTTCCGACATACATTTACTAGTGTGCTAAGAGATGAATTTCTAAATAGGTATTATTGGCATGTTGATGCTTTTTTGGTAAATGTTCCAATGTATATATTCGTTGCGAGACCAATATAATTTAAGAAAACAAATGACATTTTATTAGAAACACCGATTTTATTACTATATTTGTTAAAATCCTGAAGAAAGTTAATAACAATAATATTAAACAAAGTTTAAGTTTACTTGTTCTACCAGCTATCATCAAAAGATATTTTTTTGCTGGCACATATATTACCTTTTTTTGATATTTATAAGAATTTATTTTATAAGCACATTTCTTAAGCTGGAATATAACACATTATAGCTCTAGAACCCATTACGTGTGATCCTCGTTTGTCAGCTGATAAATATGTGAGGACAGTGATTGATGCAGGGTTGGAATATTTCTATTTTACGTGATATAGAATTCGACATTTAGTCTTACTAAGTTACATTATTATTATCTTTATAAAAGTGTTATCATAATTGTGAGAAGAAATAAGATTATTTATATTGTTGTAGTGTTCAATTAACGTAAACAACTAAAAACATACCTTCAAGTATGATCCATAATATTTAGTAACGTACGGGCTATCGCATTGTGACAGCACCATAATCTCCTGCTGAATGTCTTCAATCTCATCTTCGGCTTCCTCAAGGTCAATTATTTTGATGGCAACGACTTGTTGTGTTCTATTGTCAACGCCTTTAAACACCTCACCGAAAGAGCCCTTGCCGATCTTCTCTTGTTTTGTGAAGATCAGCTCAGGATCGACCTTCTGTGAAAAGAAAATAAATATTAATACTTTTATGAAAACTTCTAAATTATTCTATAATTGAGAAAAAATATTATTATATTATTAATTATTTCTATTGTTGTATGATTTTTTCAATGTTCTTTATATTAATAAACGATAATGGAAACTATAAACGTGATATAAATCTACAAAACAATCATAATCGCAAAAGAATGTGATAGGGTATTAGTGGCGACAATGAAATTGAAAAATGTAAAAAGATAACATTCCAATTGCAAGTGTATCTAAGTAGACTAATATACAAACAACGTAAATTTATACAATAAAATACGAGCCTCTATAAAGATATAGAAAAGTAAGAAGTATAAAACAAAAAATATTTTAAAAAATAAAATCAAAGTTAAACAAATTAATTATGTCATATAACGCAATTTGTTATAATTGAGCATCGCTGTTTTACTTACAAATACTTAAAGAAGAAAGTGTTCATTTTTACAATTAATCCCAAGACAGCTAACGAGTCAAGACCTCTTGGCATTTAGATGACATTGCTGCAGAGTCAAGGCTCGCGGGCTGGCTGGTACGTGACAGATTTACAAAACATACGGTTACTGCGTGAAAAATCGATTGTTATTTAAATTTTAACTCACTTTGTCCTAAATTGTTTTCAATTTATTCATGAATTCATTAGTTAGCACTGTTTAAATTCTTTGGACATGAAGAAATGTTTGTTGCTATACGAGGAAAGAAAAATTATGTAACTTATACAAGTACTTGGAAGTTAAAATCAGAAATAAAAATTGAATATTTGTTTTTGCGTCTTATAACAGATTTGATTTTCTTTCAGAATAGTCATATTATGTGGCTACTTCTGTTTATATTTACTTTGCGTGGTAAGCGAACTAACCTTTGGGTATTTTCGTTTATTCAAATTTACAACTAAGTAATGATAACAATATATATATATATATATATATATATATATATATATGTATATATATATATATATAGTATGATGAGCTGGGCTGGATGAGGGTTGCGGAGGACCGGGATGTTTGGCGCAAACTTGGGGAGGCCTATGTCCAGCAGTGGACTGCGATTGGCTGACGACGACGACGACGATATAGTATGATAAATGAAGATAAATATACGCATCTATTTTTCCAAAGACAATTAGTTGTTTATATGTTATATAAGAAGCAAAATACACCTACATTACATATACAAAAATAAAAAGGTAATATCAGATTGGTAGCACGTGGATCATTTTATCTGGGTTACTCGAGGGACATTCTGAAAGACGTGACCAGATTGTACAAAGCTTACAAGTTATTGAGAAGCAGAGCTCTAATATTTTTCACCACTGCTATATTTTGAGCTAAATAACTAATATCGACTTAGATAAATAGATCACAAAATCTTTGTATTTTTGTTCATTAAAAATACTTTCGAAATGAAAATATACATCAAATTTTACACAAATGAAGTCAACACAAATGGACCCTCCATCAGGAAGGTCCATTTGTGTAATAATATTGAGAATAAAGATATTATTAGGTTTAGTCCGATTTGAGAAAATGAAAAAGACGAATGTTATACAAACCAAAAAAAGTTAATAGAAACGGGCTCAATCCCGTCTTTGTTGAGACGTTGTTCCAATTTTAATTAAAAAATGGTGGTCGTGTACAGCAGAATCAGATAACGACGGGCAAGATTAAAACTTCCTTTGTAAATGGTAACGAAATTTTTAGCAAATACAAAGGACACCTTTTCAGACTTTTCTCCATACTTCATTTGCTCTGAATCGTAATTAAAAACTACATCATCCATCCAGTATTTTAATACTCATATGAACGAAGCTCCTATATTTATTAAAAAAAATCATATTTTATATCGATTTGGTCTATAATATTAGAAGGTATGCCATAATAATGCAAAATATACATAAAAGTTTTGATTTATCAAATATTTTGACAAATATGATATAGTACTAAAACAAAATGATTTTAATATAATATAATTTCATGAAAATATAGAAATTTCGGACAGAAATGACAAAATGTAGCAAAAATAGCACCTCAATTACTTTTAAAGTATGCCTATATTGCGTTATAGTTTATAAATTTATTTTTTTACTTGATAAATATATCTCAATTCATAAGAAAGAGCAATAAACGTAATAACTCTGTTTGTACTTTCTACCCCAAAATTGCAACATAAATGACGTAACTTAATGCCGCATCCTGGCATTATAGACTAGAGATAAAAAATCCTGGATTACACATCGAAGCCACAGTAATATATATTCAATATCAATTAATTCAATTAATAGGCAGAACCGTAACGCTGCCGCAAAGGGTCGTTATGAGTAGTTTTTTTTATATTAATACCATGTGCTTTGATCATTGACTCGGATTTTTAAAATTAATTCAAAAAAACTAAATTATAACATTATTGAAACATAGAAAAATTAATAAATATACCTAGTAATTGTAATATCAAAAGATTGATTGCGATAACAATGGGGTCAAGCTCTAAATAATCAAGGTGTCCCGTTTAAACATTCATTCAATTTTGTTACTAAATTGAACAACATTTTATGTTTATGCTAAAAACACTATCTTATCAAAGTACTAAAAACGTCACAGATAAATGTAGCCATCATTTTTAACAGATTTATTTATATGTGGCGAATGAAGAGTATATTTTTTAACGGTATGTTTAACATAAATATTATATAAATTATAAAATTACTTCTACTAACAGATATTATATATTATATATTTATAAGAACAGAATATTATATATTTATAAGAAATATATTTTAGATCAGAATAATAATATTATGTGTACATAATTGAGAAATAGATTAAAAGCTATCTCGGTAGAAAATATCGCTGCTAGCAGTCTGCGCTTGTCCTCACGCCTACATTTACCATTCATTAGATTCTACCCTATATAGAAACTGCTCGATAAACAAGATATACTGAAATGCGAATATTTTTTATATATACTGTCATACGTATTGCATAAATATTGTATAACTTTGCACATATATACGCGGAAGAATAAAAATATTATTTTTGGAGTAGTTATATATTTTAAAATAGAAAGTCAGAACAAAACAAGTAGTTACAATATACGAAGGGCTACAAGGCAAATACACAGATTAATGTTAACGTTTGTTATATATAAATATTAGTCATTGTATGTAGCAATGAAAGCCTACAATTATAAACTGCCAGAGACGGGATTTAATAAATTATCATTAGATGAAATCGTAAGTTATTTGCTTAGTTTAAACACTTAATTGTCGCTGTCCGCGCAATATCTCATCGGTTGCATGAACTCTTGTATCTAATGAAAGCAATGTTTATACTGTTTTTTGTGTTTAGAGGCCTACGTACAATTTACTAACGTCATGAAATCATATTTTAGATAACTATTTATCGGGCGACGCGTTCATAAATAATATTTTTAATTATTGCTAACTAACATTTAAACACTTATATAAAATTAGTAACTTAACACGAAAAAGTCAATAAAGTTTATATTGGCATATATGGCGAATTTTAACTTACATTATTAGCTGTATTTTTACTTTGGGCAGGTCGTACGGGAGCTGGCCGTACTGGTTGAGGCGGTACTTTTAACTGCCTCCTGTCAAACGAAGATATATTGTTTCCAGACCAACTCCATCTACCAGGCCCATTACTTCCATGGGGCAAAGAATATGAAGACTGAGGTCTCAAGTGCCGTGGGGTAGGTCCTGACAATATTGGCCCTGAAGGACCACGTTGTGGGGGGCCACTAGAAGGGCCACTGTGGCCTTGTATATAATGGTAATGCGGCGGATTCGACACAGCTGCACCCCACATATTAAAAATTAAACACTTATCATTTAGATTCACTATTTAAAACACATCACTTTATTACACCAATGATAAATATACACTGGCGGGGCATTCCACATTTTTTAAGCGTTTTATCATGCTTAAACGATAATTAACCGATAACTACCGTTTATATATTAATCACTTGATAAAATATCATTGCAAGAATTAATTAAAAGCAGGCGAACGAGGCAATGGTTCACAAAGAAAAGACTGCTTAAAAACACTAGCACTTGGAAAGCCTGAACCGCCGGACGTAGCCGAGACGCGTGAAGAATAAATTCGTGTTTGATGGACAATTGTTTCGACGAAAAAGGTGGCTAACGTATTCAGACTATATGAACGAGTATATAAAATGTTACTCCTCGAACAAATCAGTTTACCAATAAAATATATTTATCGATGTATATATAGAAATACTAGTAGATAAGATTTAACTATAACCGGTAAAAAGTTCACATCACTGAATATCGGAATCCAATGGTAACTTAGACCGTCACTAGTTTCCACTTCACCGGACACCTCAAGAGAAATCTGTCCCGACAGCAACTAATCCATAGTTATGGATGGCGTGTGAGTTACAACGCATTTGAGTGTAGACTGGTTGCGTGATGCCAATGGTCGTTAAGCGTTCCACATCGGCCGTCCTGGCAATTGCATTATGATTTTTCGCAAGGGAGAGCGGTGGAGCGACAGACGCGCGGGCGGCAGGCGGTGAACGGCGTCAGCGAACCGTGCAGCACCAGCTGCTAGCTACGCCGCAGCAGCGTCGCGGTACTTGAGTATTCATCAAGTGCTTGATGAAATGTCTCGTCCAGAATAAATCCGTATGAGAGAAGCAGAGGGACAGACCAATGAAAATGAAAACCTATATATTTAAAAATGATGGCAATTTAATTTAAGCGGTTTTTAAGTCATAAACATGAGTTTCAAGTCCGAAATGGACTTGATTACAATCGTATTATTTCCATTCAAATCTTAAAAAAATGATTTTCTATCTAATTTTTTAATGGGACGCATTTATATATTTTTACATTAATAAATTTAGCTAAAGCTTCCCATTACATACCAACATTTATATTCTGTGCCATATCGGTGATGGCAGTGTCAGCATGTTGAATTGTTCTGAAGAGTCACCGTCCGTTCAATCGTGTTCTGAATATCAACTCTCTTGGACGACCTTTTCTACTACGGCAAACTTCATTATAACTGTTGACATTGGGCAATGCGACACACATACATTATGACTTACGACCCGTTAGACATAGTTCAATTAAAAAATTAAAATATTTTTTTACAATATAAAAATGTGTGTAGGTACTTTTTTATTTTTGGTATAATTTTTAAAATATTATTCACATACAAACACACATCTGACAAACTTTATAAATGAAGTTGTAGTTTAACTAAACATCCCATTTGCGTCACATCGGAAACGCATTAAGCGAACGCGACGACGCCATAAGAGCGCAATATCCGACCGGCAGCATACTGTACCGGTGCTAATGTGTAAACCAGGCCTGATGTCGAATATAACATACCTGCTATATGTGTTTTGTACTGTACAGCTAACAATTTATAACTTCATTTTGATCGTATACAAAGCAAAAGCTTTGCCAATATATTGATTGAAAATATTTTTTTATATTTGTGGGCTTACTTAGCGTGCAAGTGTTTGTTTTTCCAACTAAACTTTGTCCGTTTTATAAATTCGATTACCAGCAGCAGACATCTCGTAAACTCTATAAGAAATCCAATAAAATGTTTACAGTCTAGCGGCGTCTTATTTAAGAGCACTCGATTTATTTGATCTGAACAGACTCGTGCAGCGAGCGCAAATGCAATGGTCCGAAAAGAGCTATTTCCACCTGAAGCGCGAATGAGAAAATCGGTGCATTGTCAGAGATGTATTTCAACTCAACCAAAAAACAAGGAAAAGATATCCATTTAAATGGTGTAGATTTAGTAAAAGGTTGTTATGTAAGAAATTTATAACTGATATAGTACTTTAAAGCCAACATGGCGTTATTTTAACATTAAATATAATGATAATATCTCTATATTATAATGATAACATATATATTATCATACGTTTAATGTTAAAATAACGTCATGTTGACTTTAAAAGTGACAGAACAAGCAGCTTCAGGCTTTGTGCTGCATAGTAGGGTAGTCAAAGACAATCTAGTATCAAAATATTTAATTTTCATATTACCCGCATTTTATTTGGTTTTTTTGTTATTGGCCAATTTATATGGCGCCGTATTTTATATGGTTATTTAATGAAAAATAGTTATGTTACAAAAATCCATGATAGGTCCCACAAGTTGTGGATTGCTACTTTAAGAGACAAAATTTGATGTTATAGTATAATTTGAATATATTACGATAACTACAATCAAAAAGGTATTAAAATATTTATTATGTTTGGTCGTTTTTCGTACGTCGACTTCTCGGTAAAAGTCGACGTTTTATAGTAAAATTTCATTTAAAATTTACAATAAAAACAACTTCACAAAACGAAAAGTAGACACGCTAGCGCAAAGTATTCATTGAAGCATAACATAACATTCACGCGCACTTCGCGTAACAAATCAGTCAGGTATGCAAATAGAAGAGATTTATTTATTTTGCATAGTGAAAACATAAATTAAAACGTATTCAAAAATAACATCTATTGCCATCAATTTATTTATTATCATAAGCTTTTTTACATTATATAATAGAAAAACATATTGTAATTCGTATATAATAAATTTAAAATATTAAATATAGTTTTCATATAAATTAAGAAACATTTTCATATTAAAATATTTATGAAATAAAACAAAGTACTGAAAAATTAAAATGATTAAGTTACTTTCACAACAAAAGTTTATTTTAAAAAATTAAAGCAATGTTAAATAAATTGTGTTACTTCCAAACAATATGTGTTACAACTGTTCTATTATTTCACCTTAATAAATTATACTATTGACTTGCAAACTAAGGCCTTGATTCATACTACTTATAATGTCGATTGCTCTTGGTCCTATTTTGGTTTAATAAATGCTATCTGCTTATTGTGGGATAATTGCATTTTTAAAGCATTCATTTATTTATTTTGGCTTTTATGTTTATGCGCATAACTGAGGAGGCAAGAGATTGGTGTCAAGACACTTCGTTCTCCACAATGCGCCCGAAATCGAGGCATTGTATGTTGAGTGGCGAAACTCAATGCCAAGTTTTATCTTACCAGAGCTAGGAATTAAAAATAATATAAATACAATATTTACCCTGAAAAGAGATGAAAATCCACAAGCGTCGTGTTTAGAATCAAACAAACAATACGTATTTATCATAATTTTTTATCTAGATATAAAATGATAGTTTTTTTATCTAGATATAATATATTAAAAACTAAAATATTGGTATAATAAAATAACTAAGAGGATTTAAGCAGTATAAACTAAAAAGAAAATTAAACGTTTTTTTTACACACTTTTCTCTTATACTAGTTACGCTATACATTAATATGTATAACTAACTACACAAACATATAAATTTTTACTTTCAATTAGCCTTATTGAATATAATATTATTCAATGAACTCTTTTCATATCAATGTGTGGACAGTTCTTATGGAGTGTAATTTTGGAAAGTGCCCGTTAAGTCTGACGGTCACGCAACATCGATCGAGTAAAGGAGCAATCTGAATTAATGATAAGTGATACAGTGTTAAATACTTGGGTTACGCGGCAATTATATGAATGTATATTTTCAAGTAAGTCTTCAAAAGAGTAAGTATGTACTCATTTAAAACTTCAAATATAGTTTTTTAATTATTATACATTTGTGATGCCAAGATTCTATTGATAATTTTTCCATGGTAAAATGCCAATCAGGTACTCAAAAAAATAGACTTACAATAAAATAGATAACTCTAGAACATCGACAGTATATAGTTAATTATCATTAGACTGCAATTGCAATACTAATGAAGTGCATTTTACATAACCACAGTCAAGAAGACACAACCTATGCAATAAGCACGAGAAACCTAGTTCCAAGGTCATTACAACACTAGTAATTAGCATGAATTACAGCTGTTAGGAGTAGAAATGAGTTGGTATACGCTTACACACAGTTACACACAGTCATGGTCGTGACGAAATACTTAACGTCGGCTCAACCTATAACCTTAGTAACCCACTTAAAAACAAGATTCCGAATGCAACATAAATGTCACTTGAGCATGTCATGATCAAAATATAAGTAGATATAAAGTTTTATATTATGGAAATTAAATTCAAGATTGAATCTCAATAAATGTAAATGTTAGCTACAAATATTAATACTAGATTAAAAAGCATGCAACGTCAGTAATAGAATTATGTTATATACATAATCTGCAATTTGTGTTGTGAATGAATCTTTTTACTTTTTTAAGTACAGTACAGTAACAATTGTCTAAACGATGCTATAAAACTAAGAACTGCACTTTGTTAAATTACACATTATGAATAGTACAATTCAATAAAATTAATATGTCTACAAATATGGCTGTTATTAAAGTTTAACTTGGCTCTTTAGTTTGGACCTCTCAAAGTCTACATCAGTATATTAACTCAATTAGCGTAAAAATACAATTGTTACTCATAATAAATAATCAACATATGGCTTTACTTAATTCAGTTAAACTAGCAAGAATTATTTGTAATCTCAACAATGATCATATAGCATACATAGGTATATTTAATTGCGTAGAGTTTATTACTTTAAGTATATTTATCATTTTTTTTGAAAGTCAGAATTTAATCCTATATAGAAAAAAATGAGAACAAAAAGGCTACGATTACTCATGTTCGCGGTGTTAAAAAATTTCAAAAACAAACGTATATATCATATTCTTTTGAATTGGATTTAATCCCATAAAGTGCCAATGCTTAACAACCCTCCATGATGCAAATTCACAGCAATCATTGTTAAGGATTGATCGAGGAAACAATCCTTAGTTTCACCCATATCAGTGCATACATATATTGATCAAGACAATACCGATTGCCCCTAAATGCTGCTTAAATTTTCATAATATTCAAATGTATAATCTATACACAGGTAGTCGCTACTAAGTGAGATAAACGATTGTTTGTACTGGTATATATCAATAAAAGTAAGTCGTAAGTTTGTACTGGTATATATCGATAAAGTAAACATTTTATATTTTTTTCTATTTGTTTGCTTGTCTGTTTTTCTGTGTTTTTGTGCACGTTAATCTCGAAAACGGCTTAGCCAATTTAAAAGTAGTTTTCACTCTTGTATATTGGCAATCGTCACTTAACATTTAGTGCATTTTTATTTCAATCGTTTCATGATTTTAAAAAATATATCAATTTGAAGTATTTTTAGATGGAGTTCAGTGAAGCGACGCTGACAAACGTACGGGCATTTACTAGTATAATAAATATTATTTTTGATTAGGACTTAAAAATAAAACCTCATTTAAATATACATATCTATCTATCATATATATATATATATATATATATATATATATATATATATATATATGTATATATATATATAGGATTAAATTCTGATTTTCAAAAAAAATTATAAATATCCTTAAAGTAATAAACTACGCAAATAAATATACCTATTTTTGCTATATGATCATTGTTGAGATTACAAATAATTCTTACTAGTTTAACTGAATTAAGTAAAGCCATATGTTGATTATTTATTATGAGTAACAATTGTATTTCTACGTTAATTGAGTTAATATACTGATGTAGACTTTGAGAGGTCCGAACTAAAGAGCCAAGTTAAACTTTAATAACAGCCATATTTGTAGACATATTAATTTTATTGAATTGTACTATTCAGTGTGTAATTTAACAAAGTGCAGTTCTTAGTTTTATACCATCGTTCAGACAATTGTTACTGAATGTACTTAAAAAAGTAAAAAGATTCATTCACAACACAAATTGCAGATTAAATATATATATATATATATATATATATATATATATATATATATATATATATTCGCTTCACGCTTTTATCCCGCGTAGCAGGGTAGGCAGAAAGTACCTAGTGTCAAGACACTCTGTACTTCGCTTTCCACCGAATTCGAGACATTGCGTGTAGAGTGATGGAACTCAACGCCGCACTTTGTCTTACCAGAGCGAAGAAGTGAAAATAATTTAAATATAATCACTCCTCCGAGTGGTGATCGAACACACAACCGATCGCGTTACAGTCAGACGCTGTCACGACCGGCCTCATATATATATATATATATATATATATATATATATATATATATATATATATATATATATATATATATATATTATATATATATGTCAAAGCATATCTTTAATTTTCCTTTTACAGCCTCCCTATACATGATTGAAAGGTACTACAAACAACACAAGCAACATGATAGATGAGCACAATGCCTCACCTTGCTAGAAACTTCTAAATCGACAGATAGGTTATTTTAGGTATGTGTTTTATGATATTCTACTAAAACTATTGTGAGAGCAATCGTGAAAGAGTGGGATAGCGTCTGAAATTACGATATTTTAACTATTTTCATTTTTCTTCTCTGATAATATACCGTTACGGTTCTGCTTATAACAATTTCTAGAATTCAAGCGGAAAGTAAGAGCGGAATGCCTTGACACTGGGTTCTCTCTACCCATTGACAGAAATAACGCAAACACTACAAAAACTACATACATATTAAACAGTAAAACAACCTACTTGAGTTACAAAATGAAATTTTGACGTAATTTAATAATACATTAATGAAAGACTATCTCTGTAAGCTGCATGCATTTTCATAAATCAGCCGTCGTCGGTCAAAAGAAATATAAAAGTCAAACGTTGACAATTATTCCAATTGAGTCAATTAGGTTTCATTTTATTATTGAGATAAAGGCAACGGTATTATTGCCTTCACTTGTGCCATTCAAACTTTTAACTAATAACCACTATCGCTATGATATTGCGGAATTATTTATCTCTTGCTCAATTGATTGCTTCACATGAGGTCTATGCAAGCGGTGTCAATTTTTTTTCTTTGTTTTACTTGTGAGGTGCAAATCATTTATATTGGTATATAGTTACAATTTTAGATTATCACTGATTTGAGATTACTATGACAAATTACTTATAGGAACATATGAAAAAAGCGTTACAATTCATGTAACAGCTTGTCGTCGTGGCGCTGTCAAGATACCTGACTGACTGCCTGATGCCTTACGTCTATTATATAGTACGTACGTACGTTACATTATATAAGTAATTGTAAAAATAAATCTTACTTTATTTTTTGAGCGCTGTACTACAATTTATTTTAATATGATTAAGTATATAAGCTACATTGAAAATGTATATAAAGTATATATATATTTCAATATTTGATAGGAATAAAATTTAAACAATTAAATATCTAAATATTTTTAATAACAAAACAAAGACGATGTTGGCAACCAAGATCACAATGAATATGTATGATTCAGACATTGTGTCAACTACTTATGAATAGTGCATTAAGGCAAATGGAATCCTTGAGAAAATATTATTTTTTAAATGAAATATTATATTTTAATAGAATATGAAAGGATATTACAGCTTGAGAGTGTATGTATGTACGGTAAAAAACCATGTTACATTCGTGGCGTAGTGTATTTACGTCAAAAAGGTGACATAGTTTACTAGTTGTGGGTTCAAATTCAACTTACAATTTTATAAAACTTTACATTAAATCTAAGTACGCGATAAGCCATATATATATCTAAAATAGTGAAATATTTAGACACACAGAATGTCAGAAGGTTGCCTAAGTATAGACAGCTATACTACAAAAACAAGGGGTGCTTGTATATGTGTAAAATTAATTAAAGATGAAGAGTAAAATGCTGTTTTACCTTTGCTGTTTTCAATAGTTATAACAGTTCGCCTAGTAGTTAGCTGATATAGAAGAAGCCATGCGAAGGTTTACGGTACAGTGTTAGTTTGAAGCGTATACGTGTCAAAAGTTCACCGCCTTAGCAAAGACAATGTGTTATAACGGTGTTAAATTGTATCTGCCGATTACGTTATTTTTAATCGCTTCGAAGATTTTCACAAGCCGGTTTCGAAAATTTCAACGAGTATATAAAATTTTAAATACAAAAAACATTACAGAAGCAACGTAATTAACGCCTTAAAATTATTGTAGGGTTTTTCTAGGTATTCTGGGTAACACTTGTAAAATTAATTAATTAATAACAGTCTATTTAAGATATATCCAGACATTACATCGAAGGAATAACAGAGGTACTGTATTTTGCAACAATTAACTTATTAAAATAACACAAAATATAAAAAACTTCAAAACATTGTGAGTACTTACAATAATGAAACTCACGAAATAATCGGTAGGGGCGATAAGTATTTCAATAATATATTTTTATACGGCAATACTTCATAATAAAGTGGTGACTTGTTAAATGATCGGTAAGTAGGCCAACCGGTGGGGACGATGTAGCAATAAACTATATTATGCAACCATGTTTGATCATAAATTAAGAATTTTTAATTTACTGCTGCGAAATAATCAAATATAATTTATTTCCGCTACTCCACGTATTATCTTGTAATCCGTTTGAAATATGTATCAAAGTCAATTTCGTGTAATTTTGTATAATTTATTATATTATGAAAAATAAGAGTTGTATGTCACTTATGTTAAAGATAATAAATAAATTTAAAAAGAGTTATAAATATAATATTTTCTATAAGAGTTAAAAATATATTTTTTGAAATTATAAATATTTAAATAAGTATATTTATTTTTACCACTTTTATACTCGGTCATTACATGGCATAACCTCTATTGAGCTGGTTATGGAGACCGTGCTGGTGTACAACAGTGTACCCCACCTTTCACCCACCGTCTAAGTTTACATGAATCACGAAGCGAAGAGGTCAAAGATCATATTTTTATAGGTCGACTAACATAAATATAGCTTTTCTTTGCTACGAGAGCGGCTGAGATATATATATATATATATATATATATATATATATATATATATATATATATATATATATATATATATATATATATATATATATAAATCGATAGTTATACATTATATACGCGTTATATTACGATATATTATATAAATTATAAAATGCTAGGAACGTTTAAGCTCATATGTAATATAATATTGAAAAAGACAACACAAAACTGTATTTTTAACGTAACGCTGTAAAGGCTATTTGCTTTGAACATCACGAAAGTAAAATACTTATATCATAAATAGCGTATCAAAGGAACACGCGGTACTTGTATCCAGAAAAGTCAAACAAAAGCCCGTCTGGCTCGAATAAGTGTTTACATTACATGACAAATATTACAATGCTACAAAACTGCTGACGTCTATTAATTTTGGATAGTATCCAAAATTTTAAATCAACCATACGTAGAAAACTTACATAGAAAAGTACAAGAAAAATAAAATTATATACACATATATGAAATGAGAATGGATTTACTGTTGTCATTGATGAAAAAGTTTAAATGTGTATGTAAATACAAGTTTTTCCATAAAATTGGAGGGCTCCGGTTTGATTGCTGATAATTCCGGGTCGACGACCCTGCGCGCACGACTGCCAACTGCGATTTACTCAAATCGACACGATGAATGACGGGAATATTCTATTCTATAATACTTTTTCAAAATGAAACTTCATGACAAGACAAGAAAATTTCAATCGCTATTTTATAAATTTTAAATAATTGCTTAAGTATATAATTTGGTTTCTATTGTTAATAAATACTATAACCATTGGATATAATATTAACAAACAAGAACATTGAATAAAATTTCATAACTGTTTAGGAATTTGTTGAACACAATTCAGATAGGTTAATATCTAGTTACATATTAAAGTATTCCATGGCATTTACTAATTACTGTAGCATTGATTTCATTTATACAATAACATGTTTGTTTATAGAAAGTTTGGTTATGATAAATAAACGAGATTTTAGTTATTTTATTATTATATTTACTAGTATATATCTAGTTCAACCAAAAGTAAATAAATGAGCTACCACAAACACGTTGTGGCATTATCACAATATTTGCGAGGTTCAAATACTCCGAATACTGATAAAATTTGTGGTGTTGCTACAACATAGTTTGAAACGGTTAAAACAACCATCCAGTGAAACAGAACTCGCAAAAGTAGCTCGTCTGTTAATGTTAACTAGGATAACAGGCCACGTGAGGTTATATTATAGTTGCGTTGCATTTGCTGACGTGCGGGTGTGAGCAGGGAACCTACGAGGAAACCACGGCCCACATAGATAACGAACTAGTCACTGTAAACATAACATTACTAACCTTAACATATAAGCGATATGTTTTATTTTTATTTATATTTATAGAAGGCTTTCATGAAATATTTCTTATCGTCAGTATTTCGTACGGTATTTCTTTACAAATTGTAAAATATAACTAAACAATAATTTTTACCTCGTACACTTTCCAATTCGTTAACCTCGCTCAGTGAATTATAAATTTATTCTAAGTTAAATACGCCTTGATCGCGTACATTAATAAGCGCCAATGATATGTGACGCGGACTAAGTAAGTATGTACTTGAAGCGACTTGAGCGGGAATTCATAACATTGACTGTTACTAGCATGGTCAACTAGTACGCATTTAATAAACTTGTTACAGTACAGTTTGACCTCCGAAAACGTAACAGCGGAGTCTCACGGGCGATATCGGCGCCTCGTCGGCCACGCACGCACACTCTCTTTGGAGGAGGAATAACAATCATGGCGTGGGAATCTAAATAAACACCTAAATAAATGCACCATAAAACGATAGGCATTTTTTATAATACTCATTGTATAATTATATTATAAATTATAAATGAATTATACAAAATAATGTATGCTACATCCTACCTACTTTTGAACTGGAAATCAAATAACAAAATAATCATTTCTTTTTATTATGTTACTACTTTTTTTTATTTAAGATATACTCTCTCAAAATGAAAAAAATCTCACATATTTATAAAAAAAAAACATTATTAAATTACTTTATTGTTCTATTAATACTATGGTATAAAATGGAAGTAGGTAAATACTTAAAAAAAAAACAATATTCAATGTTGTTTATGTTATTAAAAGCACTGCTATTAGTGCTGAAATTTATCCTTTTGTAGGTATGTTAAAGTATTAATTTATGTAACTCATACCCAAATTGAAATTAAAATTATATCTATAATATAATGTAGTATACATACAATGATTATAAATATTATTTTGTCTTGCTTTGTTTATATCTAGCCAATATAGTCACTTCATTGGTTATTTAATATTTCAAATAACTTCACAGTGTAACTGCGAGTTTTCATTTGATGTTATGTACTGCGTTGTAGTTTGTAATCAATAAAAATTCTTGTGATATTTTTAAACTATACTAAAACTTCAGTATGTTGTATATACAGCAAACTATTAAAATATTTTAAAGAAAACTACTTTAGTATAGTAATGTTTAAGGAGTGATGTTCTTAATGTGTTGAATATGAAGTATTTCTAAAAAAATATTAAGCTATAAATGATTTAAAGATGATGTATATATTTTTCTATAGAGACAAAATTAAAATTATTATAGTAGGTACCAATATCAAAATTATGCATAATATAATCAGTTAACAATCATGACACATTCTTGGGTGGCTTTTGACTTGATAATGGTATAAGTAAACACATGTATAAGAATGTAGATAAAAAAACTGATATTGTTCAGACATACTTCACTGATTATCTTGCTCAGTGCTAAGAATATGTTTTATATGTATGTATTTTCAATTGTAAAATTTATGATGCTAATAATATTCCATTAATTTAATAATGGTACACTTAGTATATACATTTTAAATACAATACTAATAAGGTATATGACACTCACCTCACTGAAGGCCATTACTTAGGCCGGGGCTTTAAATTGTCCGACCTCTTAAATTATTTTATCACGATCTATCAAAACAAATAGTTTACGCTTTTGTTTCCCAACATTGAAAGTAGTCCCGACATCTAACATCCCCACGGCACAAATACATCTGAACTCAGTAACTTCACTCACTGCGCAAGAACAAAATTTTATTTCTAAAACGAAAACACCTGACCGAATCACAAATCACTTAAAAAAACCAACATTCCTCAGGTGGGATAGATGCACATCAAATTTTAAATTATTTTTAAATTTTTAGTGTTACTATCACCATATCACTAGATTTATTTTGTCGATATCTAAAATGCTAGCTCATTTCGAATTGGAAAACGGATAAAAAATGTCATCAAATGCGCGATGAAGTAACACGAAACGAACGATCAACCGGAGATGAACTCGCCATCTTGCTTCATGTCACAATCAGTATGGGCAATATAGAAAACCAACGCTGTCAAACGCTGTCATGTTAGACAACTTTACAACCAAATACGTGAATTGTAGCTCTGTAAGGCGTCCTATTCACTACCATAAAAGGCAAACAAAAATAATGATAGATATTAAGTAGGTACTGTCTATAAGTTAAATAAAAAAAGGTATTCTTTGTATATTTATTAAAAAAATCTATAAAATTTTCTTTTACTTTAAAATGTAAGATAAGAATTTAGAATGAAATTCAAAAACGTAATAAAACAATATAAAGATAATCATATTAAATATGGATATACTAAAATATAAATATCATACAATGTGATGAAATTTATAAAATTCATCTTTATCCTCTTTATTGATCCAAAAAAATTATGTTATTTATCTATATCATTTTATGCTTTCAAAATAGTCAAAAAGTTTGCCTATGTTTTGAAAATATGAGATCTAGGTTTTACGCTGCATACCAGGTTAGTGAGATAGAACCTTATGTCAAGACATTCAGTTCACAATTTTTTTATTGAATCAAACAACACGAACAAGTTGATCGCTAAAGATATGTAACATTCTTGGCAGTCGCATTGTCTGTTTGTTGTCGACAAAATTTTGTCGTAACGTTGCTAAAATTGAGTCTTTTTACTTGTGATAAATAAAAGTATCATGGCATACAAAGTTCACACTAACGAATTTGCGTAAATTTTGAAAATTCCTTATTGTAAATTGAAAAATGAGATTTGTAGTTAGTAATTACATATGAATTCGCATGAAGAATATTATAGAATTTTTTTACGCATTCTCATCTCTACTTATCATTAATAAGTGTCTAAAAAAGTATACGAGGCATTAGGTGATAGTTTAAAGATGCTAACTGATAGTAACTAATAATTGAATACAGGCCACTCTAGCGGTATTTTTTTATATTTTTTAATTTACTAAAATCAAGCCATAACCTAGCACATTATACACTTTAATGACGTACTTTATCAAATTTGTCAAACAATGATTAGTTGAACGTGGTATGCGTGATATTTTATGTTAATAAATTTTCAGTTAACTAATTTAGGGATATTGATATTATCATAACAAATTAATTGTGCTACCTTTACCAAGTTTCTATTATCGTTACCCGGAATCTAAAACCGGTAAGGAATATTTGTGTATTAATATCCGTATCCATTTTGAAAGATTATTGAAGAACGGTTTAACTCGGTGACGTCACAGATACTGTGCCAGGCGCGAAGGTGCGCGGATGCTCATGATATTCAGGGACTCCTAAACTAGGTTAAATTAAAGTAGGTTATTGCACTACCTATTGGCATTATAATCGGATGTAGTTATCAGTTCATCACTGAGCGCTGAATAGTTAACACGTCCCGTAAAATTATTTTTAAAATGGTTCTTACATTTGGTGCATTTGTTTACAGAATTTTAGACTATAACAATTTTTTCTCATGGCTATAACAATGGATTTAGGAGAGAGTGCGTCTGATTCTAAGTTTCTCAAAGAGAGCTTAGCCAAAAAGGAGCTACGGCCGTCAAGCGCAGTATCTTTCTCAAAATCTGATCATGGACCAGGTGTATATTAACTTCTTTCATGTATATTGCTTATATATTTCCACTTCAAGTAACTTAGGCATAGATATTCAATATGTTAAACATCGTATTTAATTAATAAATTAAAATGTAACTCAATTTCTTTTTCAGTTCATCTTTTTTATTGAAATAATTATTGTCATTATTACATGAATAAAAACATACTTATACGAAACATGAAATGTTAACATATAAGCATTTAAATTTATATATCTTAATATTTTACAAAAAATATAAAGGTTGTAATTAAGTAGTAACTTAAAGTAAGTAGTACCCACCTGGCGCATGTAGACAATAACTTCATAGAAATTGTTTAAGCTGAAACTACAACATCATTGGAGCAGCTCAAACAGTATAAAAGCTGGGTAAGTAATGAAAGATGGAATGAATTAAAGAAGTTGGCAGAAACTGCTATGAAAGATCGAAAAGTATTTATGATAAAAGGAGGGGGATTCCCGGCTGTGCGTCGGGCGCTCCTTGAGAGAGGCTGGGTGGAGAAGTATGAGTCTCACAAGGTAACATAATATTCTCGCTAAAAAAGTTATAATCAGACATAACAGATTCATTGTATTCGTAATCATTCAAAGATAATGAAATTAATTAATTCTAAAATTGATAAGCATTGCGATAAACAAAAAAGAATGTTGGCTAAGTTAAATAAATATAAAAATGTAAGCCAGAAGACGTTAGCGGGCACTGCTCAGTCCATTCGTGGCAATTTTCTTTTCAGACCTAAAAATATTATATATTAAGTTTTATTTAATTAAAGGTTCGCCATCCGCCTTCAAACGTTGATCCTAGAAAAGTTACCGGCAAGGAATTAACCAAGGTAGAAAGGATGATTCTGTTTAAATTTATGGAACACCATTCTGTAGATTTCTTATGGACAACAAAACGAGATAAATACGATTGGTTACTGAGTAATAAGGAAGTTATGATAAGCAGGTAGAACCATAAGCAAAGATTTAATACAATTATATTATTAAAATAGGAAAACATATCAGGTATAAGGCACGTCGTACGTCGTCGTACAATATCGTTCATAACATAATCGACTGATCATAATAATATTATTAGGCGCTCGAAAAACTTCATATGATCAATACGAGTCAGCCATACCAAATATCGGTGTATATGGTAATTTTTATTAATTCTTTCAGATTCAGCAGATCAATTTTTACTACCAAAGAAGGTTTAACATCTTCCTTGACTCAGATGCATTGGCACACAGAGCCAGGTGTTGCGTTGACAAAATTTCCTCGATGCTATAATATTCACAACTCGGACAGCTTAGAAGAATTTATTGATGATTTTAGAATAACAGCATGCATAAGTATCCTGAAATGGCTGTCTATTACATTACAAGAAAATAATGAACAAAATCTAGTGACCAATAATGGAAAAGTACCATTCAGCGCGATTGAGTTTGCGATAAATCGTCTAAATGAGTATATTTCATTTTTTACACATAAAGATATTGATGATACAGAAGAACAAACGCAACATATTTGGGAACATGAATGGGACTTATTTCTTACTCATCATTATTTATTGGTACACGAAAACACAAAATTCTTAGAAGACAAAAATTTAAATATAAGGTATTCTTTTTGTAATTTTGTTTCAATTTGCAATATAGTTAAGAAACAAACATAATTACATCATGTATAAATGTATTCTTGTAATTATAAAAATATATGATTTTTAGTTACGTAAATAATTGCTTATATTTTTACTTTTAGACAATTAGAACGCAAAGCTGCAAAAGTTTTAGCCACGATGTCGAAATTTTGGCCACAAATAGAAATCGATGGTGTTTTTAACATATGGATCGTTAAACCAGGAAATAAGTGTCGAGGAAAAGGCATCCAACTAATGAACAACATTAAAGATATCGTTGGCCTTATAAATATTCCAGCGCAGAAAACTAGATATGTAGTACAGAAATATATCGGTACCATAGCAATTACCATACATACATACATCTAGTTTATATACCTACATTTATATATAATTTAAAAGTAACTTTTTGTTTCAGAAAATCCATTAATAATTTATGACACCAAATTTGATATTCGGCAATGGTTCTTAATTACAAATTGCCAACCATTAACGATCTGGATATATAAGTATAGTATTAACGAAAATCATTAATTGTTCACAACGGTATCTTAAACTTTAATATGAATTGCGTTTTATTACAGGGACAGTTACTTGCGGTTTAGTTCGCAAATATTTAGTTTATCGAATTATCACGAATCCGTCCATCTCACGAACAATGCTGTACAAACCAAATATAAAAATAATGGAGATCGTGATAAAGCATTACCAGATGAAAATATGTGGGATTGTCATACTTTCAAAGCTTATCTGAGGTAAATGTATAAATACATTGGATGCGTTTTATCGCGCTACAGAAGAATTACTTTAAATATATCACTTAAAATACATTACACATTAGTGTAGTAATAGATAAAACTAGGGTTATGTTTCGTGTTTTCAAATAATATGTTTTTATAATAATAATTTATTCAACATTTAATTTGAAGACAGATAGGAAAATATGAATTATGGGATACAAAAATTTATCCGGGCATGAAACAATGTTTGATTGGGGCAATGTTAGCTTGTCAGGATACCATGGACAAAAGGCAAAATAGTTTTGAATTATATGGCGCGGATTTTATGCTAACTGACGATTTTACACCTTGGCTCATTGAAATTAACTCCAGTCCCGATTTAGCACCTACTACATCTGTCACTGCCAGGTTGTGCCCACAGTGCCTCGAAGACGTTATTAAAGGTAAGTTAGGTAGTATTAATACATAGTTTTTCATAATCTAATTATAAATTATAGAAGAAAGTTAAACCAGTTAAACCTTAACGTTTCTTTTCAGTTGTACTCGACAGACGTTATAACCCTGATGCCGATACTGGAACCTTCGAGTTAGCCTATCGGCAAGTTATACCGAAGGCTCCGGCTTACCTCGGTTTATCTTTATGCATCAATGGAAAACGCCTTATCAAAAAAACTAAAGAACGGAAACACGAACGCCATTTCACACCATTAGCACCTCGTGTACAATCCGGTGATACAATTCTAGATGCGGACCAGCCTCCAGAATATAATGGCCCTATAATAACTGAATTTCTGTCGTGGTTAAATCCTTATGATTCTCTACCAATGAATAAAGATGGTATAGTTTTAGGCCCTAAAGAATCCCTTACGGTACGCCAAGCAGTAGCAGCAGTAAAATCTAGTAAAACTTTAAAAAATTCTAAAAAACATAAATCCTCCGCGCTCTCTTCTAGGCCTCATCGACGAAAAAACGCAGAACCTAGACATAGAATTGTACCTCATTCCTGTTGCCGTCCAGAGGACACTCCAGCTCTAAACTATACAAGTAAATATCGAACAGAATCTGCAAGTAAATCTGAGAAACCTAAAATTGATAGATCTGTTGGGAACAAGCGATGTTACATAGATCCAATTGAATGGGAACGAGAAACTGCTAGTATTCTACGTTCTACTATATCTGTTCAAAATAAAATGACAGCTCGCACAGAAACTGTTGTACCTATTACACGACAAACTAAATCTGGAATTGTTCCTTCACACCATAAACTTGCATTAGAGCCCCTAAGTTCTCGTAGTTGTATTGAAGATGCGAACACTATTAAAAAGTTAAGTGCTATTGGCAAAAGTATTTATAAGCTTCGAGACGAAAATTACTCTAAAAAAACAATAACGTTTTCAAAAAGTTGTACTTCGATATATACTCCATATCGAGTTACAGTAACACCTTTAAAGGACAATAATAAAAATTTATATCTTAATACTAAAAGCGCTATGTAGTTATTTTAAAAATCTAATATTGCTTGAATGTGTTCAAATTATTATTGTTATATAAAGTTAAGAATATTTCGAAAAATAAGGCTAGGATTGTTACTATATTACGATTGTTATATTCCATTACTCCATTGTTGATCTTTCAAATTCTATATACTCTAATTAAATTTTTGTTTTCTGTATTTATTAATATATTTCTAACTATTTCAGGTAACCTATCCTTAACTCCTTTATCACAGTAAGTCAAACCTTACGCATTTGTACTGGCAGTCAAATTTTATTTTAAAATGACATATTTCAAAATCTATTTACACAAAATGTAAAAAAATAAGTTTACTTTCAAAATAACAAAAATATATACATTTATTGTAAAAACAAAACCATCTATGGAAACAAAAAAATATGAAAAAATCAACTAAAAATTGAATGTAGGCTTTGTGTACTGGTTATATAGATATAAATGTTCTGAATGTATATTAATATCAGAATTTATTGAACTTGTACTGTTTAATTGCACTTATATATTAAAGGTACCTTTAAATATTTTTTACGTGTCATCAAAAGTAGTCTGCAGAATGAGGATGTAATATACAAATATAAAAAGGTTACAATGCCTTATAGGAAGAAAAAAGATTTTTACCGTAAAAAAGTAAGTAGATATATATACTTAAGATTGTAAAAGCTACATTTTTAACCTATGATTGGAATTCATCTAAAGCTCTGCCTACTCCAAATTATTATGGTGACGCGGTTTAGAGAGGTGAACTGTTGAAAACGAAAAATTTCTAAAAATGGAAAATGTGTTTTAACTTAGACGTTTAGAAATTTGAAATTTAAATGGATTTATGCTACAAAATCAATACGTAATATAAGATTTTAAAGGGTTACTCTATTTTTTTTTCAATAATTAACACAAGAATTACATATTAAATAAAAGATGTAAATAATCGCTCTGTTTATATAATTTAAATAAGAGAAAAAGTATTATTGAGCTTATTTATCGATGAAATAGAACCCAAAACAACATTGTATTTTTTGTCTGTTTTTCTGCGTTTGTGCACGGTAATCTCACGAACAGCTTAGTCCATTTAAGTTACAGTTTTCATTATGTATTTCCGTATCCTTTCCCTAATGTTTAGTGTTTGTTTTATTTCAATCGGGGCATAAATAAAAAAGTTATATCAATTTTAACTATTTTTATCGACAATATTTCAATAAAATAAAGCATTTCCTGAATTTGTTGAAAGTTTTGTTTTCCATGTTGACAAATCCTAATTTTACAGAATTATTTATAGCAACTTTATAATTTAGAATTAAATAACATTATCAAAAAACGTATTGAAAGCTGAGGGATTCGAAGCCGAGTAGTCAATGCAAATAATGCATATAGAAGGTGTAAGTCCACGCAAACCTAATCTTAACGTCAACTTCTGCAGGTGTATTAATGTTAAATTTCATAATTATAGGTAAGTTATGACAAGACAGGAGTGCAATCTCTTCTTTCTCCATTCACTAGATTTACTTCGCCCCGACCTTTAAACAATAGCAAAGTGAAAATAAATTGTGAAAATAGTAACATAGATAGTGGTCTATCTAGAAAAGAAAAAAGCTATGTAATAAGCAGTTGTCAAAATAAATCAAAAAGATATATTAAACTCAAATCTTTAGCAGCAAATGCTATTAAAGAAAATAAAATATTTACTATATATGGAAAATGTAATGCTGTAAGAAGAGCTTTATTAGACAGGGGTTGGGTAGAAAAAATTGCACCAAACAGAATGAACCTATCAAAAATTCGAAGTGAAAAATTTGCAAGTAAAGCTAAACTACAAAACGGGTTAGAAACTATTCTTCTCTCAAATCTCGTAGATAAATATAATCCTAGCTTTATATGGCGCTCGAAAGACCAACGACAAGATATTACTGTTGACATGACTAAAAATTGTAATATAAAAATAAATAAATTGGAAATAGATGGATTGTGGACCTCTAAGCAAGGCCTCTGTTCCTTACTAAAAAGAAACTACTGGTTTTATATTGAAAACGTTGCAGAAGTCATAGGGCCACGATCCTATAATACATTCGATCGTTGTGAAATGGAAGAGTTCGTTAAAGATTATAAAATAACTGCTTGTACAAGTTTATTGAAATGGATTCTGTCAATGGTGGCAAATGAAAGAGAAATATTTGTTGAATCAGGAAAAATTTCTATTGCCGTGGTGGTTTTTGCACTAAATAGATGTAAAGAATATATATATCGCAAGCAAAACAAAGATATTGACTGTTCTATTGCTTCTGTAAGTGCTGGACAATGGAATTCTTTTTTAAAGAAATATTATAATGTAATAGCGAAACGGGACGTTTTTGAATCGGACAAAAATAATAAGCTTCCTTTATATTTAAGTTACGCAAGATATATGCTCAAAGAAATACACAAATATCGTCCACAACTTAGTTGCGAAGGTTGCCATAATATTTGGATAATAAAACCGGGGTACTGCTCTCGAGGAAGGGGCATTAGAATAGCTTCAAAACTAGGTGTAATTACGAGCTTATTAGATAAAACAAATATGAAGTATGTCATTCAAAAATATATAGGTATCAAATATATTTTATTTTCAAGTATCTTCTCTTCTGGTTCTTCTTTACAATAAAATTTTGTTTTTCAGAGGAACCACTCCTTATACATGACACCAAATTTGATATAAGACAATATTATCTAGTAACAAGCACATATCCCTTAATTATCTGGATGTATCAGGATTGTTATTTAAAATTCAGTTCACAGAAATACAGCTTAAAGAAATATCATGAGTCAATACACTTAACAAATAACGCAATTCAAAGAAAATACAAAAACTTTAATGGAAGACATTCTGAATTACCGTTACAAAATATGTGGGATTTGGAAAAATATAAAGTTTATCTTACAAGTATCAACAAAGAAAATGTATGGGATAATATAATATATCAGGGGATGAAGAAGACCATTATTGGTATAATGTTAAGTTGTCAAGATTCTTTGAGAGTCAGCAAAAATCGTTTCGAACTATATGGTTGTGATTTTATTTTGGATAAAGAATACAATCCGTGGTTGATTGAAATTAATTCTTGCCCTGATTTAAATCACACAACACAAGTTACAGCTAAAATATGTCCCGCAGTTGTTTCAGATATTATAAAAGGTTATTATACGTTTTATTTTTACATAATAAATCTTGCAAGATAATTTCTGTGTTAATATTCAAAGAAAAATATTTTACAGTTGTTGTAGACTACGCCAATAATCCGAGTGCCTCTACTGGAAAGTTCGAATGTATTTACCAGCAACCTATTTCGTCACCGCGTTATGGTCCTTCTGCAGAATTAGTAGTACGTGGTTTTTCGTTGCCTTTACACTACTTCTATGACGGAAACCTTGAGAGTGACCACATCCATGATTTAAATGAAAATGAAGAAAATGATGTTAAGGAAGTTTTGTATAAAATAAAACAGTTTCATGATACGCAAGCTGTAATTCAAAGTAAAGGCAATGTCTTAAGCAGCGATAACATTGACGAATTAACGAATCATACAAGTACTTCCACAATTAATATAAAAGATAATGCTAAGATGTGTCCATTGTTACATAAAATTCCAGTTCAAGACGTTCAAAGTGTCACTGATATAAGGTATTTGGTAAAAAAATCTAGCCCTCCCTTCATGTCAATTGGTAGTATTGAAAGACCATTTATCTTCAGTAAGCTAGATGATGGGTCACATGGTGGAGGTAGTATTTCTAAAATAAATTTATTTGGACAAATTCCATATTAATATTTCCTGTAACATAAATAATGGACAATTGTAATAATAAAATAAATTTTGATATATAATAAAAGTTTCATTTACTTATTTTAAGCTTTAACTATGTTCACATAAAAGATAATAGAATGATATTTATCGCTCTAAATGTGTGTAAGAATGTTATTAAAACATGGTTTATTAGTGTTAGAACACCAAAAAACTATTTATATTCGTCTATATTATTTAAATAATGTATTTCATTTATAATTTATTAATTTATTGAATATTTAATTTTAGTTATTTATAATAGATGTTAATGAGAATTTTTATTATAAAATATCAATTTTTATTTAATATGTTAGTGCGAGTATTCGAAATTACTGAAAAATGAACGTCTGTGTAGTACCATAGAGTACCAATAAAGTTTAATGCGTTCGTTCGTACTCTGTAAAGCCAAGCTTCAATAAGCCTGTTTAAAATAATTTCTAAATTCCGTCGTTTTAACCTAAGCAAGCGATAACTTTTCCATAATATGGGTCGGTCAAGATCAAGAAGTAAAAGTCCAAGGCGGCATCATAAAAGTACCAAACATTCAAGAAAAAAAAGTCGCTCCAAAGATCGGTCATCTTCGCGAAGCAGGAGTTCTAAACATGTCGAGAAAACTAGAGAAAGAAGCTCTAAATCAAGGTAAGTTGTTATAAATCGTAGTAGTATAAATTTTATCACGTAAACGAATGTAAATATTGTAAATTATGCAATACTTGCAGAAAACGATCACATTCAGCTTCTTCAACATCCAGCAGTGGTGGGTCTTATGATGGAAGTAGGAATATTAGGAAAAAGTCGAAGGGACGTAGTAAAATGGATGAAGTGGATCGACTTGCGGAAATGGAACGACAAAGACGTGTTAGAGAAGCAGAACAAAAGGTAAAAATTAAAAACATACTGTAGCATATATTTAAATATATTGCTAGTTACATTCTGACATAACAATATATTTGTATTTAAAATAATTTAGTACATATTACATATTAAATATTGTAGGTTGTTGAAGAGGAGGCTGCAAAGAGAATAGAATTACTAGTGAAAAAAAGAGTAGAAGAAGAACTTGAAAAACGTAAAGATGAAATAGAACAAGAAGTAGCTAAACGAGTGGAAGAAGCTAAGAAAAAAATGGAAAAGGAAATGATGGAAGAACTAGAAAGACAAAGGGAGCAACAGCGACAAGAGGAGCTAGCTAGACAGGTAACTATGATTTATAATCCCCAGTCATCTGTAAAAGCAATATATATCTTTGCTCTTACACTTGACTCCTATTTTTTAAAAGAACACATCTGTTCTTTTTTATACACATGCTTTATTGCATATAAGCTATGCTTATAATACCAACATTGCAATAGAAACTAATAAAATATTTTAAAGTATTCTTTCAAAAGTATATGTTAAAGGTCCAGTCAGGTGTAGTTCGAGAGCTTACCAGAATTTTGTATTGAACATTTAATTTCGCTGTTATAACTATGGTTTATACACTTTAAATATACCATAATTAAAATGTCATATACACCTGCAAGGCCATTTTGTTTTTAATTTTTAATGGTAAATGCCATTAATGTGGCTAGCATTTTTAAATTGTTCACTTGACTGTCCTCGGCAGTCACGTAGTGTATAAGTCAGGTCGGAAGATCAAGAATATCCAGAAGACCTAAGAGTTTTAAGAAGTTGCTGCTTGAGGACCCTGTCGCAACAGAAGGTATTTTTTGAAACTATTTTTTGTATAACAAGACCTTTTATGTTTTATAGGAGTAAGGTTATGTTTAGATAATATAGGTTTGTTAAAAAACTAAGCGATGTGATTGTTTACATAAAGAAATAATAAGATATTATGTAAAATTAAAGCATTTATTGGAAAAGAATGTTTATCTATGAATAAACTTGAATATCAATGTTTGTATATATATACAAATGTATATGTATGTATATGTACTTTTATAGTTACAATGAAAATATTTAAAAATATATATATTTTTTTTGTTGTATACTGGTAACTAAACTTGTATTAATATAAATTTTATCATACAGGAGGAAGAAGCTCGTAAAAGGAAAGAGTTGGAGGAAATAATGGCTGAAAATAACAGAAAAATAGAGGAAGCCCAGCGTAAGCTGGTAAGTAAAAATATTTTGATAATGCCAATATTATGAAGAAACTTATACATTAATAAATTATTTTAACATATCTATGTATTTTTCAGGCTGAAGAAAGACTTGCAATGATAGAAGAACAAAGAAAAATGGATGAAGAAAGACAGAAACTGAAAAAGGAGCAAGAGAGAAGAGTTAAAGAAGAACAAAAGAAAATCCTAGGAAAGAACAATTCAAGACCTAAGTTGTCATTTTCTTTAAAACCACTTTGAGGATGTGCATAACTACATAGATTAAGGTGTTTATGTGCATAAACCATAATTTAGTGTTGAAACTAGGGTTTGATAGCAACATTTAATTGAATTTATGTGCAAATTTATCATAAACATTGTATAACATAAAATAAATATTATAAATGTATATTATTCATGCAATATATATTTGTATAATTTGTTGAATGCTTGTACATTGGCTCAGTGTTGAAGCTAATATTACTTTAGGATACTGTTAGTAAAAGTAAAACTTAGTATAGTATTAAATATATATTCAAAAATATATTTGTCATATTTATCATGACTGCAAAAACTAGAAAACTAAATATGATCTAGTCTTAACAAAATGTAGTTCAATGACTCAAACCCTAGAAATTAGATATATTGTTGTGTGACCAGTAAAATTTAGTTCATTTTCTACAACAAAAAAAATATTTTTTATGTTATTTAAAAACTAAAATTTATTTAAAATATAATATCACCAAATATGTTTTATAAAATTTGTCTTCATGTTTAAACCTGAATATAAAATGATTTACATTTATAGTACAATGTTTACTAAACATTTCAAACAATTTTACTTGTTGACCAACAATACCTAATTTAAGATTATTGTTACAAATTAGCATATTTCTATTACTTTGCACTATATATATATAGATACATATAAAATAGTTCTTTACCATTATATTTGTTATATATATTGTATACATACTCTTAACACATAATTTCCCAAAAAGAAACTACAAAATGTCATCTGATAAATATTAAAATCCGCCCAAGGATATAAGTGAAGGACTAAAGCAAAATAAACGAAATATCTAATATGAAAAATAATTTTAATTCCATAACATGTCTTGTAGGGTTGGTTAACAGAATAGTCATTTAACAGTACATTATTTAGTACATCTCATGATAATTATAAGAATAGAAACTTTTTATTTTCTATAATAATGTCATTGTAGCTCACAAAATCAAGCTTTTCTGAAAGTTACATTTTGACTAATATTTCAGCTTTTTTAAGATATCCTTGTCTTCTCTTATATATATACACAGTGAGTGTTATGTAATTATATTTGGTTTGCTACTTTTTGTGACATCTGCAATTTATATATATATATTTAATAATGCGTAATTAAAAAAACCTGTAAAATTGAACAAAAAGTGAGGCCTTGGATTTATTAGCAAATATTCTATAGAAAGAGGATTGTTATGTAGATGTAGTGTTGTTAAAGTATTCACTTCAACCAAATATGAATCTTCTAGAACAGATGTTTAAATTCAGCTCCCTTGAAAGATATAATATTATTCTTACAGATCACAGCAATTCACAAATAAAAGTCTGCATAAACTTAAGTTAATAAGACTATTAATAAGATAGGTTTTGTAAAGTGTAGGTATATATACATTAGCTTATTTATTCTATAATTTTGTTTATACTGAAACTGATAGTGAAAAACGAATATCTGTATTCAGTACAGTTGTTTATAAATAATGAGTTTTGGTCTTTGTTAAAAATTCGAAATGGAAACATTCATACTGTACACTTATCATTTCTCTAGCAGCCTGTTTCATACATATTTTATTATAGTAACTTCAAGCACAAGATCATTTTATTACAGATCAAAATTAAATAAATAATCAAATCTGCTTGTTTTATTTTGAAACTCATATAGACTAGTTTGTACAATACAGTTTGTTATAACCTACTATTTCTTACTTGGCTGCACTGTATTTGAACTTTTTTGTAAATTTCCTATTTGAACAGTAAGACTATACAGCGTTATTGTTAAAATGAAACTGTTTTATATAAATTAAAATAATCTAAAATAGATTATCGCTGCTTCTTCACAAACAAGCTGATTCCTCGGTAAGGAAAGAAATATTCGTAAGTTATTCCTATAAATTCGAAAAATATTTTTAGAATTAATAAGAACAACTGAATTTATATATATATATATATATATATATATATATATATATATATATATATATATATTTCCGAACAGAATGTACACGTCAATAGGCTAACAACAACGTCATGTTGATGATTACACATGTGCTGCCAGAATATAAGAATAGTATTTTTAAATGCAGAATATAAAATATCTTTAGACGATTTAAGCGGTCCCTTTCATTCAAAAACAATGAATACTGTAACCACTAGGCTTGAACTCAGTAAAATAAGTATAAAAAATATAAGTGCCGCAAGTAGAAATTTACAACAATCTTTGACATTTATGGGGAGATTTTTTTAAGCAAATAGGTAACACTAATAACTCGTTGACGTCGGTAGATTAAAGTGTGGTAATGCGATCGCGATTGGCGAGGCGTCAAAGTTCAAAACAATTTATTAATTTAGTTTTATTCAAAGGTGCTTCGGCATTCCGTAATTTAAGTGTTAAATAATAAATACTTATATTTGATATTGTAAATGTAACTAGGGCGTATAATCACGAAATTGCTAATATGGCAGAATTTTTAAAAGGCCTTATACTTTCCGTATTGTCGGAAAAGTGTTACGAAGAGTATTTTATCAAATATAATTTCCTTGATGGTACGTTATATATAGATGATTTCCTTAAATTTTTAATTGAAGATTTATATTTGTTTGTAACACTTTATTTCAGCACCATGTTTCAAATCCACGTTAAGTACAGGACTTGGCGTTGGTATAATAGCTGGTTCCATATTAGTAAAAGTCCCGCAAATATTAAAAATATTAGGCAGCAAAAGCGCTGAAGGTATAAATATTTTTGGAGTGTGTTTGGAGCTGTTTGCTATTACTGCAAATTTTACATACAGTTATGTTAAGAACTTTCCATTTAGGTGAGAATTTACCATGTACCATAAAAAAAGGAATTAAAATGCAAAATATACGCATATATTATCTAGAAGAATATCATAATGACTATACAGTTTTGTGTATTCTAGATTAAAAATAATATATTGTTAAATTAAATATGGATACGCAATAAATAATTAAAAAAAAATATTTTCAGTGCTTGGGGTGAAGGAACCTTTTTAGCCATTCAAACAGCTATTATTGGTGTGCTGGTTTTATATTATGGAGGTTCTGCTGGAAAGGCTTCACTGTTTCTGGCTAGTTATGTTGGCTTGTTATCTGTTCTCATAAGTGAATTAACACCTGAATATGTATTGTGGACACTGCAAGCATCTAATGTTCCTATTATAGTTGCAGCTAAGGTACATAAACCTTATATTATTATTGTTATAACAATAACTAGGTATAATCATTTTCATCATTAAATTAATCTTTTTTGCAGTCTTGAATTCACAGTCTTGAGTTTCGATTTCTGTGTAGGAAAGCAGTCAGCCGAGTGTCTTGACACTAGGTTCTCTCTTTTATTTTTACCCTTATTACTCTTCTGTGTTGGACAAAAGGATACTGGATAAATCAATTCAGCTTGAAGCTGAATTGATTTATCCAGTATGGTGACAGTTTAGATAATATTCTCAACAAGAAATCCAAAAATATATGCTGTAAATGTTATTGCAATTTCAAATATTTTAAGAAAATCATCTTTAGAAAATATAGAAATTTGAATGTTGGACTCAATCTTTTACAAAGTTGAGAGTAGAATGCATGGCATCCCACTGCATTCAAATTATTAGACATTTTTTCAAAATCTTCTCTAATTGTAAGTGTGGAATAACACTTTATAAGTAGTAAAAAGTCTTGTAATTTGTCCAAGTAATCTAACCACAAGTCTTGTATCCAGCTTTGTGTGATTAATTCTTAAAAATAATAAAATAACCTGTATGTATGGCATTAGGAATTTACTTCAATTGTGAATCAAACTAATCAGTCACGCCAAGTTTGGGCTGAGGTACTGATTAGAAGGGCGCAAAATGCCTCGAAGAGAGACTTGCTACAATAGACTGAAAAAAAAACTGCGAAACTCAAGGAAAAGATAAACATAGAAAATAAGCAAAGTACAACCAAGAGCTTTTTACTGACCTTATTAAAACTCAAAGAAAAGCTCATTAGGAAAATTATCATTACGAGAGACGACAAAGCTCAAGTTAGTACACCCAACCTAAATTCAGCAAGCAATCCCAAGCAACACACAACGAACATATTCCTCAAGTACAATAAACTAATATCTGCGAGGGAAAATACCTAAAATCCCCCACATGGCCGCTTACAGCTGATTGATTGTACCAAATAGGTACAGAACATCTAACGGAGATCCATTATTTATAATGACCCGATGCAGCGAGGTTGAACTAGAACAGAGAAATCTCAATATGTCTCAACTCGTCCTACACTTCAAAGATCCATCCAACCTTTGAGACAATTAGGAGATACCAGCTGTGTTGGATCAATGGCGTCCCTGGATGTGGGAAATCTATTTGAGTGATAAACAACTTTGTCTCCGATAGTGATGTCATCGCAACCACAACTACTGAGGCAGCTGAGGATCTCAGAAGCAAGATTGTATTATATATGGATGCGAAGACCAAAATCACGTAAGCTATATATATGTAGGTCCAAACCTCGTGACGTCCATCAATCCAGAGTGACATATATTCTAAACGAGGTGTATAAAGGTATTTATTCAGCCCAGTCAATTACTCGCTCTTTGGAAATTGTCAGAATCACAGGTGCACCCATCCTGACAGACACCCCAAACACGCTGTACCTGGTCCACACACAGGCAGAGAAGACGGATCTAATCAATCTAGGATACGTACGGGGGGAAAACTCACGCACCATCACTATCAATGAATCCCTGGAACTAACACACGAGTCAGTACTCATTATCCTGACAAAGTCCAGGAAAGGCGCCGTTCAGGACAGTGTTTCACACGCTGCCGTCTCAATAACACGGCACACAACACACAGACGCCGAAGTAGACGCGATCTGCAGATTCATCGGCAAACGGAACCTATAAATAATATATTAGAATATAGTTTAAAAATGGAAATCTCTCATAGACATAATGATGTAATGCAGACTTTTACAGCGCATATGACAAAGCGGCACAAGTACAAAAAAGAGCAATCTCAGATAATTTCTCAAGAAAAGATTAAAGAAATGTGTATATTAATAACGATAATCTCAAAAAAAGACAGACAAAATAAGTAAGCAACCAGAACAAACAGAAAAAAATATGTTAGAAGACGGCGGGCTTCGTTTACACCGGCCGTGCAGCTCTTTTCGGGAAAGCGTCAACGACTGTTCTTATCTCTGCGCTGGTGCACCTGAGTATCAGCTTAAACCATTTGATCACATACGACGTAGAGCCGTCCGAATTGTTGGGGACCCAATAATCTCTTAAAGACTTGATACTTTGTCGTTGCATAGAGACGTATACTTTTTATGTTTTCTACCGCATATATGACGAGTAGTGTTGTGAAGAACTGTTCGAGCTGGTTCGTGTGGCGTTCTACTAATTTGCAGTTTTGTAGGAATTTCCTTCCACGTTTCACGTAACTGTGGAACGGTCTACCTACGACAGTGTTTCCAGGTCGATACGACATTGATATCTTCAAAAATGCGCTTACTCCTATCTCAAACGCCAGCAACGCACATCTCAACAACTCCCCTGGTTACACGGGGATCACTTACCATCAGATGAATCGCACGTTTGTCTTGCTTGTCCATAAAAAATTGTTGGCTGTTCAAATGGAATTTCTAGATTATTTAATTTAAAATTTGATAATTGGTATATTATGAGACAATTATTTTATACTCTGAATTTATCTTATACTTATTTTTAAGTGCTTGTGCATAGACTGCGTCTTACTAGATGCAATTTAAATACATATCAATATTTTATGAATGGGGATAAAAGCTACTACTATCATGTGTAAGCATATTACTTTCTAAGTATAGCAGTTTCAATAATGTAAATTTTTATATTTTCAGTCAATTCAAATTCTCACAAACTATAAGAATGGAAGCACAGGACAGTTATCTGCCGTAACCTGTTTGATGCTGTTTGCAGGCAGCATTGCTAGAATATTCACTTCTATACAAGAAACCGGGGATTTCATTATAATACTAACATATTGTGTGTCAACTATTACTAATGGCGCCTTAGTACTGCAACTATTTTGGTACTGGAATGTCGATAAAACTAGTAAGAACAAGAATAAGAAAAAGAAGAAGCATGCTTAGTCAATTACTTCTAATTAAGCACAATTTACAATTGTTTTTATTTTGTTGTGCGAAATATATAAAAAATATTATTTATTGAATTCTACATTTTTATTAACAAACCTACCTGTCCTTCATCAAAATAAAGAAATCGTTGAAAAGTTTGCTTTAATATACACTTTTTATATATTTGACATGATCTTTAGTTGTATTTTTATTTAGATTAACTCATTTCCCGCATAGCAGGAGTTGTGATAGAGAACTAAGTTATTGTTGACAACTTTCTGTCCAAAATTCAGAAGTTGTCTTCAATGGTGGTTTAAAATAAACTAAAATCTCAAATTAAGATGAGACATTATTCAGTTTAATTCCTCTGCGTTCGCATTAGTTACTGTTAGTCTCACAAAAACCAGTATGCATGGTATGGTTGTTTTACTTAATAGGTCGAAATGATGTCATCTTCTCTATCACATTCTTCAATGTTATCATATACAGCTGAAAATATGTACAGATGTATGTATGTGAATAAATATAAATGTACTGGTGTTTCTCAAATCTATATAAATATTTAGCTCTACGAATTTTTTACCTATCCCTTATTTCTGAATTCATGTCTTTTCACTTAAAATATAATAAATAATGAAATTTTAATTTATCAAATTAATAGATCAATTAACTTAATTGAAACAATCAAACATTTGTTGTAACAATTATTCTTACTGCAAAACAATTATGCTGTAAATTATCTTCAAATCCCCACTACTACCAACTATGTTGTGTAAAGTTTGAACGTAAAAATTTTAAATGGGGTAGTACTTTTTAAGAAAAGTCTGTTTCTGCGGATATTGTGTGTTAAAGAAAACAACATTTTAGTTTGAAACACATTTAATTTGCATATCACACACAAATTGCACTCGTGTTACTACATGAATACATTATCTGGAATGACTACATCAGACCGTACCAAACATTAGTTTTAGAATGACAATAAGGAAATCAAAGCAAGAATTTTGATTAAATGGCATAATTCTATATTTACAACTAATTGTATATCTTATATTATTGAAAGGAAAAATTCTTATTTGCCATAGATGTCTACAAAATGTATGTTAATGGCATTATATAATAATGTTTAGGTGGGCGTTCTATTCTTTAGGGGGTTCTTCTGGTTTCTCTTCGGGATGGCTGCGTTCAGGCTCATTTCCATCTGCCCACTTCCCGTCATACTCTTTGCGGTCGACATATCTTTCTTCCTCGTATTCACCCTCGCTACGGTGACTGTCACGCGAGTAGCTAAACATTAACGAATACCTTTGTGTTAAAATCAGGTAACAAATGAGGCAAACTATTTTACAATGTAGAATTGACTGATATATCAGAATTAAGTAGTAAATATTAAATTAAAAAATATCAATAATCTTTATTATAATCAAATGTTGTATCGAGGTTCTTCATGAGATTGTAACAGACCTACAATGAACATTTTTAAATGAGTGATAATTTATTTATTACAATATTCCATCACTATTTTGTTTATTTATTTTTTATACATGTTTTTGTATTACCACCATAGATAAAAAAGGCAAAATAAAACAAAGCCTGCAAAAGTAAAATCTCTGCAAAACTACTTTTGGAGAGATTTATTTGTATTTGTTAGATATGGTTAGTGGAAATGACGAAATTTATATAAATATTAACATATTTATATGCATACTATACTAATAGATAAATATCACTACACTAAACAGTGTTTAATTATACATACATATATTTCCTAACCCTAAGGTCTGGACGAAATCGCTATTTAATAATAAAACCGTCTTTTATGTCTCACATTTGTATTTGTGATTGTCTTGTTCTTAATATTGTGACGTAAAAAACGGGTAAATAAACATAAATAAGTAAATATATAAGGCCGGTCGTGGCGCAGTGGGACAGCGCCTGACTGTAAACGCGATCGGTTGTGGGTTCGATCCCCACTCGGGGGAGCGATTATATTTAAATTATTGTCACTTCCTCACTCTGGTAAATAAGACAAAGTGCGGCGTTGAGTTCCACTACTCAACACGCAGTCTCAAATTCAGTGGAAAGCGAAGTACGGAGTGTCTTGACACTAGGTACTTTCTATCTACCCTGCTATGCGGGATAAAAGCGTGAAGCGAAAATAAATAAATAAATATATGAATATATGCACATATACATATATTAAATAAAAGACAAAATTCCGCCAGTCAATGCACTCAAGTATTTATATATACGTAAAAAAATCCTCAGTTTTTTTTATATTTTTTCAACAGATTATCAAGTAGACAGAGGTGAAATTAAAAAGAAATTATAATAAATTTTATTGCAAAAAGTGTATTGAAGAAGTAGACACGAAAATAAGGCCTTTAATGTTGTCTTTATTTATTAATCACATGTTTATTTTATAAAAATATGTAAATAGTAAACCTTTGTAAGGGTGTTCATTTAATAAATAAATCTTTTATTTACAGAAACACAATCAATTCTTTGTTTTTCAAGTGAATAGAAGTATTATTATTATATATATTCACATGTTTTAATTTTTAAAATTTTAAATATCAGTTAAAAGCTAAGTGAAGCGCGCCAAATGCAAATTTACTTAACTGTTGTTTAGATTATCAACCATTTGAAATATATATTTTATATATCCATAGATATCTTACCTATCCCTATCTTTGTCGCGTCTTTCAGGGCTGTACGATCTGGATCTGCGTGTCCTGTCCGGGCTCCTAGATCTGGAGTATCTGGGCATACGCCTGTCGCGGAAATCACGGAATCCACCCCTGTGAATTTAAATTTTATTTAATAAAATTCTTCTTATCGTATAGAAGTATCATACAAATTCACGCTTTTTCTAGCAAAGAGACAACCTAGTGCCTCACTCCAGATTATCTCTATGTTGGCAAAGTTTTCTGTCGAAAACACTGATCAAGACATTACATGGTAAGAGTAAGGCTTTATGGGGAACCAGAACGGGGTAATGAAATCATGCTAAATATTATCAGTCCCTCCTCAAGTATTCTCACTCGAGCCCGGAATCAATAGCGTTATCAACAAACGCCTACCTAAACGGCCTGCCACGTCCTCCGCCACCTCGTCTCGGCCTGTAGGGGCGTCCCCTGGACCTGTTGTCCCGCCACTCTGGCTGGAAGCGTCTGCCGTCATCTCGTCGGAAGTCTCCTCTGCCTCGTCCCCGGTTGCCGCCGCCGTTGTATGTGTGGAAGCGTGGCCGGTAGTAGGTGCCCCGCTCAAAGCCGCCGCGACCGCGCCAGTTGCCACGGCGACCCATGCGGCGCATTCTGTTTTAAAATTAATTAGAAATCCATGTATATTCTATGTTTAAGATTATGCTACTTAATATATTTTCAGAAATGATAGTATAATTATTCCAAGCACATACGAAGTATTCCTTACTAAGTATTTTGAATATTGCCTTACATTCAATATAATTAAAGACAATATTTAATATAACAAAATACATTGGTTCATAAACTGGAAGAAATTTGTTGAATTATCTCTATAAGTTTGTCACCTTTGCCAACAATATTGTTAATGTTGCTTTGCTTACTTTTACAGAACTACTACTGTTACGAAGTGCAATAAAGTGCAAATATAAATAAATAAAAAATACATGAAAAACTAATAATAAAATTTATAACTTAGTAGTTGTCAAGTGGTTGGCACTGTGAAGAATTTTGATCTCAAATATTCAACCAAACTAATACTTATAACAAATTAATTAATATTTACATAATTCACCGTATATAACATTTGCATAATTAACACCATATATTCACATGTAATGGTGTGTATAAATATCAATTAAACAATTAATATTAACTCTTGAAACGAAAAGATCATCAGACATAACTGCAATCAATTAGGCCAAGCATATAACCGTGTAATATTTAGCACCCACCGGTCTCTGGAGCCAGAGCGGCTTCGCGAGCGACTCCGCGAGTACATAGAGCGGCTGGCGTCGGAGCGCGAACGCGAGCGCGGCGAGGCGGAGCGGCGCCGGCGCGAGTGCATCGACCCGCTTCCGCTCGAGCCGGAGCGCGAGCGCGAGCGAGAGCGCGCGCGGTACTTGCGGGGGATCGACCTGGACAGAGGTTAAGAGGTTATTCCACACTTGGTAAGCAATCAATTTTAGAAAACGTATAAAATAGTAACAAAATGCAGTAGAAGTTTGTAAAAACTCTCTACAAAGATGTTATCAGAAAAAATACATTGTAACATGCATGGTTTAGCAATCAACTATAAAACTGACAATTTGAAGATGTTTTTCTTAAGTTTTTTTGCTTAAGTCTACTATGCATCCCTGACTGCACCCACCTGCTTCTAGAGCGCTTAGCAGACCGTCGATCCTCATCCGAAGAGTTGGACGAGTGTCTCCGCGGCGAGGGGGGCGAGCGCGGTCTGCGGCCGGAGGGGGTAGGGGGCTTGATGCGCGTCACGAACTGTTCCGGCCGCCCGTCGCCCACCGACACCGGTGTCTCGCCTTCCTTAGCCAAGCGGAATGAACCAAACTTGTCCAATACGATGTTCCCTTTACGCACCGGCTAGAAATACAAATATTAAAAATAATGATTGTGAAGAAAATAGAGCTAATATTTAATACAATTTACTTAATTATATAAAATATATCCGAATGTCTAAATTGTATAATATAACTTATTAATTATACATGTGAGTATCATACATTTATTATTATATATATGTAATTAAGTTTTGTGCTTTGTTAGATTTTTACTTAGTGGAAAAAATGTAACTAGATTTTCCGTTTACGCGTTAACAATACTTCAGTGTTGGCACAGTATATAAATCATATATGTACACATTACATTAAGTTTTTTTTTTGCTTCACGCTTTTATCCCGCATAGAAAGTACCTACTGTCAAAACACTCAGTACTTAGCTTTCCACAGAATTCGAGACATTGCGTGTTGAATGGTGGAACTCAACGCCGCACTTGTCTTTCTTTATCAGAGCGAGGAAGTGAAAATAATTTAAATATCACTCCCTCGAATGGGGAATAGAATCTACAACCGATCGCGTTTACAATCGCTGTCCCACTGCGGCACGAGCGGCCTTAACTATTATGTATTGTATTTATTTTATTAATTTAAAATATTTTGTAGTTATTTTTTAAAAATAATATTTGCCTGCAAATACCATATTTATTATTGTAAAAAGACATACAAACTTTGTGATTCACGTATATTAATATAAAATAATATATTCATTAGTAAGTCTAGAGCGCGTCAATAATTTTAACAAACAACCAAAATCACATTTTAACAAAAAGTAGAAGGATATTTACCGGCGCATGCGCTGTGTGCGGGTGTGGATGCTGGTGCTGGTGCGCATGCGGGTGCGGGTGCGCGTGCGGCGGCTCCGTGCCGGGCGGGTCGGGCTCGCGGCCCGGCTTGGGCGGCGGCGCGCTCGGCAGCGGCGGCGGCTCCTTCATTGCCATCGCGCGCCGCACCGACACGTTCTTGTCGCCGCTGGACGGTGACGGCTGCTGTCGCAAAATTATATTAAATATTGTTAACACACTATGGATGTATGCTTTTACATGAGTTATTTAAAAAGAATTGGGTTTTTAATTGTTTAAAGCCTTGAAAAATCAAAATTTTGATTTTCGTATTACAATATTTTAAATAAATATTTGTAACTTTAATGTTGAAGAATGTTTAAACAAAATAAAATAAAATCATAACTTACCTTGGGATGTTCTTGAGAATCATCAGAACTATCTTCAAATGCATAGCGCTCTTTATATCCTTTTTGAACTGGAGTATCCTTTTTCTTCACGCCTCTGACGAAATATATATAATTTTTAATATATTATATAAAATAAGATAAGACTATATTAATCAAGTCAATTAAAAATTGATTTCTTTAATAATATAATAAAATAAATGGAATTTACGTCACTCACGGTTCTTTGACAGCATTCATAGACATCTTCCATTTTGGTTTCTCGAGTGGTGGTGGAGGAGCTTGATCGATAGGACTGTCGGAGTTCCTGCCATCCCTTTTGCCCAACACTTCTTTTTCTACCATAACATGGTATGCGCTTAACTTGGATTCCAGTTCTTCTAATCCCTGCATTTCATCTAAGATTCGACTAAAAATAAGAAACAATTAAGTAAATACAATTTTCTTAGGCTTGGGTTAATGTGCTTGAAAATTTTATTAAATACAAGTGTAAAATTACCTTTTCTCATTGTGTTTTCTTTCATATTCACCTTCAGAACTTAGATCTCTTTTGGATTTTCCTTTCAGTTCTTTTCTGTTAAAAAATTGATTTTTGCTATATTATGTGCACATATATAAAAAAAAAATAATTTTATTATATAAACATGTCCATAGAAGAGAACAAAATTTAATTATAATTTAATTTCAAGTAATAATTTGCTTTGATATATATATATATATCAAAGCAAATTATTACTTGAAATTAAATTATAATTTTATATATATTTATATATATATATATATATATATATATATATATATATATATATATATATATATATATATATATATATATATATATATATATAGCTTAATGTACTTATATATTAGGGATGTCTTTTAATAAAACCTACCTTATAGCATCACGCAATTTCTTGTCACCGATGTTATCCAAGTCGCGTAGATTGTACTCGCTGTTGTTGGACGTACGCGCCAACTTGGCTTTCCTTTTCTCTTCACGTTCTTGCTCCTTGCGCTTTCGTTTTGATTCTTTCTTCTTTTTCCTTATACAATGAAGACAGCAAGATTAAGTTATGTCCTTATTGGAAAATGTTTCGTAATAATATAAAATAGGCTTTAATCAACATAGAAAAATAAAATTAATATAAATAAAAATATAAACCTGGAGATCGAATCTACATCAAAAAGTGTCCAACTAATTTATTATTGCTTAATGAGAACATGCATAAGAAAATTGACACAAAAGTTTACTTACTTATCCTTCTTTTTCTTCTTCTTTTTGTCATGTTCTGCACCAGGCTGTGTCTGCTGTCCTAGTTCTTGCATTTTGCGATTGCGCTTATATTGAGCAGTTTCTTCTAAGAAGTTGCGTACTTTATCTTCATAGTCAGAATCTTCTTTGGTCATTTCAAGGAATTTTCGCACCTGAATAAATGAAATTATTCATATTTTTAGGCCAGTGTACAGGTTATTATGGTTATGTATACTGCCAGATATGTAAAATACGAACATTAATGTATTAATGACCTTGCAACGAGTGGAATATATTTTGTTTAACGTTTGATCAACTGTAATTAACTACTAACCTTCAATTCATAATCAATATCAGCTTGTGATTTCATAGGCGTTGTGGCCGGTTCCTCCGCAGGCGGCGGCGGTGGTTGATAGCCATAGGGATGATTGAACTGAGAGTTGTGCGTTCTGGAAGCCGAGTCTGAATCACCTAACATCGCCATACGTTTACTGAGCGGAGATAATGACCGCTGCCTCTTGTTGTTAGATTGGGACCGACGTTTCTTCTTACGATTTGGTCCTTCTGATCCTGGAAACATGTACTTCTGTATCTATGATATATATAATATACAGGATATAGTTCGACTTAATTTGAGTTTAGTTTGCTACTTGTTATCTGTCGTTGTAAATACTTTACTACAAACTGTAATTAAATTATGATAGACTAATAATCATGTAGTGAAATTCAAACAAGAACAACTGTTTATTTCTCACCACTGGAATCTGATGAAGAAGACGAAGATTCAGAAGAAGAGCTTGAGCTTGAAGAGTCACTTGAAGATGAAGATGAACTGCTTGATCGTTTCTTCTTTCCCTTGCCACGCTTCTTCTTCTTTTTCTTTTCTTTCTTCTCTGTTAGATTGAGCAACTGTTTCAAAGTCTCTTGCATTTCAAATGACTTTGCTCCTGTCAAACCTGGTAATAACAATTCATCAGGTTCTATCAAAGGCTTAGTAGTAGAAGTCTTGCTCCTAAGAAAATCTAAAGAATTCTGAGCTTCTTCATGGAAAGGTATAATAGCTAGACAATCTTCATATGCCTTCTGTGCCTCAGGTATTTTATTCTCGTCTTCATAGCTACGACCTAACGCAACTAATGTTTCTCCTAAATATTTACGAGCATTTGCGTGATTAGGGTTCAGCTTCAAAGAAGTTTCAAAGTCCTCTATAGCCTTCTTGAATGTTCCATTATTAGCATATAATGCACCTCTTGCCACTAAGCCTTCCACATTTCTGGGATCAATGCTCAGTGCTTTATTAAGGCACTGGAATGCGTCAGAGTGTCGTCCCAATTTAAAGTATTCTATGCCTTCAGCTACTGATCTGAATGCCCACTTGTTTGCTTGAGCTTGGCGGAGTTCATCTGCATATTCCGATGTTGGAAATCCTCCCCTAAAAACAATATATCAAATTTTAAGTAAAACAATTTAAAAAATCATATATAGCATTATACTTGAAATTTAATAAACTCTTAACTAGTAATTAATTTAATTTTTATTATTTCACTTAATGTGATTTTTATAATAAATTATATTTTAAAACATACCTTAGAGTTGAAAAATTTGTGCAGTACATATTGGAGATGCCAAGAAGCTCAGAGAGGTATTGGACGCAGTTAGGATTATTGAAGCCAGGACTCTTCTCCAAAATAGCTTCATAACTTTCTCCCTTCATTTCCATCGTTTTCCTGTCAAAAACAATTAATTAGTAATGCAGAAATTAGGCCGCAGTTGGTTTGCCTTTGATTTTAGACGCGAGTCATTCCACTATTACTTGACTGTAAAAAGATTCAAAGTAAAATGAATGAATCGTCTCAAGAATAGATTCCTAATGTCAGTCATAATTTCACACATACTCATCCTCACCTGTTCCCTTGGAGCTGTTCAAAAAAGGTTATTTTACTTGAATTTTATTTCTTTCACACACAAATATAACATCATAGATTAGGTGATGCTGCTTGACAATGTGACTTTAATATTACCAAAATATCTCAGCTACGGTCACAATACAATGTGGTGGTGTTATGAATAGGTCTCGGAAGTTGCTCTCTACACCTAGAAAAAAACACCCTAAAATAATAGAGGAAGATGTTTCCTTTGGCAGCCTGCTAGCCTGTACGACCAGTGTCCAACGAAAAGGCGCGAATCACCATCGCATTGTTAAACTATTGTTATCATCTCTGGGAGCCTTGCATCAGCTAAATATATTAACAGCCAGGGCTAGTCCATTTTAATAAAAAATAACGCCAACGCCCAACAAATGCTGATTATATTAAAGTCCAATCAACGTTTTGAGATAATGCTGCAATATTAAATATTAGATTTAATACAGAATTAATGTTCTGCTTACAGACATCTGAATGAAGTGACCCTAAGAATATGTACTGACCTTTTGATTGCATTATAGTGTTAAGATTTTGCAAAATCTCATAAATATCCATAATAAAAGCTAAAGAAAGCATCCCATTATAAATAATGTCTTCTATAATTTCAATCCAATTATTTTAATATGTAAAGTCAAAATAATGTATTTGTGCAATCAGTCACTATTGGTGAATAGTTTAAATCAATACTGAAAAAGCGACCAGAAAACAGTGAAAACATTTATCCACATAAAGAACTTGTCTCTATTTGCCTAACATGTTTGTGTGAAAAATATAAAATAAAATTCACATACACTAAATGATAAAACATAAGACTAATTGAACAGTTCTATATTCAGTTATTCATTGCTTCTTCTTATGTGGACTGACTTCAATTATATCGTTTCATAGCACCACTTATTATATATCTTCTGCCATTCTTTTTATAAACTTCTTTAAAAGCCTTCTTTAATATAAAAATGGCAATTTCTTCATAGTTTATGTTCATTAGTAGATGATTTATTTTTTTTCCAAGTTCACAAGATAGTTCAACATCTTCACAAAAAAGGTGATATTATAAAATACAGTGTGACAGATATGTGATAAGCAACCCTGCAAAAGTGTGATAATACTGTGATTTGATTTATTAAAATGGTAATACATACTTGTAGACTAGAGGAAAGTCGTCAGTGCTGAGGAGTCCTAGAGGTGGCATAGGCTGGGGATCATCTGGTCCTCGAGTAACACCCTTCATGCCGCAGACCATTTTGTCTGTGTCTGGAATAACTTCTATAACTTCACAGCACACTGTGTCATTCATCAGGTAGGTTCTTGACACATTTTTCTTGTCCACAGCTGGTATGATATTCGCAACTGGCAGAAATGCCTAGAAAAAATGGTAGCTATTTTAACTTTTAGAACTATAAGCTTAAGTTAATATTATTTCTGTTTAAAGAGCAGACAGATTGACATATTTAATATTAAATATGAATGCAAATAAGAGAAATTTAAATAGAAATAATTTTAAGCTGATGAATCGCATATATATATTCTGGCTATCTCTATACTGTGGGTGGCTTATAGGTTTTCACACAACACTGGTTGTTCTGATAAAGGGCACCTTCACAAAAGACACTTAGAGCTTCTACCACATGAGAAGGGAGAAACAGACAGCATAGGCAATGTCTTAAGAAGACCTTTGATAAAAACTACTAAGAAAAAGATCTTATTAAATTTAAATAGTATAGAATATTAACTAATATCTACATCTAATCTAATCATATTTCTGCAGTGTTTATTTTTTAATTTCTAAATACCTATTTAATCAACTTGTTACATAAAAGTTATATCAACATGTTAATATATGAAAATCTTTCAGTCCATTTTTAAAAAAATAGTGGGAAGGATATATTGGTACAGTGAAATTAAATCTTTTATAAAAATGCATTTAATTAATAAGTATCACACAAACTACCAAGAGTTTGAAAAATACTAGTATAAATTGTGTTTCCATAACAATCATGTACATCCCATGATTGCTATGGAAACCCAATTTACATATTAATATGGCTACTTGTTTTGTTTGTTTCACAAAAAGATAACCCATGTTCCCTACTATTTTAACACTTTTTTTGTAGCTATATAAATAATAATTATATATATATATATATATATATATATATATATATATATATATATATATATATATATATGTATATATATTTATATATAAATAATTTTTACCTTAACATTGATATCAGCAACATATCTAGGAGTTGGTGCTGCAGTGCATAGCACTTTTAACATCATTCCCGAGGCTGTTCTATTGATTACTGCTCCAATGATAAGTTCACCAGTCTTGACATTCTATATAAGAAGGTTAAAATAAATATTTTAAAATGATTCTTGATTTTAATTGAAAAATCACTGAACATAGCATTTACATTTTATGTATAAACCACATTTTAACACAATTCAAAATTTAAAATTTATTGTATTACATTATGAGATACAAAAGATATTAAATTGAACTAAATTGTTTTGTTTTTTACACATATATTTATTCATTCAATTATTTTAATTTTACTTACAATAAACAAAACATAATATTAAAATAAAACAAACATAAAATACTTACATCAAAAAAATGTCTTAATCTTGCAGTTTTATCCACATTTAAAAATGTCTCAAATGGTGGCATCAATGCAAATAAATCTGAAAAATAATATTACATCATTTACTTGGATTTGCTTCTACGAAACCGACATAACAGAATTACGAAAAATTAAGATTCCTTTTATTAAAATAAAGAGTCATAAATTTTGTAATAGAAAGAGAACCACTTACTCAAATTATTTTTTAGGTGTGGGCTATGTGGGCGAATTTGAAAGTTGATTATTACCATAAAAACATGCTCTTTGGTATTGGATATATCAGGTCAAGTGTTATAACAAAATATGTGTGCAAATCAGTAATTGTTAAGAAGTGCCATAAAATAATTACTTACTGTCTTCTGGTGTAGGTGCATCAGCTCCTAAACTAGAAGATGATGGGCTTTCTTCTAACAATGAAGCGTCGAATAAAGCGTTTGCTTCTTTTGCTATAAACTGATGCAAGTTCAATCGCTTTCCTCGATCTTGAAAAGTAAGATGTTTATGTCTGGACTGATAAACAGCGAAGTCTAGTGGGCCTACACCAATTTTAGCCAAATCGTCTTCCCCTCGTTCTGCCTCCCACGACTTTTGTAATTGTTGCCCATGGAAGTTAATGGATTGCGCCACCAATGACGCATCCAGTACCGGCTCCATCACAACTTGCTGCAAAACAATTAAGAAAGTAATGTATTTTGTTTTATAAAAAGTATAAGCCGCATCAAAATTGATTAAATCCGGTCACGCCGCCATTTTGAACAAAGAATCGTATTTTAAATTTAACGTGACATATTATTAGTTTATACTTACTATGAAGCAGAATAGTCCCAAAATTATATTCTACTTTTCACTAAAATGTATTATTCCCTGTGATGTCATTAATGAAACCATAAAATAAAATCACAAAGCACTTGTACCAAAATGGCGGAGCATAGTGCTCCAAACTCGTGATGAGAAATAGAAATCCGCGTTAAACTTTCATGCGCGCACAGACTATTAATTTGCACAGCTAGTAAATAAAACATACAAAAAAATTACCACAGAGTAATGACTACACATATAATTGTAGACTATGGATTATAGACTAATAATAAGTTATTAATAATTTTTAAATTGTACATTAGAAACTGCACATATAGATTTTTTGATACATTTATGAACAATAAATTTTTAACATCAATCTAATCATATACATTGCTAATCAAAATTTAAAATGTATTAATCAAACAAAAATAAGGATGAATACAGTACTTTTGAAATGAAGTATGAAATATAAATATTCTTAAAAAAGAAACAATTTTATTAATTCTTACAACATAAATTTTTGATCGATGATGGTATTTTCATCATCATCATAAAATTTTACATACTATCTACCCGATCGAATACACTTTAGAAACTTTCAGAAATATATTTTTAAATGTTTATGATTTCAAAATTCGAATTTCCTAAAGAAAACAGAAGTTAATATATAAATATTATTATGGTGTTTCATAAATGATTATTAAATATGCTCTTTATGAAAAAATGGTATTAATGGAATAAAATAATTACACTTTGTCAGTGTAAATATTTTATACCAGTCAAAACACAATAAGAACACTTGATATTTTCGTGTACTATGAATTATATCATAACATCTCAATTTTATTTACTTCATTGCTTACTAGTTATTAAAAAATAAGTTTATTTACATTAACGAAATTGTAGTAAAAAAATGTACCTATTGAAAGTCGGGAAAACTTAACAAAAAGTATTTTTACCAGAGTGCGAGACGCAAAGATGGGTAATGTGTCTTTAGTAATTTTGTTACGAATAACGTCTTTTTAAGTTATGCATCCTTATAACTTGGGATGCGTATTATATGTATTCTTCTCCTCTCCGCCTCACCTAACTACGGCTGGTCGTAGACGGCCAATTTATCATCTCTCACGTTTCTTTTCATTTCGTCCCACGGATTCTTGATCGTATTTAAATTGAGACTGTTCTGAAGCCGACTCATCCACACTCAAAACACGAATGTGAGCTCTTCCGTAAGATCTTTTAGTTCTTGTTGGGTTGCCTAAGCGGTACGTGCCAGGGTTTATTCATCATTAAAAAAATTTCAGGATACACTCTGTCACTCTAACAGATCACATGAATTTAATTTTTGGTTTCCCATAAGTACCATTTATCTCTAAAATTTTATTCACCTTGTTTTAATATAAATTACGAACTTGTTTAATAATTATTTTACAAATAAACTAATTCAGTTAATCACTGCACACCCTAGTAATTGTATTAATTAGTTTATTTTAATAATAATTTTCGTAGACGTAGGAAAGTGCCAACTGACCCTTATTTTGTTATGAGTTCATAGTAGGTATTTTATTAATATTGTATTGAATAGCGATCTAAATTATTATAGCACGAGCTGTGACCACGACATAATCCACGTGATGTTTAACATCTCTGGATCTTTATTTTATAAATCTAAAATAAAAGTAGGCTAAGTATCCTACTCCTTCTTAAGCTTCTTTTTTGGAGATCATCTACATTATAAGTAACACGTGACGGACATTTCCGAATAGTGTATGCACCTTTCTATATAATAACAAGCTGTAAGTGTCGACACTTAGTAATAGCAGTAACATTTTGATGCAATTTTATATAACAAGGGGAGGTAAAGACGCATAGCGCATACATATAAAAAAAGGCATAAGCGGCTAGTTTAATAAATATTGTACTAAACATTTTTTTTACAATTTAAAATTAATATTAGCTTTATTAACTTACAGACATAAAATAAACTGGTCCTATGCCAGAGATAATCATATTGACACCATAATATTGTAATATTTTAGAATTATGTTGAGGCACGTAAGTATATATCTTGCATACTTCAAAGCGACCATAAAGCGTCATTGGGAAGGTCTCACTTCAATAGAAGAGGCGAATACAAAAGGCGAAAGAGGGCTAGGTAATGGCAGACACAATAGAAATACTGTTTGGACTGGGAGGCGGTGCCTCACACAATGGTGGACCGCGAAACTTATTTTATTCCTTAACACTTATTTATTTTCGGAGCCTAGACAAGGGTTTCTCCTAACTTTTCTTTTACTTGGCTAGCATATGGAGATTTTTAGATTATGGAATATGAAAATTCAAATTAATGAAATTATATCACAAACAGTATTAGGTACATATTATTAAATAAAATACACAGAAAGTAGATTACACACGAATCTACAACTCATAATAGACAATTTTAACATAATGCGTGTTTGTTAATTGCGTGACATTTTTATTGTATATCAGCACAACATAAATTTGCTGCCATGTATGCAAGGTGTATTGTGTGGGCTGACACAATACACCGTGTCGCTTTGTGCTGTATTCGCACCATTGTCATCGGACATATTACTCAACGTTTTCACCTTATAACAACTTCTGCAGTCTTCGGTGCGTTCTTTTGCAAGATATACCACTGTAAAAGAGTCTATTTTTTATTAAATTAATAAATTACTCTGGCTGAGACCACTTTTTTACGTTTATAATCATGTTTTTAAGTTTTAATATGTAAATTTTCATTTCTTCCACAACATTGCCTGAAGGCAGATGAATCATGCAATACTTATTTAAATATATTACATGATCGATAACTATACCACACTCGAAAAATAGATTTGTAAAAAACAATCCGTTTATAAATTGAGAATTAGGTCCCATGACTTGAAAGAACTGGGACGTTTGGAATAAGTCAGAGCGCTGTCTATATCACAAGATTGTAACGTGGGAAGAGAGTTGTTTAATTGGCCAATTAAGCGTAAAATTAATCTAATGAAACAATTTCTTTATATCACTCAATGCGCCACACTATGATTCATTGTTTAATAATATATAACTGATTTTTTAAAAGTTTTTTTAAATTATTTTACTTGCCAAAATTGTCAGCTATCAGCAGATAAGATAAGATAAGATAAGATAAATAAAGCTCAGCTCCATCTTCAACTTGTCCTATACATATGTAGCTATAAGCATAAATTATATGCGTTCGCTTACCCCGTTTGCTCTCACCAACACAAAATACGGGTCAAGATGCATATTTTGACATGACACTTTTATATATGCTTCATATCGAAATAATGCTTTTATTACTATGTTGCACAATGGAACTAAAGGTAAAAGACCATGTGTTCGAGCCGTCTCTATAAATATGAGTCAGTGTTGTATTACACTGCATTATAATTATATTATTTTTATATGTACCTGATCAAATAAGTAGTTGGGAGTGTCTTGACACTAGATTGTTTCAGTCTATTAGCTACTTGCTATGCAGGATAAAAGCCTGAAGCTACTCAAATAATTATTACAATAAATAATGTAAAATGTGTGGCTAAAACACATAAAATTACTGCAATTAATTTAATTCAGAAATTAATTTAATTCTTATTCTCAGAAAATACGATTCAGGCTATTTAAGCTCTTATAGTTTCTAGAGCTACCCGAGATTCTCAAATATATTATATTTTTTAATACATTTGTAAAAATTAATTTAAGTAATTATTGGAAAAATAGACAAATTATAAACACAATAGTTCTTAGATTGTAAATTGTACTCGGCTATTTGGGCTTAAAGAGTGATATTTTTATGATTGTTTACTTTAATAATTATATCTGGCCTAAAAATAGCAACTGTTTATTTTCCGAACGGTAGCGTCCTGTAACTTTCATCAGACAGCGTCTGATTGTAAAATACGGTTGGTGGTTGATTTAATTCTAATTCAGGGATTATCTCCAGAACTTATTTGCATTGAGATAAAGCGCAAATATCTCAATCGGGCAGATAGCAGTCAGCGGAGTACCTTGAATTGGTCACTAAGTTGTCTTTGACAACCTTAGGCTGCGGAATATGGCGTAAAGCTGCAAAAAATGTTAATTTTCTTCATTAGATAAATAGCGTATAAATGTTTAGAAATTTAATTTGTTTTTAATATTTCCATGTCAAATATTATGAAGTAGAACTAAATAGACAATTAAATGATATGTAAATATGACACTTTCTAAAAGAATGAGATAGCTAAAATGGGTATCTGATCTCTAAATCTATACAAATGAATACAACTAAAGAGTCCCTTTCTAATATTAAGATAAACGAAAACCAAATATCATATATACATGTAACATATACCAAAATAACATGTTTTACAATATTGGTCTATCTATCTGTATGTTCCGGCTAATCTGTGGAATAGCCGATTATGATGGAATATTCTCTGTCAGACAGCTATTGCTATAAGAACTAACTTAGACTAATTTTATTTTAGAGTTATAAAACAAAAATACAAAGATGTTAAATTTCATGCGAATAAAGTCGTGGATGCAGCTGGTTATAAATAATAACAGTTTATTATCATATAAAGCATAAGAGCAATTTATATATTGTTAAACCTAAACCTATTACATACTTATTTATTTCAGATTATGCACTTTTGCACTTTATGCATAAAACGTAGGGTGGATCAGGGATGGTTAAGATTAAGCGTGGTGCGCAAGGATTCGGCGCGGAAAAGCTCGAAGCGTGTACGTCATTCGCCGGCCGGCTCGCAGTCTGTGGCAGTATCTCATAGAACACGATCGCTTGGCAGTAAAACATACAGCCTAAGCTCGCTCGAACTTTTTCGTCGGAAATACTTTCCCGCCAAATAGTATTATTTTCATTTTTAGGCTGTGGAGTACTAAGTGACTGAATTGTTTTAGTGATGTGTCGTGTTTTGTGAATTATGTTGTGCACATTTGGGAAATTTAGGAATTATACTATGTTGGAAACTTTTGGCGGTAAGTTTTTTATTGGATTCTAATTAGATTCTCTTTTTATTTTGGTTTTGCTTAGTGAAAATAGAAAATATTTTTTTGCTATTTATTCAAGTTTAGTGGATACTAAACATAACAAATAAAATATTTTTCGTGTATGATATGTGTATTTTAAAGTACACGTAACTATAATATACTACAATAATATTTCATTTTTATTTATATTATAAATAAAATTGAATAAATTCCTGCATTTTTTTATTTCGATATGTTTAGTTCACAATAGATAGCGCTTGAAATACTCGTAGTAGATGTATAAAGTTGTATTTTGAAATAACATTTCAACAGACTCATTTTCCTCAGCGTTATTAGGTAAGTTGTACGTCAAGTTTTGTTCTATTTCCATACAAAAGAATTAATACAAAAAGCCAATTCATATTAATACTTTATAAAATAATTATGAAACTCCATTGCAAAACAAAAGCCGATCGCGATGAAATCGATTGACGCGATAAACTTGCAAACAACAAAATAATGGTAGACTCGGGGAATTAACGCTTCTATTGTGTTAGTACAATAATCTGCTATCTAGGCCAGCCTCAGTGCTGCAGACGAACCTTTTGTCTTTCATGTTCGCCGTTAATAATGGCGGGCACCGAAACAGCCGCGCACAATACCGCGAAATGTGCGCGTTTTCATTTGCAAGACAAAACGCGCTTTGTTGTGTGTCCGCTCAATACGGAATTTATAGCGGGTGGACCGAGCCGCATTGACGGCTCGCTAACGAACGACCAAACGCCATAAATGCATTCTGATCGGAGGTCCGTTCATAATCGATGGCGCTGACCTATTCACGATTCAATCGCTTCCTAGGAGTTGGATGCTTTTTGTTTAGCTTGCTGTAACGGCGGACTGTCAATATTTTAATTTTTCAGATTATTATCGCATACTTTAAATTGATTTTAAATTAATAAAATGATTGATAAAAAATAACGTACTCAACCACATGGTTTAACTGTTCCTGAGGGTTTATTGACGATTTTAATTAATTTATTTTATTTCATGTATCACCTGCATTTTCATAAAAAATCAAAAACAACCTCGAATTACTTTATTTCATTCTCCGTGTTATTATTGTTCTAAGTTATACGAGTACCACCGTGGCACCGAGTGGCGCCGTATGACCAAAAAAGCACTTTTTTGAATAAAATAAAATAAAAATACTTATATTATATAATTTATAGTAAAACATTAGTTAATACTAAAATATTATTTATTGTTAAACTTAAGCGATATGTGCTACCTCAAGCGAGTCCGAATTATGCCAGTGTATAAATAATCAACAAGCAAGCAAAAACGTAAGTTACTTATACTCATTTAAGTATTAAATATTTATTATTATTATTATGTTATTTTTGAATTGACAGGTACCAAAAATAATTCTTTCTTAGTAAATACAATATTTCTTATAAAACTCGAAATGAAAGAACTATTCAGTGGCTAGGTTTTATTAAAGTCCAAAGTAATATTATACCTATTTATTATACAGTCCGTCTATATTTTCAGTCAAAAGAATCCGATTCAAAGAAGGCGAAGAAACGGAAAGGTAACCACAAAGATTCGCTTCAGTCGGTTGGCTAGCCAATGGATTGCGCTCCTTTGCTACCTACTTCATTTAAAGAATCTACTTTACTTAAAGAAAATCTTTAACATTTTTAAGAAAGTAATAAAATCCTTTGAATGTTTCACGTAAGTCGAAATATTACTTCTTTTGCACTTTTTGTCATATTTCCGTGGCTTCGTGGAGTCTCAACCTTGCAAATAGGGGATCATTTCTAATTAAGCCTGGTTTGATGTTCTGGCTACCACAGTGTTTGATATATGGTGAATCTGAGCTTCCAAAATGAAAGAGAATCCCTACAAAATAAAGTTACACTCAAGACTTCGAGAGGTCGCGTCGTTACAAAAGCGTCGTAATTGGCCCGTTCTTTTTCTACTTCCCTGAAGCATTCAGAGCCAATGAAACGTGTGCATTTAAATGACGTTCCACAGCTTTGTGGGGTCACACTCAAAGTTGTTCGTGAAACCGCCAGTATACGACTTTTGTATAGCCCCGCGACGCAGGGACTAAAAAGAACCTGCTATTTACTTGTTAAGAACTCATTAGTCATGCTTATTTGAAAATGTAATAGTCTACTAGGTACTATGTAAGCTGTTACCTTATACTTATAAAAGAAGTAAGGAACATGGCACAAGGTGTAATATTTTAATTTATTTTACTTTTTAATAATATCGTTGTCATATATCAATGTCACTTTAATAAAAATTATTTTAATTATTTCTCAATACAGTATTATGGTAAATAGCATTTTAGTTTGTCACGCCAATATGACTTAATATCACTATTTTTTAATAATTCGTTAGAAATTTAGAACGTCGTATATGGCTTCTATATTTGAAAGTCAATCGATATTTTATAATATATCAAACTGTGTCATGTCTGTAAATGTTTAAAAAGTAGCTAGCACATTCCCCAGCACGCACCACAAAACATACTTACGTAACTACACATCCCTATTGAATCGACATACCCCCCTCCATCCACACCCATTCATTCTTTGCAGCTTTTGTACGAGCGTTCAGGCTTTTTGTAACGGCGGCCGTCGTGAATAGTAACTGACGAAATATTGTTAAGCATGATATCATCTCGACAGCTTTGTTCGAAACTGTAGAGCCGTGAAGAGTTAAAGATTTTGGTGTGTGGAAAATGGGGAAGATTTTTCTGGTTTAATAGACCAATAACCTATAAATTTAATTTTTGACTTAACTACTTTTGACCAAAAAAGATGATAAAACAAATTACTATAGTGAACAAAAATGAACTTTACATTTTTATTGATGTTTTAATGGTTTATTAAAAAGTTGTATCAAGTTATTTTATAAGGAAAAAAGTATAAACTATAATGAACCATCTCCAGTATCATAATAAAACGTTAATACGACGCGATTTGTGTAAGCAAAAAAAATTTTAAATTTATATGAAATCTAATTGTTTGAACTAGTGGATAGTTCTAATTCTAATTTTGTGTACAAATCTTCACTAAAATGTATATTTTTAATTTGTTTTTTTTTTAACTGCAATAAAGAGTATAATAATTATTTGAAATAGGTACTTTAGAACGTGCTTTTGGACAACCTTTTCTTGGATAACACATATGACACGTTAGTCAAAGTTAATTTGAAATAAATTTTGAAGTATAAAAATAAGCATTCAATGTTTATGATTGTAGTTTTATAAGTTGTTTAAAGCGCTTAGAATAATGATTCATAAGATGACATTTACTGTGTAAGTCTACATTTTTTGCTATGTAAATGAAAATACATAGTAAAAAAAGACCTTTAAAGTCATATAATCATATAAAAAGACTATCGTAGTGCAGGTTGAAATGATACAAATGTGTTGAAGTCCCACCCGAAAAAAAGATTATATTTAAAAAATATTTTAATTTCTCCGCTCTGGGAAGACAAAGCGCGGCATGGAGTATTTAGTACATAACCTTTAATTTTTTTTAGTTTCACGCTTTTTTATCATTTGACCTCAATTATACTTTTTTAAGATTTAGGCAATTTCTACTGGGACAAGTCACACTGTTCTCGATTTTCCTCCTATTTCGACTCTTTGCTTTGACTAACCTGAGCAACGTTTGAACTCCTTTAGATGTTCTTCGCTAGTGATTTGAATTAACAACGGCATTTGAAATTAGTTCGAATAGGCCCCGGTAATTTGGATACTTATATATTTTTTAATGTCGAAAATGATCACTCGGTTTCAAAGTTCACTCGGCTTTGAAGCAAATTAGCAAATTATCAATAAATCTCCTAGAAGTTCTCAACTACACAAATTATTCAGCTGGAAGGAACGAAACTGAACTATTGTAATCAAAAAATTGTTAGATGAAAAAAAAACGAAAGATTTACAAGCATACATATCTAAGTAAACGACAAGACCACTACCAATTTCCAAATATACATACACATATTATGTTTCTATATACGAAACGTGTAAACATATATCACTTTGCTTATTTAATTTTGCGATTACATTGATGGTTTTATCGATGATATACATAAAAGAAGAGTATTAAAGTAAACAATGGTTAGGCATCTACTTGAAAAGGGGGGTAGGGGGCTGGACGATCGGTATTTGGTGCTCGCATTGTCGTTGAATAACTTTTGTCCCTATTGTGTTGCTGAAAGAGCCACAAAGACTTCAGCGTTGAACATAAACCGAAATTCACCAGAGCGCCGATCACTCGTCTCTTAATAATGTTTGAAGCCTGATTTTGTTCTTTATAAAGAGCTTTTATATAATCTTTATTATAAAGTTTTTATTCAAGGTTATAAACATGATTTAAATTTTTTTATTTAAATGTTTATATCGATTTTTAATATTTTTCTCTTTGACTTTACTTATTAGCTACTGTTTCTGAGACAACTTGTAGCTTTTATATTTTAAGCGTGACGTCCCATTAAGATCTTTTTTCACGTATTTACTATTTTTAAAGTGTTATTCCACACTTAGGATTAGAAAACATTTTTGAAAAAACGTATATAAATTTGAACGCAGCGGCATTCGAACCCGAGCCTCTTGGATACCGTCCAAGCGCTCTGACCGCTAAGCCATGCGTTCTACTACCAGCTGTGTCGAAATTCTTATACGTTTTGTTACAACTTATTTATGTTGATTTCTAATCCTAAGTGTGGAATAACACTTTAAAAATAGTAAATATTAAAATAAAATAGCAATCTCTCTTGTTAAACGATTATTTCTTAATAATCTTTAAGTAGTAAATTTGTAAAAATCTCTGTACAGAGATGCTAACAACATAAGTTGTAACAAAACGTATAAGAATTTCGACGCAGCTGGTTGTAGAACGCATGGCTTAGCGATCAGAGCGCTTGGACGGTGTCCAAGAGGCGCGGTTACGAATCCCGCTGCGTTCAAATTTTTATACGTTTTTTCAAAAATGTTATCTTTTTTCACGCTTTTTATCCCGCAGACCAGGGTAGATAGAAAATACCTAGTGTCAAGACACTCCGTAGTTCGCTTTCCATCGAATTTAAGTCATTGCGTGTTGAGTGGTGGAACGCAACGCCGCATCTTGTCTTACCAGAGCGAGGAAGTGAAAATAATTTTACATATAATCACTCCCCCGAGTGAAGATCAAACCCATAACCGATCGCGTTTACCGTCAGACGCTGTTATAATGCGCCACGACCACGACTGCCGGCCGATTTACTTGCAATAAGAAATTATGAAACTTGTTGCTCGAAAAAAAAAACAATAAACACAGTATGACTTTAAATCAATATGCAATACATATTGCGTAGTAAGTATACTTATAACTTTTACAGCTGCATCCAAAGACATCAATTAGTGTTAAAATGTACCTTATTTAAATGCGTTATAAAAAATACAATTAAAAGTTTATTAAGGTTTCTAGGTGTGGTTATTATATATGCAAATCGAAACCAATATAGTACTAAATACATATATTATTTAGTTATATAGACATTTTAAAGTAAAGACTTAATATGACAAACAAATAAATGATACAATATTATACAATGGCACAACTTGAACTAGTTTAATAAAGAAGTTTTAAGGCTTTTAAAGTATACGCTCGATCGTGGTTGTGATTTATCTCCGCTTTATTGAGTGGATCTCTTTGTGACCGATACTCTATTTCAGCATTATCAGACAGAGGATAATATTAAAATATTAGACTTATTTATAGTCACCGTAGCTTAAGTTTAGTTTGGTAATTACTTGCGTGTAAATACATAAAACTGTTTCTTATAAAATAGAAAAAATATAAAGTTATACTTTTCTATAAAAAATGTATAGTATAATTAATATTTTATTACAGCAGGAAATATATACTACTTAAATTTGTTTCTTTTTTTAATTTTTGCCGCGCTTTGTCTGACTAAGAACCAACAGAGGAAGATAGCTTTTTTTAAATTGAATTTTGATTCTAGATAAAAATCGAACTCATGACCTCCACGAGACGGACATTTCCTAATTGTGCGATGGCGTCTTAATATAGGGAGGGAGAGCAATATATTTATATACGTTTTCAGTACATATAAAGGGTAGATAAAAAATGTAATAAAGAGAATTTTAGTCAACCTTTCACTGTAACCTATTTTCCATTATCCTTTGTATGTTGGCACCATTCTTTGCTGCTTTTGTGTCCGTGATACATCCAGAGACCAATGTGGGGGGTGTAATATTTTTTTAAAAATTTTAAATACTGCCCTAATTACCTATTAATATGTAGTGCATAAATATTAGAGTTATATAGAGTTTGTATATTTTTACATTTTAATAAGTGGATAAACTAATATATATAATATTATTAGTTTATCCACCTATTAAAATGTAAAACCGAAAATGTGAAAATCAATTATAAATACAATTGAAAAATATTATAGTATCAAAAAATTTGATAAACATTTTAAGTACTTAAAGAAAGCTCACGCAGTTTCTCTCACGCAAAAATAATTTTACTACTAATATACATTTACAGATTAACATTTAACTACCTCAGGTAAAGTCAACATTTTTATGTTTCTAATTAGTAATAGGTATTAAAATACTAACTTTATTCTTCGTTTTATATAATCTTGATATTTAAATTTGTTTATATCACAAAAGATAATATACATGCTACTATAATAACAAAAGAAGGTTCCTGAAATGGTTTTTTAATCTGGAAAAGAAAAGATATTATCACAAGCCCTTGAATCAACAGATACAAAACTGTTTCGACTTTTCTTTAACGCCGGAATACAAACAAAAAAAATATTTACAAGGATAAAAAGAGAAGGTGAAGGTAATAGAGTAAAAAATATTTTAGAAACTATAGTTATATTTACATATGGTCCAATTTTCGTAAGTTATTAGTATTATTGTAGTCATAATATTGAACTATTAATATTCCAGGGTGTATTCAATGAAGAGTGTCGCACTGTTAGGGTTTAGAGCACGCAACGGTATAATTTATAATTAAATATAAATAGAGGATTATATACAATCTACATAAGCAAATTAGTTATAATTTAAGGCCTCGATGTCATCATAGAGTAACTCGCCTGAACCGGTTACAAAAATTTATTAACATTTTTACGAGGTGTAAGTTTTTTGGTTCAACTGCCTATTTAGACGACAATATCAAAGTCTATGTAACTGAAATTATTACAATATTTTAACTTCTTTTTCATTTAAGGTTTTCTTCTTACTAAAATAAAAGATGATCATTTTTTAAATATAAAAATATAGTGTTTAGGGTGAATTGAAATTTTTATAATCAAAAGCAATATATAATTTTTACTAAATAAAAACGAGAGTTATTGTCACGCAATCACTCAGTTCGTTCTTTGACATACCCTTACCCTTACATTACAAAGGAACACATTTCCACTAGTTGGAAAACAGCCAAAGAGTCTTTTTTATCGAATGCCCTAAACAATGGGTTAGCGATGAGACACAATAGTTCTGAATGACAAGCGATGGTAGATTAGGCATGGTGACAACCCTATTCCTTATGTTAAGATCCAGATAATATGTATCATTTTGAGATATTACAGTATCGAAGTTGCTGATTGTTTTCATATTCCAAAAATACTTATTTAAACTTTCTTATATTTATTCCTTATTGAATGGAATGATCTAGGTGGTAAAGTACAAAAACATCATTATGTTATGGTATAAATTATTTCAATACTTTAAAAGAAACTATAGAGTGTGCAGTCTGTTGAAAATTTCTAAAAAATTCTTGCAACAAAAAATAATATTATGTTTACAGTTATATTATACTAGTTAAATGAAATTGAACTAACTCATGTCTCACATCTGTTGTATCTAATAATCGTATTTCATTGGAAATAAATGTTACTGGAATATTTCACGTACAATTATGACTTATATACTACAACAGATTTGTACATTTTTACTTAAACATTTTACAGACATATGAAAGCAACGAACGTTCATCCTGTTAGTTTGTAAAACGATACAATAATAACATCACTCAAGTACTACGAATATGAAAGGACGTCGCAAGCAAATAGGGTAAACAAAAGGGAGAAACCGCAAATCGTGGTCGGTTTAAGTGAGTTCAAATAGGAAAAAAGGGAAAGTTGGAGCCATTGTGATCGAGAATCACTTCGGTACATGCTGTCTGCCTGGACGGGGTTTGGTGCTATGAAAATGTAAAGAGAATGTCATGATGCTGGCACTTGCTTTTTTTATAAATGGAAACAATAACTTGAAATCTAAATTGAGTATTTTAACTTTCATGAATATGTTAGCTATAAATTTAAAAGAAATTCATAATTATTTTTCGAAAACTGTACATTTTACAAGCTTTACCCTGTTGTTATTTCATAGTATTAAGACGTTGTTTTTATAATTCCATAGAACCTTAAGACTATTCCCTTAGTCAATATTTCTTTTTCTATAAAAACAAAAGGGATAATCTCACTTAAGTTTCCTTTACAACAGCTAGTTGTACTGTTTCTGTAAAGTTCCTCGTTCTAATTAGAGCATCCACATTGTATTACTATATCATATTTGTCGACAATGGCATCCTTTATGTAGCAAACAATCGTGTTGCTGATGAATTTCGGTCTATGTCTGAGCCGTGTCTTTGTTCGGCCTCCCTCTAGTGGACACACAATGGAACAAAAGTTGTTCAATGGCGGCAGCACCTAATACCCGGCCCACCCTCCTTTGTTTCGGGTAATGTTCGACTTTTATGGATATTTTCAATGGATAGCTGTAATCAGAACAAAGTTGTGAATCACATTAATCGGCCCCTGTCATAGTTGTTTTTTTTATATTTAAAGATTAGCACTCAATTAAAAAATAAATTTAATAAAACTAAGACAATTATTGTATTTGCGTACTTTGTATACTGATAGCTTTTGATCGGTGTGATATCAGCCGCGTCATTGAGACATGTCTCGCCTGAGTTAGCTACCGAGTTACTGTATATTATATAGTGTACAGGTTCCAGATAACTCATAATGCAGTTTGCCGTTGAAAGCAACCGCCACACTTCCCCCGATCGGATTTTCCACGATAATCGTGACAAAAGAACTTTGTGCTGCCGTATATTCTGCAAGTTGCGACGCACACGTTCGCGTCTATTCACCGCGCGGATAATCATTTTTCCGTAGATATTCTATTCATTCACATTCATTCATTTAAAACAATGATTTATCTAAATTATCACTTATATATTAACTACTAAATTATAAATAAATTCAATATTTGAAAGTAATTTTTAAAAATACGCAACAGTACAATGAATAAAATGACTAAAAAAATAATTGATATACTTACATAGTGAGAAATTGAAATATTATCAATATTATCAATATTATAAATATTATCAATATTAAAAGGGAAAAAATTGTTTGTACAAAAATGTCACAGTATGTTTGTACCTATATATGATAGTTACTTCGCTCTAAATTTTATTTTTCTAACACCTACTACTCGTAGATGCAATGGTTATATAATATTTTGCTGCATTTGAAAATTAAATTTCATTATGCTAACTTAAGAAAATTGTATACCATGTTGGTAAATATATAGATTACGGAGCCTTACATTAGTTACTTGAAAGTACGATTTCTAATACATATTAATTATTATAAAAATAATTAAATTGTATAAATAAATAATAATAGAAAAATTCTTGTTTCTAACATCAAAACTTCAGCATGGTGGTCATGTTCTCAATTGAAATGACATAAAGACGTCGCGTCGTACAAAGTCGTTTCCAAACATAAAGGGCCCGCACATTACGCTGGTTAAAGTGACCGCGAGTGAATACAATCACTGGAGCGGGAGGACTGCAGGCTATTGTCAGCGTGAAATAAATTACTTATTAGGGAGAATACGAAAGTCGAAATATGTGGATGTGTCGTTTGATTAAAAATGGAAAGGGTTTTGATTTTTTTGGCTTTAGAATAATTCTTATATTAAAATTTTTAAGATTACTCTTTCTACAGTTGACATACATATGAATAAAACACATTTTTAATCGGTAATGATTAACCATAAATAAAGATAATTATATTTTTTATTTTAGCTGCGTCCAATCTGTCTATATCGCTACGGATAAATCGTAAACCGTGAAGTACTGTATCTTTCCTAAAAATGTGTGCGAGGAAGAAGAAGTGAAATTGGTGATTGAGGAATACTGACAAACATTGAAAAACTCATATTACTCGATTTGACACAATGTAGTTGATTAAATTAATTAGATATTTCATTCTGGTTATTTCAAAGTGTTTGTACAGGGATAATCATTGTAATGCGTAATCGATTGCTCGTGTATATGTTTTCTTAGCTATACTGTCGTAGTTGAATTGAAAGCAGACTAATTCCATCATTGAAATGACACGATACTACCAAGAGTACTATTAACAACAGTAGTGTTGTTAAAGTATTATATTTCAATTTTATGATTCTTAATGAATAAGTGACAAAAATAATTAATAAATATATAATTATTGTAAATTTACTCTCTTTTGTTAATGATAGTAGAGTGTTTCCCCATAGGGATGATAGGATTTTGATAGCTAACAGCCGCCATTTTGATTGTTTAACATTTGACATTTGTGTTGTTTTGTGTTTAATAATGTTTGCCAATTAATCATGAACAAGTTCACTTTACCCCAAAGTTTGGAAATTGTCCAAATTTTCTATCAAAATTCCAGAAGTATTTTCTCTACTCAAAGAGCATTTCGTACTAAATATGGTCGTCATGGTGCACCGTCTGAGCTCACTATACGTCGCACATCCAAAAACTGGAAAGTGAATATTCTTTGCACGATAGTAGACCACCAATACGACAACGGACAGGCTGTAATGAAGAAAATATTGCCGCCGTATCAGCCAGTGTCGAAGAAAATCAAAATGTTTCCGTTCCACGACGTGCACAAGAATTGGGCTTATCCAGAATGACAACCTGGCAAATTTTACGTATGGATCTTGGCCTACATCCATACAAGATTGTGTTGGCACAAGAACTCAAGCCAGCAGACCATCGATTACGTCGTGAATTTGCTGATTGGGCGCTTGAAGTGATGGAAACGGACACCGAATTTCATAGGAAAATTATCTTTTCAGTTAAGGCTCACTTTTGGCTCAATGGTTATGTGAACAAACAAAATTGTCGTTACTGGAGTGAGTCAAATCCAAGAATGGTTCATGAAACACCATTACATCCTGAAAAATTGACTCTTTGGTGCGGATTATGGTACGGTGGAATCATTGGCCCGTACCTTTTCAAAAACGACGAAGGCCGTACTGTTACTGTCAATGGCGACCGTTATCGTGACATGTTGAACGATTTTTTTTCCTGAAGTGTATGAAATCGATGCGGGCGACATTTATTTTCAATAAGATGGTGCAACATGCCACACTGCGACCGTCACAATGGATTTATTGCGTGATAATAGTGATAATGTGGTGAGTCGGTTATTTCTCGCAACGATCCTCACAATTGGCCACCAAGATCATGCGATTTAACACCCTTGGACTATTTTTTGTGGGGATATGTTAAATCTTATGTGTATGCCAATAAACCAGCTACAATTCAAGACCTTAAACGCAACATTCGAGTGACTATAGCGGCCATACCAGCCGAAACGCTGCACCAAGTCATCGATAATTGAATCGATCGTATTCACCAGTGCAAAAAAAATCATGGCGGTCATTTGAACGATATTTTGTTTAAATCATAAACGTTAAATCATAAGTAGCATAAATTTTTTAATTATATACGTTCATATTATTTCAATGAATTTTATAGTACTCATGCGTAGAGGTTATTGACAAATAATATTTTTTTAATTTGTTTTATGTAAATCGGGCAATACATTATACAACACTGAGTGCAATGGCTTCAATTTCTTCGCATGTTTTATAATAATAGAAGGCAAATATTTCTTTTTTTATAAAACACTATACCATAAGGTTGTTGATCTTTTAATCAACATTTCAAGTATGCTTAGTTCAGCTGATTTAGGTAATACTAGGTCAGAAACCTGTCATATCTAATAAGATATCAGATTTTCGCGATTTTTATACATTTAAAATGAACCTATTTTAAACTAATTAATCGTGTATAGTTTGGTATTCTAAATATATTTTTGGAAATCTTAAGTTTTGTACACTTTACAGTTGTCCGTAGTTACAGGTAGACTTAGGTGGCATTTGTTTGTTGGTTGATACAAAAATTAATTATATCATCCTATCTGTTTTTAATTGGCTCGTGTACTGTCCTGGGTTCTTGCAGAACGAATTGACTGCATCGTTGTCTTTGGTGAATTTGTAGACTTTTTGATTGGTTTATTTTTTTTATAAATGGGTTTCAGGTTTCAGGTCACTTTCCAACCATCTTTTATATTGAAATTAGGATATTTTTGTCACATACAGCTGACTGCAATATACGCCTATTCTTGACATCGGAAATGTGTTGCATCGTCCTAACCCCAATGCGCACTGTATACACCTGCACACTGCAAAGGAACCTTTTCACTGGTCTCTACATATCTTATATGTACTTGAAATCAGTGAAAAGTAATATTCTAAATATGTTTTTGGAAATCTGAAGTTTTGTACACTTTACTTGTTTTGTCCGTAGTTACAGGTAGACTTAGGTGGCATTTGTTTGTTGGTTGATACAAAAATTAATTATATCATCCTACCATATCTCCTAAGTTGTATGAGCTGCCAAAAATACACAAGAATAATGTACCATTTTGTATTTAGTGTACCGTTGTAATCCTTATCCAAATTAATACTCCAATGTATAAACTGGTCCAACATGTCGCAAATGTACTATCTTCTTTGCGTGGTCACATAGCATCCTATGTCAGAAATTATTACCGTTGTTATTGACTGAAAGACCTTAAGTTAACTGATAATGAAACCATGGTCAATTTTGATACCCAGTCACTTTCACTAGTATACCTATAAAGGCTTGCATCAGGATTGTCAAACGGAGGAGGAAAACAAGATGTGTAATGAAAATGTAGAACTTTTAAAACAATGCCTTACATCTGGATATAGTGTTCAATCAAATATTGTATTTGCAAGTAGCTAGCATTGCCGTGACTTCGATGTATCCTCTGTAATAGCAGATAAAAATATTTTTTCAAGCTCTCCATACCAGAGACAAAGATACAGTTAGCTCATTGTGTAAGATTCCAGAGCAGTACGTAATTAAAAAACAGAATACGGTAGATTTATATAATTAAATTTTGTATCGACCAACAGACAAATAACACCTCAGTGTACTTGTGACCACGGACTACTGTAAGATGTTCAAAACGTCAGGTTTCCAAACAAACATCCATTTTCGAATACCAAAATATACACGATTAATTTGTTTAAAGTAGTTTCATTTAAAATCATATATGTCTGTCTGAGCTCAGAGTCAATGCTGTGAACATTAGTACTGGAACTTCCTTGAGTGTTCTCAGTGTTGTATTCTAACACTGGTGCCTAGTTGAGTGTTCTGAATGTGTGTGTCCAGTACTTCTTAGTGTGTTCTCGGTGTGTGTGTGTGTTTATATACTCTGTGTGCCTTGGCTTGGTTGGTTGATACTGTGTCTTCAATAACTAAATGTGTTCTTATTATAAAACGTACATACATACGTTTTACCTTCTAAATCACGGAAGTTGTCGAAATAATAATTTTTGTGGTGTGATCAAACGAGTCTTTTCACATGAACAAGACATAAAATTATATTTTGTCATGTGGCAACAGACGTGATCGCCATAAATATAAAAGTTGTTAAAATAATGTATGCACATTTTAGACCAATGTCGTAGTTTAATCAAATGTCAGTAGCTTCAAGAGAGCGTTGAATAATATGAAGTATAACAAAATATACAGCAATGTAGACATTGATGACAATGACAATGTAGAGAATGTAGACGATGATAAAACTTTAGTCAACTTAGTTTTTAAAATTAAATTAGATTTTTTTCAAGTTCAAGGCGCGAATCTCTTGGCACTAAACGCCGTGCTTTGTCGTACCTGATTGAAAGACAATCATTCTTCCAAGTAAAGATCAAGTCCATAGCCAACGCGTTTACAGGCAGACGTTGTCTAACTATGCCACCATGGCGCCATTATTTTATACATTTAACAGTTCTAGTTACAATATATTTAACTATATAATTTATATTTTTATATGTTATCTTTACCTTTGTTTTAATAATTACATGTCATTTACATATTTGAAAATAATATTCGAATTATTATAATTACATATATAAAAAAATAACTTATTAATGTAATATAAATTTACAATTTAAAGAAAAATTAAATAAATGAGTTTGTCACCACATATTTGCGAACAAGGAAAATTTCGTATACGAGAGTAATTTGAATTTTACTACTTTAGACATCTTCTTGAATTGTACACTTTCACAACAACAATTTCCCACCGACAAATATATCAAATAACATAACCAAAGTGTATTTATTTAAATAATGTGTTATACTATATTATGTTCCATTTGCTACGACACAAGCATATCTTTATACAAACATTCAAATAAAACTTAGATAAGTTGATGTAGCTCTTGGAAGTTGCTAAATGAAGTGCAATGTAAACATTCAATTTGCGTTAGACACATTTTTGAAGGGGAAGCTGTATACTGTTACGTTCTGGGGCAGTACAGAAACTAAAATACACAAAAGTATTGTGTGAGCGAAAATGTTTCATTTGTAAAAATATTTTTTATATATAGGCATTTCTTACGTACCATGTAGGTAGCATATAAGCAATCGTCTTGTAGTATAAAATAGTTTTAATTAATTAATTTGAGTATTTATTAAAATTATATCTTTTTGTTTCCAAAATATATAATAATTTAAAACTAATAAGAATATATAGGTCTCTCTGCTCTTTAAGAGATAAGTCCACTTTCGCAAACGGAATCTTTTCTTTTATGTATGTTTATTTTTTTTAAAGTGAATAAATGCACAAAATGTAGATTCATTCAATTCAATCGTCTACTTACCAGTACCTAATTTTGGGACAAATTCTCTGGGATGCTGGTTTATGAGCTTAAATAAATTATTTTTTTTACTTTAAACTTTGAAGACTTTTAGACTTTGATTTCTTATATATCTTGGATTATAAATTTAATATTTGGTGATTTATATGAAATATAAGAAATTTTTAAAATGCGCCTTATAAATGAAATAATTATTATTAAGGATCGAAAAATATGTTGAATTTCGTTTCGTTTTATAAAATATCCTAACTCTATAATCTATAGACACAGTCTTGTATTAGAACCTCATATATTGAATACCTCTATAGCTCATATTCAGCCACAACCACCATACTCGATGGAATTGTACATGCACTCAATGAGTACAACAATATCGCTAGTTTTCTTACAAATGCTAATCCTACAGATTAATATGATGATATAATATGAGATGTATGTGTCTTATATAGACCAAACGTAAACTTAGATATGTGAAATAGTAATGTTATCTAATTAGATTGCGCGACGTCGGCGTCCGCGATCTATTGTGCCAAGGACAATGACTGCTAATTCCTGATCTATGTAACTTACTGCATTGTTCCTGTATAGGGATGAAACTTGTTTAAAAATAAGTGTGGCTTGTACAAGATGTTTTGAAATATGTATGTATAGAGTATATCTCTTTCAATTTACATATTTACATGAAAATGTTACTTGTGAAAAAGCTTTCAAACGGGTTTTTTTGTAAACTTTTGTATTAGTTAAACAAATTAGCTATTATAATAGTTAATATATTTTTTAAAATTTATTCATACTTCTTATTACTTCAATTTATCTTTAATTTTTAATTTATATCACAGGTGATAGCCCTGCTTTTGTGTTAACAGATTTTCCAATTACGAAAGCGAACAATATACCCACTTGTACTACAACAACAAAACTTATGATATAGGTACCTACTGAAATTATTTACTTTTTGTCGCTAGATTGCACATTAAAAAAATTGAGTGAAATAAAAATGTCACAATTTAAATGTGTGGTTATTTTTGGCAATGTTTAATGAATTTGCTGTTGGGGAGTGAAAAAATAATGTCAGAAGAATAATTGTTAATCTTAGTTTCCATCAACACCTACAAAATGTTTGTTTTGAAAATAAATTTTCTTTACAACCCATCACTCCCATAATTCACACTTATGGTCGTACCAATGGATATATACAAAATGTTGGATTGTGGAACACATCACACACATATACAATACATATTGTATATTGTGGAAATGTACACAAGATGGAAACGCAAGAAAACAAGATGGACATAAATAAAGTAAATCATATAAAAACATTTCATATTAAAATATTTTAATATCAATAATATATATTGTCCATTATAAAGTAGGCAATCATTTCGCTTTTAAATTTGATTGAATATGATGTTTTATGAAATAAAATAAAAATATGACGGACGTAATCCTTTACGTTCGAGCACATCAGGGTGTTAAGCGTTGTTTCTATGTGTATGTAATGACACACGCTTGCCTAAAATGTAGCTGTTAACTCTGGATTCGAAGATCCTTGGATTGCACGACTTTGAAAATGCAGACGTTGGCAGTGAATTCCGCTGTTTCCATTTGCACCTTTTTACCTATCTTACAGATATCTCGTATATTTTATTGTTAAATGTTTTTACATCAAAAATTAAAATTAACGTGTAAGATGAGATTCAAATTAAAGATATGAACAAATCAATATATTTCACATGTTGATGACCCTTATTATCCCTCGTATCGGTCATCTCGACACCAACCCCTGTACGCATGTATTTGTTCGTTAAATTAATAGTCAATTTATCGACGGGACTTGGTTTGATGTATGACGGTTTTGTCAATTTTTTATTTTTTGGATATGCAAATTAATTTTTATGTAAAATATTTCTTTGATTTATTTTTGTATTATGTGTTTATTTTTGTTTTATGTGTTTATTTTTGTATATGTTTTATCTTTATATATGTTCCGAATTATGAATCACTTTAATAAGACCTTACCTTAGTTAGTTCTTAAAATTTTCTCTTTTTAAAAATATTTTGTTTATTTGATAGTGCAAAAGATACGACACGATTAAAGATAAAGAACGTGTAAATATAATTGTTACTTCCTATGGCATATATATTATGGTATAAATCAAACACCCTATCTAATTAGTTAACTCGTAAAGTCACTTTAAAAGGAAATGTCTAACCAGTTGAAATCGACAGGTTTTAATATCAATGAAACATTATTCACCTATTGTTAGTGTACGAACGCTGCCTAGTTCTATTTTAAATAGAAGAGTATTCTTAAATTTATTACGATTCCAGAAGATGTACCTTTAGAAACATTAAAGGTCCTTGTGATAAAACAATTTTAAAAGTCCATATTGTACTGAACAGTTAAAAATATAATCTATTATTTAACTGTTTAGTACAATAAGGACTTTTAAAATTAATTTCAAAATTTTTTGACAAATTACCTCTTTTTAAGTAATAATTAATTAAGTAACTACATTTTCACTAGTCACTGTAACACAATATTTTATATGTACATATATAAAAGTTTACGAAATCTATATTTGAAACAAATGAACGAAAGCACTAACCCAACTATTACATCAGACAAACAAAGCCTGTCAAATACCACATTCACTGCTTTATTCATCCACACCATTTGTTTTCATACAATGTTCTCCAAAATTGTGATCCATCATCGGATTTGAATAACATAACATTGAATAGTTGGCTTTTGGTTCTCGTCCAGTTATAGAAGATCTCTAGAGACTTACAAGCACATCCTTTTTAGAATATGATTCGCAGGACGGCGGCAGATAGAGGGATCAAGTCTATCTGGTGCTGAACCATTGTTGTGTCGTCGATTTTGAGTACGAATTGTCATAGGCGTGTATTGAATGATTTTATCAATTGTTTGTTTTTGACAAATGTAGGTATATACTCTATGTACTTATCGTACTTATTACTTATGTCTACGCATTGAGAATGTACCTATAGGTATTAAAGATACCTACTACCTACAAATAATTGCTCTCATAACTAAATTATTTTTTGTAGTAATAATTTTATTTTGCATTACATTCTAAGTATGTATTAATCAGTAAAAGCGACTTCTAAGTCACTTATGCAAGAAACGTACCTAGGTTCATTTTTAATAGTTACGCGTAAATTATTACGAATATAATTTCTAAAAAGTGTGATCAACTTATTATAATAACATAGTCTTACTTTATAGGTGTGAATATAAAGATATCTTCACTCCTATAAACTAAGAACTAAACTATAATTACTTAAAAAATGTTTTCTAGTTATGCTACTGGATTATAAATCGTATGTTTGGGTATATCAATATAACAATTACAATTTTTTATGTAATATACTTGCCTTTTATCACATCAGGCTTGGTGTTAAGCGTTGATGTGGTCTGGGGTGGCACATGCTTATCTATAAGATTAAGTACCTTTATATTTAAAACTTTACAGAATATATGACTTTGGAAATACGGATGCCATATGAATGTTCTCCTGTTTCGCTGTGCGACTAAAAATGTGTCCTAGGGCGTTTTGTACACACAGTAGAAATTTACACCCTGTAAGGGTGGCGTGTAGTGGTTATCCTTGTAGTCCGATAGTAAAGTGAGACAGGAGGAATTAAGTTGTACAATCCCAAAGGCACACTCTCTGAAGAAACAGATAGTGAATCAATCCTACGCCAGTGAATAATTAGAAAAATAGATTAGCGATAGGAAATATTCTTTTTGTATTAGTTGTGAATGAGAAAAATAATTAGTTAGCATAAAAAGCAGTAAGTAACTTGTATATTTATAAATAGAATGATAGCTTTTGAAGCAGGTACATTTTGGTAAATATTTAAACTCTGCTCTACACATGTGTTACGATAATGAATTTTCTCTGAGATCTAATCTACATACATGTCAACATAACAATGATTATAAGCTATAAAGATCATGTATACAGTATTTATTGGGTAATATTTTCGTGAGATTGGCGCGTTTGAGTGAGCACAACAGTAGCAGTTATCGAACGAGTCCATTGTTGAAGGTGACATCTAAAAGCATTGTGTCAAAGTACAATCGCGCCATTACCGCCGCTATTGTGACAATGTTAACATATCGTTATCTAGATCAAGCGCCATCTATTGTCCAACACAGACTTTTGTGTAAGGATTTCTATTTATTTTCTTAAGTCAGACCGTCTAGGTGTAAGATATAAAACTTAACAATTGAGAGATTTTTTAGAGTCTAAGATATATGAGTATACCTAAAAGTTAGTAAAACTCTATTTGTTATAAAGCTTTTATATACATATTAATTTTTCACTAAATATATTCAAGAAAATATCTGTACTAACTTCTACTTTTGTAAATTCAGAAAGTCCCTCGTCATTCGCGAAGAGCAAATTCGCGTAGCTATCTACGTAACGCTACGAGGTTTACTGCGTAGCACTTAGTTTAAAATTTTTATTATTCGTTAACTCACGAAATCACAATGTATATGGATAAAATAATGTTTATTATAGCGCATAACATAAGTTTATTTCATAAAAATAAGGCGAATTTTCTTATTATTTGTAATTTGTAAATAAGAAAGATATGTGCCACTAGCTTCTAACATTTAGTACCAATCTTTTGTGGCTCGTCAGTAAAATCAGGTTGTATAGAGGGATGACGCGACATAGCTCCGGTGTGCGGGCTGACCACCACATTGTTCTGCTCACAATGACTGGTTAATGAGATCTGATCAATCCAAGCTGGACAAAAGGTCCCCCTGACCCCCTTTATTTTATTAATTAATACATTACAATAGAACCGAACCTGCGCTTTGGGAACTATCCCATTGTTTGCAGTGACTCGGCAACATTGATATAGGTTTATTGATGCAAAGCGATTATTATATAAAGTGCAGATTATATCGTGCTACGATTATGATGATAACTAAATATTTAGTATTGTTTAATGAATTTAAACTTATTCATTTAAGGTTTTAATACTTTAGAGTTTTGGCTTTTAAAACTATAGGTTTTAATACTTTAAGGGTTTGACTTTTAATTATGATAAATGTAATTATATAGTTAAAAATTAATTTTAGTTGTGACAAATTTACTATAGCAATGAAAAAAAAATTCTTTTTTTTGATTACGCATGTAAAGTCTTTATATATATTTATGTACAGAAATTTATTATGGAGATAGTATACGCGTCGCAATTTTGCTATTGTTTTGAAGTACAATGAAGTGATTCTCTGTAAAATAGAAGTAGCCGGAGTTAGCATATGAATAAAATGGACAAAAGGACCCCTGCGCAGCGAAATCTTATTAATCATACAAAGATAGGGTTGCTATGAATAGACCTATCATTATTTATTTTTAGATGATTCCAAATGTTTTTGCGAAGTAGATTATTACTAATAGACTTTGTTTAATATGACAATGATAGCGGGTTACAAGCTGACTGAACATTCTTACAAACAGAAACATGACACGCGTTTTACTTCAATTTATACTGATGTAATAAAAGTAGGAATATAATCTATTTATATTTATTAGCAATAATTAAGATAATTTAGGGACGTATTAAGAGGTCGAACACTAAAATAGTTAATAGAATCACATCTATGGTAATATGGGAAATGAGTAAGATAAAAAAATTATAATTCCAAATCAAAAAAATTTACCATTTTCAGCTAATAAAATATTGTTTATATTCTTTCTAAGGGAAAGATACATGTAATTACTAAGAAAGAATATCCGAGCAAAGCGCAATCTATACTTTAAGTATATTAAATAATCTTTTATTTGTATTTCAATGCAAATATTCTCCCGCAGCACATATCTACATGCCTTTATATTCCCTGTATGAGTATCAAAATTCAATTTTCATATTGCAATGTAAGTGAAAGATTGAATTTTGATACGTTCCGGTCGGGTCTGGAATGCCCTCAGCGTACTATTCAGAACCGTCGGAGCGTGTCCACACTGGGCTCTAGATTCGGATAAATTTAGTTATAAAGATATTGAAAGCTATTATATTTATAAAATGTTCAAAAGATTCAATTTTCGTTTTAATCACGAGATACGATGCTGTGAGTGGCTACTGCTGCGGTTTCATTCATATTTGAAATAAGCGCACGCCCGGACTGAGCGTGCTGACAGGTTTTTTTTCTATTTATAAAATTACAGAATAGGCTGGCAGAACATAGTGACCCGACTCACTGTACTGTCTGTACTGTCTGTTCTGTCACTGTTTTCCTTTGATAAGACTTAAAAAATATGGAAACTTAATGCTGTTTCAAAACATTTCCGTAGAGGTGTAAAATTTTGTTAAAGTCTAATAAAACCTTACTGGCTTCTCCTTATTATTTATAGCATATATTTATATTTTCTATATTTATTTATATTTTATTTATTTATGTTATTTATATTTTAGGTAAGTAATGATTTTCGCGGTTTTTACATATTTTAAATGCGTTCAATTTTTTATATGTTTTGTTAAAAAATGTTTTTTAAATATATAATTTTAAATGTATTAATCGCGTACGTTTTGGTATTCAAAAATATTTTACAGAAATTTTTACTTTACAGGAGTCCATGATAAAATAACAAAATATATGTGCTTTCAAACCTACTGTACAGAATTCGCGACACTGATTTTAACTTAACTTAATATTTTTATAATTTCTTTATTTACTATTCTCATATAACGCTCAATTAACTTTGATTTTTGTTTTCTGCGATATCAAAATTGCACATTTAGTAAAGGAAATCAACGCTGTATTTATGATAAATTATAGAAACATATCTATATTGACTTATATGTCAAGATGGACATATAAGTCAATATAGATGTTTTGTAGATAAATAAAAAAACAGTGCAAGTGCAACTTTAATGTAAGTATTTTTCTTTTTAATTATGCATTCTTGCCCTTGACTATTGCCTTGCACAGCGTGAAGCGAGAATCAAACGCGACTGGTCTTTTAGACCGTATTAATGACATGATAAATGATATTTAAAGTAAAATAAAATGTATGTACGTAAATAACTAACATAAAAAAATATTTAATACGTTATATGTCGTTAACTGCTGATATAATGTATTGAATGTGCGTTCGAAGTGCAAAACAGAGTGGTTTGCCTCTAGGTTCTCTCTGTATGCGCCAAAAAAAGGTAGTGGAGTTTGTAAATAACGCAAGAAAGATTTTTATAAGATATGTTTTCGTTCTTAATATTGTATATATTTTATGTTTAAATAGCGATCCATCGGTTTGTTTGTCATACTATTTAATATACTTATAATTTTTCACGTATTAATAACACATTAAATTATATTAATTAAATGTATCTTTCTAGTGCTCATTTTAAATATTATTCAAAATCATTAAATTTAATTTTGAAATTCGTTCTTTCGATATAAACAGCTTTAGTTAATTTATTAACGATGTTTATAAATAATAAAATAAAGTAACATTTTGAAAAAAAAAAATAACTGAAATATTTAAAAATATAATTTTATTTATTTGATGTTATTATTTGCGCGATTGACACGAGTCAGTGCGTCGTATTCTTGTAGCGTCACAAAGTGAACTCAACTCGTCGACGACGCAAGGCCGCTTCAGCATGTCAAGTTCGCTGGTGCCACCGCGTACATATTTCGCTAAAGCGGCGCTACAGTAACAATAATGGCTCGGTCCCATTGTTTGGGCCCGTGGCACATTACGCTTTTGTCTCTGCCCTCTCCCGTTCCTCACAATGCGGCCAGGAAACAAGTGAGCCTTTATTTCGCCTCTTTTTGTCTCGGAGTATCGCTGCTTATTGTCTTCATTCGATTGTTCGGAGCTCTTCAGAGGGCACATTGTTGCGGACTCTGTTGTTAGTGCTGAGCTTGCGGATGTGCAATGTTCTAAGTGTCGTTTGAATTTTAATACGACGCGCGACGCTAGATATTGCGTGTTTGCGATGTTCTTTCTAAAACTTACTCATTAATGAAAACATCTAGGGATTAATATATACATATTCATATTAATGATTTATAATGATTTCCTAGTATACAAATGTCATTGTCATGGTGGTTTTTGATCAGAATCGTTACCCTCAATAACATATGTTTTCCTTTATTATAAAACTTAGTTAGATGTAAATAATTTAATCCTCGGTACTTCTATTTTTGTAAAGATTAGATTTTTATTTCAGAGCATGCAGAAGACAACGTATACATCATATTCCATTTCAGCCGATTTCTCATTCATCTCTCAAATATAGTATACAATATGTACACGTACAGTACCTTACAGGCAAAGTCTGTTAATAAAAAATCTGACAAGTAATATTGACTAATGGACATATTGGATTTTTATTAAATTACCTCTGCAGATTATCATTTATAGTGCCGCGGACGTCTCCACCTTTATCTGCGAATGATACAAGCTACACAGCATCTCTTCTAGTTAGCATTGTTCGCGCGGCCCCATTGTATGGCCGGCTTTGTTCAGGCACGCCCCGTTTTTTCCTTTTGGCTTTCGAAGCGATGTGATGTTACTGAAAAACAGCTACAAGGGTTGTTCGTAATTACGTACTTATATGAAATTTGCAAATTACGAAACACTCGCAACTAGTGCTGTAATTATCACACGCCACTGTAGCATCTACATAAGTTTCTCTAAATGACGGACGTGCCGTTATGCAGCATATGGTTGGTTTTATATTTTTCTCTCCGATTGAGTATGTTCTAACATTTGGTATAGGTACTTATAAATCTTCCCAATGTTATATGTTTAAGCATTTTTGCTTCCTACAAATTTCCTTGAGTTACAGTATATACACACAAAGATCTATTCCAAAACAGTTATTTCGTAGAAGTTAGTAATAAATGGAATATCAAACGTAGCGTAGCATCTATACTTTATTGTGATACGTTTACCTTGGAGAGCTGTTAACAAAACGCGGTTGCGTGTTACTTTCCTCAAACCGCCCGCGCCATTCATGTTTCCCGCGTTTTCCATACACAATATTGCGACTTTGTGAGGCTGTACGCTTCTCAAGACTCCAAATAGTCCATTGACGAGCGCCGAGCAAATTCGCTATAGCGAATTAACACTATTCATGAGAAGTTTTGAAAGAGGACTACTCTCATACAATTTGGTGGCATTCATAAAGATTCACTTCTTAGCTAGCTCGATGAATAGCTTTGTGGAAAATGTTCTATATTTTAGTTGGAGCGCACTTGAAGATCCAATTTCAAAGTTCATTCAAATTATTTTCTTTTTCATTACGTACAATTCGCTTTATTTTTAAGCTTATTATGAACGAAAATGAATATAAATGTTTGGCTTATATCGTTTGTTTTTGTGTAATTTCTGGTAACCGGAGAAGCTTCACCGCGGTACGGGTGGCGTGTTTTATATTTCTGCCACCAAATTACAGAGCTATTAAGTAACCCTCGAGTAGATGAGGCGGAGAACAATTACCGCGGCGACAATACCGCGCGCGCATTGTAAGGCTATCGTTCTAGAAACAGTTGTTCTAGGCGCCACTGAAAGAATGCATGGAGCCGGAGCCGCAGCTGGAGCGACGTAGAACAAAAGATGGCCCAATTGTGTTACCAACCAGCCACTTTTTGTCCACCACCAAATAGGGAATTGGATACAATGGAATTTTCAGAGTTGAAAAACTAAAAGATTTCCCTTTGGACTTCTTTTATTCGATAGCGTATCAGTCTTTTCATTTTAGTTTAAACTTGAATTTATTTCAATAGATCCTTTAAAAGTATTTCTAGTTTCAATTTTTAATCATTGTTCACGTTCGTATTGAATACGTACAATATTACGTACGTGGCTGTAGAGGTGGTAAGAAAATCACTATTTCGGTTACGTATTCAACGTAGGATGTCATTTTGTTATGTCAAAAAATTAGAAAATATTTAGTTTTTCTATTGAAAATTTTGTAAAATGGCCTTTCATCTTTTACTAGATGTTCAATTCAAGAAATTGAAATATTTTAATGGGGACTGTAGAAATATAAAACTATTATTTCCAGGCATGAAAGCTAGCATAATATCAAATCATAGTCGGAGGTGAACCTTTAAGGCATCTTTCAATCTTTGAATGGTGTTAATTTACTTCTGAATTGGCACAAGTCCCGAGTGTGAGTGTTGAATAGGAGCTTTGGCCCGAAATTGTATATGGAAAATGTTGAAAACATAAATAGAGGCTGCAAAAGGGACTCGAAAGGAGGGTGATTTTCTAAAGGCTTCAGCTATTTTCAATGGGCCACTGTTTAAATCTCTCATTGAGCTGTTTTCTGTTTACCTCGTCAAACTCAAAGGCAGTATATGTTCAGAAATTGGTAGCTCTCGAAAGAGCGTCGGTACGTCAAGCATTGTGCTACAACAATTGTTGTTCTTAAGATATATTCGCTTTGTTTTATATTCATGTGTGGAAGAAAATATGTGTTCTGGTACGTATCCAAAGAAAATATGAAAACAATATAAAAAAGATTTTTATGTATGTATAAATATCTTGTTATTAAATATTAATTCAACTCGAGTAGAATCATTATTACCTAATTGTAAAAAATAAAGGTTAGATTCGCGGCTTTTTGAAAATTGAAAAATTGAAAAAAAAAACAAAATTGAAAATGCAGAAAGTATATTATTCTTTTCTAATAATTGATCCTAATTAGTAATTTTAAAGCTTTTTTATATTTTATTAAAAATATTCGTAACGATAAACGAAGAACCTAAAGATTTTCTAAAAGAATAATACCTATAAACTCCAATGGAGAGAATCAGGGACAAATCATAATTTGAAGTTTTAAAACGTCATTACAAATTTTGACATACATATGTACTTAAATGCAGTTCATTTTAAAATCATTATTTAACTAATGCTTGAATATTTACTTTCGATTTAGTTATAATTAAGCGTCGTCGAAGCTACCGTTCATATCGTGATTTACGAAAAACAAATAAGTGAAATAACAAATAATAACAATGCCTTTTCGGTTCACTAAAAATGCATGTGAGATTTATCAAATGGAACCTGTTTGTGAAACTAAAAAAATAGATTTCAAGTGCTTGATGAAGGCAGTGGGTTTTGTGGCGATACTTGTTGTTCAAATATGCCTCTTTTTCTTTTTTCTATGGAATAAAGATATAACGTGACGTGAATTTGCAATATCTAAGATTTTGTAAATCTTTAACTTATTTTTGATTAAGTATTTTAATTATACGCTTTTGATAAAGCTTGTTGTTTTTATTAAAATAATCTGAATAATTAGGTAAGGACGTCACTAGGTATTTAAATCCACATTGCATATACACAGTAGATTGTACAAACTAACGTATTATTTTTTTTTATTTTTTGAATTTTTAAACACTGTCTACGTCTACCTGTGAACACGGTCTACTGTAGTGTTCCAAACATCAGATTTTCAAAAATATATTTTCGAATACCAAAATATACGCGATTAATCCGTTTAAAATAGTTTCATTTAAAATGTGTAAAAATCGCGAAAATCAAAGATCTTATTCTATTTAAGAACTCTTTACCATTGAGAAAACGTAAAGGTATTTCTTAAAATGTAAATATAACCAGTATGTGTGCTATTGGTGTACTGATGTTATTTTCCTTAGAATACACCTGTGTGCGTTTTGCTCTAATATATTTTTTATTTATCATATATTAATATTCTATATTAATTGTTTGTATATTCATCCCTTATAGGCATAGCCTTTTGTATTAGATTACCAAGCTGACCTCAATAAATTTAATTTACTTTGATTTTAATACTAGGATTTGAAATTATGGTTTTTAAAGTAAGAGCAACCTTCGGAACGATGAGACTCACATTTGCCTAGTAAATCTTATTATTTTTTATTGAAAGAATGACTAAAATGTAAAGAAAATTTGATTGATTACCTAAGGATTGTCTTTCGTTATGTTTACTGTAAGTCTAATTAGTTTATTATTACTAATCTGCCCATCTCCCTTGATGTATTTTTTTATGCTTAACACTTAATTTTAATCGGTAGTCCTAGAATATCTGCTAAAGTTCATAGTTTGCATATTTCTGTTATAACAATTGATAGAACTATTTTTCCATTTAGCGAATCTGTATTTTGGGAACCACAGGTAAGAGAGTTAAGCAGAAGGATTTGTGCTGCTTTTGCATCTCTTGAGTGACTCCAAATCTTTGTATTAGATTCATATTTAGTATTCGTAAATATGATCATATTTCTGAGTTCCGTAATAAGCTTAAGTGGCTCTCTATCCGCCTTCGCAGTAATACTCATATACGTCACCTTCTCTATTCTGTATTATTTAATCCTTCTTCCCGTTCCCGCTTCGAAAAAACCTACTCCTTGAATTTTCTCTTCATTCTTCTTCCTTTTCTCACATTCCTTTACCATTAAAGCGCCTCGATTATGGAATTCTTTACCAATAAAAATCAGAAATTCAAAAAAAAATACATATATTTAAAACTGTACATAAAAACTATTAAATGTCAATGGTGGTTTGTTTGTATTTATGTATAGTACATACATAAATAACTAACTATGTATGTGTGTATGTAGCTATGTATATATTTCTGTATGTATATATGAATATAATTATTAATTATGTATTTATTGTATGTAAATATTAGCTTTTTGTCTTATATTTTTTTGCTATTTTTTATTGATTTTTATTATGTATATTAGTTATATATACAAAGATACTATGTAATGCACCGCCTACCTTAACTTTATACAAGTCCAACATCCTAAGCTTGCCTGGAAGAGAGCGCTTTAAGCGATAAGGCCACCTTATTGCTCGCTTTTTTTATTATTTCTTTTTTGTTATTTATTTGTTGTGTGCAATAAAGATTATTGGTATTGTATTGTTTTGTTATATATTTTTGTATTATCCGTTTAAAAAAAAGTTACAAGTATGTTTTCAATTAAGCATTTAATTTTCAATTTTAGTTGAGCCTTATTGTATTGTTCTAATAGAATAAAAAATTGGTAAACATTTGTATTATAAACCAAGCAAGTTAATTTTATAAAAGCATTATTGAAATATAAAAAATGCAACGCCGCATTTTATATTTTATTACATTTGAAAGTTGAATGCCATAGCAATATGTCGCGAGTGTAGTCATGAATGTCAATGCGTGAGGAAGCACGGTAATCAATCGCCCCCGCTTCTTCCAATTTTGCCTTATTCAGTGTACGTTTGTATCGTGCCTCGTGTCGTCTCAATCGTGAGTCTTTAAGAACTGATGGCTAATCATGTATCATATATATATCATTGATAAATTTGTTTTGTCACAGGTGTGATTTGAATCAACCCTTACTAAATTTACATAGAGAAGAATTATAATTTATTTTCACAGTGGTGGAAATTATTTAAAATGTTTATATTTTTTAATCTATTAACCAGATCAAAACACCTAATATATATATATATATATATATATATATATATATATATATATATATATATATATATATATATATATATATATATACATATATATTTATGTATATATATATATATATATATATATATGTATATATATATATACATATATACATATATGCGAAAATCATTTTTCTTGGAAATATCATCTTACTAATACCATATTTCATACTTATATGCAATAATGAAATTGGAATATATGCATGTATTAAAATTAACGTTTTTTATATGTATACACGTTAAACATAGTAAAACAAAATCTTTAACAACATTTTTGTAAAGTGTTCGAAACGTTGAGTTTTCAAAAATGTACTTTCGAATACCAAAACATACCTACACAATTTGTATGTTTTAAATAATTACATTTAAAAATTAAAATGTTCAATTTCGAGCGAAAGAACTTACAGGTACTGCTAGTATATTACATTATTACCTACTTATGACATTTACCACCTGTACACAAATAAAGGGGGAAAAGATAGCAGTAGTGGCTATAGACTGTATACAGATTGAAAAAGATAATAAACTTTCGCAAATATAAAATATAGCCATTTTAACATAAGAAAGAATATATTATTTCATATACTATAATTTATTTCTTGATTTGGATTTTAATAAGGACTTCTGTAATTAAATGAACCGATTATTGCACTATTAATTTAAAAGGTTTTCAAATTTTTTTTCTCTTCGAAGACGCTTGATGATAAAGCATAACTAATATCTCTTTGTATATAATTATCAAGTTGACGCAGATGAAGTGGTAGGCAGAATATTGTACGTAATACAAATTTATTAATAGATATACGAAACCGCGTCTTGTTTGACAATGGCGACATCGGAGGATGAATATCGTCATTTCTTTGATTCCCGCCTATTGTAAATCTGATAAAAGACACTTTTCGCGCCCATCTGACTGAATACACCTATTATGTCTACACAAAGGTAGATAATAAACGAAATATTATATATATTATGTATAATGTAACATAATAGAAATATTTGGTATAATTAAGTTATTTTAGTGTCTTACTTTTAAAACTTAACAGTGCGTAACTCACGTTTTGTGTAGGTAAATATATATATATATATATATATATATATATATATATATATATATATATATATATATACCGCTATTAACATTACTTAAATACTTTATGTTAATTTTCTTTTGTATATTATTGTTACAAGTACATCGTAATAATGACTAATGTTAACACCTAGGAAACTAAACACAAAAAAAAACAATGATAGAAATCTGCTAATTGTAACAAATATTAATAAATTATTTATGTAAACTATGTAAAAATGTATGTAATGTAAATAAAATCTATGAAATAACACCTATCTTACGAAGACAGGCTTGCCGAAATGCTAACGTTTTTTTTTAAATATTTGAACAGCGCCATCTATTATTTCAAGTAAACTATATCTTCCTAAGGCAGTTTTTAACATAACGTGCTACATAAAACTCTTGATAGATGGCGCTGTATCGATAACTTGCTTAAGAAAGTCACGGAAATTATACGAGATGGCGCTAGCTTCAAATTTGTGTATTACGTATTTTCCAGGAAACATTCTTGTTTACAAACAACATGTAGATATAATAATAAAATGCAGGACAATGTGACATTCATTTGTTACTTTTATCCCTATTTATAGTGCAAGTGAATTCGATAACTAAGTAAGCAATTGTAATTGCGAAGCTCAAACACCATACCCATATAAGGTGGCTTATATTTTCATATTTGATGATTTTTAATGTTGTAACAGATATTACAGTTAAATAAGTTATAATATTTGATTTTAATAACTTCAAAAATTCTATGTACGGAATGACACATTACCATGATTTTAGTTTGATAAAAAGGTCATTTTTATACACAAAAATATAGATAATTTTATAATCAGTTTTTCATGAATCATAACACTGATTATCTAAATATTGTTATCGCACGCTTAAGTCTGGAAACAAGATGAATATTTGTTGTGAAATCTATGACTAAATATAAAGAAATAACAGGGTCGGAATACATTGGTACTAATGGAGACATCTGTAGGTGTCCGTAGCTACGCAGCTTTGTTTCGAGAATCAATAATCGCTGGCGCGCTAATGTCCACCTATGTTGTTTACATTGATTGAACACAGCCAGAAAAAACATATTGCATTTAATTAGGTATTGTATGTATATGCGTCATAATAAGATCTTTGTGGCCACGGTATATTGTAAAGTATTTGAAATGTCGAGTTTGTAAAAAATATATTTTTGTATATAAAAATATAAGCGATTAATCTGTTTTAAATAGTTTCATTAAAAATTATTTCACAGATAAGGAATGAATTTTAGTGCAATTTTACTCTCTGTAAAGTAAGTAATATAAGCTAAAATTTACAAAATCAAATGCGTAATTGTGTTATATTTTACGTACATGTTCCAATTAACGTCATGTCGCATGCATGCCTTTGATTCTTTATATTACCTACATCAGGTAACAACAAAAAACTGACTTGCATTACACTTAATAATTATTTTTTATACTACTTAGCTATAGACAAATGACATTAATAATGCACCTATTTATATATCAATCAATGGGAGGAAATCTTGTAAAGATAATTTTTACTCGTGTTCGGAACAAATGATGATTTTTAACAGCATGCAACAAATGCTTTTGCTCGGGCGACCAAAATACAGATAAAACTGTTTAAATTTACAACACATAATAGCTCGACTTTAAAATCTACATATACGTAGTTAAAAGTAATTACTAATAAATAATTTGTTGTTTTACTTCTATTGCAGTACAAATCACAACCGGTACTTTATTAAAATAAAACATCAAACAATTTCCATACTCCACGACTAGTCGTCACTCTGTCTGGTCACGTATTCAAGTTTTATTAATTCAATATATAATGCATTTACACATCGTTGCTATTACCTAATGTTTGTTTACAAAACTGTTCTTGAGTCATTGCTACCTATTTAGGTATCTGGTAAAATACTTAGCATTTTTCATGGTTATATGGAAATATGTGTTATGTTTTGCGGCGATTTTCCAATAAGCTAATGATTATTGTATTTAAATAAGACTACTGAATTTGTAATTATAGTTAGGTAGTACAATATTAAGTATATTATAATATTGATCCGGCCGGTCAAGCGCAGTGGGATAACGTCTGACTTTAAACGCGATCGGTTGTGAGTTCAATTCCCACTCGGAAGTATGATTATATTTAAATTATTATCACTTCCTTGCTCTGGTAAGACAAAATGCGACGTTGAGTTTCGCCACTCAACACGCAACGTCTCAAATTCAGCGGAAAACGAAATACGGAGTATTTTGACACCAGGTTCTCTTTACCCCGCTAAGCGGGATAACGGAACACGAAACTTAAAAAATAAAAATAATGATGGCATCGTGGGATAAATCGCGAAGCTATAATGTATTCACTGTGATATTGATACTGCGAATTAATTGTGATTTCTTATAAAATCATGTACAAAATAAAATAATAAGTAAGTAACAAAATAATAAATAGTAATAACAACTTCAATTTTTCCCGCACTTCAGGCTAGTGCAGAGAACAGTGTCAAGACACTCCATTCTCAATTTTCTGCCTGTATTTAAGTGTTGTGGCGAAACTGAACGATGCACTTTGGCCTACCAGATTAAGATAGATATGAAAATAAATATAATTGTTCTATCAAGTGTGGATGTTTACAATCGGATTAGTATTCGATAGTGAGATACAAAGAGCTGCGATAGCTTCATTTATATAGTTTTTATTCTTAATATTCGTACGTAGTAAAAGATTTTATAATTAAAATATAGATATTTCAAGCCAATGATTTAGACTTTGACATGGTTTAGCATACATTGTATTATTCTCTTATTGAAGCCTATCATTTATTCTAGCATATTCAACAAACATAATATTTATTATTGACCTTCCTCAAAGCACATGGTTAAGTCAATTTTTAAAATTATTTGTTTGATCGTTGGCATATAGCCCATTTCAAAATGTGTACCATCACTAAAACGTGACAATGTAAGCGACAAAATATATCACATCACGAGTGAATTCAAAAAATAGAACGTTATTTTAGTATGTGTAACTGTTTACAGAACAACTCAGCATAACAATCTATTTATATCCGGGGTAACTAAGGCGATGGAAATTTACAATGAAACACCGAGTTTACATATAAAAATATTTTATTAAAAACATTTTGGTAACATTTAATAAGAACACTTAGGTAAAAATAAATCGACTTCAAAATTATTTCAAAAGAACAGCCTGGACTGGAAGTTCACGGAGGAAGCCGGAACAGCGAAAAACTAAAATAAATAAAAACAATGATAACACTCTAGGCAGACGTGTCTAATTGACAACCAGAATTAAGGCATCACAAGAATAATTATTTAAGTACGATAAAATACCTACGGCTATTATTATAATTACAACAAATAAAACGCCTAGTGCGTAGCGTTCGCTTGTGATGCGCCGTGGTCGCCCGCCACTCTATGACCGCCAACTTACATATTTGCGAGTTCGCCGTGTTGCCGGTGGCCGCTGCGTTACGTTTACCAAAAAATAGGGAATAATATATTTGATATTTAGAAGGCAATAATATAAAGTAAGCACTGTTCGACGGTGGCCGGCACCGCGGCGTCGCGGGTTGGCAGCCCTAGTGCGTTGCGCGGGCAGCGGGCGGCGGGCGGCGCGCGACCCTGTACAGTCTCTTGGCAGGGGACTTACATCGAGTATTATTGCCACTAACATTATTTCACTCTTCACGACACATGTCGCTTGCCACTACGCCGTTATTATACACTACTAAATACTAAAACATCCCAATTATACAAAGCTATGTTAAAATTTTACCTAACTAATAATAATATTATCTTCGGTTAATTTTGATACTAGAATGATATATATCATCTCATATTGTACTCTTAATATTACGTTGGATTATAAAATGAGGAATTACATTTACATATATCAAGTATACAATATTGCAAGCATTATTGAGATTGTGCACGTTACGTGGATGAATCGCTGTAACGATTGAACTAAGTGTTAGGAATTCGACGGCGAGCAACCCGCAAACAGCTACAATAAAGGAACAGTCATAAAGATTAAATTACGAGCATTGGCACATTCAATATTAAATCTTAATTATTTTCGAAATAGAACTGCATACAATAACCAACTTAAAAACTAAATTCAGATCAGTCATTTATGATATCACATCAAAATAAACAGGGAAATACGTGTGATCATCGATCGGATATACTATATTATATATATATTATATTCTTTCCAAAAGAGGTATTAATCTTCTTAAGGGTTACTAAAATATTGAGCTCAGCGCCGCGAGGGCTGCGACGCACTATATCACCATAATAAGAGAACAACATTAAACCAATAGTTTTGGTACTTGGAGTCTGTCTCCGAGTTAATCTATTTCGCTAAACCTACATAATGCTTATCAGATATACGTAATACACTCGGGACGCGCCCGGGCGTCTCGTCCAGGCAATAGACCCTTCATCCCTATACAATTTTCTTTATAAAAATACTGTCATTTGACTACAGTTCGATGAGAAAAAATATTTATAAATACGAATGAACGATAGATAAAATACAACACATCATGTATAATATCGATTATGATTGACTAAACAAAATAAAATGCATAAAATTGAAAACGATCAAAACATTATAAAACATTTGAAGACACTTCAGAAGGTACTAAATTGATATTTTGGAAAACAAAAACGACTCATTTAAATAAATAGCACAACAACCAAAATATTTGGCAAATAAAATAAACTAACAACTACCCCTCGGCTGCTAACTTAAACAAAACTGGAATGCACATATTGCATCGCACCTCGGCCTCGTGCACGCACACGCACGCACGCGCACGCACGCACACACACGTCACGTCACGTCGAGAGCTTAAATAAAAGTGTGCGTATCTCTCCGAACCCTCCTCGTCCCTTTGAACTACATTCGATTGAAACTTGTCATATTAAAACTAAATAATAATCTGAACGCAACGTAGATTAAATAATAACCGTAACAACCATTTTGTGAGTATGTGTGACTGAGGACATAGCACACGGCGAAGGCGCCTCTAACATTTTGGGATTTAGAAGTAAGCGCTAAAGAGGCGTCTTCGATTTTAGGCAAAAATATTGTTAGGCATATAAGTATCACTGTAAGCTGCATTCTGAGATCCATTCTATATGTTCAGTCATGACCCACTGAATCATAATTATAAAAATAATAATTTTGTAAATTCACTTATTGTTACAACTTGTGTTCATGATCATAGCCCGTTTGTATTATATGGAAAGCGTGGCGATGATTTGAAAATATAAAGCAGCGAATAAAATGCAATATTCATTGAAATAATGACAATAACATTTTGACAGTCACTTCTGCTATTTAAAATTGATATAAAATTTAAACAACTCAACACATTGTTGGTCCCTTCCAGACTAATAGCCAAACCGTGTACCATAATACATTGTAAATAAAAATTTGAAAACTACAACTGTATTGTCCCATATTTAACATTTATATATAAAAATAACTTTGTTGATTTCAGTAAAAGTTTAAAGCTGATCACAACATAGCAGAACGAAATTGCACAGAAGGACAGTATCAATTATCAATATTATATACATTACTTACATAATTCAAGAGACTCACTCTATTAAATATCTTGACTAAATTATAGAGACCATGGATTTTACAATTTAAATATGCATAGCGATATTAAGTCTGTAACGACACATATAATTCCACTAGAAGCCCAGCATCTGGGCACATCAATGTAGCGTTATTACATCAAACGCTTTAACATCTACTAATACCTTAGAATATCTAATCACTGCTTTATTTGTGATGATATGCACTGATCACCCATACTGACTATGTAGCTCATGGGCTCCTTGTTAATTATAATATGAATTTAAGCTTTCACACATAGAATAGAGAGGGCTATCAAGTATTCTCTAACAATATCTCATCACTAATATTATGTATGCTTGGACGGTAAATCCAACAATCATAATTAGACCTTAAAATTAACATTCAGCTTCGCTATAAATTCGTGCCGTCTCGTCAAAATCATAGTCATAATATACGAGAAGCAGCCTTTTGGTTAAAACCATCCTAAATGACTGTGGAATATATTCAAATCATAACTAAAAACTAACTATCATAAAACAATATTTAAATAACTTTTACATGTAACATTATGGTGGGAATAGCTAATTAAGATAAAGTAAATTTTCATTAATTAAATTTAAATATTGCTTTAAATAAATGATGCACAATATCTAATGGAGAAAATCTGTCACCATTTGAAGTTGAGCTACAAAATAATAGAATATGCATAAAACAAATAAGATTCTTTGGATAACAAATTATTATTAATATTTCTAAGAGGAACTAAATGTAGCATAATATATTATTAAATTTCTGTAACTATATTAATGTTCTCTTCATAGTTTTACTTTAAAGATTCTAATTTTTGGAATTTTAAATGCCAATATTGTATGTCTGATATATCTTATGGCATTCTTATTAGTTTTAACAATAACCTAACTTTTAATTTATCACACTGTTAAATAAGTTAAAAAAAAACAAACAAAAACGAAATAAATATGCATCGTCACGCGTTTCACAGAATTTGTCAAAAAATTGATTTTTTTTAAATTAAGATCACAGTATTAAGTCACTTTTATAATGTAACTCTACGAATGCGCGCGACGACAGTCACATACATATTCCACAGTCATCCATCTCACTGGGCCACAGCAGGCAAGCATTAAACTATTTTATTAGGAAAATGTCACAAGTCCGGCGGCTTCAATTCTTAATATGGAAAATATTTGTTCACACTATTATTATAAATAAATAAAGTACTCGGTAGAAAATAGGAATCCCTGACATATTAATGACAGGTCGTCAGGTTTGAGTGAACTGGAGCCGTCGGTGACAAGGTTGTACGAGCACCACTATGTGACAATAGACTTGCACCCTGTTGCGTCCCAGTACTTCTCTTATCGTGGCGTTATCTGATTCAATCTGTGGCGGCCACGACCCATGTGAAGCCACATGAGCGGCAAGAATCTTTTACATACTGCGTGCGAGTTCCGTACGGCCCGAGGCGATGGTATTGGGAGCGGTTCGCGAAGAACAAGGCCGGGTTGTTGGGCGGCAACACTGTAGCTCGATAGTTCCACCGAGGATCAGTGAGATTAGCACTCAAATTGAGAATATCGTGCCCTCCATAAATCACTTTGACATCCTCTTTCTGCTCTTTCGGACGCGGCTGTGGTTGCACGACGGGTTCGAATATTTTCTGAAATCCATTAAAGTTATTATTTTTATATTTAGCCGATACAAATTAGATAAAAATAATTGTAGCATATAATCACATTTGTCTTATCTCAATCATGGCGGACATTTTGATTTTATATTTTAAGTCAATAATAAACTTTGTTAATGTCAAAATATCAAATAAATAAACGATAAAAGTTTGAAGTACAGTACGCCGAATGAACTCGCCAAATCTTCCATTATCATAGGTCAATTGTGTACAACATTGATAGCGTAAGACGTTCGCCATTACGGAATATTATGAAAATAGAGAGGTCAAGGCCAGGGCAGACGCAAACAAAATAGTGCAAATTTTATAATTCTTACTTACCTTCTCTGTTGTTTGAGGACTAGAAGGCAACGAATCGTTGTTAACAGACTCTGATTTCAACGAACCCAATGAGCCGATACCGCTAGATTCGCTGGAGACAGATGGGCTGGGGCTCGTTTGCGATTGCGATAGGCCCGCTATGTCTATGATATGCCTGAACGAGTTAAAATTGTCTGTCTCCAATCCGGCCAGAGGTAGTGCAACTGTTAAAGCCATGTCTGCAAACGGAAAATACCAATTGTATTCTAATTTACACGTGCATAAACTACACTGCATGTGTACAGTTAAAAGTTATGTTGACAGAAATCAACGCGCCAAATTTCAGGAAATCACAACACGATTTACTTACTCGGAACACTTAAAAGACGAGATAGATATAATAAAATACAAAAATACTCTTTTAAAAAAGTAAAACAATTATTACCGAAAAGCGCAATCCTCTAAGCGTACAAGCCTCGACGTAGTTGAAAGAGATCGAACTTCTATGGAGTGAAGTTGGTTACATTATCTCGCGTTTGCGTGTGCGTGATGTCGAGCGGCAAGCGGAAGTTAATTTAGGTCGGTAAAACAGTCTATTACGCAGCAAACAAAGAAATTCAAAAATAAGGCTTTTAATACGTTAAATGGCTAATATTTTGGTGTATCTTTTTTCTAATTAGCTGAAAAATGATTTTTTACTGATAAAAATTTTAATTTTCCTAATAATTCAAATAAATATTTATATAATTAAGAAACGCCCTCTATGGTTTGTACTGTACATTAAAACGGGACTAACGGGACTAACTAACGTAGTATTTTATGTAGTTTATGCTAGGTGGCGACACTATAGCTGCAACACCGAAGCAGCTTCGCGTTGGTGGAGAGAGATGTCGCTTCAAAATATTTTAGGTAAGGTGATTAATAATCAAATATCAAATTGTATTGATGTATTTAGTAATTATTGTCTTATTTACATTCAATTTGGAAAATTATTGATAAATTTGAAGAAGTTAAAAATAAAATAAAAACGTTTGACGCGTATGGGTTTATTTGTAATAACTAAACTAAAGCACTTCTACTTCCAAATTGTATTAATTTATCTTGGATCTTAGAAAGCTAATAATATTAATTAATTTTAGTTATATTTTAAAAATATTTAGATAATATAATATGTAAAATTATGTCTATTACCACTGCTTTGACTATTATATATTTACTCATATGTCTAACTGTTTTGCTAAGCGGTTATTTGTGATTTTAATCAAAACACGATTAATAGAATAAAAAGATATTGGTATAATTTACTATTGAAATGAAGTGTATTTGATATAATGGCTTGAAAAAATATCGCTTGACCTTTAAATAAAATTAATACAAATAAATAAAATTGAAGTGTATGTTTGTTATATTAAAATAACCGCTTTTTAATAAATGCAACTATTTAATTATTAGCCTTTGGAACACCTGAATTGATTTTGACGAGAGTTTCATCAACATACTTTGCTTTAATTTAATAATTCACTTTTGTTTTAGAATTAAGTATAAAAAAAATATATTAAATTTCATGCGGACGAAGTCACGACCACAGTTTTTAATATAATCACTTATTTTTACATCGTCAATTATTTATAATCGTTACGTCAATGGCTTGATAACACATTTAATTGGTACATAACGTGTCAATTAACCGCTCAATGCTTAGTTTAATTGAATTGAATATAAATTGTATATAGATTTACGTTGTAATAAAAAGAAGTATTGAATTTGTAAATAGTTAAGGCCAGTTTTTAAAGTCTCACAAACAACAAATATGCAATAAATAATACTTTATTTTAATAAGATTCTTTAACGAGTGGAATTAAAAAGAATGTTTACCACAACGAACCAAATACAAATGCGGATAAACAATCTATACTTAGTCATTTAAATAATCTGTCAACCGTGCCAATTTAAAATGAAGCGTATTATATCAATTTGGCAATGTTAATAAATGTATTTAATTATCTTAATACGTAATACCTATTATATATAGTATAATAGGTATTACGTTTTAAAATAAATATATATTTTTTATAATTCTAAATACCTAATTGTAGCCACTATTTGCGAGTGCGAGTGTCACTTTATACTAACATGCATGTTAATTGTGTGTAGTGTGTGTTGAAATATTTATTTCATGATGGAATTCATTTTTAATCTGTTTCTTCTTTCTTATCAAGAATATTGCCATCACATTCTTTCTTTTTCTTTCATATGAACCATAGGTTCAGCAGCTTCGATGTACTTTTTATGTTGTATTAATTGTGATAGAGTTTATAACGTAAATAATGAATTTAATTTACGTATCAGATTTTATGATTATATTTATATTTTGCTTATTACAATGAGAGGTCACGCCTGTAAGTCAATACAACTACTTATTTTTTAAGATATAGTCTGCCTATATGAGAAAAAAGCAATGTCATTCTTTCCTTCACCTTCTACCAGAAGACATTTAGGGCAAAGTGATGAAATAAACCCAAGTGTTTTAGTTTACATCGAAAATACGTACGTGCGTATCTACTATAGTGTAAAGATATACAAATTTCCTTCTAAATTTTTAACAGTACGAATCAATAATCAATGCGTTAAGTCGTGCAAATGTGCCAAATAAACGTGTGCAATTTAAAAATAGCAATTTTTATGGATAATAGAGATAAGTATTAGAAATTTAGAATTAAATTTATTTTACTGTGGGTATTTTTTTTTATTAATTAAATTAGATTGGTCTCATTGTGTTGTGTTGTCATGTTTATATTCTAGTATTTTACCATTCCAGTTGTCTCTCGATTCACTAATTACACTCTAAGATTATTATTTACTCTTATATTTTATTTAGACTTCTAGTTCCTTATTTGAAAAAGAAAACGATGCAAAAACTAAACGTTTTTTTTGTTCATAAGTATAGATAGGTAAATTTGATTGAAGAATAATGTGGTTGAGCCATTTTATAAAAGAACATTTTGATAAACATGTTGAATTTAAATGTTTTGTATTATATAGTTTTTTTTAGCTTCACGCTTTTATCCCGCATAGCAGGGTAGACAGAAAGTACCTAGTGTCAAAACACTCCGTACTGCGCTTTCCACTGAAGTCAAGATATAGCGTGTTGAATGGTGGAATGAGTTCCGACGCCGCTCTTTGTCTTTACCAGAGCAAGGAAGTGAAAATAATTTAAATATAATCACTCCTCTGAGTGGGGATCGAATTGAGTTTACAGTCAGACGCTGTCACACTGCGCCACGACCGGCCTTATATATATACTTTCATTATTATATACATTTTTATATACTTTCACATTTAACTTAAATCATTATTATATAAATACTTAAAAGCAAAATTTTCAATGCCTTTCAGGAGAATTATGCGGACGGAGGAGTATGAAATTTGGCATAGTTAAAGTTTATGTGGGGAAGGAGTGTAGCACGCCGTTATTATTTGTAAAAATATATTTGACTATAAACGCTATCAGTTGTGTATCTTCTTACTTTCTGTCTACCCTGCTATGTGGGATGAAAGTGTAAAGCTGAAAAAAATTGGTCTACTAATTAAATAAGTTTAATAAGGACTTAAACACACAAAATTTAATCTTTTTTACAAATTGAAACAAAATCTGTGATAGAATATTGAATATTTGAAGCTTTTCATTAATACAGATTGAGTTTCGATTTGTATATAGACTTAGACTCTTGCTCTTATAGACGACTAAAAAAATTAAGTGATTTTAAGGTTTTAAGCTATCTTATGATAGCGGCGCAGTGGAACAGCCTCTGACTATAAACGCGATCGGTTGTGGGTTCGATCTCTACTCGGGAGGGTGATTATATTTAAATCATTTTCACTTCCTCGCTCTGGAATGACAAAGTGCGGCGTTGAGTTTCACCACTCAACACGCAATGTCTCGAATTCGGAGGAAAGCAAAGTACGGAGTGCCTTGACGCTAGGTACTTACCCTGCTATGCGGTATAAAAGCGCAAAGTAAAAAAGACAAAATAAATCATTTTAACTTATTAATAGTGTTTTGATCTACTTCTGGCTTGATTACAATAAAACTTGGTATAATTATATTTCAACATCCTGGGCATTATATAAAGAAATAGACAGACAAACAAAAAATGTACTGAGGGTGTTATTAACTCTAAATATTTAACTAGCAAATTATATTTTTTCTTAAATATTTCATTTATGGAATTGACTTTTCTACTGTCTTGTTATATGTATATGAAGATATATAGGTAGATAAGTTGCATAAGCTGTAGGTTTTTTAGATTTTAATTTTAACATAGATCGGTAAATGGGTAATTTCTAAGACTTACCATTAGTTTTATAATTCGATAAAATTATACATTTCGGCAACGTTTGTGATTTAAGCGTGAACGCGAACAAGCGAACAAGTCCAAGAACGAAATAGCTATAGCCGTGTGATTACGCGGGCGAAGCCACGAGCGGGCAATACTAGCGGTATTGTAATATAAAACGAGCACATATGTACTAACGACTCGTTTTATATGATACCGTTTTGACGTACTTAAAATACCTGTTATTATCAACATGTGACAATCTATCAAAAAGCTATGATTCGATTTAAGTCTTATTTTTTAATATTATATATGATTCCTTCAAATTATTATATGTTTTGCATCAACTTCAGTTTTATTGTTATTATGTTGAATAATGATTTTTGCAGTTTATTTATCTTTTTTATTTTTATATTCAATTTCATTTTCTTTATATTATATTTATATTTTTAGGAACATTTTTACTATCTTTGTAACATGTAGAAAATGCAAGAGAAGCATATAAATGATTTTTTCATTATATTATTACAGCTTCTAAAAGAATGGGCTATAATCATCTAAGCAATACCAGGTTTGCCCAATGTTAAGCGTGGTTATTAGATAAACGAATTGTTTGTAAATAAACTTTTAGAATTGTGAAAAAATATTCTTACTCATCCTTCACTTGATGTGTTACTTATTACTACATACAGATATAACACTGGCAAAAGTACTTAGCGTAGAACACTGTTATTTGGCATGTAAGTATATACTAGAGTGTATACTCTCCTATGGGAACAAAAAAAAAATCTTATCAGATTTAACATTTTGTCAGAAAGATGATAGGAGAAGCATATAAAAATCAACAATCATGCAAACGAAGTTTCAAAATTAGTTCGATCTGTTATAAATGTTGATGAAACAGACTTTACTTAATTCATAAATTTGAATCCTGGACTAGCGGCCATGTCATGAAACTCTTAAAATAAATTCGTGTGCAAATCTCTTTGACGTACAATTCAATTTCATACTTTGTATTTACATTTGAGAACAATAGTAGATACTTACTAACAAGAGATCAATGAACTCTAAAAGTACAGAAACGTTTATTAGTTAAGATAAAAAAGTTATTTAAATGCAAATAGGTATGTACGTACCTACGCAATATCAATCCGTTATAATACATTTATATCCTGTTAGATAGAATAAATAAAATTTGAATGAATTACCTATATTTAATAACCAATTTTTCTATATATAAGTGGTATGTCATGTTTTACTTATAGTTTGTTTTTTCAAATTATGTTTTTTTTAAATAAATTTTTATGAAAGTAATTATAAAACCACATTCAATATTCTTAGTTCTTATAGGATTAGATGAAATACACTCAAATTTCTCTGCTTCTATTAAAATATAAAACCTGGCCCTACATTCAATATTTTTTAAACATTATTAAAGTAAGAATAACAATAGAATTAAATAATATTAATCGAAAATTGTATAATAATTTCATCCAACAAGAATCACCCGTAACCGATTCAATTACAGAGTTTCAGCGGCGGCGTAAAGGTGTCACAATTACGTGTCACTGTCACGTAATTGCGGCCACCGCTCGCGATTTATAAATATTCTTATTTCGCTACTTATAGCGGCCGTTCAATAAAATAATAATAGTAAACATCCGTGCAAATGGCCGGCGGGCGGCGGGGCTCGGGCGCGGGCTCCGGCGGCCGAGGGGCGAGGGCGCGGGCGAGTGCGCGGGGGTGGCGGGGGAGGAAGCTTATCGATTCGCGCCCGCGCGACACACTGTATCTATCCTCTCATCGAAGCCCGCTCGCTGGCCCCACAAAGAAAGAGATAGGTTTCGCCGACTTTGATCCTTTTGTTTTTGGGCAGCGTCCGGCGATGCGGGCGGGGGCTGAAAAATGTGAAGGGGCGCTGATTGGCCGGGCCGGCCCCGCCCCGCGCCGCACGCAGCCTCCGCCGGAGCCTCCAACTGTCGACAGCCGACTCTGCGCTCAGTTCAAGGGCGGTTGCGGCGCCGCACGCCGACCTGTTTGATAACATTACCGTCATACGATTACGGCATGGATGCTTAATGCTTATGTATTTGCCAATCATAGTGGCAAATTCTTTCACGATCGAAGCTCTTTGACGAGACTGTTTACAAGTCATGACAAGGCTACTAACAAGATGTCCATGATGAAATAAAATATGTATGTAACAATGAATGATGGACAGGCTAGGATGACTATAAATAGCAACAACACTATCTCTATTAAATAAAACTTTTAAATTTGACAATATATTTTAATTAGGAATGATTATATTTTGAAAAAAAACTGAATAGTTTACGTACAATGGTACACACTTTATTATATAGACTTACATAGTAAAACAATGAACATTTATTTTATCTTGGCTATGTCTATTTATAGTACGATAGTTTTATTTATAACGGAAGAATGATTTTTTATTGTGATGAGTATTTCTTTTTTTATATATTTCCCCTAAGTTGTTCTTAGCAATGTATCAAATTAACTAACTAATCAAGTTATTTTCAGAACGAATTTTAAAATGACATTTCAGAACAGTGGTGACTTTTTTCGTCATCAAAATATTTCAAATAATGCATAATTTGACGACTATAAATATTACATTTAGTCGTCAATAACGATAAGATCTTTATCTTTATTTTGATAACACTATTTAAAATCTATTTAGAAGATTTGTTCAATGATATGACTATTAAATAATGATAAATAGTTTCTAATGTTATTATTTATTTCAAAAAATTTTAAAAGTTTATTTTTATTTACATGATATTATTATTTTAATTTTTAGTATAAATAATGTGGCAATTTAAAATAATATGACAATATTGTACACAACAATAATAAAGTTAGATAAAGTCGATTTCGTAATTAGGTAGGTATTCCAATAACAATAATCTTTAAGATGGTATATAAATATCATTTGTATCTATTGTATATACAGCACATCCACATTTAACTAGTATAGTTTACGCAGTAACTGATCCTTTAAAATATTATAAGGAGCTAAAGGAAATAAGATTTCTATAAAGAAGTTTGTATTGCAATTGTTATATTTATGAATTATATTTATCATTTAAATTAGTAGTAGATACAAGACAAGCAAGAGACTAATTAGATACTTGAAATGTGTTATATTATATATATTTCGTAGTAAAACACTAACTCTCTATAGTTAGGATTTTTTAATGCTATATTTCAATGTTTGTTTACGCATATTTTTTATGCAAAAAAATCAATAGATAATTCTCCAATAAATAGATTATTGATATTATTATGTAAATGAAGTGATAGAGAGAATTATAATAAAAGTAAATAAGAATATTAAAGCAGTCCGCTTCAAACTTTTCCTTCCCTACTAGGTGACGCTAGTTGCTTCATAAGCATTTCGTAGATGGTATTTGCTCATTCCTGTACAACTGTACGAAAAAAATGATAACTATATTACGATATTCTGTACCTAATTTTGGTATCGATCAGAAATTTGTTGGTTTTGGAATTCATTTACAATTAGAATAATTAAAATATTTTCAGTTTTCCTTTGATTGCTAACTTTTAAAGAGTTTAAAAAGATATTAAATAGTTATATATACATAATTCACTTACTGTTGCGAAGAAAATATTTCTACCAAGGTCGTTGTAAGAATAGAGATAAAATAACTTGTATCTCAAAGTTGGTGTTGTGAAATAAATGACAATACATTTGTTAATTCTTATAGGTATTAGATAAACGTATAGTTTTTTAAATAAAAGTATGAAAGTACAGAAAATTCGAGCATTATTTCACTAAGTTATTCTTTTTGCTCCTAATAAATTAATGGATGAAGTCCGGTACATATATATGTACACAAGTCATCAGATCCTGTCGTTAAATTCGATCCGCACGATTCTCGCTGATTGTCGTTTTGCATTCATATGGCTGTAATGTTATGCTTTTCTTTTATAAAAGAACCTGTTTGTGTGTTTTGTTTACCACTGACCAGCTTTCCTTTCGCTGGTTATATAAAGTTCTAAATTCTGTAACTACATACCTATATCAAAACATATTTATTCGTATAAAATAATAAATATGTGCACATAGAGCAAAGGCTTTGACTCTATACTTTAATGAAAAAAATATTTTTAAAAACATTTCAATGAAAATGATTCTCAGAAATATGTCTGCCCTTTCAAATGTGACTTTAAAAAATATAAAACGATATAAAAACGATAAAATGAAGTAGAACAATGTCTACGAAGTAATTGTAGGGCCTGAGGATCTTGATGATTTTTTAATTTAAACCATAATCAAGCCAAACCAGCTTTTGAAGATTTGACTGTTGCTGAAAAATTGCTACTGCTGCAAAATTGATGTCACTCTAGTCTGTTGTTTATTTTTTTTGTAAAAATCATTGTTTTGTGAAGTAGGTAGTATTTTATAATTGCTATCTTTAATATTTGAAATTTGAATTAAATAATAATTATTTTTAAACAATATATTAATTAAAATTAAATAATAATTATTTGTAAATAATGTATAAATTTTAATTAAATATTTAATAAATTTAATTTTCCTTACTTCCACATATCCGCGTAATTTGACAGAACCTAATATCCAGAATCTTCCTTCTCCATGTTCTGTTCGATTTAGTAATATTGTATGTTGAGAACGAAACTCTGCTTCTAACCACCGCACTTTGTCTTAGTATTAATCTAGAACTATCCCGTTTAAAGTAAGAGACGGAGCCTTTATAGTTTAAAATTGACCTTTTTTATAAAATTCTGTATCCTATATTACAGTACAAATATTGCAACCAAAAAATGAAAAGCACTCGATTTGCATAGTAACTTCACCTAATTAGATATGAAATAATTTCGTAGCAAAAGAAAATTTTTATACTTGTATCATGCTCGCTGAAAGTGACATACACGGTCAAATGTAACTATAAACATCAGGCAAGTATCGAATACTGCATGTGTCGACGTCGTGTCGTGACGAATGACAAATGCCAGTTGTCGCGTCGATCACTTCGACTGTAATATAGCGATTTCTTAAAACTAATTTACATACATAATAAATATAAATTTATTAAATAATATTTTGGATCTTTTACTAAAAAAAGGTAATACTATTAATTGTAATGTAACGTATAATGTCCATGTATTACTTGTAATACATATATAATTAGATAAAAAAAAACTTTTAAACATATGATTTTTTTTTTAAATATAAGCTATTCAGGCTTTGTATGCGCTATATTTTTAAAGAATATTCGAATTGTTGATTCAATAGACAATTATTTAGCATATTTTACAAAAATAATTCATTCTTCGTGTTGTAATTTATTACTGGTAAAAATTTGCTATTTGCTTTTCTGTCGGCCCTGTGCCAAAATCCTACCCGTATATTCCCTATAGTCATGACAGAGTGACAGGTAAATGAACGCGACCAATTGAGACTGCTACACGTCATGTCACATCCGGAACATTCGGACTGATCAGATCTTGTTACAGGGCGCTAAGAGCTATTTTCCATTGTAAACGGTATCGAGTGCTCTTCATTTTTTGGCTGCGATCTGAATTTGGGGTATTCGAATCACTATATGTACGTGTATTTATTTTTTATTAGTTGTCAATATATGTTTACATGTTGCATGTTTTATTTTGAAAATTTTAACTTTGTATGAATAAAATAAAATATTAATGATCTTTGGAATATACCACATGTCATACAAAAGTGTTCAAAGATTCTGTTACTAATGTAATCAAACAATCTTAAATGCTTACATTCAATCACATAAATTAGTTTCGTTCGCTTAAAACTGAGCAAAAAAGTTCATTACTTTATTATTTGCAGTTTTATTAGATGATTTTTAATTGGGTTAATGTAAAATAAATTTGTCCTAAAACACATTGATAATATTTTCGTACAGAATTAATATACATAAGTAATTTTCAGTTTCGTTGACATAAGTAATTTTCAGCGCGTTCAGTGTACAAGATAAGACTGAAATTAACGTAAATTAGAAGGAGTATTTTTAGAGTTAAAGCTGTAAGAATAAGTGACGTTTATTGACATTCAGTTCAGCATTAGCAATAACTCAATCACCAATTGTGAGAAAAATTAAGCACAACGATACAAAGTATGTGTAAGGATTCTTCAAACATTTCATGTAATTCGACTGATCTTTCCGTATACATATACAGCTATAGTTATTGCTGATCTCCTAAGTAGAGCTTCACAAAAGAAATTCTAAAAATTCTGTTGCTGAGCCAGACTAAAAGATACTTTTGTGTATCAATTAATTTTCTATAATATTGTAATTTGCAATATTTATCATTTTAAGAAATTTAAAAAATACTTTACAAGTTGTAAAAAACATTTAAAATAACGAATGCATGAATGAAATCTATAAAGTTGATCTCAATTTATTGCGTGACCAAGGGAAATAGTAATATTATTCGTATATGTCATACCTCTAAATTATAAATTATATTTAGGTAAATAGGTACACCGTTCATAATACGATGTCATTAGTTAATGTTTGTATACCTTAGATGCTCGCTAAATGACGAAATATTTAAATAGGTATCCACGATCCATCCGCGGCTATCTCCAGATAAAACGCCCCAATTCACATGCGTGAGCCGCGTGATGGATGAGTCCGACGATCAGACCCTCCCCTCTGAAATTTGCCTTCCCCCTCTCACCCCCCACGGCCCGGCCTAAGTCCTGTAGGTGATCCATTACACTGGCATTTTTGCGTAATCCCCGTTTATAAATATGAAATTGAAGGAAGACCTATGATGGTTAATCGACTGGAGGTCGAGGTCGTAGCGTCCCTTCGTCCTATAATTTATAGTAAAAAAATCCCAAAACACATTTGGCATTTTTCAACCGGACAGAGTAAGTAAATCAAATCCCGGAAAACCATTGAAATTTGATTCGAATAAAAATAGGTTGCGGTCCGCAAGAGTACGTCACCGAGTCAATACGGCGTACGCAAATCATAGTAATTGTAATGAATATTGCAGCCGCTATGATTACAGATGGGGTACGTTGTGATTACATATAATTATAGTTAGGGGAGGTGCGTCGCTCTGATGAGCGATTTGGGTATTATTTGCGCTTTATTTAGGTATTTATTGCGCTTGAGTGACGACGCAGATATTATGCTCAGCTATAATATGCCGCGTCCCTTGAGGGCTCCCTCCCTCCGGCTTTGTACTTACGGTGGACGTCGATTTGGTAATATTTATATTAAAAATTAAATATTTTCGTTTGTTTCTTTTTGCGGATAATTTAAGTCATACGGATATTTCAAGTTAAAACTAAGGTAGGTCCTAAATTTTTCTTATTTAAAATACTAAAAGAAGTAATTGAGATAATATGTCTTTGTTCTAATAACATGTTATGTATTACATAGATAAGTAATCAAAATAAATAAATTCTAAACAATAAAAACGACGAGAAAATAGAGATCAATAATCTACTCATATATATAATCTAATTAAGCTTCTAACAAAGTTCAAATCAATATTCATGAGAGCTTTTAATGTCTAGTAAACAAACAATCACTCAATATTAGTAGTAACGTAATATGGATCAGGGAGCTCACCACTAACAGCAATTATCAAGATTATATCAATGTCGTTCTGAATTACTATTACTTTATAACATCATCAGTATAATTGCATCACTCGTTTTAAGTTTATTTCAGTTTTGAATTTACCACTTTACATTCATGTTTCTGCTAAAAGAATTGTGTGTTGGTAATATAGAGCAGTATATTATACAACATGCATTTAATCAACGAAAACAAAGATATAGTGCGGCGTTCAGTTCACTATTCAGGACGTAATGTCTCGATTTCGGCCGGAAAGTAGGCATCAAAGTGTCTTGTCACTAGGTTGTCTCAGTCTCTATAACAGAGTAAGTATAACATGTGGTATAAAGCGAGTTCATTTTTATTTATAAACAAAGACTTCATCGTGTTGATTGACTGAATTTATTTTGAGCAGTCAATACCAGTTGGAGCAAGTGGATAGTTAATATCTGTTTTTTAAGTACTTGCATACAAAATAATATATGGTAATAATCATCGCTTGACTGGTTATATAAATCTAATAAAATACATAATTTATAGTGCATTCTTTTAAAAAAGATCTGTTAGAAAAGCGTTATAATTTGGGCAACTATTTGCATATACATATTACACAGGCAACGTTGCTACAATAACTCTGTCTTTGCGGTTGCTAGAAAACTTAACATAATGATAATATTATAAATGTCAAACAAATATAAAATGCGATTATGCGATATAGTAGTTTAGTATCTCGTACACAATACCTGGGGGCGTGTAATATTCATTAGGTGCAGGCCGGGTGCCTCGGTGCTTAGTGCAGTGATGTGGCGATAAGCGCTTGTTTGGGGTTACCTCAATTCTTTCCGAATTTTAATGCCAATTAGAGTGCGCAATATTACCACAGCTGAAAGGATTGAAACCTTTATTAGTGTCGGATATTGTTACGTGCCCGCTCGCGCGGAAATTCGATGCTTACAGAATATGCTGATTATAAGGGTAATGTCCGCGACCCGAGGGCTTTTACTATACTAATTATTTTGTTACGTTATAACGAAATAATTTAATTATTGCTCTTGGCGATTATTTTAATTTGAATGCGGTTGATAAATTAATTTATTAATATGTCAGGTTTTTTATATTATATTTCATATTGAATTGATTTATATTGTTTTTTTTTTGTATACAGGTACACTTAGACGGACAGACAGATAGGCGAAGGTTATTGATAAATTAAGTGTAGTATTAGGATTAACGTACTAAAAGCGGTTCTCTACTAGATTAGGGAAATATCATTATGATGAATAAAATGCATAAATATTACCCCGAGTAAGATGCGAATCCACGATTCAAAACTCACTTTTCGCCTTATGGTTTGCTTACTAAAGGTCACACGCACCTAAACGAAGATTAGGCGTTTCTTATAAATGTCAACTTTTACCCATTGCGAATATGTTTGTATAAACATTGCATATTAGCATCGGTTCAGTCATTATTTCCTCACGCCGTAATATAGCACATACATCATAACATTAATCTGACGGCTGTGATGGATGCTCGGATTCCCTCTAATATCAACGTAGTATCTTCTTGTTTTTTAACAAGTGCGTAGTTCTCACGATTCGTTGTAAAACAGTTTGCAGGATTAATTGTATTATTCCGTGTTGGCTAAGTATTAATGGTTTACTATCAAGGGGCTACATTCGCACCCTTCTAATTATAGAATCTCGTTTATCATAACGTAATGGCGACGTGAATTATTGGACTAATTATTGTTATCAGTAAGGGTCCTCGTGAGTGCAGTGTTGGTATGTTGATAGTTGTTTTAAAATATACTATTATAACTGCTGTATTATTTTAAAACTTCTTAAGAAAGAATTTAATATATAATAATATTTTTTACAAAGAATTGTCTTCAATCTTAATAGTTATACTTAAAATTTTCAATTTTCAATTTTAAATGCAAGCTTTTGTCGTATCCAGCAAATAGCGGGATGTTATTGTTTCGCTAGTAGTGACAAGTGGTATCCCCAGTGGAGCAGTCGCGAGTCGCCGGTGTCCGGAGGGCGAGGCATTTCACGAGCGGCTGCCCGCCTGACCTTTCTGGCTCCGGGGACCGAAATGCCATCATGTTTTCATTTTTTCTGTCAGCGCCGCTCACTCGACGACACTCGATTAATTTTTCACGGTACGCTTGTCAAAATGTGATTTAATATCGCACGCAAGGGTTGACCGGGACTACGCTTTGACGTGTGATGCGTGCATTTCGCTCGCATGTCTGACACGGCCACGGCGAATTCATTTACCACAGCCATTGTCACTATACACGGCGATACTGCTACATGTATGACACGTTTGTTTCGAATGGAAATTTGATGCAAAAATATGGAATGTTTGCAATAATGAGCGCTATTTTAACTTGACAATAACTGTTGGTTATTGCTTGAAATTCTGAATTCCGGCGCCGATGTTACAAGTGGCATTATCAATAACGCCAAAAATAGGAACCGCAATTTTCAATTTGCCGCATCACTCCGGATTCCAATAGGAAGCGGGGATAAATGGAGTTCACATTCCAATATGTCACCGAGCGGGGTCCGACGATTCGGCTTTTCGGCATTCGTGGTTTGGGATATTTGGTACGTTCGCACTTCGTACATACGTCGCATAGTGCCCGCGCGCATTCCGATACACGCTGATGAGATTCTAATATACCGGTCAATTGTAATAGAACTGTCTGGACAACAATTCCGCAAGGTCGACTTTATTATATCGTTTTAAAAGTTATGATCAAAAGTCAAATTTGTTTTACTTTTATTAAAAGATATTATTATTAATACATAATAACTTTATTCGAGAAAAAGTGATTCTCATTCAAGCTCTTCTCGGGATATAGTTATGGAGCAAAACTTTAGAAAGTGACGCACAGACTTCACAAAGTTGTTTGAACTCTAACGTAGAAGTCTAGTTAGTTTTTTCTTTAATAGTTTAATACTCATATTTTCTTATTCGTTTCCTAATCTTTATTTACTAATATTAAAATTGCACAAAATAAGACATAAGTAAGGTGAAAGGTTCGATACGAGGCCCTTTCAAATGTACATTAGGTACTCTACACATACGCGGCATGCATGTCACGTCACTCGTTATTGCCTGTATGGCACTGCCGTTGCCCGTCCTGATTTGAAATATTTCCACGAAACCACTTATACGCACCTCGGAAGAGTACTACGACGCGACAAGATTTTGATTATTACTTATAATTATTACACTTTAAATTGACGCCATTTTAGCGGGATTGGGACTGGGATTGGGATTACCAATGTCGCAGACACAAATAACACATAGGGGGTTTTTTTACTTGAATTTATATAATATTATAAAATACTTGCTATTACATTTAGATGATGTTCATACATAAGTGCGTGTTTTCATTATTTTTTTAAAAAAAATAATTTTATTATTGATAAAACCCTATATGTTCACAGTTTTCAGTAATTTATATTTGAGTAATTATTTTTGAGTAAGTAATGGTTATAAGGCTAAATTAAGACTTTTATAGCCGTTTTTATTTTTAACATTCATATATATATATATATATATATATATATATATATATATATATATATATATATATATATATATATATAAATAGGTCTAAATAAGTATGAAATATCAAAATCTGCAGCTCATGCAAACCGAATCGGATAATACACGATCGGCACCTAGGAATGCGAGCCTCTCAGGGCGAGAGGGTAATCGTTTTGTAGTGCTGCGTTTTGTGCCGCATTGTGTGATCCGATGTGAGGCAATACCGCGAGTATTCCTGTCGCGTACCTATTCTAATGGGGTTACGACTGGCGTCTTTACCCTAGTGCAAGTACTTCGCGCGTTATTACAAATGCGATTCTTATGGAGCATATTGAGATATCGTGTCTTGAATAACATTTTTTATATGGAATTGACATATAAATTGAATATAGGCTTTTTAGCTGATGAGTGAGAGGTTCACATTGAAAGGTAATTGGGTTCATTTAATATGTCACTTAGGCGTAAAAATGCTGCGGATTTTGTGTTTCGTAACAATATATTACGATATCGGGGCAAAATTAATGGAATTATTAAAGAGATTAAATATCCGTCCCAATAAAAAAGAATATGAATAGAATGAAACATTAAAAACGAGAAATCGAAATTAAAAAAAATCCAATATATATTTTGAGGCCGGTCGTGGAGCAGTGTGACAGCGACTATAAACGCGATTAGTTGTGGGTTCGATCCCCAACTCGTACAATTATTTTCACTTCCTCGCTCTGGTAAGACAAAGTGCGGCGTTGACTTTCACCATTTAACATGTAATGTCCCGACGTCGGTGGAAAGCGAAGTATGGAGTATCTTGACACTAGGTACTTTCTGTCTACCCTGCTATTGGGGATAAAAAGCGTGAAGCTAAAAAAACTAAAACACCACCTAAATCCAAAGATAGATACTGTACCAAAATATTAAAGTGTTAATTTATATTTTCATGACTGCTATGATTTATAAGAAAAAATCGAGCAGCTGCCAGAGCTACGGGAAGCCGATGCTTCGGTGCGAAATACCTAAGAAACTGTCATCGTTTTGAAGATAAAAAAACTCGATTAAAATCTTGCACAAGCCGAAAGCCTTGTGTGGGCAGATGCGCGTGCGCACTTTGGACCACCTGTCCCACGTGGCAAATGTATAAAGGCGCCTGTGATATGCTATTGTTACTTCTAGGCGAGTATTGATTTAGTATTTGTCCTATTGTCCACCCAACGCTTAAAAGCAAAACGTATAATTTTTATATACATTTTAATAAAAACCTTAGTTTTTCCATGAAATTCGTATTCATGATATTCAAACATGCAAAACTAACATTATATTTAATTATAACTTATTACTTACTACTTTAAGTAGTAAACTTTAAAAAAATAATTATCGCACCTGATAAATGTACAGTTTCTATTTATAATTTCTAATTATAATTTTAAACTAGTAATTGTAACTTTTTTTATTTTTTATTTTTTAGTTTCACGCTTTTATCATGCATAGCATGGTAGACCTAGGTAAAGTACCTGGCGTCAAGACATTCCGTACTTCGCTTTCCACCGAATTCGAGACATTTGCGTGTTGAGTGGTGGAACTCAACGCAACACTGTTTTACCAGAGGGAGGAAGTGAAAATAATTCAAATAAACCACTCCCCCGAGTGGGGATCGAATGTAATTTCATTATTAATTAGCAAGATCTATATAGTTTTTTAAAGTATTTTTGTAACACTTTCCACTATAATTATTTCTTTATCCTTAAAGCAAAAAACGAGTAATTTTGGAACATTGAGTGAAATGACCGACATTCATTCTCAAAGTTTCATTGATATATCACGAACAAAAATTTACGAGAACCTAGCATTTACCTGCCCATAAGTGTTCCAGATTTAATGATTTATATTTAATATCAGCTGTAAGGTGTAAATGAGCTTTAACATAAGCAGACAGAGTTGGTTTTTGAATATGAGTCGCGTAGAAAAAAAATGGGTAAATTTTACGTCCTGCAGAGTTATCGACAATTGCTTTACAATTGTCAGAGATGTACGTCGTATATCACAGATTTTTACGACAGGTCGTATATTTAGATTTGTGTCCTTCGGTGTGGGTTCCTTTTCCAGTCCATCGAAATATTAACTATACCTTTTAAATAATTAATGGAAATAGTTTCTCTTTCATTATGATAGATTTAACTAACTTAATCAATTATAACTTTATCAAACCAATTTGATCTGAACAAACGTTAGACTTATTTCAGTAACTTTTTTCTTACTTCACATTACAATTGAATTAACTGAAATCCATAAATAGAGAATTCTATGTAAATTATGTAAAGATGCTAGTAAATAGTATTAATTATATTGAAAGTATTTTACATCAAAAGGCTTAAAAATAACGTAAAAATCCGTTTGCATTCTGTAAAACTAATGCAGACGAATATATTTTAAAATAATATTAGCTCCGTACAACCCAATCAGCCTACCTGTACTTGCAAGCATGAGCGCACTACGCAGAAACGCACAATAGACGCCAATTTTTTCAATGCAAGTTAAATCGCAGTTTTTCGGCTTGCATTCCAAAAAGACACCTGGTCGGAAACGAGCCCCGGGGGTCCAGTACCCTGATAGAGGCCGTACCGAACGTGATTTCGCAACACAATGCCGACAAAATCTATCATTCGAAACGGGCCGAAATCGGCGTCGCGAAGTCTGTTTAAAACAATCAATGACGCAGTTTCGTGAATGGACCATGAAACAAAAATTCTTTTTTCTTCCTATACTGGGTGGGCAGGATGTCAGGTGAATTATTGAGGACTTCGGCAATTGGATCAATGGCCGCAGACGCTCATTGAGCTACAGCTGTGTCTTAGGCATGCATGAATATCAATTTACAATAGACATTTTAGTCCCATTTTGAAATATATATTGCGAATAGCTCCGGCAGTGAAATACTTCATTGGCAGTGTGATTGGATTTACATTTGTATTAAACATTGAGCTATACTCTACAGTAATGAAACCTGCACCCTGCTTATTGATTAAAAAAGCCGTTTATATTATTTTCTCGAAAATATTTTCTATTATCGAGTATATACGTAATATGTACGTAAATACGTACATATTTATGTATATAAGTAAGTACGAATATTTGCAATGACGAAGGAATTACCTGGGACAAAACTACAAGTAATTATAACATTATGGAATATAAAACATAACCTATAGTGGGTTATGTTTTATATTGCCACTATAGTCACTTTATAAATATTAGTTGTTATGAAATGTTTATAAATAATAAATAAATTTCAACTACTTGTGCAAATTGAACACGAAGCCTTAGTACTTTAAAAAGGGGTCGATTGTTAAAAATCTTTTTTTTGAAGCTTATGTGCTCATAAGCTTCAAAAAGCCATTTTTCTCATATTACCTGCCGGAACGCAAATATAAATATAGCCCTTATTGGAATTCAATAATTATATATATATAATATATATATATATATATATATATATATATATATATATATATATATATATATATTTGGTTTGCAAATACTAATTATTTTGTATATTAAGACAGGATGTGGGGGATATCTAATCCAGATTAATGCATGCGAAAACAACGGCATGTTATGTGCGTCTCTTAGTAATTTGATTGATCACATAATGAATATGCAGATACGTAAAGTAAAGATAAGGTCCCGCAAAATAAAGCGAACTCCCCGAGGAGTGATTGCTGCTTACTGGCACTGCCTACCTCAGTTACAGCCAGATTTTAATCTTAGATAAGTGGATCCGGCTCTGAGCAGTTTACATAAATTGTAGACTTAGCACCTTGTTAACAAAGTGCAGTGTTTGATTATGAGATAATAAGTACGTTATGGGTTCCTAAATTATATGCATAATTTAGTTTTATTGAACAATATTCTCATATAGGGTGGATCACTTATTTAAACAATGTTTTTATGTCGACTAAGGTTTATAAACTCTGATGGTGATTATTTGAGCAAAAAAATTGACGGAATTTTACTTTAGAAATTTAATTTATGCCGACAAGTTTTACCTAGTAGTACTTCTTAAATATAAGCCATTATTAGAGTCTTTAAAATTTTATTTAAATAAATATAAATCTAAAATCGGAAATCAAAAGCTGAACCTGAAATCAAATAATGTAATGAAAGAATAATAAATTAAACTAATCATAAAGACCAATTAATCAAACTAAGTTAAAAAAACGAGTTTAAATACGACGAGTAATTTTCATTAAAAACTCCACGTAAATTTTTCAATTTTAAATTCTATGCAGAATGTTCTGGCACACACGTTATAACATGAATTTACACAGGCAAAGCGCGCAAAAACATTCGTAGAGTGTAAGAAATAATGAAATATCTTCATTTACCCTTCTAATTAATAGCCATCAGTGTCTCCTCCAGTCTCGAGGGTTGACAACGCTTTCAAGTTTTTTAATATGCTTCCTCACCTCGGTAAAACAGGAAGTATAATTGCTTTTTTTTCTTTTTTTCCTCTGCCAAGTTTCAGCTCCCTTTCGTAAATCTCGCTACAATTAGGAAAGTTGGCTCCGATTTAGGGACGGGTTAACTTTAATGTTAGCATAAAGCTACCACGTTTTTTTTGTTTCGATTTTAGCGATACATTTTTATTATGTTTGCAAAGTAATGTATATACAGTTGTACATGTTGCTGTACTTTTTAGAAAATGCTTTTAGTTCACAACGGTTTACTGTATGAACAACAATAAAAACCTATTATAAGACTAAGATGGTGATTTCCTAAATTTCATTTTTAAATCAGGTTAGATGTCTTCAAAGGATGCTTACTTTGTAATTAATTGTTATATACAATATATTTGACTAGTTTAATAAATATTAGAAAAATGGTTAGCTTTTTGCGCCTTTTTCTTTTTTTTATTTCATTTTATTATCTTATTACTATAGTTATTGTAATGCCATTATTATGAATTAGTTGATGCATGTCCTCAATTAAGATAACAATTTAATAATTTTATTAAATTGTTTAATGAATAATTTTAAAAGAAGTTTTTATTCTTTTTCTTTAATAAGCAACCCTGCGTCTACAGGTACATTGTCGACCAGTCTGATTACGCGTCCTATTGTGTTGCAGACGTACGACGCAATTAAGTATTAGAACGAGGTTATGCCTAAGACGTGGATTACTCGAGAAATAGGTGACGGTTATATTTTTCATAAATAAGATAAGTAATATAGAAACTCTTGCTCTCTGCTAAATAATGTTTTTATTTATATTTAAACATTTTTCATCCATTCTTATGGCTTATATGTATATATAAAAGTTTTTTGCTGTTTTACTATTTTTAACGGAATTTAATTTATGATTTTGCCAATGACAGAATAATATATAAAAGAACAAAATTTTTATACATACGTACGTAAAAAAATATCTGCAGCTATTTTAAAAATGGTTTTCATAACCATAAATAGAGAAATGAGGCCGGTTGTGGTGTAGTGGGCCAGCGTTTGACTATAAATCAAAAACGTGCGATCGGTTGTGGATTCGATTTCTATTCGGGAGAGTGATTATATTTAAATTATTTGCTCTGATAAGAAATGTCTCGAAGTTCGACGGAAAGCGGAGCACGGATTGTCGTTTCACTAGTTACTTCCTGTCTACCAGCAGGGTTAATAGGACAAAAGCATTAAGCTAATAAATAAATAAAAGTAAGAAAATTACAATTATCTTTAATTTTATGATGACTTGTCTTTTATAGCAGAGATATTTCTATTGCAGATACTGAAGCACATATCTCATGTTCTGTACTTTCTTTAAAAGATCTGTTATAATATGTGTGTCACTTCTTTTGTAATCAAATTTCCTGGATTAATAATAGGTTCAAATATAACAGCAAATTTTAGAGAAAGACTCAAGAGTAATTTAAAAAAATACTTATATACTTTAACATAACAAATGTTTTGATTTCTTTTGTTGATGTCATTTTTTTAGCTAATATTATATAATTAACAGATCTCTCTATATCTTACCAATCTAGGAATTTTACTAAGGAGCGCAATATATGTGGAATGTACAGTATTACCTGTGAGGCTCCACGACTTTCTTTTTAAAAGTTTATAAGATATACGAATATTTACATATTTTTATTTTCTTCGAGTAAAACTCGATAACGAGCTTGCAAATTATATAATACCTAAAACAGTGATAAGTTACAGAGTAGTTAACAAGTGCAGTACCATTGCACGCCACTTAAGTGGTAAATTTGAGGAAGCTGTCATCTGAACACAGCTCGTCGCGATCGCTCAAGTGGTCTGCTAACGAACACGCGTGTCAAAGCGAAACACTTCATTAGGTGAGCGACGCTCTTCGGCCGTGGAAGCCCTCCCCCTCGCACACCCCCCACCTCCCCATGCCCCCTCGTTGCAGCTCCTAGCATCAGCCTCTATTTAGTGGGCGTCTTACCAACTCCGCTGCGCTAATTAGACGACGCCGACTCTCTTCTCATTAGTGGCGAAATTATGCAGTTTGCTGGAATTCGGGTTAAATGTGAGGTCGAGATGTCGAGTGCTGGGAAAAATGTTGAGTATTTTCCAATGTCATTGGTGCATTTTTCAATTTAATTTTCACATCAATGCCTTCAGTCTGAATGTAAGTGCTCCGAAAACATACGTTTGCGATTGTTTTCAATTACCTAAAAGGAATTAAATCATATCTCAAACTCCAAAATAAAATATGCTTCCGAATATGATAGACGAGATACATTTCATTAAAATGTACAAAAGAGCGTTGGCTAATTAGAATGCGGAGTAAAAAATGTGTCCGAAAAACGAAGCGCAGAATGTTTCTCATTTAGGTAAACGGGCGGCAACCGGCATATTTGTGAGGGAACGTCCTCTCGGGCAAACAACGTTTATCTACAGCACATTGGGTTAATGAATAGGGGAAGAAGAATGAGAAGTAGGCATTATTTTAATTAGGAAAAAATGTTGAGCATTCCTCCGCGACCGGCGGGGTCGAGATCAACGGTACGAGTAGACAAGGGTAATGGACGCAGCGTTCCTGGCTAACTGAGCAAGCTAATAAATTGCACTTGATTCAGAACATGCATTTTAATAGAAAATAACTGTAAATGTATATACACTTAGTTGTATGAACGGAGGCAGTTGAAGTGTGTAAAGGTTGTAATGTAACCCTTATAACGCTTTCAATATAATAAGAGTAAAGCGATTGCATTTAAAATAACCTTATCTGTCTTATAATTTTATTGTATAACATAAAATTCAATGAAATTCCCCGCTACTGTTAAAACCTGTCCATTAAGGCACCTAAATAAACATAACAAAGTAGGAAATTTAGCTACGTTAACGCCGCCCCACCCACTTTCCAACAAAGGTTAGCGAGCAAGGTAGATACAAAAAACGCCGCATCATAGTTAAATCATTTACGAAATATTGACAACAATAAACGATTGCTTTCGTTGGAGGACTTTTAAAAAATGCCGGTTATTAATATTATCATTCATTGTCACGGACCACGTGTTCTCACACCTGAACTCTGCGAATGACACTGTCTAAAAAATTGCAAAAAATTTCCGACGTTAGGCGAAAAAGAGCAGAGGCACAAACAGACAACAGCCAGTTTGAATGATTGCTTCCCTGGAAGAGCGGCAAGTCCATTTTTCACAAGTGCCATTCACCGCTTTCATGTTTCGTAGGTACTGTGTATTTTATATATTTTTTATTTATCGGCCGCCTCCCTCCGCCCTCTGCCAAATTGATATTCGTCGAATGCGAATTTACGGCATCCAATTCCTCACTGTTTTATTCATTTAGTGATTTCATGATGGTAAACTCGCAGGTAGATGTGTTTAATTTCGAAATGAATGTTTATTGCCGCGTTTCCGTTTTGTTTTCGATGTTGCTACGTAGATATCTGATATATATGTATGTACATGATGTTTACACCAAGCACATATGTACATATTGTATTTAACTGGCTTTTATTCAAATATGATATTTATGTTAATGAAATTTTACTTTAACAAATATAAGTATAACGAATGAATTATAGTTAACTGATACAACGCTTTAAGCTTTGAAAGTAATATCTTTAAAAAATGGATGATATTTAATAATAAATATTATCTTTGTTTTATATTTAAATTTATGGAATAATGCTTTGTGTAATGTTCTATATAAAGCTTCAATAATCCACATAAAGCTTGTTAGTCATTTCCCCTATCGTTTATAATCGACTCAACCGCTGAAGTCGATGATCCAGCCCTATCTAATGACGTAAAAAGTATGTCCCAATTGCAACTGTGGTCGAAACCTCAAACTTAGAATATAACACGGTTATAGCAGAACAGACAAATTGGTATATTACAAGATCTGATAAGAAAAAAAATATGTCGATTAGAAATTATAAGCCCTTAACAATGCTTAATACATTAATTTCCTTTATGAGAATTATTTACGAAATTGTTTATTTTTAAAGAATGATATAATATATATCCTATAAAATAATATTGAAAAGTTCGAGGCCGGTCGTGAAGCAGTGTGCGCGATTGGATGTGGGTTCGATCCCCACTCGAGGAGTGATTATATTTAAATTATTTTCATTTCCTCCATCCGGTAAAGACAAAGTGCGGCGTTGAATTCCACCACTTTGATCGCAATGTCTGGAATTCGGTGGAAAGCGAAGTACGGAGTGTGCTATGCGGGATAAAAGCGTGAAGCTAAGAAAAAAAAACACAGAATACACTCCGCGATTAGGCATGAAAAGACACTCGCTTATGTTTTAGTCTATGAGCAATGTCCACAGCAAGGCAAGGGTCGTGAAAGCACGTCGTCATCGAGCGGCAATTTGAATGCGGCCGCTTAGTGACGTCGTATGACTGATGAGGGAAGGGTGAAGATCGTCTGATCATCGCTTGTCATTCTTGTATATAATTTTGCATGCCCCTCTGGGTCACAGTATTACATTCGATCAGGTGGATTTCATGTGGGGTTTGTTGCATTAACATATATTTTATATTGTTTTCTATTTTCTGTGTTATTTTTGTGCATCTAGCTTTGGGTTCACAAAAAGAACTTGATCATACCTATTGGGCTGCAGAACTTAAGCTACATCTAACTCACACATTACGAAAATTGAGATACGAATATATGACATAAGTAAGATTTGTATATTCTATATTTCAAAATATAAACGTCACGTACAATTGGATACAGTGCTTAGCATGCATATTTAAAGCAATATGTGAGCGCCATCAAAATCGTGGACATAAAATTCGGCTTGTTTTGTCATCTATATATTATTATAAATGACACTCTATATATTTGTTTATAATTATTTATGCCTTATATAGGAAGGTACTGCTACCAACATCAGTATTTATGTGAAAATAAATACATTTGTAGGTTATCCTATGTCCGAGGATTATATAGAAACGAGGAACAAATGCGCTTGCGTTTAATTATTTACGCATATAATAATGCTTTGATACAACTAATGAGTAGTATACAGTGACTTATTAGCTCTCAAGTTAATAGTTCAATTGACCGCAACAGTCAGCCAATCAATGTTGCATATAAATACAGGCTTTCAGATGGTATGCGTATGTAAATGCACTTCCTAACCCCATCTTAGATGAAGCGCTCATAATGATTGAAAGAATATTAATAAATCGGAGCAGCCGTACAATATTTATATTTTGTTATAAGTATTTTATTTAATATAGTTAACGATTTGTATACAAGAAAATATTTTAACATTATGTTGTTCTATTTAGACTTGGTTTCATATTGATGTTAATAACACATATATTTTTCTTATTTTGATGTGTTGTGTGTCCTTGGTATCAAAATAAACGTTCGCTTTGTCTAACCAGACCGGAAATATTAAAATATTTTATAAATAAATTTAAGCTTACAGATATTGCTTTTTCTTCAATAACCTGCGTCTAGAAGTCATAGCGTAAGTACTGTTTAGAAATAATATTTTTTCAATTCTTTAATTTAAACATTCATATTCTACGTCAATTCGAATTATCTAAGTTAAGTTATGTACTGAACAATTTTTGGGCAATTCAATAAGCAAGGTGGTGAAAGACATCGTGAAATTCTGAATAGTTTGCTGTCCAATAAATAAACGGCTAGCAGGTGGCAACGCGGCTTGCAAAGTGAGATAAATCTAACCACGTCCAAGGTGCAATCATGGCGGGGATTGGTCCAGAATATATACAGTGAATTTGCGAGTCGTCGTTGAATCGGCAATGAGACGTGGCGTCGACAATCGGGCAGCGGCCGTTTGTGGCAACGCCAATTCGCATTCATTCATGGGCCATTGCAGGCGTCTGCCGCTTCGTATCGGCTGTAATGTTTTTTACGAAATATGAATGTAGTAGGTTAGATTCAATTTGGATTTTCGTTTAGAAATATTATTGTATTGTTAATCTTGTACTATACATTATAAATAACAATCTTGAAGTTATTGTTAATCTCATTTTTTATGTATTATTCATCTTTTCTTCTTCTCATAACAACATCTCCAAGATTATTTAGATTTTTTATTATAAAATATATAAAATAACACATAAATATAACGCAGAATATAAATATATAGAATAGGTATAAGACACGTGTAACGTTTAAAAGGTACATTTTTGCTTTGCGAAACGAGGCTTAGCCTCGTTTAATCATAATTTCTCGCGCTTACAGCCTAACTAAATATTATTATAGCGCGCAAAATTTGGGTGAGGAAATAAATTAAAAACGCAACAACAAGCTTGTAACGAGCGTTGAACAAAGCCGCCCAATAAATCAAGGTAGGCAGGTGAGGCGGGCGAGTGCTGTTTGTGCATTAAGAAAGCCTCGTTTCCCGGCGGCCTTTCTAGGCCCTTTCTTCAAGTTTTAAAAAGGAGTCGACGCCCGATATTTTCGCGTAGTCATCGACATCACATAAATATTGGAAGTGGGGCGGCCCCTTTCTTGTCTCGGCCGAATAATTAATGCGGCATCGCTTCTAAGTCGTCTCCTGTTCTGTTGCCAAATATGATAGGTATTGTATAAACGTCATAACGGGTTATTTTTCATTGATTATATTGATTTATTTACAGTGACCATATCTCAGTTTTTTCAATACTGAAATTGAACTATTTCAAAATTGAGTCGATCTGTAAAAAGTTGTGCAAATAAAAACAAAAAGTGTTTGGTTTAAACTAATTGTTTTTATTGACGCTTTTTGTTTAAACAGTGTGTGTTAGATAAGTGATTATTTCGATACTGACATATGGTAATTGAAGTTGGTTAACACAATAAGGGTATATATTTTTTTAATTTGATTTTATAAATAGGATTTCATAAAATCAATAGAAAGATCTACATATATAGAAGAGAATCTAATGCTAGATATAATAATATTTTTTTCGAAATTTCAGAATAATTAAGCAGTAATGGAGTATACCTATAAATTTGACAAATTAACTATCTATATTATGCATATACACATTAAAACAATTAAAATATACGCAATATTTACAAGTAATGCGATATTCTGTTTTGTGTTGTAACTATGGCCATCAATGATGTACCAAATCGTCACTATTTCTTTTGTACATAACACACTAATACACGGACATAGATTTTTGTGAGGACAGCGTCGATTTCTTAGGAATATTAAATAGAAACTAAAATTAACACGACTTTGCTACATTTTAACCATACCTTTGTGACTATTGTTTACTAGTAAAAAATATATATTTCTTTTATTTTAGCGTTTTTATATTAATTTAAATATTTATATCAAAACGATTTTGTCATAGTCAAATTCAAATATTCCTTTTAGTAGGTAGACGGTTTTTGAAACTGACTTATGAAATTGTGTGTTTCGCAAAATGTTCTATTTTTTATCATATTAACATATTTTTTATAATGTTATTTAAACACTGATATTAAATTGTTTATATCTCACCTTTATATACATAAATATTTAATAAAAAAATAGTGTACCTATACAGGTATACATATTTAAACAAAGACCACAAAGTTTATATTCTTGATCTGCTTCTTTTCTACTTAATTTCAAACTAGTCAGGAAGAGTCGTGGCCAAAAGGTCGTTAACATAAACATTTTATATTAATATACTTTTATATTAACCAATACATAATAAAGAATAACAATTGTTATAAATATACTGTGTATATGGCTTTTAAAATTAATTTGAAATTGTAGGTAGGTATACACTTATCAGCCTAAACGAACAAAGAAAATAATCACCGCAAAAAATGACAGCAAAGCGTAGAGCCGTCAAAAACAAAAAAAGTCAGCGAAACATCTCAAAAGGCTCGTCAAAAACTGCTTATCTCACACACGCAATTTGCGTCGGCAATTTTCGTCGCTTCCTCTCATTACCCTGCCGTGATATATTTGCGTGTTTATTACTGCAATTACTTAGAGTAAATCTCACGTCCTTCCACCCCCCACCCCCCGGGAGGGTCGCGCCCTCCGCCATTTTACCCTCCTTCCGGCCGGCCCTGCCCTTAAGTCTTATGTACGTCGTAAGTTTCTTCGTGGACTTGGTAACCGGATTCAAATTGGGGCGAATTTAGTAGCAATTAATTATGGAGTTGTGGAAGTGTCGCCAGTGTTGGTTGACCTGCGGTTCAATTTATTATAGAATTATTAAATTTAAGATAGGCTAACAGATATAACCCTGTGTCGTTATAACGATTATAGCTTTTCAGGCGCTTGTTAGACTTTACTTTAGATTAATTATCATAACAATAATTTCTACAGTAGGGAATCAATGTTACAAAACATTAAACAGCTATATTTTCATTTTTCTTAATATAATATTACTTTATCGGATTTACTTAATTGTTAAAAATGGCTAGTCCTTTTCCACATTCTCATAGGACCAATTATGTGACCAATGATTTTATATTTTTCGCATTAACTTATAACACTTTGATACTGTTGTGATAAATAAATTAAACTTCGAGAAAGATTCAATTTCAGTTTGCAAGGTTTTCCCCTAATTTGAAGACGGCACAAACTTCAACCAAAACAAACCGCTACAATCAAATGGTGACAACACATTCACGATTAAAACTGCGAAGTTATGTCGACATTATTCACAACAAAATTCATCGCAGAGAGTTAAACCCAGATATTAATCTCTCGGCGGCATCCGAGCGCTGGATTCGCCATTTTGCGCCTAAATATGATAAACTTTCCCCCGAATTTCTTCGCGGACCCCCTCCTTACCCTCCGGGGGGTCGATCCCTCCCAAGCCAAGTCTTACGCCCTGCTTTTAAACTAAGCTCGTTAATTAATTACAGCCAAGTCGGCTACCGAGGGTACAGCCTTACATAGCGCTATGTTTCAGCTCAATATTGCATTAGTTATGTAAAACTGGAAAAAGTAAACGAATGAAAGGCTAATTTAAAATAAGTTACCTTAAAAATCATAATAGCCGTTTAATGATATATATATCAATCATTTTTATGTAAATAGGAAATATTTGATATTTTAAAATCGGAAATATTTAATGTTGTTAAACCTAAAATGAACAGGTAAGATATTCACTAAATGTATAATTGTGTTATGAAATAACTTTGTTGTGAGTATTTAATGAATTTATAAAAAAAATCAAATACACTTTATATTTTGGACATTAAAATAAACATAATATAGCTACAATATTTTGATCGTTTTATCTTTGTACGTGTCACTTGTTTTTACTTCTCTTATTATACATTTAATCAGATGATATCTAATTCTATAGATTATAATAAAATATAAATATATAATAAGATCCAAGCCTATACATATTTAAGATTTTTATAAGCTTATTTAAATTAAGCAAAGAAACCATCGTGGCGCAGGGGGACTACATTAGACTGTAAACATGATTCGTTATGGGTTAAGTTCATACTAGGAGAAATATATTTAAAATTTATTTTTATTCTTCGCCCTGGCATAACAAAGCGCTGCGTTGAGTTCTTCACGCGATCGATTTAGGGTGGACAACAGTCAACGGATTGTTGTGACACTAGGCTGTAGTTGATTATTCCGTTATGTGGGATAAAGCGCGCAGTTGTAAAAAAAGTCAAGCACACAAGAACAAACGGACTTAAATGATTTAACGCTCATTGTACAATCAACTTACTCAAAATAGGCGAGCGACTTGTACTTCTACATTGTGGTATTTAGATTCAAAAATACATTTTTATCGTTTTTTTAAATGACAGTTATATGAAACTTTATTTAAGCATTTTTCATCGTTTTCTTAATAAAATTTTTATTTTGTTTTTGCTATGTTTAGCACTTTTTCACAACTTTTTATGAGGTCAAAAATATCACTTAATTTATTTTGCATAGATGGGACAAATATAAAATATCTAAATATTATAACATGAAGTTGTTCAAAAATAACATAATTACCATAGTATTGGTACCATAATATACAAAGAGGGTTAAATGGTAAGGCATTAATAAATTTCAGTGAGTTTTTGGTGGAGTGGTTAAGTGCGTCAAGTCGTGTTGAACGCGAGCGCGGAGGAATGGCGGGAGGCGCGCGACTACATGACGTACATACGTCTCTGTTATGCCTTTCGGCGCTTACGGCGTTAGCGTTTACACTTGTTTACATCACGGGGACCACGTAGCACTGTGAGAGGAATTTGTACGACAAGCACCTACTTTAAAATAATTATATGCAAAACTTAAATAAATGTGGAGAACCTATTTCATATTCCCAAGTCAGCAAGCAGTTAGAGTAATGAAATAATACATTTTAATAGAACAATTTTAGTTGTTGGAGCTCTTATTACAGGAATTATTTAATATGAATAATTTGCACAATACTCAAAAATGTTTCATAAAATTGTTTTTTACTGAGTTACATAAACATACGTAAAAAATAATTATTATGTTTTAATAAGAACTAGATATTGTATACTTCTATACTCTATGTACATTGGCAATGTATAATGTAAATATTTTAAGGTCTATTGAATTGTATAAACAATTTATGCCTTAATTTCCTTATATGAGCTGCCCACACAGCACCCTCCAAGACTACGTAATCGCGCTACAAGCGCCTACGACGCCGTAGTATAGCCGGCGGGCGTCTCCGAGTAAAATATGAAATATCTAGAAAAATTACAAACTCGAGCCCTGGGGCGCGAAAACGCGCCTACGCCGTGTTATTTTATTTTGCGCTCTCTTGAACGCAAATCGTGTTAGTATTTTGTTTTTATACTGCTTCACGAGTTGTTGGTTTTTGTTTACGAAGTTAATGCTTGGTGCATGGATTAGATCTCCGAAGAGCGTTTTGTGAGGATATGAAGCATTTCAAAATGAAAGGTGAACGTTCTAAGTGCAAAGTCTTAACTTGGTGTGCTTTATTGTAATTTATTCAACTTAGTTAGTATATTTTTAGATAAGTATACCTATACAAATTCTCAAGGCTATAATTTTTATTATAGGAGATAGTGTATGTATGTATGTATATACCAATAATATATTCATCTCGAAAAATGTATATCATGCAATGCCTTACATATTTACGGTATAAAGTTTTACGTAATTTATTCATAAGTTAACACGTCTTTGCTTTTTCATTTCGCTTACTTGGAATTATGATTTGAATATTAATAATTATCAAAAGCAAGGAACTTAATGACATGTCACACAAGTTTTAATGAAACCTCTCTTCGTCTGCAAAGTTCGGGGAAATTAAGAGTTATTTGAAGAATGGATTTTCTGTCAAATGCGGATAACTGATATTAGGTTTTAGAAAGAACATTACAGTCTAATTAATGCACACAATCATTTTGTTTTTTAAAGTTAGATGTGAGCAGAAGTGGACGATGCTAGTTAGGAGGGGTGGGTTATTAAGTTACTAATAAGTTTTTTAAATATACCATTAAATCCAATAATTAGTATTTAAAATAAGATCTTACTGGAGTGACGTTCGACGTTGGAACGTCGTTTCCGTTGCGTGCCGGACGCTCCGTCCGCGTCGAGCCGGACGGGGCCGGACGGTTCAGGAACCTATTACGCCCAAATGAATTCCCCGCCGTTTCCGTACCACGTCAAATCCGCCGCACCCGCCGTATCTACGACCCTTCTTACAACTAGGGCTTGGTAGACTTTATTGTACTTAAATAATTTAATTATATGATTATTGGAATATTATATAAAAAATATTAAATAAGTATTTTTAACACTTATTTTTAATGTTAAAATATTAAAAATAAGTGTTAAAAAACTTCTGATCAATTGAATTGAATCATGGCACATACAACTCATCCAATTACACTAAGGAAACGACAATATTTTTAATTTTAAAAGTTCGCGAGCCAGGCTCGTACCCACAATCATGCGTATACAACTAGACAATTTCCAACTGCACAAATCCAATTTAATATACTCAAGAAGTGATTTCTTACAGTGTTATTATATTTCCCCTGCTGCGAAAATACATGTATACATTAAAAATATCTTAATGTCACCTATGTAAACCAAGTCGTAGAATCATAGAATCGTAAAAAACATTATATTTTATTTATATTATTTCAAAAGTGAGTTTCAACGTTAAAGTTTGATTAAAACATATTTTCTTTATATTAGATGTGTTTGTTAATTGTTATAAAAACATAGAGATTTGAACAATCACATTTGTTGAGTTAGGGATGCAACAAGTATTTATTGTTTTTGACCAAGAATAATTGTGGCTCCGAAATATATGGAAATATATATATTAGTTCATTACTCATTTTCATAAAATTTTATTTAAACTTTTATACTTTTCTGTACACAAGGAAAAATGACATTAATTTATTCATTGAAGTTATTTTTGACACCCCTACAGAAAGACTTCCTGGGACTCGACGAAGCGGAATTTTAATGAAATTTGTAGAAATAATTTCCTCATCTTTTGTCATTTACACACTTGCTCTAATTTACCATTTATATATTTATCTAAAACTTGTAATAATAAAGTGAAAACAGTCATTTACTTGCACGCTGATTATCTAAGAAACAATATTCCTTACTAGACACGCAACTTATGAATAGTAGAACAGTAGTTACCTTTTAAAACTTTACACTACTGAACTTGCAATTTCGTATTGCAAACATTGTTTCATCACTTTCATTTTACATAACAGTGACAATGAATGGAGATACCTACATATCGCGTACGCAGTAGCTACAATGTACACTCGCTTACAGCGTCGCGAGCTGACGTCACGCTATTGTCGCGGCTCACAAATCAAACCGTTTCCCTTTCGACCGACGCATCAATCTTGCGTTTTGATTTATCGACAAAACGCGACTGTATAACCCTCTTATTAACTTTACAGCAACTCCGACTGTACTCTGTGACTTTTCACGCTTGGACATCATTATTGTATAAACGACCATGTGGCGCAATAGTTATATGTACATATATTTATGTGATGAAGGATTCAAATCAGTTTTAACTGAAGCAGTTAAAAATATAGAATACAATTAACATCAGTTTCGTAGTAACGTTAAAGTAGGCCAGCAATGGCGTGACATAGTTACAGAAATATTTTAAATATATAATATAATAGATTTATTTCTATTTACTGCTGTTTTCTATGGGAAAGACTGAGAGAACTTGCTGGTAGTGATGCACCATTTCATTTCTTGAATTTTCACAAAGCATGTCTGCGCGTAGTACTTGAACTTTTTAATGGGTTTATATGCGTATTTTAATTTCAAAATTTTAATTGTATATCAACGAGAAGTGGATCAAAATGACAAATTTGTATATTTTATTTTATTCAATCGCTTTCTCTGTTGTGCTTACATCCAGATTTTTTAATTACGTTTTGATAGACAAGTGTCTATCAAGTCACAAGTTATAATATATACCTCAAATAAGTTTACATTCTTGGATATTTCAAACTAATCAATTAACTTTTACCTGTATACTATACATATATGTTTTTCTATTTGGATCATTGCGTGCGAAACAAAAGAAGTAATTAGCCTGTAGAACTTTTTTACTGATACCGTATGCATAGAATTTGTAAAAGCTGCAGTTTTAAAGTTGCATACTGACTACAACTAACACAAATATTTTACAAATATTTAAAAACAAATATAATAAAATCTTTTTAGAAGATATTTAATGTTTAGTATAGTCACATGAATATGCTAAACAGGAAGAATTTGGAAATGCGGAAATTTTTAACCTAACAATATTATGATTAGATCCGAAATATTTTTGAAGGCAATTAATAGAGTAAGTAATTATTAAAAAAAACAGCTTTACGTTTTATGGGATAAAATAGCAAAACAGTCAGAAACAACCTAGTGTCAAGATCTCCGTTGTTTGCTTTCCTTCCGAAATCGAGACATCGCAGGCCGAGTGTTGAACTCAACGCCGCGCAATATATATTTAGTAATATCAATATAAACTTTCCTATAAAACCCACAATACAAACAAATGAAGCTGATAAAAACGATAAGCTTTCATAGAAATCATTCGTAAAATCAATATTAGGAAACATAAAGCCGCTTATTGGCAATCTTCAATTTTAATACAATGGTAAAGACTTGAATGAGTAACGTTAATAGGAAAACTTCGAGCCGAGGTGCTAAGCGATTTCCATAAGCCCGTTCAGCGATCGACAGGTGACAGAAAAATAAATAGCTCTAATAATTCCATTTGGATCGACAGTTTGTAATTTGTTCTGTATCGAGAGAAAATATCAAATGAGTGGATACGTCGCGCGATTGGATCGAACCTTTTCATGCGGGCAAATTGGTTTTCTTTTTTGGGCGTCGCAGCGTCGGCTGACGAGGTGGCGACTATTTTTTCCCGGGTTGTATTTCTCTTCACGTAGCTCTCTCGTTTTATGGGTCATGCGACTATGTGCGACTATTTTTAATGGACGCGTAGGTACGCTGTTTTCATTTTTCTCCCGGTGATAAATTGACTCCACGTTCACGATGGATGATCATCTTTTTGAAGCTGCAGCAGTGGTTTTGTGAGCGCTTTAATTTCTTTCTATACACGCTTCGTAATTAGTTTTCCGTTTCACTGGAGTTTTGTTTTTCATTTTCATTTTTATATTAGCTAAAGCGATATTCGTAATTTTTGTGCAATATTGGCGTAGTTTTTCTGCGAAATCTTTGAGTGCTTAGCGCGAGTAATGATGTCTTTTAATAACTTGTCTAGCACATGCCTTGCTCTAATAAGCATTTGAAAATCAGGTCGTACTTGATGACATGTCAAAGCTATATTTAATACTTATACTACGTTTGTAGAATATCTTTATCAATATTTCCGTACCAGGCATGAATAACTTTAAAAGTTGAAAATGCTAACTTTTCAGGGTAGTTATTTTAAGTTTCAATATTGTCTTTAGTAAAACAGTTATTTAATAATTCACATGTTTAGTTTGCACGGTAGTAAAGATTTGACGGCTTATTTATTTATTCACCTTTTTAAATCTAACAATCATAATGCCTATTATGATTAAAAAAAAACATTTAAGCAAATCAATTTATCAACTTATTTATGCTTGGTGTGGCAATATTGATAAAGATGTTCTACTGACGTAGTATAAGTGTTTTATATAGCTATAGGGATTTATTTAACAAAATGATTTTCTCTTCTTCTCACTTAAATAAAAATCCCAATATTTTCTTATAATAATGTAAAAACTATCTTTTTCACATATGCTCTTACAAAGCTCTAATTTATCCTTATTTATATGCAGGACATAGTTGAATTCCGTATGCGCCGGCGCTTCCGATTTATTAGTTTAGCGCGAAGCGATTGGACGTACGGGCACGTGACCCGACTGGCGAGCTAATGCCATACGAAAGCTTTCATTTAGTCACCCTTCTCGTGAGGAAGGATTCTTATTAAAGGTGCGTGATTTAGTTTTACTATTTTCAATACGTTTCCTGTAAAATTTTCGTTTGGATTTATATTCATCGAAGGAACTGTATTATTTTGAAATAGCGTATATATTTCACGTCCGTTTCAGATTTAAATATTTTGTGGAATACTATTTAATTTAATTTTCTTAAGCAAAAATAAGACAAGAATGGCTTTGTTACATTTATGTGTGTATTGAAATTTTATTTTGTAATTCCAATAACATTTTATCTATTGAACCTTTTATATTTTAGTGATCAAAGATATTCGATATCTTGACTATCGTGTTCTCAAATAGATTACGCTAAGTAGAGGGAAGGAAGAGTCGTAACGACCTTTGGGCTGTCATTAAATGTCGCAACCGCTGTGCGATTTGTACCTCGTTTGTCCTGTCTTAAGCCTATGGTTTTCAAAGTTGGCGGTGTTATGGCAAATTTATGTCAGGTATTAATAATTTACGTTAGTTGTCGCACTGCAAGTTTGTTCTTAGTTCCGCCCCCGGTCGAGGCGAGAGTTTGGAACGTGGCGCTGACGGCTCTTTCACTCAGATTAAATATTTATTTGAGTTTCAACAGTAACTTGATCGTTACTTGTCAATGAAATTTCTCGTTAGATGAAGAAAGGTTTTCTAGTTAATATGTAACGTTTAAGTAATTAAATATTTCCAAACTTTGCTGTCAATCCCTTGTTTAACGTAAATATATGAGTGCTTTTAGGAATTTTGATGAAATTAGAGATATATACTATATATCCTAACTCCTAGTTATATAAATATACTTATTTTATATTTTTAATAATCCAAAATTCTACTTATATTAGAAAAAAGTATATTCAATAAACTACATTTAAATAATATTTTTATGGAAATCAGAATCTTAAAATACAAATAATGATAGCATATAAAACCTACCATTATTTTCCCATCTCCGTCTCACGTAACGCAAGGGATGAGCCTCGCTTGAGCGGCGCGGGGTTATTAGCTAAATAAATTTGCTCACCCAATATGCTCGGTAACTCGATTTAATAGCGATAGAATTGATTCATTCAATTATGAGGAATTTTTAGTGCCCCACCGAGCGGGATAACTTTGTTTTAGGGGACGAGGAATAGTTTTCTCACGACAAATGTTTATTGATTTATACTTTTTATACGAGGGATATTTCAACATTTGTAGCGTACTTTGAACAGTTATTTTATATTTTGCAAACTGGTGACTGATTAACTAAACCATTATCTCAGATATGAAATATGTTTTGGATTGAGTAGCATTACGTATAAGTATTACGTATAGTGTAAGTATTACGTATTTACTATATTTTATCAAGTTAAATATATAACAAAGAATATAATAATCTGCATTACATGCTAATATGTAAATGGTATAGGCTGAAACGTCCTAAATTTGACACGAATTTATGTGTAAACGTCACCGTCCAGGGCCATTAGTGCCTAATGCTTCCATTAGGGCGAAGGTGGGGGACATCTGCCGCTTGTTTTAGCTAATTTATGGCCTGCCAACAAGCAGCCGCCCGAAGGTGAGCGATATATAGGCTCGGTACTCTATTGTACAGGTTTCTATGTGGTATATTTTCTCTACATTTTGACATTTGAATCAGTAAATCAATTTCACTATGAGGAATAAAATAAATAATTATTTTATTTTAAATATATCTTTGATTTTAGATAATAATACATCAAATCATCAAACATCAAAAATTTTGTGCTGTGTTTTATGTCCTTATAATTTATTTTACGTTTTATAACTTATATAAATCAAATTGCATAAATAGTTATTATTTATGTTTCTATAAATAAACTAACTTTACATTTTTTAAATGTAAACCATGCAGCGTGGTATTTGAGTTCTAAACTAAATTACAAAAAAAATAAACATAACGTATCTCGTTGCAAGTAATCGTATCTAAAAAGCCAAGTTGCCAGGTCTGTATTTTATTTTTCAATTACGATTGTTAACAGTATAATCAGGTAAGGCACAATCGCAGCGGGACGGCTAATCCAGATTTATTTGAGCTGGTCGGATTAAGGTGGCGTGAATTACACATTTATAGGTCATAAAGAGTGATCCAGTGGCATGCTCGGATATAGTTATGATTTGGATTTGCAGTATTCACTATAGAGGGTGTTAAGTGATAATTATATCAGCGTCTCTGCTTTACTTACATTTTAATGTGAATTTTATAATTTAGCAACGTTTTATATAAATTCTTATATGTGGCTCTTGTGACATAGCCAAAATGTGAACTGACATTAACTTATTGTATGAATACGTTCATGTAAGTACTTAAAATTACCACTCTCAAAATTGTTATAATATTTTATAATTAAGATGTTTTAATATTATTCATAGTAAATTACTTGGCGTTAACAGTTTAAAAGAATATTGAGAACAACCTGTATACCGCGGCGGTAGTTAGTGGTGGCGCGCACGCATCTTGTTGCGCGAAACTTATGGCTACCCACGTAAACGCCGACCCTCCCGCTACAGAATGGTTCATTCAATCATTCCCTAAGGTACGTTTGTGACTCTGTTACCATGCACAATAATTATTTATTTTATTTATTCCTTTATAAAAATGAGTAGCTTCAAAAATTAAACATTCAATAATACTGATAGTAAAAGATTTTAGCTTTATGCAATGAAGATTGACTTAATGATTTAATTGTATAACTATTTACATACAAAGTCAAAGGTATAAACATAGTAAATAATTGATTCATCAATGAACTAGATCCAAAACAATTTTTCCATATAGAAATAACAAATACCGCCAAGCTAGTGACGCTCGTAAACATTACAATAGCCTCGGGTCATGTGAATTTATATGATCATTTTAGTGTCAACAGTTGTACAGTCATCGCTGAATGCCGCTAAAAACAATGTATACACGTTTATACGCTCATAAACGACCCTAAGAGCCTCGGGTTATCAGATTTTATATGTCTTTGTTATTGGCTATAACAATTATATTACGAACGCATTTTCGAAGTAAATTTCTAGTATGTATTAGTTTTATTTAATTTATTTATTTAATTTTGTAATAATTACAAATATATAGAATTTATATAAAAATGCAAATTTTAACAAAATATTTTTAGTCTTTCTAAGTTAAAAAAATAGATAAATATACGCCTGAACTAGATAGCGGACACTAGAAGTTCTTCGTTGTAAGCACTTTTGTAAATTAACTTTGTTATTTCAGATTTGGGTCACTTAAGCGTAACACATGAATTAACAAGGTCTTATTTTTAGAATAAGCATAAGAAACGAGTTAGGTGAATATTTTTGATCTTTTGAAATAAGGAATGAAATTAAAATACGAAATTTCAAAGATTTAAAATAAAAGTATGAAATATTTCTGTACTTGCATGCTTACTAAATTGAAGATTTCAAATTGGGGTAATAAGGCCATACTGACACTTGTCTTGGCCTAGAAGTCTGGAGGTCTAGAGGCTTGAAGTATAGAGGAGTTTCGGGACCGGCACATTCTTCATACTTGAGTGTCTTTTAAATTTTAATATGTTACCTACACAATATTTTTACGTTCAAAATATGTATCGATTATATTTCCGTTAAAGTTTGAAAGTATCGATAACAACTATAATTTATATTTTATATAAATGTATCAAAAAAAAAACAAAAAGCCTACTTTTATATTGAATCAGGACATCCGTAAGAGGCAGCAAGTAGCACAAATCCGAAGCAATGAGGAAAAATAAGAAAGTAAAAATGACAAGACGTTATTTGCATCCCGCTAATGGCCACCAACGCCGTAATGCGGGGGTAGATAAACAAATATTGCTTTATCCAGTCACAATTTATTCTCAGTTTTATTCGCTATTCCAAAGCCAAATTCGGGAGGGAAGTCGACAGCAAGGAATTTAGATTTTTAAATGATTCGCAAATCATTTCACTTCATTGAGCGGTTTGATTTTTGTTTCATTTTATTTATCAATTTCAAATTACTTTGAGTTCTTTTCATTGTCAAATATAATTTATGTGTTTGAAAAGAGGGGAAGCTTTTTATATTTGTGTTTTTCGAAATCAAGGGGTTCTCATGTAGGTCACGATAAGCTTATCTAAATAGCCGGTCCATGACACTCGTTTTTCACCTGCCCTCTTTATGTCTTTCTTAGAACGTACATTCGCATACAAACGACTTTGACCCTCATTCTCGGCCTCCGTTGCTCGTAAAGTTCCAGCATGTAAACACGTTGTAACTTTTCATAATATGAAGGGAATTCATTACACATTTTTCCGAATTATACGAAAAATGCAAATTAAAATAACTCTCAAATCCCAACTCAACCGTGTCGGAGCTTAATCCGCGAAGTGACAACGGCATTCTGACGAGGCGCCGGAGCTGGGAATTATTAAAACGAACGCCAACTTTTTCACTAAGCCCCGTCGCAAAGCCGTTTCAATTGCGCTGCGCTGAAGATAATTCCAACTGACGTCATCTTTTTTTCAAATTCTCGACTCGGCTGCGTTTCTCTGTGCAGCAATTATAACATTTCCACCGACTAGGAAAACAGAAACACGTGAGAGAGAGCGCGTCGAATCGTGCCGTTCGTAATTTAAATTTAGATGGAAATTTAATGATGCATTCACAAAGGGCGCTCGTAAAGTCGGTTGCGAGATATTTTTTACGAGGATCTCGCGAACTATTGCGCGCTTAACGACTCCGAAGCAAGATCGCCCTCCGCTTTAATGAGCGCCCGATAAACGTGTTAACTGCCGCGACCTTATTTTTATGCTGATGTAAAATTGCTGAAAACGGATTCATTACGGTAAAAGAAACATTATGTAGCGAGATTTCACGTTTAGTGGAGGGAAATTTGTGTCTTTTGAGGTTGCTGGCGCTGTACTACAATGTTGTATACTCCAGCTAACGAGGGCGGATCCCTGACGGTAGTCGTGTAGGATGGGTGCTGGTATATTATACTTACACTATACTTTCTGTTACTTTGTTCTACAACGTACATGGTAACCATAGCCCTCATTAACAAAATTTTTCTTTTGTGTAAATAAATTAATTTCTGTAATTATAAATCATTTTTATAATACAAAAAGCATTAACTTAAAAATATTGATATATTTTAATAAATTTGCGGGTTTAATTGTTGCTAACCTTATATGTTTTGTGTACAAATAATATCTAAAAATAGTTTCACAGTTTAAGCAAATTGCATGGCGGTCATCGCTCGTCGTCCCAAGTAGATATACGAGGAGGGAACGAGAAAGCGAAGTAAGGTAGACCTGGCTATGTTTAATATATGAGGGCAGGCGACGCAGCGCAGGTAAACACGGCCCAACCTTCGCTCCTGTTGGCTACTGTTTGCTCACCGTTCTAGTCTCAAGAGAAAATATGTTTGCTTTGCATACCTAACTGCAGCCTGTTTGGGAGCAGAATATGCTTGGTTTTTTTTTACTTTTTAGTCACCTACAAATATGCTGAATATTAACTGTTTCATTTTTTTTCACTATTTTTCTACTAAGCTTGTCTGACATTATGATGATACTTCTTTTTTATTAGAGAAAGAATGTACAATATGATTTTGTTTTTGTTTAATCGTATGACATGTTATTAAAGTGGAATCTGCTGTTAACGTTTACTGACTTTGATGGAGGCTTTAATACACTTACTACTTTACGTTCAGTGAACATTACCATAAGTAGATAAAATTATTTTGAATTATAAGCAACTAAAGCTTACTTTGAACGTAAAACGATATTTTCAATTTAGCATCCGATAAGAGGACTCATCACGAGCCATAAGAGTCGTTAAAATCCCGATCGATATTAGAAATCATAACCGATGTTTGTTGAAGTGCTGAGCTCCAGGCCATAATCCGGCATACAACTCCACTTAACAAACGTATAAATAATATTCAAGGCGAGGGAACATATTCAAGGGTACGCTTTCGAGGGTAGTTTGACGGCGTAACGAATCGAAAAACCAAATCATCGAGTAGTACCCCTACTGTACACCGCTACATGATAGTTTACAACCGGTGCTATGGAGTCGTTATTGTCTAGGTAAAATCTTAATAAAAATGTCGGTATAATAACTATATAAATTCTTAGCTTTATTAATAACAGCATAGTAAATATAAATAAAAATAATTTTATTTATACAATAATAGTCATTAATCATAAATACTATAAGCAAGTATACTGGTAACCAAGCTTAATAGCTTTCTCCAATAGGTTATCGATATGAAGTAATTCTATAGATACATAATTAAACGAATTTTACAAATATCTTTATAAAATATTAAAATTGTTATAAAGAATCATAAATTTAAATATTTTCGTCTCTAATGATGTCTGTAGCTGTAAATCTTTAGGGCTGCCCCTTAGCGGTCTGTAGAGAGTGCTCGTAGTAGTTTTTTATATATATTTTAATTTTAATTTCATATCGGGCGCTAATGGCGGGGCCTCAGTGCGTGCCAAATCGCACCGAGGAAAATGTATTCATACTGCTATAAAACTTAATGTAGCGAATGAACTAATATTGTCTTATTCAATATTTAAATTCAAAATATAAATTTGGCAAATTTATGCGATTCATAAATTTTATAACTTTTTATTGATATGGGAGGGTCGATCAATGTTGTTTAAGAGTCGGATTAGTCTAGACATAAGGTTAAGATATAAAAATGCTTTTGTAAAATATCCTAACATGTGTGTAAGTATTTTTATATAGTACTTGGATATATTTATGTATTCTTGTTTATACTTGGATGACCGGTGATGGTATTTTTCTGATTAAAATATTTTCGTTATGATTCACAATTTTCTAAAATCTATTTGTTTAAAGTAATTTGTTTTGTGTTTTTCGTTTCAAGTTTTTGTGTTTTGCATAATTTCAGAAATGTTTTTGTTTTAGCATAGACTTAGATACAATTAGAAAGAACTTGAAAATAAAAGAAAATTAATCAGACTGCAAATCTGAATTACTATCTGGTCTATTATAACCTTGTAATATGTGGTAAAATTTTCCTATCTATTCTATATATAGTTTTTTATTTTCATAAAAATGATCATCCCCGAAACATACTACTATATATATATAAAGTTTCTGCCTAATAAGTGACATAATGTGATAAATTTTTGATATGCTTATAGATAATATTTTATAATATTTCATTACTAAAGATTCATACAATATACCGATATTTTTTGTGGAAAACTATTTATTTCTCGGCACCCTTACTAACATTATGCTGGATTGTATCTTAAAAATTTATACCTGATAACATTTCAAATAACCTTTAAGCTGTCACCCCTCATGCTCAGTGTAAACAGTCCTAGAGTCAAATGAACGCCAAGTTAATCCGTTTAGGTGTGCGAACCCACTTGATTAAGTTTAATTTATTTTAAAAATCAGCGCGAGTCGTGCGCCGCCTCCGGCCATGGGTCCCTACGAAATACATTATTCAGTGTTTTAGAATAATTTTCAAATTCGATTACATAGGGCCGACCCCTGGTAAGTGGGTGGGCCGGGCGGTGCGGTGCGGCGCGGCGGGTGTATTTAGCCAACACAGGGGTCTCGTCGCGTGCGATGCTGATTTGAATATGCGTCGCACGTGGCCTCCCGCGCTCCGGCTGGGCCCCTGGGACTCCGCCGATCATATTTCAAACGTCACCAACGATGTCTCACTCAGATACTATCGCCGATAAACGCCCAGATACCGGCAAGGGTGAAAATAGTGCCGAGGTCTGGGAGCAATTTTTTATCCCCACGATTATCGCCTGCAGTTGACACCTAGATATTACTTTTCGTTCAGCGCACTCCTATACACTGTTCGCTATACAGGCATTTTGCGGTTACGTAGGAGCTTGTGAATGCCCTCGAAGTTTATTGGCGTGCCAATTTTCCCAGTGACTTTTCAAGACATATGTAATATACATATACAAGTATTTTATAGGTATAAGTAATTCGTGTTGATGAGAAAATACTACTACTACTTATATATTTTTGCTTTTCGCAAAAATGCATTTATTTTTAGATTTTTCATAGCTTTCACATGAAGGTAGCATATAATCGGTGGGAGTGGTGGCACGTGCAGGCGGACGGCAGCGCGTGCGCAGGGCGAAAGCCACGTGCCGCCACTGGCACTCCATTACCACGAGACCACTGCTTCTGATCAAAATGTGCCAAACCATTGTCAAAGAATATTGCATGCAGATGCTACATTTTATTTTATATGCTTATATTAGTAGCATTCTGTTCATAATTTAAAATACAATCAAAGTATCAAAATTTTAAAGCCATAATCTCTTTATCAATTGCTCTAAGTACTATTAATTTAAAAACATTGTTTATATCCGTAAATATATGCCGTATGCCGATACTAGTTCCTATTTTATAATATACCTAGTTACATTTTAACCAGGAAATGTGAGAAATGTAATATCTACGATTAAAGTCTTTGACATAACATTCAGTGACATTGATGCGATAGCTCGAGCAAATCGCCTCGTAATCCGCTGCTTGTATCGCAAATCGAGATATGGACGAATTAATTCTGGCCGCTTGCCGTTGTAATTGAAAAGACGACTTAGCGTGACAGATCTAAACTATATCTTCTATAAATATATTTTATAAAGGTCTATAATATAATAAATTGTTTTATTTTTCTTAGGTTAATATTATTAACTTATAAATAAGCACATTTCGTAATTTAAAACCAAACATTAATCATTCATACTGACGATTTATTACCAAGTCGAAATATATTTTCAAAAAATTAAATAAATTCGCGGTCATAAGCTAGTATTAATAAACGTACAGCAATGTTCATGATTGCGCACCACTGCGCGCCGACGGCCAGAACCCCCTCTAGGATGTCCAATCGGGTAGCTTCCCATGCGATTTGCCTGCGTTACACTCATGAAACAATTTATCCGAAAAAAGATTTACTACCAAAAGTATGAATAAATATATTAGGACGAATATGTTATTTTGTACTATTATAAAATATTTTATATTAAAAATACCTTTACGAGAAATATTTAAATTCATTAAAATTACATTTCAATTTGGATTTAATAATTATCAAACAATATTTTTATGTTTTACACGAATTTCACTTTTTTGCCTCTTAGTTACTTAAAGATATAAAGTATTGTTAGAATACACTGATATTTGTCTTATTATTGTAATTGTAAACGAATTATACAGTCGTGAAATCACAATAACGTCAATGAAGTCCAAATCAAATGAAGACGAAAAAAATTGCTAAGAAATTCAATAACCGTCTACAATTCTTTGGATTGTCACCCCAACAGAGGGAATACCTTGACCAACAATCAGCGGGTGTTCCAAAATAAATAACCACTCTTATTACTTAAGAATTAGAGTTCACTTTTGAATAGTTTCGCTTAAGCTGTGGATACCATAACCGTACAATTCCCCGAGATTGAGTGCGGGACACCGCGAGGGTTCGATTATTACTCGAGTTTCGATACACCACTCGATGCATTGCGGGAGCTGCATTAAATGAGTAGTTGCAATTTGTTGACTGATCGCTCGACTAGTGTCACATTTCAAAATATTCATACTCTACTTAAAATTTTATGTTTACTGAAAATTGCTTGGAATGCATCGCTGCTTAAAATATACTAAAACTGTTATTCAGTCGGGTTTTACGAATGTTGTATACTTCACGTTTTATATTGCATATCAGGTGAGTTAGAGACGCTGAGTGTTAAGACACTCCGTAAATTGCGCCCCGCTTGAAATCGAGACTTGCGTGTTGTATAACGATTTCAATGCAGCGCTTAGTCTATTAGAGCAAAGAAATGAAAATATAATCATTTCCCTCCAATTTGAATCGTACTCACAACTATTTGCGTTTACAGTCAGACGCTACTACTGTGCTACTATGGCTACTATTTGAGTTATTTACTACTTAGTTACTATTTGAGTTTGAGTTACTATTTGAGTTATGGCTACTATTTGAGTACTATTTGAGCACATGCTTAAATTTTTTATATTTACTTAGCTACATTCATTTGTTTTTAAACATTTTAAGTTATCCAGTAGTTTTAGTGTTAAATTTGCAAGAGTTAAACTCGATTTTTTAGTTCGAAATATTATTTTATCAAAATAAATAAAATTTGCATAATGTAATTAAACACAATACTTAAAATTGTTTTACAAATCGGGCAACAAATCCACCCTTCACAATGATCCGAAATTCCCAATTTTGTTTCGGGGCCATATGTTGCATTGAATTTATTATTTTGTTATGTGTTTATTTACTATCCGCAGAGTGTTTAAGCTGACGTTTATGATATTCTCTTGTGGTTACTTAGGGGCGGTGATACACTTTATAGACGTGTAAATATTTGAATCATTAATTAATTTATACGTACTTAATCGTTTGTAGGTAACGAGATAACCATAATGAGACTAGACAAGTCATATTTTTTACACATCAAAATAAATCCTTTTAGTTTATTTTTAACCTAGTTCTACAAAAGATATTTCAAATCAATGGACTTGAGCTACCCAAAAATGTATTGTTAGTGATTGTACAAGTATATTAAAACAAAACTGTATCGTAACACTAACTCTATCCAATATTTTAAATCGCCTGCATTGTAGATGAAATACGGAGCGCAGCTCCGATGATCCGCGCACGATATTATTCTGTACAAAGAGCACCATCAAATCAGTGCCCGCTCTGAAAAATTAAAACTGCAATTCAAATGTACGTTTCGGTCACTAATCGTTACTCGAATTATTACTTTAAAAACCAAAAAAAAAAGAAATATTATGTCATAACTACAACATAGAATTTTTTAAAACATACGTTTATATCTAAGTTTTAACCAGTATTTACGGGATAGACTAAATTTATAGATAAATAATTTATGAATTAGAATATATTTATTAACTTCATATCAGTTATAATATAGAAATTCATAGAGCTGTCATAGACACACAAGAAATAATAATATTAATTCATACCGCTGATTGACACGGTCATGTGTCTGAGCAGCGCAGCGGGGCACCTCAAGGGTTGTTGAAAAAACCACCCCGCCCTCCTCCTCAGATTGGGGTATTTCAATCACTGCATGAAATGACTACGCCAATTTAAGTACTATTTGTGCTTTATACGCAATGAAAATACGCAGGTTTACAATTTTCATGCGATATTGCAGAAGCATTACTGAATTGCTTCTAAATTTATGAAGCTATTTTGTAGCTCGGATTTATTGACCTAAGGTAAATTAATTTAATATTAAAAACATGAGATTGGGTAAAATAATAAAATATTTTAACAAAATAAATATAGCAATATGCATATTTCATTTTTATGAATCACTAAAACTTTAAACATGGAGTTAATTGCAATAAATGTTTTTTTATGTAATGATCGATGTCTAAATGTAAACGGATACAAATAGATCCTTTTTGTAAAATTATGTCGAAAATTAAATAAAACAAAACAAAGCATGTAAACCACCTACAAGTCATTGTGTGTAGTCATCTTGTGATGAGCCAGTGACTTCTGTCTAGTGATCTATTTTAACAATTTCCAATGAATGAAATCTTGATCTTAATTTTTCCAACCAACAACCTGATTTGAATGCGAGCACTTAATTAACACCTTTACGAATTTGACTACAATTAGGTATATTTTTTTAGATTTTTTTATTTTTTTAGATATTTAATTTGGCATAAGGAACTTGCGAATCAAACAAAACAATATATTTTGACAATATCATTAATTAATTAATAAATCACTAGTTTTCCCTTGGTATAAATCAAGCAGTAAAAATTATATAAACATTGATTTCATAATTAATTATATCAAACTGTGTTCATTCTTATTTAATTATAGAGTCCCTTAACATCTTATGCGGCACGGGACACTAGGGGTCGTTGCCGTAGGGGCTGCCGATCAAAGCTATAGATAATACATACACTATGAGGTACGTAATAGATGAAGTCTTATTTGAATATTGTCCCTGATCCGCGGGGGGCGCGTAAATGAAGGCGGCATCCGTGCAGGTACAATAAATTCGTATATTTGTGGACAAACAATAGGCGCTGTAAGGTATCGCTGTTAATATTGGATTTTCTTTCAGAATTATAATCATTGATATTGATGTCTTTCCCTTTTTCCATTGTTATGATAAAGTACCGGTATGGTTTATGGCATCACATATTCCTAATTAATTTACATTGATATATATAATTAAATAATTGAAATATTTAAAGGGATGTTAAAAGTGTTTGTTACATAAATTGCGGCAAAATGAAATACTATTCCGTCAAAAAAAAATCCAACGCTCAAAGTAAGTCCTCTTAGTGGTTGGAGAGTATAACTCAATACTTTTACTTCATTGAAGGTGAAATAGTGAGTTTTGCAACTTCTCGTTGTTTTTCGCACATCAGGATAGTCAGAAAGAACTTATTGTTTAAAAACTTAATGTTTTGGAAACAGCTTGAAATAAAGATATTGACATTGTGTTTTGAGTAGCGAAGTCCAAAGCCGGATTTTTTATAACCAGAGTGGAAAAAGAAAATTAAACATAATAATTTCTCAAAATCGTGAACTAAGCCACAAAAATCGACGAGTCATGGCGGTGTATGAGTAAAGTGATTTTTTAAATGCACCTTTTAAAATGGCCCCACCATGCCTTAAGGTAGTTTAGTTCTATAATTTTATTTTTTATTATAATTTTCTATATATAATTTTAAATTACATCTGGCCATAAGTTTACACTGTTGAAATGAATTCACCAAGTAGTCACATAAGTTACATCGGGTCAGCTACGTATGTGAAGTGTGAAAAATGAGCGACTCGCGTCGATAATGTTCTAACCACCTAATGATGCAGAAAGCGATAGCTGCGTGTGCACGTGCCCTTATTTATGTGGAACCAAATCTAGAATGAAAAACATATTCATAAGTATCATAAATTTATCTTTTAATGTATAATAAAATACAATTGCAGCTTATTCCAATCTAAAAGAAGAATTTTATTTGAACAAAACATTTTATTGGAAATTATAGGGAAAATGTTATCATTAATTGACTATAATTAATCAGGTTCTAGGCGTAAAGTTATTATCATGTATTATACAACAAGTATTTTTTACAATATCACATTGTTGTTGAAAATACATATTTGTAGGCTTCTAAATATGTTGAGGTTTGTGCAGTTAACAAATAATAATAGAGTGATATTATGTATAAGTAAAGTTTTTACTAAGTTAAAGTTTAGAAACTTTAAAAGGCTTATTTAATTTTAAAGGAAAAAAAAGTGTAATATGTGAAGCTCAGGGTAACAAAATCACTCAAATTTAACTAATTCAATTTTATTCAACTATCGGTAACTATAAAAGTTATGGAAAACGTGTTTTATGACTGCAAAACAATTGTTTAGGAGACATTCTTCACCAAGTAACCATTGGACCGACCTGTAAATAATTTTTAAATTATTTTTATAATAACGAAAATAAATATATGGATTTTTAAACCTATTTGCGTTATCTAATGGTTTATACGTCCAATATCTTTAAGTATAATTTCTTTTGACGAGTACAACTAAAATATCTTTACATTTTCTCATAAAATGATAGATGGAATGGAAAGGACGAGGCGCGGACAGGAAGAAATTGTCAAAATCCCGCGCACATGAGCCAATAAGCTAAATTGAAATACCTCCTCCATGTTATAGGAGTCTTTCAAAGTAATTGGTTGACGCAGCTTTACAGGTTAGGGTTGGCATAGATTTATTTTATTTTTTCTTTCCAATACACGAAATGATATGGTATATTCTTAAAATTTAATGGTAAGAGATATTTATTTGGATTTTTTTAACATACATACATACAGTTTCTTTACTTTCTTTCTAAGTATTAGGTTTTGACAACATCAATATTTTTGATATTTAATTTGATATTTATTAGAAAGTCAACAACAACTGACATATCCTTTTTCAAATGAATTAAAAATTTACAAATACTGCTGAAATAAATACTAGAACTACATATATTTTATGACAATAAGACCAATTAGTACTAGAATTCTTTGTGGAATATTTTATCACTAACAAAGCAATATATTAAAAATTTTATAAAAAATAAAATATTATTGGTATCCAACTATGGTCATTATTTACAGCTATGAGTAAATCAACAAAGTGCATTACTAGATTTGAATACTTTCAAAATTCAGATGTACTTGAAAAGTCCCCATATCTTAATCTCTAGTTAATAGAAGATCGAATGTCCGACTCGAGTCAATTTGAATGGAGTACCTGACATTAAAAATACCCTCTTTCAATAAATAGCAAGGACAGTCCAGTCCGCATTCATTCGCTAAGTGAACCTAAACACGCCTTTGAACAACTCGCTAAGTAGACGCTTCGAACTGAAAAGGCAAACTTTGCACACATACTCCTTGTCTGAAACTGGAATGTTAAAAGGTTTTTACAATTCTCACTGTTAGAGACGTGTATATGAGATTCATACATATAGAAAAAATATCAATATATTTTCAGATACCGCTTAAATCTGTTATTAAAACAAACGCAAAATTTTTCTTAAAAAAATAATAATGTTTTAATAAATTTGATATAACGTGAGGCTAATAAGCCATAAAACATTTTATTTGCCTTTTTATTACTTATTTTTGTAAAAAATCAGAATCTTCCTTAAAAAATTGTGTCGATAAGTCGAAATAGGAAGAAAGAAATCAGTTTCCATATGAAGTATTGTCATGTCGAAACTGATTTCTTTCTCCCTATTCTGTTGCGTTTCTTATGTTCGATATTGTAGACCTTGCGTAGGTAATTTATCAATAATATAAATATAAGGATAATTATGTAAGATATTATTAGAAATTCGTAAATACCCTTACATTACTTACTTGTAATACTTAAGTAATATTATCGACTAACTTTATTAAAATCAATAACATTTTACTCTAATGCAATATGCAGTGACGCGTGAAAACTGAAGTGACGCTTCATCGCGTGCCAATGAATTAGTCTTCTAAATATACATAAGTGTAAATCATTTTCAATAGATACATCGTTTAATATAGTTCATTAAAATTAGAATTCCAATACTCAATATCATTAACCATGAAAAAGGGTGTGAATCGACGCAGAAATCGTGTAGTGGTGTGCAATGACGCCCCATCATTTCATTTGCCAATATCATTTGTTTCCTTACATTAAGTGAAATAATGAAGGTACTTAGATTTTTTTTTAGTAATTAGTAAGAATGGAATGTGGTGTTGAATTGAAATAAAGTTTTGTATTTGAAAGTTAACTTGCTCAATTAAATTTAGATTTTTCAGATTTCTTGCAATATTTGTGTGACATTTAGATAAATATAAAGACTTTTTAGGTGAATTGGAGAAACAAAATCGTATTAAAAGTAGTAGGTATAAATATGATGAATAAACACTTTGGTCACATATTTACCATTTTCAAAAGTAAATCATGTACAAACAGGCAAACACATCTCTTCTGAATATTTACAGTGAAAAGATTTTTCCATACATGATGAAAAACAATTAATTTTCTATAATAAATAAGTAGTTATCCCTATTAGCGTAACTTCATGATAGTACGTACGTATTTTCAATTATGGCATTTTCTTTACAATGTCTATAAAATACCTATAATACTATGTCCCCCTATCATTGTTCCTGGGGAGAGTTCCTCAATCCTTGTCACTTGATTAGCTTCGATTGTAATTATTTTCTCGTACATAATCCGCATTGCAATGAAGTGCGCCACGTGTCGGGCGTTATAGCTTTTAGATGGTTTGTTAGATCTTGTTCCTTGTATAATAATAATATTTGATAATTAATTTTCTATTATTTCAGTTATTTTCAATTTGGAAAATCTTACATAATCCCCAAGCGTACTTTTAACCAAAGCTTACGTCATAATAAATAATATTTAAATTATATTTTTATAATATACATATGTAATACATATAGTTTTAAAATATTTTTCAGAATATATTTATTATATACATTTAAAATATTTGTTGTAATGAATTCTCATATTGTGATTTTCTACGCAATAATCACTAAAGCTGGACGAAATTAAAAATTTGCCAAGCAAAAGGGAATTAAAGTTAGCTGCCGGGCTGGGGGCGGCCGATAACACGACAATAGGAATTTGCCGTTCGCGCGACTACTGCCCGCTCTTTAACCTAATTACCTCTTACTTTCTTATTCGAAGGCGTTTATTACTCCAAGTGTGATTAAGAAAATTTTATTATTAAAAAATGTCTAAAATACTTTAAAGGTAATTAGACCATATGACATGAAGGTCACAAAATAATTTTGTTTTATTTAATTTATTTTTACTTTTAAAGTTATATTCAATGGTGTATTTCGATTCGATTCAATTTGGATTGGAATAATTTAGGGAATATAATAAATGATAAATAATACATAAATGAGTCATATCATTATAATTTTGGATTTTCGTCCATTGAACTACCCTTTGAAGAAGTAAGGCCCAACTTTGTTTTAGTTTAAATATGAATATGTTTAAATTTTTACAAACAACAATTGGATTATTACGAAAATAAACTCTTACCCTAGGTAACACAATAATTATGTTACCTTTAAAGGGTGAGTACTATAATACTTAAATCATTGAATTTCATCAATTATTTAATGTATCCAAAGAAAGATATTTACAAACTAAATTATTAGGTAGCACGCTCTCGATAGTCTTAAAACGTTCTATAATTGAGTGTTTTTTATAAAAAGTCAAAGGAAATTAATTAATAGTCAAGTGCCCCGGCGACCAGCAAAATGTTTTCTCATTAACGTCTCCACTAAGATTATTTCGCCATAAGCCCCCACCGCATTACTAATCACCGCTTCAAACACTCCGCGCCCCCTCCGGCCGCCGAGCGCACTAACCCTCCCTAGCTGGCCGAATTGAAAACGTATAGCTTCACACACGGGGACTACTATATCAAAGGCGGTAGGTAGTCGAAAACAAGCCAAGATTTATATGAATTTGATTCGTGAGGGCAACACCCGTCCATCTCTACTATTACAAAATTGTTTAGAGAGCCCCAAAATAATTAAAATAGCCGCCAATGTAATAATTTAATTGTTTTGCCAAATTTTTATATTAGATTTATGTTTAAAGTTTTTAACATTACTTAGTAGTTATCAGGAGAACAAAGGGTCCGTGCGTACAAACAACAAAGCCTTTCAACGTAATAGTGCCGCACGTCGTTACGCGTCTCGGTGATTTTGTTAATACCCCGCTTTCCGCCAGGCACAGTTGTACGCCGATAGACGTTTTCCGATGTTCAATTTTTATTCGTTTCGCAGAGGCAGCTAACTGAATTACACGAACTATTTGCAATTGAAACTACGTACAAATGTTCAATAAAAGTGAACTGGGCGCTCGGAAACATTTTCTTTCGTTTGTTTCCTTTCACATTATCGTAGCAGGGGATGAGGCGGGTCGGACTGGACGTACGGGCTTCGCATTTAAAAGCGATATAAAAAACTTGGGCCTTTATTTCGCAGGATGACCTAAGTGGCCGGCCGGCCCGTACAAAAACCCCTCTTGGACTTACCTGTATTTTTCCACTTATTTATCCAGCGTTTTTTTATATAGCCGGCGTTTGTTAGTGCACGTTTTGTCTGTTTGGGAAGATCTTGTTTTTTAACGAGTACTTAGGGTCTAATTAAAAGGAAAGCTCTACACGGACAGTCGAGGCTTTTTGATGCCCACTGTTATTACTTTGCGTATATATGAATTTAATTTGGCTGGATGGAGTTTTAAGTGGTGACTGCTTTTTATTTATTTGAGAATCGTATTGAACTGAATGGTTATTATAGGTATGATCTAGAAGATCACGTCCTTTTGTGAATTGAACTTGTGTTATTGATTTTATTCCGTATTGAAATTTTATTTTTATACAAAGATTTTTTTTGTAAATACTTGTCAATTTTACATAATTTACTATTGAGAAATATTTCTTTGTGCAGAATTTATACGAAGAATTAATAGTTTAATGAGATTAAACTACTTTATTAGTTTAGAGATTAACCTTCTCATAGTTCACTTTTGACATACAAGGTTCTACCCGATTTTTGAAAAAAAGGCGCTTCACGCCTTAACAGAAATTGAGGCATTACGAGTTAAGTTTCCTTAACGGAGAAATGAAAATAAATTAAATACATCGAATGAGAATCAAACCCACAACCAATCGTATTTATATTCAAAAAATTTCATTTTACAAATAATACGTGTGAAAAGCGTAATTTAAAGAGTCTTTACTTTACCCATGGCAACAAACCCAAGGACAAATCGCAAAAGAATATTTGTGTTCCGAAACATGTGTATTAACAAGGCCAGCACGTGTGCGCACATCTCTACGCCGCATTAAAAGTTTGACATTAAAACCTTATTATTATATCACATTAGATAGGCATGAGAAATATCTTATAGGGTCTTATCTTTAGCTTACCTAAAGATATATATAATGTATTTATCTTCACGCATTATCCAAAGTGTGTAGAAATAACTTGGAACTAGTCATTTTCTATTTATTTATTTATTTACTTTTATTTTAAGGGCATTGCGGTAGTAAATGTTAGCGGAAATAAAAATAAGTATTTGAAATATTTTTCCCGATTGAAAAAAGAACATGTAACGCTCACTTACATTTTTAAACAATTCACGTGCATAGTAGATTTATAATAAAGTGTAATCATAGCCTTATTAAACAAAGAAATTAATTAAAAATGGCATATAAAAGTAGTAGTAGTAGTAGTAGAAATTTTATAAGAAATGGCTTAGTGGTTTTAGTAAAATATGGGGTTTCCCAATAAGAACAATATGTTTTGAAATTGAAATAAATCATATAATATATGTTTGAATTTCGTGCTCAATAGCTTTATTTGATAGAAATTTTTATGCTATTTATGATTTAAACAAAATATCGTTCAAATGACCGCCACGACTGTTTTTGCACTGGTGAATACGATCGGTCCAATTTTCGATGACTGCAGCATTTCAGCTGGTATAGCCGCTATAGTCGCTCAAATGTTGCGTTCAAGGTCTTGAATCGTAGCTGGTTTATTGGCATACACTTAAGATTTAACATAAAAAAATAGTCCAAAGGTGTTAAATCGCATGATCTTGGTGGCCAATTCGGAGGACCGTTGCGAGAAATAACCGACTCACCAAATTTATCAAGCAATAAATCCATTGTGACGGTCGCAGTAAATGTCGTCCGCATCGATTTCATACACTTCAGGAAAAAAAATCGTTCAACATGTCACGATAACGGTCGCCATTGACAGTAACAGTACGGCCTTCGTCGTTTTTGAAAAGTTACGGGCCAATGATTCCACCGTACCATAATCTGCACCAACCAGTCAATTTTTCAGGATGTAATGGTGTTTCACGAACCACTCTTGGATTTGACTCACTCCAGTAACGACAATTCTGTTTGTTCACATAACCATTGAGCCAATAGTGAGCCTTATCTGAAAAGATAATTTTCCTATGAAATTCGGTGTCCGTTTCCATCACTTCAAGCGCCCAATCAGCAAATTCACGACGTAATCGATGGTCTGCTGGTTTGAGTTGTTGTGCCAACACAATCTTGTATGGATGTAGGCCAAGATCCATACGTAAAATTCGCCAGGTTGTCATTCTGGATAAGCCCAATTCTTGTGCACGTCGTGGAACGGAAACATTTTGATTTTCTTCGACACTGGCTGATACGGCGGCAATATTTTTTTCACTACGGCCTGTCCGTTGTGGTGTTCGTGGTCTACTATCGTGCAACGAATATTCACTTTCCAGTTTTTGGATTATGCGACGTATAGCGAGCTCAGACGGTGCACCATGACGACCTTATTTAGCACGAAATGCTCTTTGAGTAGAGACAATACTTCTTGAATTTTGATAGAAAATTTGGACAATTTTCAAAAGTTGAGGTAACGTGAACTTGTTTATGATTAAATGGCAAACATTACTGAACACAAAACAATACAAATGTCAAATGTTAAACAACCAAGAAGGCGGCTGTGAGCTATCAAAATCCTATCATTCCTATTGGGAAACACCTTATATGAGGCCAGTAGTGACGCAGATATATATTGTGGCCAGGCTAGGTACCTTGAAGGTATAAAGAATACATGGATAGCACGTAATTATATTAAATATAATAAAGAAATTTATTTTTGACATTATAAATTAATTATTTTACTTTTTTGGGATAATTATATAGTGAGCTCTTTGCTAATTAAAAATTCTATTAAATAACAATATTCTACCATTAATTCTTAATAAAATGAATTTTGATAAATTATATAATATTTTTTCAATTCTACATGTGGGAATTAATGCTTAAAGGAACAGTATCTTAAATTCTAAGACATACAAAAAAAATAATTTTAAAAAATATGAAAACAATGACAATAAGACCTATATTTAAATAAATAAATGAAAATTCATTTAAGATAATGTTAATAAATATTTTACATTATAAACTTTAGTTAATGTTTATCATAGACTATATTGCAGAAATTCCGCAATATGAAGAGAATCTTTTATAAGTGAGATAAATCTCTCAATATTATAAATGAAATCTTACAATGACGCGTACTTTAAGTTACTTTAATATTTTTCTATTAGTCCACACACATTAGGAGTCATTACCACAGCTCTATTGTTGTTTTGTTACGGGGTCGATGCCCTCCGTAATTACACGTGCAAAGTTAGCACCTATTGTTCTGGCTTTCAAATCATTATGTCACCAGTCCTTTTATATATTATGTATACTAAATAAAAGTTAACGAAATAAACGATTTCGCTCACAACTTACGGCGTCATTTATAATAATATATTCGATATAACATTTAACACTTGATCATCTTGATCAAGTCTTGATCGCTAATTGACAGTTAGGTGTTTATAATACTATTAACAAAGTATATATCATTCCAATAAATGATATAGAGTTATCATACCGAAATAAATAAATACCATACAGTTTATAAGAAATTATTAAAAAAAAGTATAAAGATCGTAATCGATTAAAGGACCTCACACGAAAAAGTCAGACAGCGTGGCACCGAAACACCATGCTATAGCAAAACCATTCATTCAAACACTTTCGACGCAGACCTTCCTCTTCTATCATTATATTAATCAACTAAAGATACAATAGTTTGACGCAAATAGTTAATTCTTTGTAAATGTGCGATTTCGGCCATTCTGTGATTAATAGCATCATAAATAATATTTGAAATAGAAAAAAGACCCTAAAATGGCATTCCTTTAACAAGTGTGAAGGTGCGAACGTGTTAATTTAAAATTTTAAATATATTTTAGTTTTTTTTGCATTCTGTAGCCATTGTTCTACATTTGTGATAGAAGAAAATAACAAACGATACATATTACCTCTATGAAAGTAATAATTAATTAAGTTAACATTAAAATATATATTTATTTTTTTACCTCCAATCTTTTTCCCGCAAAGTGAGGTAGTCAGAGATCTAAGTGAGAAAACACTCCGTATTCCAAATTCCGATTGAAATAGACACATCGTTGATGGAACTCAATGCTGCGCTTTGTATTACCAGAGCGAAGCAATAAAAATTAATTTAATTTAAGCTTTAATTATCTTATGCGCAAAATTGAATATAGCGGAAAATTTACGAATGAAAAATATAGATAAAATAAAAGCATAGTAATTTAATTAAAACAGCATTATTCATATTAATTGTGTGTTATTGCTTTTATTGCCTATATACATTTAAAGTATTTATAAGGTAGTAATAAAGTAAAAAATGACATCAAACGAACACAAAAGATACATCGCAATATTTTGCTATTAATAATAGCTAATAGTTTTCTCAAGTTTTGTACAGACATGATTTAACGCTCAAAACTTAGGCAGTAAATCAATGTTTATCGTACAGCATCGCCAATATTCATCTCATTATGATCTCGACGAGCCACGTGCTCTCTCATTACCTATAGCTATTTCAAGTTGAAGATTTAAAATAAATAATTTTTATTACGCCATCTGTCATGTTGAATGTAAAAGTTTAATGGGTATGGACCAGAAGTCAACTCGCGCGCATGTCATTTTTCCGTTGACGTTTACTATCGATGAAACATAAGTTACTGTTAATACACCGGTAATAGTAAGTACTTATAGTGATTTTCTCATTTAGAAACCAATGTCTGATTTTTATTTTTAAATTTTGCACTAGATTATAATATAATATAATACACAAAAACTGAAAAGAAAATTATCGATTTATTTATTTTATTAATTACATTTTTATAACCATACTAATATTATAAATGCCAAAGTAAATCTGTCTGTACATCTGTAGCGTCATCACGGCCAAACCGCTGAACCGATTGTAATGAAACTTACTTATAATATATGTACGTAGGTAGTTCTATAAAAAAACGTGAAAAAAAATAAATAATAAATTTCTACCTTGCTATTTTAATTACTTAGCACTTAACTTGAACTTTAATTAATTAAACAAAACATGATAATACAAATATTTTATGGAAGCTATAAAATAAATAAAATATCATATAATATTAATTTTATGTTAAAATAAAATACATCATACATATAAAATGTTTTATCGTCAATAACTTACAATTTCGCATCGCTGAATGTAAAAATGAAATTAAAAACAAACCATTAAACCATATATACGAGATTCCCTAACAAGGACGCTTCCCTTAACCGGATCGGGAGCACACCTGGGTACTCGAAATTTGCCCTAAAAGGTCTCAAACGACAGTCAATGCCCATAGCAATAAATTATATGTGACATAAAATGATATGGTGAATTCAACTCAACAAGTGTTTGAATAGGTTTTGATTTTGATTGGCACACTATTGGCATATCGGTTGGCTTAGGACATAAGTCATTCCGGAAGCAAGGCGAGTCGAGATGGTAGATTTTTAAAATGGAACGTTTGATTTGCATTTGAATAAGAGCCCCCGGCGTCCCAGGTGCGCTCGTACAGTCCAACTGAAAAGTTTTTTTTTTATTTTACGAACAGAGTTAGCAAAAATTAATATGTATGACCATTTGTAATTGACGGTGTTTGTAGTCCAATATGATTAGCATACGAATTAAAGTTGGAGGCAGATTTTGACTTTAGTTGCAAGGTGTAATGGTTGCGCTACGCCTATAGATTTAGACATTTTTAAGCATGATAACTTAAAAAAATACTTGTAGAAAGAAAAAATAAATATAAGAAATAAAAATAAGGAAAATAAATATTTTTTTAATATTTTTCTTCATTTAGTTTATATCTTAAGCTACTTTTATATGGTCATAAAATTTATTTTTCCATTGAGTGTACATTACTTTAGGTTGGTAGGTTTATGGGATACACTTATGAAAATAAACACAAGAGATTCATAATAACACGTGTAAATTACTTTTAGAGATTTTCACGTTTTGTTGCTTTCATTATAGGTTTTTCATTATTTACTGTACACAAAAACGCGATATATTTAAAAAAATCTAAGTACGTACTTACATACAAATTAAAATACATTTTTTTACCATATTGTTTTTAAAAAATATGTATATGTATTTTATGCCAATAATGGTGGCATTTTCTAATATATTTTTTATGAATTTCTCAACTCTAAGCAAAAAGCATAAATTTATTAAAAAAATATGTTATGAAAAATATTATCACTAATATCATATATCAAACAGAAACATAATATTAAAGCAACCTAAACAGAAAGTACCTATTGTACACTTTATACCTAATTGTAATCGGTATCGCGCAGATCAATTTACTTGTAATAAAATTCGGGAGCACGCATGAGCTTGGGAACTAAATAAGGAGAAAAAAACATTTTTCAAGAGCATGTTCAGAGCGACCGTCTTATTCGTCCATTGTTTGATCTTTATTATCATCGCGAACAAAGAGTGCGTAAGCGGTAGCGTATCGGTGCCTCTGATCAACTTTATACTAGTTTATTTTAATTTTTTTAATGAAAATCGAGACGCGGTTGTATTCTAAGGCAGGTTTTTGATTATTACATGTGGTTTTGAATGGCGTGACTTTAAGAAAATGTACACGTGTTTGTGATTATATCTTTTAGATGCCGTTGGAAATATAAGAGTTTATTTACATATGTTTTTTTTTATTTTTCACATTTACCGTCTATTGCATGCGTCACATAATAGTTCAATTTCAGTTCAAAAATAGTAAAAGGTAGTTGATTTTCGTTACACGTTATCTAGGTATATATACATACTGATTTTATAATACATGATAAGATACATATATCAAAATCATACACGTGTATCAGCAAGTTTAATTTAATCTCTAAATAACATAATACGCTTTAAAAAATATATTTACAAAAATATACTATGTTAACCATATATTTTAAATTCACCGGAATTAAAAAAATCAATGATAACTAATTTACTTGAACTACGTGCATATTGGATGTTATAAATATCCATTAGCATTTTGAAATGTATGTGATATCTATATATGTAGGTATATTATGTATTTAAATATTACTTTATTATTTTAATAATTATTTATTATTTTAATTATTTTAAAAATATGATTTTTTATAGACTATTTATGTATAAATAAGTAATCACTACTTAAAGTTTATTGGCTCATTTAAAATTAATAAATATATATAAGCGTACTTATATAAGTAAGCATATGCTTATTGTACGGCAAAGTATGCACCGAATAAACTCACTGATATTAGCATAGTTCTATTTTTCAACAGTTGTTGGTTAAACATTAAAGGGACTAAAATATAGTTTTTTAAATTGATTATCTAGCTAGACAATTCATTAGTAAACCACTTGAACTATATTTAACAATAGTTTTGAATTGCCAACGCTACTAGAAAGTCCTAATTAGAAAGATTTTTAAATTAGTAATTAGTTTTGATATTGACAACAGAGCCATATGTGAGCAGTAACAGGGCATAGACAATAGATAAACTATATACGTTTCTGAATTATTATACAAATTTGTTGCTATAATTAAGCAGGCTTGACAATATCATATTACTATACAGAAATATTCTTTACAAATCATAAACATATAACTTCTGTCGCATTCACGTATATGTCAATAATTCAGTGCATATGTTGTTAAAAATCAACGCAGTGTGAGAACAGTCTTAGAATAACAAACGCGGCAACTTGTTACCGACGCGCCGCGAGCCGTGAACGCTCAACTATTGACCTCGTTAGTTCGAACAAAACGCCACCACTACGTAAAACAACCGCGCCACTCGACGTTCGCCTTTTCCTCTCAAAAATAACTCATCTCGGCTTTTCACCAGGTGTCATTAAAGCTTTGCCCGCGCCCGCACCCGCGCCCGCGGCCGCTTCCGCGCGCTCTCCGCTCGCCGCGTAATGACGCGCCACTCAAGTCAGGTTGTTTTTTACCTCATTAACAAAATGCTTCGCGATTAATGTTTGCGGTGCGATTACGGTGAGTATTGCCGCATTGTGGAGTGGGGATGACGCCCTGCTGTCATTTTCAATGATGTTCCACAGAAATTAGAGCTCACTGGATGATTTCCAAGAGCTTAGTTATTCTGGTGGACTTAATGTCTTTCAGGGATTTTAGGAATATAATTAACGCTGATTTATAATTTGAATTCCACTTTTTTTTGATAATGATAATCGTCATTTCACTTGTTCTTTTAACTTTGGATGATGAGATACACACGTATTATTGGAGAGAAAAAAATATATAATTACACTTGCATCCGCTCGCTGCTCCACCTCCGTGAAATCCTCTACATTTTTACCTCCCTATTTTTTTTTAACTAAATCGTAAACTTCGCTCAAATAATCATATATATATATATATATATATATATATATATATATATATATATATATATATATATATATATATATATATATATATATATATATATATATATATATATATATATATATATATATATATATATATATATGTGTATATTTGAGCGGAGGTTTTTTAGGGTTTTTTTTATTCTACTACCAAACAATACAAACTATTAGTTGTTCCAATCACTATACCATCAAGGCTGTCGTCAGAAATCTAGAATACAATTAAGTCAAGATGCTAATATTTGTTAATGCCTCTAAATGTTCTTCAAATGTATTAAGACGACTATGATTTCCTTCCGTCGTATAAAAAGTTTAATTATTAATAACACAACGTTTCGTTTGTTCGTTCTTTCGTACTTTTTGTAGTCAATAGATGGCGTTGTATTTATCTGGGTCTAGTTTCTCAAATATAAACTTCTATGACACTTTATATACATATATATTTTGACAAAATGAAATGATTGCAATACAACTATATGTGACTTATACTTAAGTATAATTTTTATTTAAAAAATAATTTGCACTGTTTGTGCACTTTTTGCGTGACGCGTGCACAACTAAACAGACAAACAGATAAACAGGCAAAAATGTTAGTTTTCTTTTAACTTCCTGGTTTATTTTTTAACACATTTCCAATGGACAAACACGATTTCTCTACAGCAATTTTATTAGCAGCATTATTATTTGTATAGCAAATAATCTAAATGATTTCGAATCTAAATATTTTGCACAAAATGTTACGCATACATATATTAAATCGCAGCAAAAATGTTACGTCGACCAAAAATAAGCGCACATAATGAAGGGTCCCTATTATGGGAAAAATATTTCTTTCAAGAAAATGTGTGGACAATAATTTTTGATTTTCTTTAGCCCTCCAGCTTCCAGTGCGACCTCCGTTCTTTTAATTACTGCGGCCGGGCGGGAGCCTCGAGAAAATATTTAGCCACGTCCGCACCAGCCGTCGTAATTACTAATGAGCTTATATTTTCTGATTTACTTGCATAGACACGACAGAAACGTTAATATTATATTTTATATGTGAAAAGTATGACAGAGGCTATATTACAACATGCTCTACCTACTTGTTGTGAAAGTCACTAAAATATTATGTAACTATTATAAAATTAGAATTAAAATTATTAATTGACACCATTGTGGCGATGTGGAATAATGTCTGACTATTAACGTCTGGTTCAATCTTTGTTTTGGGAAAATACTCATATTAAATGTTACATGTTTTGTATTTCTCTGATCTGACAGAACAATCTTTTTGATGTCTTACCAATAAATATTATAAGAGAAAGGATTGTGTAAGCATCTATTATATTATAATAAAAAATTTCTTAATATATGCTAAAATGAGAATCTGTAAAAGTAGTTCGGAAGGAGGATTATAAAAATTTTAATCCTGCCATTGAATGGAGAATTGATATGAAATGGAGAGATATAACAATAGAGATATCTCTTACTGTTTAAAATACTAATGGCAATCGTTATATTACTTTCCGTGAATTACGTTTTTTTTATTTAGGTATAAAGAAAAAGACGTTCAATTTTAAAACGCTAGGGAGAAATGAGAATATTTTATATGTGCCATTACTGAAATGTTTTTAAATATATTTTTTGCAAAAAAATAGGCTGTCTTCGTCGGGATGGCGACGGAAAATAAGAGGAAGTACTCCGGAGCAAATTAGTGAGCGCCTTCCGCAGTAAGAGTGGACCCGTGCCTATTACTGAGCCCATATTGTAGTATTATTTTTTCATCTGCCTAAGTCTACTTTGCATAAATTCTTCCTTGCTACTGTTACCAGTTGCTGCAAGTTATATTTTTAATATGTACAAATGCAACGTTGGGATAATTCAGCTTGAGCTTTTTTATATATATATTTTTATGACACACTATATACTATACTTTCGTTATCTTTTTGTAGAGCCAGTTAAATAATTAATAATGGGTGCACTTTAAACGATAAAGGTAAATTTTACAGTTGGAAAGCAGTTAATACGATTAGTTGTTCGCGGGAGCATAACTCATCGATCGAAGCTCTCCACATTAATTTCATAGCAATTAATATATACGAGCAATTCGACAATTAATTGGTGCAAAAAGAGCTGGGAGTCGCTTTGGAATCGCGACGGAATCGCGGCGGGATCGCAGTAAATCACATTTGCACAATGCCGGCAGGTGGCGGCGGCGGCGATAATGCGCGCGTTTAATTACGCGGAATAATTAGTGAACGGAATATTTTCCGGGCCCTAACTATCTACGCCGTCTTCCGGCGATAACTAGGCGGTAATTGCGGATTAACCTCGCATTCAGAATTTAATAGGTGCTCCACGGAAGCGCCTAACGCCCGACCCCAATAACACTATTTGTTTAGTGACGTCGAAGTAATCGCTTCTCAAAATAATATTATATCACGACTACTCGTAGTATCTTGTTAATTGGACGTCATCCGCGCAGAAGCTTAATTGCAATTTATCAAAATGAATGTAGCTGCGACTTTCAATAAGTACCTATCGAGGAAATTTAATATCGGAAAGTGGGAGCTGTAAATTTTCAATATTTTAAATTCAGCCTCGCTCGGCACCCAGTGGCGATTGTTTTAGATCGCGTCTCGCGGGAGGATTCGCAATATTGCAGACGTCACGGCACGTGCTGCCGATGTAATTTGCGCTTTATGGCACGTGAATAATTCGCGATAATCCCAACATCTCCGGTGTCGACCGCCCCCGCCCCCGCCCTACGCGTTACTACGACGACGTTTGATCTCTATAATACAAGGTGGAAAAATAATAATATAAGCGCATTTGACGCTCACCTGCGACAATTCGTCCGAAGTGTAGTTATTGCCGACCCCCGGGGGTGGCTAGTTGAGCGTGAACTTTTGATATCGGCGCGAAATATTAATTTCTCAGCGCCAATAAACAGCCGAGCGTACGTAATGCTGGCAAATTAAGCTGAGTGCCTTTAATAATATTTTGTAGGAAATTTTAATTATGGAACGGTGAACGATATTACCTCGTAGAGGCGTTGATAGGAATTATTTGAGAGCTAATTAATTTTTGATATTAAAGTTTGAATATTAGAGGTACCTTTATTTTACAATAGAAGATTAATATTTTCTTCTTGGATATATAATTTATTTGCCTCTACCTCTACCTTTTGTTGTGTTTATGTATTGTTATTTCAAAATACAATAATGTTTATTGAGTATACATTATATTAAACTGAAGTGGCTCACTAAATAAATTACAACTTGACTTCTGGACAATTTATTTGCCATAGTTGGAAAGCAAGAAACAAATTAATTACTAATATACGTAAAATTTGCTAAGTAAGTTGAAAATCACCTTCCATTACCTATCTGTTTATCATCCGTTCTAGATCCCTTATATATTAACTAATCCATACATTAGTACTTATATACTATTTAGGTACATATAATGTTACGCCTGAAGACCGAAAATGCTTATTGTACTAAACACGCAGTGGTCACTGTAAACTATCACACTGGGAAATTCTTGTCGTGGCTGTCATGTTATACGACCACAACGCAATGTAACAATGAAGAAAAACCACGATGCGCTCTGAGCACTATGTGGTACAATCATATCACGATAGACAGGTTCTAGCATAACATTAAATAAATCAACAGTCGAGATATATATATATATATATATATATATAGAACTATTTATTAACTTCTATTCATTTTCTAAGAGAGCTTTCTATTGGCGCTAGTTTAGGTCAAAAAAATAAGCCCCATTTTTTTGGGCCGAACAAACAAAATACGTAAGCATGGACTAATAAGTATGAGTTAGGCCTTTTACATTTAATTGATAATCTAGCATTATTACTTTCATTATTTTTTTCATAAAAAATATTAATTAAATATTTTTTTACCATTTTTATTTCGTTTACAACTACAATATTTTAGAAAAATCTCTCAATATAGTTAATATTTTATTATAATAAAAATACCTATTATTTTGCAAGCTTATCATCGCCGATTGAGATCATAATTTAATAAATATGCACATACAAGTTATTTACAAAAACATTTTCATCTATAACAGTGTAATTTAATTATTATTAACAGTAATATGTGTGATTTATTATTTCTAATAACATTTGGACAAATATGCAGTTTTGTTCAAATGTGACGCTGTATTGGAGCAATTACGGATATTACAGCTAGGGCACGCCAGATGGCGCGGGGTGATCGTTCAAAAATCACTGCGCATTGTTCTCAACGCAACTAATTATAGGGAAAGGGGGTGGACTGAGTAAATCATTTTCTAATACACGTATTCATTTTGGTTTATTGTTTTAAAACTATATACCACTTACTTATTAATTATAATGATTTTTTTATTTTTTACATTGAGAGATATACATAAGTTCCGTAATAACTTTTTTTCATATAAGATATCTCAAAGTCAAGTTAATACTTGACTTTGAGAGTCGTTGTGGCGCAGTGAGATATTGTACCACTATAAAAACTATGATTGTGGGAATGATTATATTTAAATTACTTTGATTTTAATATTTACTATTTTTAAAGTGTTATTTCACACTTAGGATTAGAACATTTTAGAAAAAACGTATAAAATTTTTTTCTAAAATGTTTTCTAATCCTAAGTGTGGAATAACAGTTTAAAAATAGTAAATATTGAAATAAAATAGTAATCTCTCTTGTTAAACGATTATTTCTTAATAATCTTTAAGTAGTAGAAATTTGTATAAATCTCTCTACAGAGGTGCTAACAACATAAATAAGTTGTAACAAACCGTATAGGAATTTCGACGCAGCTGGTAGTAGAACGCATGACTTAGCGGTCAGAGCACTTGGACGATATCCAAGAGGCGCGGGTTCGAATCCCGCTGCGTTCAAAATTTTTATACGTTTTTTCTAAAATGTTTACTTTGATTTTCCCGTTCTCTGGTAAGAAAGAAAATGAGTGAGTTCCACCACTCAACACGGAACGTCTCAAATTTAGCGGAAAACGAAGAACAAAGTGTCCTGACACTAAATTCTCTTTGCTTTGTGGGATAAAGTGTATAGTAAAAGAAATGATTTTATTATTAAAATATTAATAATATTTTTTTTATTGCAGATTGGATATTAAAAGAAGGGATGACGTGTCTATATACTTGTGAGTATTATTCGTCTTTAATCTACTCTAATTGCATAAGTAGTTCGAAACAGGAAAAGAATATTAAATGTATATCATAATTTTGTAAAATATCACCATAATTCACTTTAATATAGTTTTCTGAAATTCTCAACTATTATAAGATGATAATTCAAAACTATTTTAATTAACCCAATTGCTATTTATTGTTGTAATAATAAAATTGTTAGTAATTTAATTGAACTAAAGACACAATCGATTTAGTCAGTGCATGCGATTTTCCTTTTGTATATAGGGCAGGACAACAAGTCATTCTAGTACCTCAAAGGAATTTATGTAAGTATGAACAAATTAACAATAAATTCAATTGTATAACTTTAATTTAGCATCGTCAATATAATTAATGTGAAAGATGTAAGTAAGCATTACTCTGAAAAAACCAACTTGAGTAGTAGTCGAAAAATATCACTCTTTTTAGATTCATTTTTATATCCCGCATAGAAGGGTAGACAGGAAGTACCTAGTGTCAAGACACTCCCGCTGTTCGCCGAATTTGAGACAGTGGCGTTTTCAAGTTGACCGCACTTTGCCTTACCAGAGTGAAAAATTGAAAATTATTTAAATATAATCATTTCCTTGATTGGGATTCAAATCCAGCACCAGTCTCGTTTATAGCCAGACGCTGACTCGACCGGCGCTAGGACCGGCCTATCGTCTGACGTATAAAATTACCTATCTGCAATGTCAATACTTCTGTGTTCGTAGTACGGAATAATGCTTCCTTTTCCATTTGTTTGATTGTATTTGTTGAGGAGACTTCAGAATATACAAAGTATATATATATATATATATATATATATATATATATATATATATATATATATATATATATATATATATATATATTTATATGTATATATATATATTAACAAAAACTCTATTACAAGATAAAATAAGAGTTTATGTTCATTAGCTTAAAGGAGCAGTTAAAATGATCCGTCACGGTTCATTGCCATCACCCTCAATTGATTCATACGAATTGAATAGTTGAATCAATGTTCTATTTCCTGTGAATCAGATTCATTTCCTTTTTATCCGCAGTTGTTCATTTGTCAACACGTTTCGGCGATGTGGATCTTTAAAATGTCAATTGGTTTTAACAATGTCGAGTGTTTGTTTTATTATATGAAATATAGGTAAGATATTATTATTCGGTTTTTCATTATATAGTATATACAGGCACACATCGCAAAAATTAAGTTTTTATTTTAATGTAAACGTATTTGTAGAATTATAGAATTCTAAAATTGTAAAACTCAAAATATTTATTATTTTCATTAAAAATCTCAATAGTACTATTTACTATAGTATTTCACTATTCACTATTTAAACTTTAACTTCAAGCTTGTAGTTATAACTTTGTAACTCAAACTAAAGTCAAAATTATTATATAAAAAAATTAAGGATTTAAACTTCTTTAAATAACTGATTTGATCATATTATTATTAACTATTTATATATTCTTTAAATAAATATGTTATTTGAGGTAAATTTAAGGTTCTAAAATTTATCGTTCCACTCGGTGGGACAGATTACGCCAAATGACTGCGTTCGGTCATCTCAAGATTATCTCGAGCATAGTGAAAAATTCCCGTTTTGCTTCCACACCATAGCCGTCCGAATGCCTTTTTTAGTGCAAAGCTTTATCACTTCCGGAGGGACATGGGCTAAGGCTTTAACATGGATATAAATAGAATAGAAAAGCAAATAATCTATTTGATACTCTGTTAATTTTGAATCACGATCAAATTAAATTAAAAATAAATTTTACTGATGGTAGTATTTAATATTTAAGTTTAGGTATATAATATATAGAGCGAGAGAGGTCTATAATGTTAGAGTATCAAACAAAACTAAAAGTCAATGTTTTGTAGTTGACATGAGTTTCACTGTTGCTGAAAAGAAGAATTAAGTGATTTAAAAAAAAAAGAAGTAAAATCTGGAACATTTAACAAAACTATACAATATTTGCGTATTTTTAAGCAATGCTCATCTAGTATTACTTTATTGAGGTGCCGGGTACTGGGCAACACTGCAGAATGCAAGCAGTGGATCACTTTTATAGCCGGAAGCCGTGAAATAAATGTCGCGGTCGATCGTCGCTCCAGCTAATGATGTCCCACATATTAGACTAGAGTAAACATTGTCATATATCTTAGTAGAAATTGCAGTTATTGGTCAATGCCAGCAAGGACTATAAATTTTTACATGTATTTGTATGCTTCTTAATGTTTTATTTAATGACTTCATAGTGGCCTACATAAGAATGATTGTGTACGTATTAATTGTAAGTTATAAAACTACAAAAAAATAATCTTAGATTTAGTTTGGTAGAGTACAGTATTTGACTGGACCATAACTTGATACTTTTTAATATTAACTATTTTTAAAGTGAGTGTGTTATTCTACACTTAAGATTAGAAAACATTTTTGAAAAAACGTATAAAAATATCCCGCTGCGTTCAAATTTTATACGTTTTTTCAAAAATGTTTTGATTCTTTTTGTTTAGACAAAAAAATACTGAGTTAACTGAACTAAAAAAATCGAGATAACTGCACACGGTCCATATATTTAAGATATAAATAGTTTTCTTATCATATGGTACTAGACCGCCGGCCGGCAGCGATCGCGGCGATATATTACCGATTTCCGCCCACTGGCGAGTAATACGCTTCCGGAACGCCCCTGGGCCGCCCTACGGAACGCACTTTACGCAACTACTATATATTTGCTGACCAAATATAATGTCAATGACGTTATAAATTAGGATAATTACGTATAATGACTGAGACATATTCAAGAAAACAGTCTTGTTATAGAAAAAGCTGAAAGTCATATACTTATTTTTATTTTATTTTTATAAGTATACTGACTTTATGTATGTAGTTTTGTTTGTTGAGTTACATAACGTTAAATGTAGAAGACTTTAATCTGAAATATTCATTTAATTTTCAGATTTTGTTTTATTGCATTCTGATATTGTAGCATGTATTATAATTTGATTCTCATAGATAATAAAAAAAGTTTTTTTTTAAATTATTTAACGAAAATATTGTATGAAAATTTCAATTTTATTTCATATTTAAAAAAATCATCTGTACTTTAAAATTATCTTCTAGCTATCTAGCTTAATAAAGTATTTTTTTAAATAATATATAAAACTGATGTAATGGACACTCGTAATGTGATGGGAAACCGGAACCCTAAATAAATACATTCTACGGCTAATCTACGAACTGTAAGCCGAGAGGGGTCCCTCTCCATTACACATTATCGGACATTAGTTTCTAGATTTATTAGAAAGTAATCATTTAGTAAAATACTTTTATTTCTAAGTATAATGAATAGTTAATAATAAAATGTTACGGAAAATCTTTGGATTTCTTTTCAAGACAATTATAAATATGACAGAAGATTTAATTTTCGTTGTAAGTATACGGATATTTAGAGGAGTGCAGAAAGCCAATACTTTTTAAGTATCATTTTATTAATTATAAAATAATTTTAATCACTTATTATATACCTTCACACTTTATCCTAGTTGTCAGAGTGTGTTAGAGAGAACCTAGTGTCAGACGAGCTGTTTTTCGTCCAATATTGATACCAGGTGTTAAGTGGCAGAGTTCGACGCTCTTTTTTGTTTATTTAAAAATATTAAAAAAATTAAATTGAATATAGCTATGTTGAACGCTCTAACACATGTCTATCTATACACTTTTGTATAAAGTACTTTACGCGTCAAAGAGTAACGTCAGATCTTAGACTTCAACATATTATCCTAAGTTAAAACATATATTGGTATAAATATTCATAGTTATATAACATAATATTGAACTTGGCTCTCATTTACATTTATGTTTTTAATGGGATAACACTAATTTTTATATAAAAATTATAAGTAAGTAAGGTAGTTATTGAAAATAAAATTAATATCAAATTTGTAATGACAGGCACTATAAAAGTACTAGACAAACGTTGGCTGTTACAAATACGTGAATTTCATGATTTTATTTTAGTATCCATGTAGATGTTTCGTATTTCACTATGTCATCGCTGACACTAACAAGAATACATTCATAGATAATGTATGAAAGAATAAATATCACAATATAGCCTTAAGGAACTTAAGATGGTATTCAGTTTTAGTAGTGGTACAGTGTGTAAAAAAAACATAGTGGCTGTGATTTGTCGGTCACCACCATTAAAATAAAAAAAATACCCGACAATCTAAGTTTTGCGAATATACTGTCGACTCGATCATTTTTTTTGTTTTTTAAAAATTCAGGTGAAGTTCAATCTTTTTAATCGAATTCATTGACAAAATTATTATAGAACTATTTCTGATAATAATAACTTAATTCAAAAATTATAATAAAAGGTTATCCTTTTATTATAATTTTTCAACTTTTATAAGTTCACTATTTTCTCATATATATTTTTTTATATTCACTCTATCTGGATGCCAAATTTTACTTTCTAGGCCATCAGGAATAGGGTAATAATTTTTATCTATAGGTCAGCTAGTGATAAAAATAACGAGTTTAAACACGAATAAGGAAGAAAAATGTATATGTATTTAAGTAACCGACTGAGGTATATTTATAAAATTTAAAGCCTATCTTGCAAATATAAATATATGAGCCAAATTTGATATGTTTAAGTAAAATAGTTTTTTAGTTAAGGTAGTTAAAAGTGGCTTAAAATGGTTAGCTGGATAGATGTCAAATATAAATAAATAAGGATAATTAGAGCATTAACATATTCTTATAATATTACTTTATTAACGGAAATAAAAATCGACTTAATTACTTAATGGAAAAGTGAAGTAATAGATGGTAGGTTTATTAAACAATTAAAGACTATAATGATATGGTGCCAAGTTGTGCCTAGAACGTGAATCGTCAACGCGTCTAACATTCGCCCTACTATTAATCATCACTTCGATGGTTTTACTTCTCTTTGATTTGTAGATTCCTCAATTTGTTTAATTGCGTGAAAGCGGTTTCAGTAAGTAAAAATCTTAATAGCTTTAAACATAATTGTATATTTGTAAATAGCCAAGTATCCATATTCAATAGTCACAAAGATTAAAAAGATAGTTCGTACGATTTTGTAAGGGTAAAATATATATTATATATACAGAGACATGTAGAGAGAAACTAGTGTTATGATACTTCGGCTTTATATAATATCAGATATTGCCAGTTGAATGATAAAACTGCTTCATGAAAAATAAAAATAACTTTAGTGTAATAGTCTCTCAAAATGCAAATCCAATATACATAGACCTAGAACATAGACCTCGCATTTTCAGTAAGACACTATCGGCGTCATAATGACCTTTATTTTTATAGTTGGAAAAGTAATGAACTATATAATATGATAAAGAAAATTTATGAGTTCGGAATTGTGTTAAATAAAGAAATAAAGCGCTTGTTTTTACCTTCTACAATACCGTAATGTAATATATATGAGAATATTTTAGTTTAGTCGATTCGTAAACTGTTGTTGGGACTAATTATTCTATTTTAGAAATTAATAGAATATTAAAGAAGTAGGTAGAATAATTTTAACTACATAAACCTATGTAATATAAAAAAACGGACTAAAATGTGGTTAAGATAAAGTTTTACTTAAACTTGTTAGTCCTAGCACTTAACAATCAACAAATGCGTATAAAAGTATCCAATATAACAATACAATCATAACTGCGTAATTTTATAACGTAGCTTAATAAAATAAATAATTTCGAGTGCCATACATGCATTTATAATTGTTTTTTTATTACGTTACAATATAAATAGGGTAAAAGACCAAACAAATACAAAGTCGTAATAAGCAGTAGTGCCACAATTAGCGAGGGCGGCACGTATCCTCCAACTCGCCCGCTGCGGTTACTAATTGCCTTATTGATTGTTCCTTGTTGATTGGACTCGATTGCATTGATATTAATGTACTGAAACATAAACTAAATAGAGTAAATTAAATTAATAAGACCTATATTCATTTTAATATTATCAAAGCGTCAATTATATTATTATGTAAATTATAATGGTTAAATATATTATGGAAAGCGACATAAATATTTTTTATGCGGAGTAGGTGGAGCGATATCTCTATTTTCTAGTCAACATAGCAAAATTGTATGTTCACTCTCTTATCACTTTACTAACAGACAAGGTAATTGAGAGTTGAGAGAATTGAGAGAATTAAATACATATAAGAATGTTTTCGAGTAAATTTTGAACTCTTAATTATTAAATAATACAGTCGAACCTCTACAAAATTTAGGAAACATACCTACATTTTTTTTATAAAATTTTTAATTTCATACACTTTCTTTATTCTGTCTGCGTATGTTGAATATAAAAATAAAATTAAATGTCTAGAAGCGAACCGTAATACATGAATGAAACAAATGAAAATGTTTTTCTATAGTAAAACACCTTCATTTTTCACCTTCTCAAAAAGGCCTAAAATATTTAAATACTATTCTAATGTTATAATATTACCTACATATATAATTTTTGAAAAATTAAAAATATATACTCTCATAACTATCTAACATTGCCCAAGAGGATTTTGTCAGGCCATTCATTTATATAAAAAAAATTACAAATATTCACTTTTAAAGAATGGTAAAATAAAAAATAACATAAAACATATCGATATTAGACGAGTACATATATATGATTCGTAACGGTTCGGGAACAACGGTGTGAGTTACGTTAGGATGATTGATCGCGCGCGGTATGATACCGAACAAAACCTCTTCATAATGACAGCCTTTTAAAAATATATACGACGATACTCGTCACCTCGGCTAATGGCGTTGATATGTTGCTCGCATCAATCCTCTATTCTACTCACGCCTGGCTCTAATTAATTATGGTAATTAAACTTGCCATAGTGCGGACGTGTTAGTTCACTGGGAATTCGATTTCTACGCGATTTTGTGGTTGCTTGCACCCCTATTGCCTTAGTACTCGAATATATTAGCAATATGTGATAATTATGATGATAAATAGGCAAATTTACTGTTATAATAATTTAGTGGTTAATTTATTTTGATACCGATATTAAGGTCTTAGGTTCTGCAGTTACTATACATTGTGTATAATTATGAAAACAAAAAATATTACAGCCATGCAGTACATTCTAGATTACTAGTCAAGTGATCTTTCTAGCAAACGGAAGTCTAAATAATTCAACATCTCTTACTTAAGACTTTTCTAAGTCAATCGTAAAAGTAAAAAGATTTGTCATTCTCCAAGATGTAATTTAAGTTTTTATTATGGTCACATACAGTACTACTCTTATTCCACTATTCTTCTTTCTTCACTGTCATTGAAAAAGATTTCAATATTCCGAAGCTAAGCATAAAACCCTAGACTTAGTTCATGAACGATTTTCTTTTTGTCTAAGTAACAAGATTATGGACAGATACTATTTACGACTGTGAAATATATTTTTCTAAAGCTTATTAATCTGTTTTAAACTAATAAAATAAATAAGTTCGTTACAATTTTATACTTACATAAACCTTTAAAAATTATGTAACAATTTTTTTACAACTTTAGATTTATTATATAACACCACGTTTTGAATACTTTATATATGTAGTTGTTCCTTAAAAGGTAGTGAGTAGGTACCCCGGAGTACCAAGGACTATATGTAGACGTTTCAAGCTTCCACGAAGCTGTGAAAGTTTACGCATTGGACCATACAAACGCATTCCTGACGAAGAATGATGCTTTCGGCTGCGAGTAGGTAGTGCTTTGTTCGAGTGATTAAGTGGCTCGGGACGGCGTTCTTTAGCCCTTCAGCTAATGAGTTGAGTCAGTATTAATCATGACGAGCCGGACGCCCTGACGGACGGTGGGTGGTTTTGTTGATGGCTCTAAACTTGAGACGTTAGCGTACGTGAAGTGATCAATGACCAAATTGTATTCAAGTTATCGTTTTTTTTTAAATATTGCATCGGCTATCATGACGATACGTAGTGGTAGCGTTTGACGAACTAACTGATGTATATTGTTGATTGTTTAAGTAAACTTAGCTTTTAGGTTTTTTAACCAAATGATGTAGACCACGGTAACATTTATACATATTACACTATATATACACATGTAGTTCATACTTTGCATACGTACATACTTACAGTATCCTACTAATTTACGTCATAAATTTCTGATATTGTCTTTTCAGTTTTGGTACACGTAATTTTATTTTAGTATAAATGACTAGTCACATAAAAGCAACAAGAATATTTAAATATTATTATTATTTCTATTGTACGTATAAAAACCTTAATAATTTCTATCAGAATTTGTTGAGTATCTTCGAACCTAAGCCAATTGTCCGTAGTTTATTGATGGGTACGATATTTCTTCAATTCAAAGGTCGAAATCAAATCGTCATTAGTTGATGTCAAGCGCTGGCCTCGAAGGTACATTCAATACGAGACGTGTCGTCTGCCAAGACACGCGGATGACTGATCCGTCGCGCAAACCAATGTTCATTTTTCAAAACCCTCCATTTTATTTTTAAAGCACAAAGGCCGAGGCATGAGTTATGCCGACTTGTAGTTTTTACGATACACTTAACTTGGATTAAATTTTTATATGCTTATTTCTTTTCGTCGCAGCTCAATCTCGGTACGTGATGGCATGTGACATTAAAATGAAAAATTAGTTAATTATTCATAATCTGGTTGAAAGGTATGATAGTCCCCGGTAGGTATAGACTGCGGCATTTTTTGCTTTGAATTAATACCTGTTATGCCTTCTTGCGGGTTCGTTCTTACAAAACAACAATGAATTTAGTTTTTGTTTTTAAATGTACGGATTTTTGTTGTGCTCTTTTATTTAAAAGACAAAAGTAACGTATATGCGTAAAATTGCAGTCTCCGTATTTTTTGTTTGGGTTTATCTAGTGCATTTTATTATGAAAATAACGGGAGACATTACCCGTTTAGCCTGCTACGAATGCGCTCATTTTTCGCTAGAACCGAACTGGGGGTGAACGGAGGGCAAATAAATCGACAAAGTAGTTTTGATACATCGCATGAGTATCCGATGGTAAAGTTGCTTTTTTTGGTATTCCTTTTAACTATAGTTGCTGGCTTTATTAATAGTTATATCAGATAGTCCCTTGTATATATGTATATCTTTGAAGTAATACGTATAATTCTTTGTATTATAAATATTTCTTAAAACCAATAATATTTCATAAAAAAAATTGTATATCCTATATTATAATTACAGTAAGTTACAAACTTTAGATGGGATTCAATTGACTGATGAAGAAGGTTTCTGTATGAAGACAATTTCTAATTCTTATTTTAGTATAGTATTGAAATATATTAATTAAAAATTGTGTATTGAATATGTGTATTGAAATATATTAATTAAAAATAATATAAAGTATCAAGTCACACAGCTCGCTGTAAGACCTATACTGTACAATAGACAGGTACAAAGGTCGAAACAGTCGCAGAATCCACGCCATCTCGGTAAGTCGGCGGAAAACTGGCGAATATGAATATAGCTCTCAATAAATTAAAGTGACTAGCGGTGGCCTTCTTAGAGATAAGTTTTGTTTCACATTGTTCCGGGTTTCAATTTTAAAATATATAGCCTTTTTTCGGAACGAATTCTATGCATTATAAGTATGGCAACTCCATTATGAAATTATATCATATTATACTTACCTAAATGTGAAATTATTTTCTCGTTTCAATATTATGTTTGCTGTTTTCTTTTATATAATTCTTTATGTGTCGTGTTGTATTTCTCAAAATGGTATGAAAGCATGGATAATTAAAGATGATCAATACAAAAAAATAATTAGTGCAAAAAATATTTGTGGCCAAGAAATTAATATTTCGGTCAAAAATTCAAGAATGATTTTGACTTTAATTATGATTGTCCATATTGTATAATGTATTGTACAATATGTTTTATACGCCATCATAAACTTGTATATTTTATTATCATGCATTTCATTCTGCATTTTTTATCCATTTCATCGTATTTTTTCTAATCATGTTGGGAACATAATTAATATATATAAACATTATCCTAAGCGGGTAGTCAGAATGTTGACGGCCCAATATCGAGACATTGTGTGTTAATTGGCAAACTCAACGACGCGCTTTTTCTTACTAGAACGGAAAAACATTTTCTTAATATAATCAATCAACCGAGTGAGAATCGAACACATAACCAATTGCGTTTACAGTCATTCTTTGTCCCACTGCGCCTCGATAGCCTTAAGAGGTATTGAATTCACAATAATCATATGTATTCAGTTAGATACCAACGCTTCGATGGCGAAAATAATTTTCATATATGTAATTCCGTATTTTTTTATATATGTATGTTTTTAAAATCTTAATTTTATCATAAAATATCTGTACTTTTATCTTAAATAACAAGCAAATATAAACCAGCGCATACATGGTCCAAATATGGGCAGGCATGGGTTGGACAAAGCATTGTGTACAAGATCAATGTCTTGAGAGCACCTTCGACATCACATACAGCCGTACCAACCCTTACAACCAATGTTGCTATATAAATACAGACATCCCTTTGTGCTATTGATCGTCCGAGCACTTGTGTATAATTAGCGTACGGCGATTAATTAATAGCGAATGCACGTCTATGCCGAATTCACCGTTACATAGTTATTCATACATATATGCATACATACATACATACACACATACATAAGCTTAGATCGGGGAAATTAATTTTGCCATTACATATAATCTGTATCTATTAAGAATAGGTAATAGGTAATTATAATGAAATTGAACATATTAAAAACATTGGGCACTGTACTTTTATTCATATAAGTGCTACAGCTTTCTCTTCAGGTTTTAGTATAATCATATAGTATTGAAATTAAAATTATTTTTTGATTGGTTTTCATTATTAATGATAATGATATTTCATCCATGTCAACGCAACAAAACCGAAATCTATTTATTGCCGTTAAAAATAAACATATAGAACTAATTGATCTGAAAGTAGTCTATCGGTAAAGTGTCTTATTAAAATATCCAGAGTATCTACATAATGTAGATATATCGCGACAATACAAAAAAAAATTGTCTTAAATTCTAGCTCTGAAGTAGTAACAATGTTTAAGTAATAGGACGCATTAAAGGAATCACTTATGCAAGAAGCACAACAAAAACGCAGGCAAAGAGCGTTAATTCAGAGACACCCAAACAGACGCTCTGAATCACCTGTTGGTTCAATAGGTCAATGTTACAAGTTAGCGAAACAGACTTTTGTGGCTGAATGGCACGCAGCTATTGTGCGCGGACAAAAGCACGTATGCGATTGCTGATGCTCCGACTCGTGTCTTTTGAAATTTAGAGAGCCATGCAAGCGGCGGATGTAGAATCTAAAGCTGTACTGCACATTAGTAATATTAGCAGAAATATATTGAAAAAATGTTTTTTTTTTTAATATATACAGTATAAGTAATTGTTCTTATACTGATAAAGAGACAAGATTTTGTACTAATAATGCATAATTGCACGGTAAGAAAATCACACATACAATTCGGTGCCCAACTCCCATCTTTGAAACGAAGAGTGCCATGCGAATATTCTATTGAGCTTTCATTGAATATAAAGCAGCATCGTTTTTAAGATATTATAATGCGTTTATTTTGTGACGTATAAAGAAAACGAATTTATTAAGTTTTTTACTTTTACTTTGAATACTTACACTAAGTACTTGTTCATTATGTTCAAGAAGAGTTTCCGGTGAGTTGTTATGCATATCAATATTATTTTAAAAAGTAAAAAATAAAGATTTAGGTAAAAAAAACAATAATGAGAAAAAAATGCATAAATATATTACAATGCAAGGATATGAGAAGTGGTAGTGGTGGTACATCTGGGAACGGATTATCATCCTACAAAAACATCAAATAAAGCTGCAGATTTTTGAACAAACATACATTTTATTATATGAACGTATAATATTAATAAATACCGTAACAATTCAAACATTTACCCAGAAAACACGCTACTGGTTATACGGACAATAGCAGTGAGGTTCCTTCAAAACCACTTAACATGGGGCTGACAGGTTAGTTCGATCACTATACGCCCCCGGCCGGCAATTTGAGTTTTATTTTTTGTAGAAAATATATTATTCTGGACCAGGGAGTCGCATTCACCATCGATTCTCACGGCATCTTAACGATTCCATTTCGCACTGTATTCCGATATTATTTATAAAACGATTATGTAATATAAGAGTGAAGCCAAACTTACAAGTTTTGTAATAAAAGTTTGTAAAGAAACGTGATTAAAAACAAACAACTTAGTTGTAAAGACGTCCGAATTTTCTTTGGTTATGTAATAAACATATAAAATTATAAATTAATTTGAAAGTTCTAAAATAAAGTTGGTTAAGAAAACGTGAGTCTGAAACGTTCGGATAATAATAGAGAAAGATTCACAATGGATGGGAGTGGACGCGACTGTTATGAAACGCGACGTCACAGACGGCAATCGATGCAGAACAATGACGTAATGGAGTGGGGCGCGGGGCAGAGTAAACATTTACTCGGCATATGCTTGGTTTCTTTTCCGCCGTCTCATATATTTTTACTTGTAATGTGGCCCGCAGGCTTCTATTTACCCGAGATTAATTTTGTCCCCTTTTAATAATAACGGATTACTTATTATGATTTGGGTCTATTTTCTTATATATTATCAATACTAAAACCGCTTATAGAGTATTTCAAGAAAATATATTCTTATTGATGTGATAGTTCATAGCTATAACAGCTAAATTATAAACATCTTATTTTTCTACATTTTCACCTCCTTTTCAATTCAATTGCGTCAAAACAACCCCAATGTTTCTTAAATCGAATAAAGTGTAAAATAAATTCTCTTAGTTCGAGGGGTTGCTTGAATTGCAGGTTTAATGAATTGTATTAATATTGCATTAACGGGTACTGCCCCCAGCAAACAATCATTAGAGAGCAGCTCGTATCCGTACGGAGTATTTGCTGCTCGAAATTTGTTTACGAATACAAATTGACATTAAGAAATTATGTTTACATAGTTTATAACTATATATTTTTTTTATTTACGAGAACTTTGTTCATGACTAAATCATTGTTTGTTTATATTACTACAATATGTGTATTTTGTTTCAAGAATTCAAAGTAAACATATTACTAATAGCCGATTGCATATAATATTCTAATTTCCAACAGTCCACTACATAATAGACTCAGGTGTTCAAATATGTCCGTCAGCGAACGACGCTCGTTGTCTGACCAAGTAATGCCGTACCGGAAAATTGGACATCGTCTGCCCAATCACACGCGACACTCCACGCAGATTAGCTTACTGCCCACTACCCAATACCTACAGCATGCATTCTGCGTAACATAATGAAAATCTACACTCTTCCGCTTTCCATTGGCCCTTGGATCCGGGAGCTCGGTGCACCTTCCGCAGATAAAGCGGAATTGTACAGTGCCGCCGATATTACACGGAATTGATTCAGCTGGCGTGTTGAAATCATATGTCTTTCCGTTCCCGCAAAATGGGCTATAGTCATTTGTGAATAGTGTTCTAAAACCTTGTGGCTAAAATTCAAACTGTGAGGCTTTATAGGGATTAATATTCGGCGTAGTTACTCTACTACATACGACTATACGAGTGTACTACTTTAGCGTTTTGTAAAGCGTTTCAAGGTAAAATATCTATACATCTTATGAATTGATTTGAATATTGGGCAGGAAGTGTAAGGTCACGATCGACATCGACAAAAAATAACCCTCAAACGTGACACGGTGAAGCTAAGCTGAGCGCGTCTCATCATTCAAATCTTTATTTAGCATTCTAAGTGCCGACGGTGGCTTTAATTTTTTAGGCTCACTAAAGCGTCTGTGTTGTATTCACCTCGCGTTCTCACCACACTTCCAGGTATGTACCTAGCTAATGGTGGTCTACGTTGAACGGTCCAGCCGCGGCAGATACTGCTTACTACACATACAATTTCGCACTCTAATATCTTATACTTTGAGTCTAAATTTAAAAGTTACAAATGAAATCATAAGTTGTTTCACACTTGTTATGTTTTTTGAGTAGTAGTTTGCATAGTTATGTGCGCGTTTATCTATGTTATATCGGTTGGTACAGACGACGGTGACGCTGTTTAGTGTTGAGAAAGTTGATTAAACACTATACTGACAACAGACATAATGTACGATCGATCTTTTTCTTCTTATGTATTACACATATGTACGAAGTAGGTTTTATCCATTTATTGTTTTTTTTTCGATATTAAATTAAATGGTGGTATTCAAAAGAAAAACCAATAAAAAAATAGGAAATTATAATTAGCTCTTAATGTCTTTTATTTAAATATGAAAAGTATATCTATTACACTTACATATGCTGAGAATTGAACTGGCTACTACTTGTCTATAATGTAAGGCTAATCTCTCAATGGTAATAATTCACGTTGTATGTTCGACATTCTGTACAAATTAACGTGGCTGTTGTATTTACTCCATTACCCGTCGAGGCCGCCCGTATCAAGTATTTATAGTGTTTGAGGTGCTTCATAAATATGCAGTGGTAGGCGCTCGCCTTGCCGACAGCAGCTATTCAGTCAGCGCTCAGCTCTGAAGGATATGACGCAAAATGAAAAAAAACGAGCCATTTTTTGTGTTATATCTCACTTTCATTAATTAAAAACGTTTAAAATAGTCTCGTTTAAAATGTTCTTATTCCAAATAAAATGACCATGGTACCTACATTTTTTAGTTATACTCCTGTTTAAATTATTATTGTGCTCTAATAAAAAATATAAATATTAAATATAATATTTCATAATACTTAATTATTATTAAACAATTAAGGACAAACAAATAATATAGTAGGCCAAACCATACCAAATAGGTAGATATTAATTTAAAATTCTACAATAACGAATAAAACTTGTAGTAAAATATTATCACTATTTATTACATTTTCCATATCCAAGTATAATTTTATTTACTTTATTCGTACTTGCTTAAATCTTACCTACTTCTTGATGACTTACAGAATGCTACTTTAAGTCTGCCTCTTGCACCTTGTACCGTCTCCTTAGCTGCACGGTTGGTTAGTCGCAGCGTGCTTTACCTCACTTTCAACAGAAACTTCGCGATGTATTTCCCTTGCATTTTTTAGAGTATCGCTTTTGTAGGCCCCACTTGTTTTAATATTGGAGCTGTGTGGGATTTTCTCGATCCTATTTTTGCTACTCTGTTATTTTAACGTCGTCGGCTCAAACATATTACATTTTCTTTAAGATTTTATTTTCTTTAAACTTCCTTTCTTTATATTTCGCGGTTTAAAAAAGTAAGGAACTGATCCATTAATTAATATAACTTACTTTTTAATTTTACTGCTTTGCGACTGAAAATCGAGAATTTGCGTGTTGAATGACGAACTCAACAGAGAGTTTTGTCTTAAAAGAGATTACAAATGAGAATAATTTTTAAATGTAACTATTACCCCTAGTGGGAATTGAATCCAACTCCAATCACCATTACCATCACATGCTGTCACGCTTCGCTCCGATGAAGTATCGATACATCTATATGTAAAGCTTTAATAAAGGTATATTTTAAACGTAATTGTACATGAACACATATGACGTTTTCAAATATTTGTTTTCAAAATAACCAACAAGTAAAAAGTAAACTTGCCTGTGCGTTACGTCAAGGATATCTATAGAGGGCATCATCCCAAGTCGTCTTACAAGCCAACCTCAACCATTGTTGCCATTCAATCGCGGGTGACATCTCACCTGTCAGTAACCTAACGTAACGATAATCATCGTGAATCCATTTAAAAACCACCGATTGTTCGCTACCCATAAGACCGCCCTCAAAATCTAAAGGGTTGATAAACATATCAAAGCCTTTATCCATTGTGTGGCAAGTACCCGAAATTTAGCCATACGACACCTGTTTTTTTAATTCAACAACGATTCACCGATTCTTTTGTACGCAAACAATTGCATACAAATATCGATTATTTAACTACAATCGGTACATCTTTTGATCGATGTTTTATCAATACCTGTTACTAGCCCACCCGTAGGTTGTCATTTTAAGACTAAAAAGCATCATATTAAATATATGTAATGTAAATCTTGAATAAATAAATAAATCGATACTTACGCAATCATTAAATTTAATAGTCGATAATCTATATACATACATATATTGTATTCTCGTATGCCTGTTTATGGTAACAAACCATAATAAAATGAAAGGATAAAAATATTAAACTTTAATAAACATTCTTCTTATTACAAAATCAGTATACAAATAACATGAATTTAATTACGTATTAAGATTCGTTATAAAATTTTATAAGTGTAAACAGAATGTCTAACTGGGGCAAATTGCTATTAGCGGACTGTTTTTTGTGAAACTCCGAATTGTAAAGTTACATTTGAAACTTAGCTTCAATTGTGACACTTTTTTTTGAACTTCGATAACGTAATATGACGAAACTTGTTTGGATTTCGTAAGTCTACAAAAATAAATCCAACTTCCATCGACTTTGGCTAAATGTGGAAAGTAAATAAGACGCTCACGTGAATAGATGTTACGTAATAAGCCAGAAGTTGATTAGGCAAGTTCATTTTTGCCATTGCTTATTTTAATATTAAAGTACTGCAGCTTCCAAGATTAAATGTCAAGTTGGGCATTTAGGGGTATTGAGTTGTTACTTTCTGGCTGTCAAAGTTTTATTGGCATTCTATTTATATTTTCTTCACGTTTATTTTGAAATCCGACAGAACTTTTATTATTGTACATAATTGGCGTTAACATTCGTAACCTTTAATCGTTTCGTCATAACAATTATTTTATATTAAGACGATGTGTTTATTTAATTATAATTAATATGTTATTGCCACCGATTCTCAGCAGTGTTTCTTATCATTTAAATAGTAATAACTAATATGTTTTACTTATTGATATGTATTTTGTTAGTTTTCAAATTATTATTATATTGTTTAAATAAATTAAAATCAAATTTAAATAATTCTATAAGAATATCATTCTAATATATAACATTAGCATATCTATAATGCAAGTGATGTCTATTATTTACCACGTGCTGTGTCCCCGTGACGCGGCGTGACAGAGTGCCGATTACCCTCCCGCAGTTGGCACCGACATACTTGCACATTTCTGCATATACAATGACATATGGATAAGCGTTTACATTATACCGCATAGTAAGACAATATAAACTAGTGACCCCGTTGACGAGTAAAACACTAGTTGCCTTAGCAACTTGCTAACTTTATGTAAAAATATATATGTCAAACATGTAAGTATAAATTTTAAATGCATACATCTATAAAAAAAATAATAAAAATGGGCTTGGTACATAAAAAAACATTCAGAAATAAATCGTATTTGTGACTAAATTTATAGCATACATATATATAATGAATATTACACTAGTTGGCCTGTAAGTATATACACGATATGCACGTGTCTACTGTGCGTGACATTGACGTGACAGAGTACCGATTAGGCGCCCGCTTACCTTTACTGCGTTTATCTAGCATCTTATTAACACATTATTTAACGGATATGAATGCAAAATTAATTTCATATTTCGATAATGGTTTTGCTTTACTTTTTGTTTCTTTTATTCTGAAATTTTAAGTCATATTGAATTAATAAATATTCTAAAAATAAATTATAATTGTTTGAGATGCTAATGAATAACTGTATAAAACAATGTTGCATAGATACACGTGCACAGTATCAGGCTGTGGCTGACAGATAGAGTGGCAGTGCGTCGATCGCTGCCTCCGATCAAGAGTAATAGATACAGATATAACAGTTACATATATAAATATATAATTTTTAGTAGCAACAATATCCTTTATATAATTTTAAAAAAATATTCTCGAGTGAATAACATTTAATTTAAGAGTTTTTATTGAGATACACAAACAAACACTGTAAATAATGTAATTTGTAATTTCATTATTCACTGCGTATTTCAAGATGTTTATGCTGAAACACAAATTTAAAGCCATACTTTTTTAAAAACGCCTAAGAAATATCTATATCACAGATAAATATAGCGATTCATTTAAATATATAAACGCCGTGATCAATCAGTTCGTACAATTTTTGCCATGAACTCGACTTGCTTTCTTTATGACAAATTCGTTAAAAAAACGTCCTATAAATATAAAAAAATATTAAGTAAAATTTTCAACATATTAATCTGAATTGTTAAGGTCATTAGATACTAATTTTTGAAGAAAAAAGAATTATGAAATCACGCGTCGTTGGTAAAAATTTATTCAATTTTGTAACATTTTTGTAACATTTAAATAAAAAATATTTGAAAGTTAGTCCTTTTGGTATTCTTTTTTCTTTCGTGAAAAATAAACATGCGGATTAGTTATTGAAATTTCGAATACTTATCCCTATCAAAAATTTCTTGCACTAAAGAAGGCATATCTGAGGCAGGTCCTTAGAAGTTGCAATGACCTAAATTTATTTTGAGGCTCCAATTTTACGACGGACAAGGATAACCAAACTAATTTATTAAAATTAAAATATCGACCAAACTCTAGCAAAACAATTTGCCGACTCGAGCCAAGTCATCAATAGTTTATATTAGACAAGCGCAAACAGCGGACGAGGAAACATCGTGACACCTACCACTACCTATGGACTACAGATCCATATCCTTAAATACACACTCCAGTTAGCGGCGTCTCACTCGCGCTAAGAAAATGAAACGGACCAATGAGGGGGTGGGGTGACACGCATTTCCGGGCTCGGCTCCAATCAGCTGCTAGAACAAAGGAGACGCGATAGCTACTTACGTACAAGTAGCTACGGCGAGGGGCTACAAGTAAAACTGTGTTCCAGTACACATACTTGTATTTTTCTACCTGTGAAGAATTTCGTGAGCGTATCACTTGCGTGTTTACTGGATTGGCGAAGTTTATTTTAGGTGTGCTGTCAGAAGAGTATATTCACAGTTATGTAACCCAACCATGTTTAGTTAATGTTTTATCAGTAGGCAGTCATTGAATTAATATTAATATTAAAAAACATTTTTAATTCAGATTCAACTAAATATATATAAAATAGGTTTAAAATAATTCATGTAAAGTTTAATAAAAAAATATAGGACTATCAAACGCTTATACTGAACATAGCTATAAAGCAAATAGTTAACAAAACTTCATTCAGTTCAATCTTTGCAAATAAAAACGGCATTATCTCAAAAGACATCCTATTACAGCTTATTTTTTCAGCCTCTCGGAATCCTCATGTTGTTAAAAGTACATTTTTCTTTCGCAGTCCTCATGTGAGGTACTTGGCATACCAAGGACCCTTCCTTCCCGCATTGTAATGCAAATCGTATCTTATAAGTCGGTAACACAGTTGCAAATGTAATAATTTAATAGCAGCACGCCCTGTAAGACTACAATTTGACTATCGCGAATTTCCTGCGTTGCCGCGGCCATGAAAAGTTTGATAGCACCGCGGTGTCTCAAGGTAAAACTAAGTTTGAGTCCTCAGTGTAAAGGATTAGTTTTGTTTGACGCCCGTCGAGATGGTAAGAAACAAATCTGCGTAAGGTACGGGTGTCGCGTAACTCGTGTTCTTACCCTCTCTGCTTTGTTCGGGCCGGAAGAGTGCGCTAGAATTACATGCTCGAGTCTGATGTGCGCTTATTTTTTACGGCGCTATATGGTACTCCGACTTCGTATAGTTATGCAGTTCAACGACTGAAGGAATAAGGGGGCGGTTGAGTAGGTAAACAAAACATGTTTGCAGTTTTGATTTAGGGAAAAGCGTGAAAGAGTGCTATAGTCCTTTATAAAAATACAAGCTTTACGCCTCAATGCCGCCGGCGTATTATATTTCTTTTTAAATAAAACAGCTCAAAGCTTATATCAACGAGTCTTGTCGGACCGCCGAGCGTAGGTACCTTTTAAACATACCTACAATTTAGGCAATTTACTTAACATTACTAGAATTAAGCAACAAATAAGGTGTCGACTAGACATTTTTCACCATTCAATGGTTTTTAAAGATTTTTCCGTGTAGATTCAGGCTCATTGATTTCCGGAGCCCGTCGCCGGTGTGCTCCATCCCGCATACTGATATCCAGATTAAATTACTCGGTCAACTATTTTACACAAAACCCGAGGCCATAATTAAAGTCCAGAGCGAAAATAGGGAGAATCAAACGTGTTATCTGACCAAGGAGAAATAACGTTTCCACGCTGAATAGTTCCCAAGTCGCTAGCGAGTGAGCGGAATAAATAATTATTGCGGCAATCTAAAGTTAGTAGTAGCAATGCGGGAGCTTCCCTGTTGATACCTAATGAACACAGTTTCCTATTGGCTGTTGATTTCCGGATAGTACTAATGATAGTGTTACCTACTGTTACTTTGATTTAAAACTTATTTTGTATAAATATATTTTTGAATTGAATTTTAAATTCATAAAAAATCAATTTTCTTGTTTAATCTATGAATATGAAATATGTGTTATTATATGTATATGTATATATATATATATATATATATATGTATATATATATATATATATGTGTATATATATGTGTATATATATATATATATATATATATATATTTATGAGATGTTCTTAATTCTTAATCGAAATTTCATTGAACACGCATTCCATAAAATCAATAGCGAGAGGAAATACAATTCCATTTGACGGTGTCTGAAATAAACCATTCTTTGCATTGAAAGGGGAATAATCTGAGTGTAGCAACGGGGGTTTAATCAGAAATCCGTGAATTGCTTTAAATCGAGGAAAACGCAGGATATATCCTTTGTGCCGGCAATTTCCCGCGTGCGTGGGGCTAATACTATCAAGGCGTAATGACTTCCTTAATTAATTCACAATATTGTCGCGCCTCACCCATGCCTTCGACTAAACTAGTTGCCGTTTACGCAATGGCGCGAAATATGGATGGTTACATATATCCGGTTGCGTAGAAATGTAGTAGGAAAAGCTGAAATATTACTTGATATGCGTTTATTCGATTCGTCTAACAAGCAACTTCGTGCTTTAGTTACCCATAAACAACTGAAATTTTTGTAGTATGCATGTGACAACTATAATAAAATAGTAAGTAGGTATAAAAAATCATGAGACTCACTTGAAGGATGTTAATAATAAAAATTTCGCCCAAAACTGAAAAACGGAATTAACGGGATTTTTGGTTATCTCGACAAAATAAGACTTAGGTATTTCTATGATTAGATTCAAAAATTAAACATATTATTTTTTTACGCAAAAGGCTTATTAGAATATCATAGAAAAATATCTAATCATTATGTAGGTACATCCCATATTATACAGCACATCACTGGCCACTGTTTTACATAAGCCTGTACATAGCCTTCGGAAGAGGGCCCGTTGCCTAGCACCGGAGGCAGTAAGAAGTTATTTTAGGGGAATATTGCGAGACATCAGAGGCTTATCTTTACGGCAGGTGTTCCCTTAGGGAACAAATTCACGAAATATGTCGCGACTTACGAGGATCATGGTAACGCGTCATAGAAGTGTACGATGTAATTTTGATACGAATTTTTTATAACGCTACAGCGATTTGTTTGCGATAACGAGCCCTATCGTCTATAATGTTTTACCAACATAAGAAGAATATAGTTTACTATGGAACACAAATGAATTTTTAAATACTATTTTAGAACTGTGTAGTAGTTATTAATAGAAAAATACTTATACTAAATTATAAGACAATTAAACTTCGTCACTAGGCACAACTTTCACACATCCCACGTGTTATACCTACTACATGTGAACATTAAACTTACATCAAAGCGGGGTGCTCATTAACATCGAAACATATGTAAGTCACGTTAATAAGCAATTAAACAGATTAAAGATATTACACCGTTCAATTTACCTGTAGGCTTTATATTTCAAACCTTTGATCTTGTGAAGCTCTTGAATCGATTTATAATCATTGTTTGACAGTTCTCGGAGTAGACTCTGGAATTGTTTCCAATACAATAAATTGTTTTACATTATTATTCAACTAAAGTCTCAGCAAGCGTTCGGAGTATTTTGTAACGGTCCATTTGTAAATGTTGCCAAGCGATTGTCTTAAATAAAACAGTATCCTTTTTATCTGGAAAATATAGTAATGTCCATGCATTCACTATACATTACATACACTTGTATATACCTACCTTTTCATTTTTTTAGCATCATCCTTTTATTCCTTATAGCAGGGTAGTCAGGAAGTGCCTTACCAGAGCAATGCAATAAAAATAATTTAAATATAATCATTCTAACTAGTAGGAATCGAACTCACATCCGATCGCGTCTATAATCAGACGTTGTCCCACTGCGCCACGACCTTTTTTTTATACAGGGACTTTATAAGTAGAAATACATGTAGTAATTACTATAGACTGGTAAGACTTGCTATAACATTTGTTTCAATAAACAGTATATTTTCCCAGTAGAGAAAAACAGTTTTAACTGAAGCGTATGCAGAGGTAATTGTTGATAGCTTTTTCATTATACGCTGTAAAAGTTTATGAAACCTAAACATTCAGAAATAAACTGTTGCTCACGTCAGTTTAATAAAAATTACGCGAGAAACGTCCCGAGGGAGCGGTCTCATTGTGAGGCCACAATGAGTGCTCCTGATTGGCGGAAGGATGTTCTCACTAAATAAAAAATATCATCGCGCCATTTCGTGCAATTTTCGACGAATTTTCAAACGATAAAACCTGTCATTTCGCTGTTGACGCGCCTATAAAATATTCATGCAAACGGGCGAGAGATGAGCGATTTTTTCTTCGATTTACGCGTCGAAATAAGATGTCATTTTCCGTATCATTAGCGGCGACTCGGAACGTCGCGCGACGCCACTATTTATACGCAAATAGGATAAAATGACACCCGGTCGATCGACTGTTTGACACACCATTGATAAATTGCGCTTTATTAAAACCGTTCTTTATGACGTCTTTTTCTTTCCATTCCCTTTCAATTTTTCTTGTAAACGCTTTCAAGCAGTCAGCATCAGATACTGTTACATTATTGATATTGAAGCGTTTGTTTGTGTTCACGACATTTGTGATTTGGTGGCGTGAACGCCTTCTAAAAATAGATTGAACAAGCTTTTTAGGTTTCCAGTTGATATTAATCGCTGAACAACTTTCATGGATATACACAGGTGTCGACAAGCATCCGCATTTCATAGCGAGGAAAATTCGATTGGAATAAAACTCGTTCCCGATAGTGGAAGCTCGTTGAGCCCTCTCTTTGCGGCGAAATCGCGCGGACTAGTTTATCTCACCCGTTCACTTACCCGCTACCGCCATCCACAAAGGAATCTAGTACGATAATCTGCCGATGCTTTCGATAAGGGAGACTGTTTATCAGTTTTCAAGAGTCCCTTACAAGCGGCTAGCTGACTCTAAAGATACTTTTAAAAGCTACATAGATTGAGAGCTTTTTAAAATACTTATTATATATATACTTTTGATTTTAATTAAAATAAATATTTTTTAACAACATGAAGAATGTAAATTGACATTATAAAAACTGGGTGACGTCATCATGTAACCTTATAATTGCTGTAGATACAATAAATGTTTTAATGATTAGGCCAACAACTAACACGCAAATTTATCAGTATTACAGAATAAAGAATTAGAAAAGGTAAAAAAATGGAAGTAATTGAATACGTCAAAGCTTTATTTTTTATATCGATGAAAGATTTTTCATCAAATATAGTTATTATTTGATTAACTTAAACTTATAAAGAGCTAAACTTAGAACTTTTATAGCACTTAAAATAAATAAGTTTTATTTTAATAATTTCATAAATAATCTATTAATGTAACGTAAAATAATTAAAAATATAGTCCACTAAAATCTTAACAAAAATTCACATGACAACTAGCACTTTTATGGCTTTGTTACGAAATCAAACATACGTACATATCAATATAATAAAGTAATTATATCACAAAACGTAGCTAGCAGTTTCATCCTGCGAGGTCTGAGCGGCTTATTATTGCCCCACGTTGGGCGCCATGCGACAATATTGCGCTGCCCGTGTCCCGGACTAATCCCCGGATTCATTTATTTTTGACAACGCAATACGATTTTATCTCACGGCTTCTGATGCTGTTTGCCGTCTGTTATTATGCTCCCACCATATTCTGGCTACTTATTTATTTACTTAACCACCCTTATAAGGGTGACCTGACTTTTAATGCTGCGTTTAGTGGTTGATTTAATTTTAGATTTGAATGTATTTTAAAATGATTTTTTGCACTAAGAGAGCACCTTTTATACCTAAATATTAATAGTTGTGTTGGTTTGTATATAAATAAATATAATATGCACTATATATACCTTTTTTGTGTTACGGAAATTGCATGTACTACACACTTGATTGCATAAAACGAAACTATACATTTAACTATTAATACTTTTCAAAAATCTATTAATTTAATAATAATAATGGAATATTTTCGCTCACGTGTTTTCTCTCCTACTCTCAGTCTAAGTGGAACGAACGAATGTAAGTGACAGGTTTCGTAGGAATGTACTTGAAATTTTAATTATTATTTTACTATTTATTTGATTTGAACAGTTTAATAACTTTCTAAATATAAATACAGCAATAATTATTTATAAATAATAAATGTTTTTTTTAGTAATAAAGTCTAAAAATTAAAGTTAGGGCAATTTTATAATTTTGTAGTTCACATTGCTTTCTGCAAGAGTAATTGGTTCTAATCCACGTGTCAAAATTTAGACTCATAATATATGGGACTTCATGTTTTGTCTAAGAGTTACATTTATCTTCCTCGTTTGACCTTCGTGGTCATCGGTTATGTGTCTGATTGTACGTCATTATTCCAGATTTCCATCGACCAGTCGGTGTCTACAGTTTAAAAATAAATAAAAATTTCAAAAATAAATATTATTAAGTTCTTTAGTCATAATATTTATGACTTATATATTCTATCAAATTACACCATTCAAGTAACATTTACATAACTTATTAAAAAATTTTGACGGTCGAAGGAAAATGAAAATGAGACACGTCAAAGAATAAAAAAAACAACGAAATATCCACGAGACAATAGAAATTTTGTGCGTAACGAAAGAAAACGAAGTTTTTATCATGGAAATTGCGGGTGAACACTCGGTCCGGGCTTCCCCTACTTCTTAGAGTCTGTTTTTTAATTATCGTGTTTGGCAATTAGTTTCGGGAAACGATCTTTTTTCCCTATTTCCCCTCAACTTGTCCACGCTTAATGAGGTAATTTATAGTCTAAATACGGTATTCGCTTATGTACGCTAAGTTTTTATTTAACTTTAAAATAAAAAGTGAAATACGATTATAGGTACCTATTTCTTTAAAGAAATTGTTTCTAATATACATACATATCATTTTAAACTTGAACTAAAAAATATATGGAATTTGACGTAGACAAAAAAATGTAATTAAAATAGTAAAAGTGACCAACAAAATATATCGTTATTTCATCAAATAATAATATAGAAAAGAAATGTTCTAACTCAAAGTGTAATACACAGGGGACAAGCATGCTTTGAAGTGGGCAAACAAATTGCTAAGACACTTATCAGGATTCCGGAGCTTTTCCCCGAATTATTCGCCGTTTTTAGGACTGAAATAATTTAAGCTTCTAACCTCAACTAAATATATTCAAATAAATAAAATTGAATTCTGTTATTAGACAATGAGGAAATTAAAGTTGTTTGTGCTTATTAATAATATTTGATATAATTGTATCAGATATTGTTTAAAAACTGTTGCGTAACAATAAAGAATGATTTCCTATGTTTAAATACACATGTTCATTATAATTGTATGTTTAAACATATTATATAATATAATAAGGTGTTGAAAAACGATGGTATTGTTTTTCTACTCTAACAAAAAAAAGAGAAAAATGTCGTGATGCAACTAACTGCCAGATTGTATTCAATTATAAGTACAACCATGTTAGGAAATATAAAACCTCCACATATAGATCTAACATAAAAACTTTTTAAAATACTGTAATTAAAGCATAAGTTGAAAGCAGTCGAGGTCTAGTAGCATCGTTTGCGATGAAACTTGCTAATAACAAATGCTCTAACAGATGTTCTATACAAGTGCCAAATCACTAGGACTTCGGAACCGCATCCCTCTTGTTTTTTATGGAGGGTTCGGCTAATCTGCGCCGCTAAGCACCTATCATGTGGAGTAATAACAGGGCTCGATTCGGTTAGTGCTGACATTATTAAATCTTTTTTATTTGCAGTGGTTAAAACAAGTGTACCTATACTATTTTGTTGCTCGCTTAATACCGCAAGTATAGTTACCTTTTATTATTGTTTCTAAAAACAAAAGCTAAAACTTGAAAATAGGCAATATCTTACGTTAATATTTTAATCCATTGAGTGTATTATAAATGATTAATTTCATGTTTGACTTTAATAATATTTATTTTATTTCTTTCCATTCATTATTAAATGTGATTTTATTACTTAAAAAATATTTAATTACTTACAATTACAATTATTAGTAACATTAATGAATTATATTCATAATTAAAAATTTAAAATACATTTAAAAAAATATTTTTTTAATAAACAAGTATCTAGATATTGCGGAAACGCTCAACAATTTTCGAGCGCCATTAAGTTGGGCATAAAACTTTGACGCGCGACGACCGACTCAAATCAAGGAAATTAAAATTCTCAAACAGAGGGCAGTTTCAACAAATCCCACCACTAAAATGCGTATATATATCTCCGCGAACGTTGTAAAAAATCATTGCCTCCGTCTACCCTGGGCCCTCAGCGAGGGGAAAAATCTAATCTGTGCATTTTTTGCGGGACCGCGATGCCACAAAGAATTTCATTTCCCACTGTTCATCCATCTCTATTTCACTGACGGCTCTTGTTCTTGCCTCCTCCACCGCGTCGCGCCCTCCGCCCCGCAAGTCCCTCAGTTTTTTAGACTTCCTTGATCGAAGATAAGGTTACGTGAATGTCGTCTTATTAGTTGTCACTAAGGTATTTCAAACATCTCATTTTTCATTCCTTCTTAAAAGACTTACAAATTTGAGTTTGTGCATTAAAATAGTAGTTTAAATAAAACACAAAAAAATGCAATCTAATATATATTTTTAATCAATGTCTTACATTTTATATTGCTCCCATAAAGTAGTGAAGGAAGTAGCAAATGAGCTTTAACAACTATACAATAGCTAAGCGTCATATTTTTCATATAATAGTAAACGCCAGATAGATATCGATAAGCGAAAGCCAAACTTTAATTGTCCAAGTATCGCATTCAAAACGGGCCTCCACGAAAACAGCATAACACAATTGTGTACAATTGACATTCAAATGTATGGACATTGACGCTTTGTGCATTTATTGCCACTTATTGATACGTAATTGTCAATAAATTTCTACGGGATCGGAGTTTAATGTGGGTTTGGGTGAAAAAAGTTATGTTTTATTAATATTTTTATGAGAACGTTTAGGAAGGACGATAAGATCTGCCTTGGGAAGTTTTTTCTTTCAATTTCCGTCACGATTTGTACACTCATTATTGGTGAGTCGATGGGGGCGATAGGGGCAGTGGTCGCATGCTATCGAGAGCGCGATGTTATCGTATCTCTTAGCGACTTTCATCGGGGCTTTTGATTGTCCCCGGCCTCCCCCTTTCTTGTAGTCGCCCGTGAAACGTGATTTCAATGACTGCCAGTCGTTATGATTTATTTCTGAACGAATTATTACAATATAAAACTTTTCCAAGTATTTGTTAAACAAATTTATGACTAATAGCTAAATGGTTGTCGTTTTACTTTGATATATATACTCAAACTTTTTAAATAGAAATATAATTTGAACTTTCACTTTTGTTGATGTACGTATTGTACAAAGAATTCTCATATCCATACAAATTCATATTATAAACCTCATTTAGTCGCACTGAAACCTATCTTAGAAGACTTAACTTAAAAACCCTACTTTTAAGAACAAACTTCAAATTCCTTGTAATAAATATACTTATACATGTACTTTTTGTACAAACCAAATTAATCTGGAAGTATGATATAAATTCCTTAAATGATCCCACCATTTCCTCTAAATTGTCTATCTATATAATAGGTAGTACACAGAGTACGCGTAGAGCATATTGTGTTGTCATATAGGGGGATTAATTCTGGATACGTGGCGGTGCTATCTGATCCCGTTTATTATTTACTGCATAGGGTTTTCAAATATATTTAGTTAGAAGCAAATATATTGTGAGTTTGCAATTTTTTAATTTGTTTTATGTTAAAAAATGCTTTACGCAATTCTCCAATTGATTAAATAGATTTTTAAATTAATATTTTAAATAAAAATTGAACCAAGAAAAATTGTTTCCGTTACTATTATATTTCGGAGGCTACTATAGAAACGATATAGTAAAAATTCAAAGAATTAACGTTAAATAAGTGCCATAAAATCGTATTAAACGCAATGCCTTGTTACCCTCAGGTAACAGGTGACTCAGATACCCTCTTGTTTTAAAGCGAATCTTTATCATCCTTATAGATTTATTTTGCTGAATTTAGTTGAAAATAAAGTTTTACTATAAAAAACCGTAGTTAATTTTCGCCTATAGTTTTTCTTAGGAATTTCGGAAAGTACAATAATTAATTATACATGTACATAGATCTTCAGTACAGTCGTCAAGAAATCTACACGCCAAATTTTGGCCCTCGGCAAATAGTTTCGGCAGGTCAAGTCAGTCACTCAATAGAATAATGTTTTTTTAATATAATGAATAATTATTTACTAAACAACTTATAGTAAGGAAGATAATGTGAAACAATATAAAGCTTTATGCTTGCCTAGAAAGTCATTTACATATTAATACCACTTCAACTCTTTATTACCTCGTGCATAGGTCAACGTTTCTTGCATTAGTATTTATATAAGCTTTACAATACACTACTGTTATTTTTTAAAACATCAATATATAAGGGAATATATTGAAAAAAATCCGTATAATTACAAATATATTTAGAAATCACAAGCACTGCGGTCATCTTAATGATTGGTTTAATTGTCAATTTTTCAGGATTTGAGTACATATAGCCTTTTTTACATTTAAAAAAAATAGATAAATTAAGTCTTAAACGGAGGACTTATGTCTAAAAGAGATTTCAAAATTGAAAGTGGGTGAAGGCATAACAAGACGACAATACAGTCAAATAAATACATATTAAGTAAAACATAAATATACATTGATAAGAAATTTATTATATACCTACATCGACAAACAGTAAGATAAAGACTTATTAAACACGTCGTTCACCGCTGACATTATCTACCCTAAATCAGCATGCATCGGGCGAATAGAAAAATGATGGTTGTCATTGCCCTTGTAATCAGACAACTGAGTCAAATATTGATTTTACACATTAAATTATAAATTTTAGCTAATATAGATACGTATACGTTAAATAAACAATGCAACTAAAGCTGTACTGACCGACATGTGGAAATGCTACACTCGTATACTCGTATTTGTTAATGTGTTTTCCGAAGCTTTGATATTCTATGACAGTTAAATCATATATGAGTTAGTATTATTTAGGTATGAATTTGAGGTATTAGTTCTAGTTAGTTTGTATGTACATTATTTTCACTTTATATAATAGTGCCTGAATGACTATAATATAAACACTAATTTTTATATATATATATATATATATATATATATATATATATATATATATATATATATATATATACAAAAATGCTTTAGAGATAGAGCCAAGCGCTTATTAAACACGTACTCTGTTAGTTATAATATCTACCCTCGATCTATATTGGGTGAAAAAATGCCTTTACCCTTACCAGACATTGGTTTTTGTGGATTTGCATACACAAACATGTATTTTAAACTATTACTTATAACTTAATAGTAATTTATCATTTTAGTGTAAAATAAAATTTCGGTACACTTCAGGTATACTGATAATATAATCATGTCAGACCACATACGATACGATTTTATTAAAGTTGAACTTTTTTTGAAGTTTTTATCTCTATATATGTATTAAACTTGGTAATAATTTCATTTTTAACTAATTGAAGACTTAAAGTAATTTACATTATTATAATGATTTCACTATCCCAAATTTGTGAAGGAGTTACGAAAAACTTTTGACTAGAAAAATTTGAATACATTTACCCTTATTGAGAACTAAAATAGTGTGCAAAGAAGATGCTGAACGACATCAAACAACGTTTTTTTGTAATCATCAAATTGATCTGTCCGCGCGCCATCTGGCCCATGAGTAAACCGCTTTCGGACTCCGTCAGGCGAGGAATTAATTCATATAAAACACATATCGTTTTGGGCCGATTTAGTATCATTCGATACAAACCTGTAGTTATATCTATATCTATGCGATTAAAATTATTTCTTAAATTTTCTTCTTTTATTACGTTTTATTTTGATCATTATTTTATATTTATATAATTTATTATTGGATTCCTTGTATACCAATTGTTTTTCTAACCACCCGATCACCAGAAGAATTTAAATTAAAAACGATTTTTTAAAATTTAAATGTTTTTCAGTTAGAAAAACATATCGATTGACATTAGAATAAATCTCCTCGTCTCGTATCTAGATGAAGCCATAAAGTTCAATGCTGGCATCAATTCAGATAAACATTAAATGGATTAGATTTGAGAGATTATATAGAACTACGAGTATGTGTGTCACAAGTGATAATATAAACAATTCATTAATTTTTTTATTTTAACACGTCTTTAAACATAAAAAGGAACACAGAAACAATCTAGTGTAAAGAAAATCTTTATATATTTTATTTGATATATTGCGTATTGAGCAGCGGAACTTAACGCCGTGCCTGGTCTGGTTATCAAGAGAAGGAAATAAACATAATTTGAAAATATTTTTACAAGTGTAGATAGAATCTGCAATTATTGTATTTACAGTGAGACGCTGTCCCTCTGTGTCATGATGGCCTCATTTATAAACGCAAATAAGGTTAATTATTTTTTAATAAATTAAGAGGTAATCTAACTATCGATATCTCATACACCTAATTGTAAATTTTGCTTTAATGAGACGAAAGTCTCGTAGCCCAAATGTAACATTAAAATTTATTGTGTGCAAAAAATGCTTTTAGTAAACATATTTTTTAGCTAAAGCTACAAAACATTTTCATATTCTAGCTGAAAATTGTTACTTTTTCCCGGCGTAAGCTTGGCGTCTGGCATAGGGCGTGTACACGTGCGCTCATCAACTAATGGTCCGTGCGCGGCATTTGAACCGAGCCTACACTCGGCACAAAACAACCGCCCGCCTGCCTGCCTCTACTCCTAGGCCTGCTTTCGGCGCAAAATTATAACGTGTAAAACACGGCCTCTCCTTGCATTCCGCGCACGGGATTTTTATGAATGGTGCGATTATTATTCGCATTTTAAACTCGAATGCGGCGCTATTCTCCCCGAGACGTATATAGCAATATTCGTAACGAGTTTTCTCAGCACTGCTACCTAATTTCAGGTCGAGGGCGGTACGTAGGCACCGTGTGTATCGCTATGCAGTAAAGTATCGTCGGAGTCCTCTCGCCGAAAGCCGAGTATCGCCGTGACTACGGATCGAACGCGATTGCAAATTTATTAGCGGACAATCGTCGCCGGTCCGCGAGTGCACGTACGCGCAGTTGTTTTTACTCTTCGTATATTTTTTTCTCGACGAGACTCAGCTCTCCCCTTTTGTTCTCAAGTGGACCAGCTGTCATTATACGCTATGTTACTGTTATTTTTTTCGACGTTTTTATAGAGTTTTACGTCGAGAGGGCGTTCCGTTCAGAAAAATGTTCGTTTTGCGTGCGTCCTGGAGAGTTTGCGTGGCCACAGCGTTTGACGTCGATATGAAATGAGTTATGTAATTTTATTTATTTCAAAGTCTAGTTATTGTATTATTGTTCGAGAGCTTTCTATTTGATACAGCAAATATAGCGTAGAGAGCTCTGAGCTAATATGCAAAAGTTAAACAATGTTAACATTACGAGTTTTGCGGGTATGTGGAGCGATCGGTCGACTTGTCGTCGAACCCTTGTAATAACTCGACCGAAATGTAACATGTGTCATTGCAGTTTTCAAGTGGCTTCTGTTTGATAATTTAAGCGAACCCTTTCAACTGCGGGACCCTCGAGAATGTAATCAATGAAAGATATAGTTTGCCTTGATTTGTATACGAAGCACTTGTACTAGTTCGTGAGTGGCACAGCCCGGTAAACTTTAAATAGTAGAGCCGTTAACGACCATGTATATAAATCATTAACTCGATTTAATATATGTTTGACTCAATAATAAGTAAATGAAAGAAATAAATTAAAAAGTATATTTATAATTGATTTCATTCAAGACGTCCCAATTTATTTAACTGACTTTAAAAAACAATACATAAATGTATTTTCAAAGAACAATGGTATATAAAAATTTACCGTTTATATCAAACAATCGTCTCAAGATGGTTGTTATAAGAAATATGTTTGCTATTATTGGCTGATAAATCTCTCCGAGAGGTCTTATAGGAGATCTCAACTTGCAATATTGCTACGGATACTAGGCGGCTTATTACAATGAAGCTTGAAAGTACAAGGGTATACTTGTGCATTATAACCTTTATATTTAATGCAAAAGATTCAATTGTTAACGAGTGCTTTACTCTATTGTAGTTGAATACTAACAATATCATTCGCTTGTTTGTGTATGCATTTTAATTGGAGTTAATTTTTTATAGACCATAGTTTTCATAACATTGGTTTTATAAATGTCAGACTTTAATGATTTTTCATTATTTTCTAAAATTACTTTAACTAATTAAGGTTTGCCAAGTTGTGTTGAAATTGATTTACAATCAATATATTTGAGTAGGTACTTGTTTAGTAATCATCTTTTATGTACCTAGTGGATTTTTGTGTTTATTTGTTATACAAATACAGAAGTAGTTATATTATAATTTAATGTCTTAGAATTGATTCTAGACGTACATTTCTTTAACTACCCTTTATCATACAATTTAATTAATCGTTTTCGCATTCCATGTTGCAACTCAAATTATGTTTAAAACTAGAAACCGTGAAAAATCTTGAATCTTGAGTGAGTTTATTAAACGTCTTGAAGATGAAAAAAAATCCAAAGTATGTGTATACTAAACTAAACAAAATTGTGATATATGTAATAATAATATTAGACTGCAGTATTGAATATATGTATACAGTTACAAACTAAAGATTGTCAACATATACCTAGAAATCGTTACGTGTATAAATAGTGCCATTTATGTGATGTACGAGTATTATTGGAGATGCTGCCTTAAGTCGTGGAATATTCCCGTGCATGTAGATGACATGTGACTCACGTTTTTCACGCGCGACTAACAACTAATTTATGTTAATTGTCCCATCGAGAACGCATAAATATGTACGGCACGTACTTACTTAAGTTTGCTCTCGACATGGCCAGATCGAGATGGACAATGTGTGGAAAATATTAAGTATCTCATACTTCCTTATAGGCTAGTCGCTTTAAGCATAAAGCTGTTTCAATTCCATGAACTTCGGTACTGCAACCAACTTAATGAAAGTTAAAAAAAAATATTTTTATCCTAAATATCATTCTGTATAGTTAAAATATGCCCCTTGTTACAATTGTATTATGAAAACAGACTATATTCCTTCATAATAAACTACTGGTATGATTTAATCGAATAAAACAAAGTTAATGCACTTGTACTGAAGGGGCTGAATCATAACAAAAATAAACATTACAATGAAGTCGATTCATTAATAACGTGTCAAATATTGGAATCGTGAATTAATGAAAAACAATAATTCTCAGGTTGTCACGCTACGTCACTCAGCGTCACGCGACGGACGTGACGCAATACGCTATCACGCGCCGCTCGTATTAGGGCTACGATTTTCCACATCTCAGACAGCGTAATGTCAGTAATACAATGGAACATTCTCGTCGAGTGGGAGCCTCTTATCGATCTACTGGGACGTCATCGGGCGATAGCAGCCGCGGCGACGCAAAAAGCGTGTCAGTGTGCCGGCTACAAAGCCTTTGTGGCGAGACCGGACGCCGCTCGCCGCCGCCACCACTTTTGTTTGCTGTTTAGTGTTCGTGCCTCTAAAAGTGCTGATTTTAGTGTCCGTAAAGTTTGTTAGCTTAGCGCTTCACTTAGGTACCCTAATAGCTGTAACGGTACTGTAATATTCTGTGTGTTACAGTTACGGCATACTTGTAGTATTTATGCTTGTATTGGACTCCCGATTTGTATTCTATAGTATGTTAATTTTTAAAGTATGTAATTATATTTTATGTTCAAGTATTAGGAGTACCATTTGTATTAATAAATAAAAAAAAACGTATGACGCTATTTCTAGCTGTTAGCTATAGTAATGAATTCAAACACGTTTCGTGGAAATTTACCTTTCTCTTAATGTATGTATTTCCATAGATTTTTTAAACTTATAGTTTGTATTTCCCCAGTCATGGAGCATTGCGGACGTAACGTAGTCTTTTAGTCGAAATGTCATCTATATTTTACTCAGCAATTCGAAATTTAATTATGTAGAAGCCACCGATGTATATGATTTATCTTATACATTATACAAACAATATAAAAAGTTATTTTTGTTATAAGTAAATGGCTAACGGATACGGAGCCAAAATATTGGAGGGTAAAGTCGGTGTCGAAAGCAAAGTTGCTCGAGGCGACGAAACTCCAAGATGTTTTCACTCAAAATAATAAGTTCAGAGTCAATTTTTTACGAAACTCGGTGTAATGGATTGTTGGGAGCTTCGATAACTTTCGGAAGTTGCTCTTCGATTTTATTTTGCTAAGGAATTTTTTAGCCAATTTCTCTCAAATCGAAGACGAAGTTAGAAATCATCCAGTCACCCTTCACTGGTTTACGTCACGAGGTTTTTATCCAAACGATTTAGTTTAATGTGATTCTGAGATTTTAGGCGATATCTACATATATTTCTTAGAAAACATTTTTAGTTATTGTGGAATAACACTTTAAAAATAGTAAAATACTCTGTTCTTAATAACTAAGAATCTATTTCCAAAATTTGACGCAAATGATATATAAATGACATGTAAAATTTTATAATTGGAAAACCATTAAAAATGTATACGCAATGTATTAACACACAATTTAATTATAATTAAAGCAAAATTACCCTCTATTTACATATATTAAAAGTTGTCAAGCCCACGAACATAATCAAATTATGCCAAAATCAGTTTATTAGTGAGTCGGTAACCCCAACAATTTCTGTTGGTGGCACATTGATGGCGCGTAAAACAAACACTAACACTCCATCCGTCAGGCAGCGCAGGGGTGCGAAAGTTAATAAAATTCATGTATCGGAAACTTATAGCCGTGAAATATTGTTTGAGGTAGGGGTACAACCCTAGCCGCCTTATAAAATTACACAAAGATTCCTTAGAGTTATAAAATTGGCGCTAAATAAACACTTCAACCAGTCTCGTCTTAGCTCTAAGTACTAATTCGCCTTTCATTATCCTACTCTCAGATCTGAGTTAGCCTCCTTCATTCTCTATTTTGTCAAATACAACTTCTTTGTTAGATTGAAAAATGAAATATTTCCTTTCTTTGATACTTATTAAATATACGGGTTAAATATAATATCCACTCTTTTAGCTATTTATATTTAAATTGTGATTAATTATATTTATTTACTTTTTTAAATGTTTTAGTATTAATACTATTAAAATTTTCAGCAGGAAGGAAACAGTGACCAAAGATTAACCGTGAGTCAGACTGGGCGGCACCGGTGGCATCAGCATTAAAATAAAAATAAGGATCCCCATAAATACCGCACACAAAGACAAGATATACGGTTATAGCGCTGGACCGTTCGTGCACGCCCGCTACTATCCTAGACATATTAAAAACAATTACTTTCTTACATAGTACTAATTTTATATGACAAATTGCAAGCTTCTGCCAAAATGTACTACGGTTACAAATACCAATTCCGATTTTCTTTAAGTTAAACTGGTAATAATTCTTTATCTACATTTAACTACCACCATTACATTTGATATCGAATGCTTTGTTTATTTCATATGTGAATAAATTTATAATAAAATATATGTAGTAAAGAATATTTTATCCAAAATCCATCATCATCTATAATTTATTACATGTTACACATTAACCCTGGAAGAAAATATTTTTCGAAGCCAACCTGATGTTGGTTGAAAATAACAAATAATGTCAATGAAAAGCCAAGTTTCTACCCTATCGGTCATCGTACGGTACTCCCCTAAAGGTCGCTCTGGCGCCGGGAGGGCACTGAAATAAATAAGAAAGGCTTCAATCGCCGTCAACCCAGCTCCACCCTTTTATAAGCAGGTGATAGATGAACCCTCCCTATATGACCTTACAAAATTAAATCTGGACTCTACTAGAACCATTAAAATCATTTTTTCTATCAAAACGTGTCATGTAAGCTTAAAATATATTATTTTTTTGTAGTTATTCCACTTTAGGACATCTCCCACGTTATATCGGAAAAGTCCATGACCAAGGTAAAATTTTCCATTTATCGCACACGGTAACACATCGGATGACCATGCGTTCTATCGTGTCGCGTAGTGTCAATGTACTAATTAAAATGTAATTTAAATCTGTATGTGAATTTAGAATTCATTTATAATCAATCAGATTAGTGTGTTTTGATTTGATTCTATATCGATATTATATTTTATTCAATTTAAAATACTAACATACCTGAGTATATGTGTATGTATATATTTTAATGGACAATATGAATAATTTTGAAAATTATTTTAATCTTTTTTATATATAAAAAATACTTTTTTTAAACTAGCGTTACTAGCGTTTTGCAAACCATGTCCTTTTTTGGCTTCACGTGTTTATTCTGCATAGCAATATAGATGGGAAATAGGTACTCAGTGTCACGACACTCCTTACTCCCCTTTCTGACGAATTCGAGACGTTATAGATGAAGACTATAATGAAACATATGAAATTTGAAATTTATGTATTAACTATAGATGTCAACCTATTCAAACGCTTATACACTAAAATGTACGCAAAATACAACAACTTAAGTCGTACAGCAATTGTAAAGAAATTTTAAATGCGTAATGGACATAAAATTTATACTACTTACATTATTAACCAAAAGTACATTTGTTCTTACCTTATCGATTATTTAATATTGATTCAATATACGATATACGTCTTAATCAAGTATATATTGATATACTTTTTAATATATTTTACACTTTTAATTTATTAAGTTTAAATCGATAAATAATTTTATTTAGGATTTTATTTAGGATTAAATCGATAAATAATAAAGTGAAAATATTCTAAACTACGAATAAAAAATAAACGACTTTACGTAACGCTCAAAAACATAAATTATCTTCTGAAAATATTATTAAAATAATATCGATATACAAAGAGGAAAATAAACTAAGCAGTAGTTTTTTTTATAAGTTGAATCGCATTGCCCCCATATAGTGGTCCGGAAGCTTGTACTTTGGCGACACGACTTGCCCATTTATCCCGCTGCCGCTGAAGGGTTAAAAGGTACTCGAGCGTATACGACAAAGTGTTTTAAAATTGAAAAATTTCATTTAGTGTAGGTATGTTAGTGAAATAAAATGAAATTAAATCTATAGAAATATAGAAAATTGAAAGTTATATATTTTACAATATTTAATTTCTTTTAAAATATATCAAGTAATCGTATATCTGGATGTGTAAATAATAATTTATTTCAACGTCATAATCAGATAATTTGACTTAAATCTTATAAGTGGAATACAAAGTTTTCATTGAAAAACAAGTGTTTCCTCCAATATACTCTAAATAAACTAAGAAAATAGGTGGCCAATTAAGTCAATTCTCCTCATTTTTTGGTAAACTTTGTTATTATTGCTAGACAACAATTCATAGCTAATGAATTGATCGCGTGTGGGGCGGCATTGCATTTGGATGCATTAGTAGTATTTCCTGGGTCACCCTTACGGATTTTTCTCGTTTTTAGTTTGGTTTTTTGCGTCATAAACAAAGTCTTATATAATTCTTAATATTCTTATATTATAACGTATTTTTATCGTTTATCTTATTTATCTATAATTTTAAACAAGTTATAATATCTATTAAATGAATTGATTAGAAAGCCAGTTTCCACATTCTTATTATGAAATCTCTTCACTCGTAAGTTAGCTTCATAAAGCAAACTTAAAGAACATTTAATGTAGTTATATATGACGTAAACAATGGGAGTAGGTATCTATACTCGTAATGTAAACTTTGCGTAACAATTTGTCATTAAGCCCAAAAATGTTTCTAAAATTCCCGAGACGCGTAGACCTTGCGATAGAAGGGTAGTGTTTCCTGTTCCTGCAGGGGGGCCGAGGGGGGGGGGGAAGCGGTCCTCTTTGTGTTGCGATAACCGGAACTGAGGGCTCTGAAGACGGAGGGTAATGTCAACTGTAAGGTATTTTTAAGTTTCTTCTCAGTGCTGATTACTTTTTGTAATGCGTTATAAAGGTTTTAATGTTCATTAGTGAAAGAATTTCTTTGATCTGATAATGTCTGTGACAGTAAGTTTGGCTTTCACTGAAATTATTTTGCAGCTTTCTAAATAAAATGTTAAATTTTAAAATAGACAGTAAAAACGCTATCGAATGTTGATGCAATTATTATTGTTTTTGAATTAGCAACATTTTACCTAAAGAAATACTTTAACTATTGAATTACGTATTCAAACATTACACATTGGCCTAACGGATTTCCATTTAAATAAAAATGATTTTCCTACTAACATTTGAACCTCGCAACGAACCAATCTAGTATTCGAGTCGTCTTTCAATATACATTTCTTACATATCACATATTCTTAGAAAGCAAGTAAAGTCAGGTGGTAAAGTTAAACTTCCTGTAGAAACTGCTATAAAGTAATGTACATTTCCAGAGTTCCAATACTTAGCATTAACGGAGACTCGGCCGGCCAACAATCACGACTAAATGGCTACTTTTAGTCGAACAATAATAATTTTTAGTTGCACCGAGCGTCGATAATGGCTACAATTTCCGACGATTAGTTGATGGCCAGCATTTTATGGACACTTGGAAAAATGGCTAATATCGACTTTGGGTATAGAACCAAGTAATGATTCGAATTGGATAGACACATCACTATACATATAAAATGAAAAGTGAATGTGTGAGAAAAAAGGTCACAAATTTGTATGCATACAAATTTTTGTTTAAAGTTGTGATTGTTCATTTATTTTATTTGTTTATAAGAATTAATATAAACATATAAAAATATCTCGTTATTATAATTATTTCTATATAATTGAATATAAAATTTAAAACAGTCTAAATGTTAATCATATTAATTTTAATATTTATAATAATTTCAATTGCCACAAGATTAAAATAGTCTGCAGTGAGTTGTTCTAAAAGGTCTAATTTAAGAAATGGTTGTAAACAATATATAATGATATTAAATTTCTATCATTACCTGAAGTGAACGCGAAAAAAGCGCCAGAACAAATTACGAAGATGTCGACGATACAATGTTGCTAATAATAAGTAAAATTATATATTTTCCTATATGTATTTTATATTTTCCTATATATTTATCGATTTGATAATGATGACTGTTATTATAGTTTTTATTTACTATATGTAAATAAACATATCAAATTTTAAATAAGGTAAAAAATTAAATGATCTCTAAAAGTCTATAATAATATAAAGTCTAAAATAATGTCTATAACAATAAATATATTTTAATATATTTGTTTATTAAAGAAAACGTGCAAGTTTTTCAATTGTAATTTTAATTGTTTTCAAAAAAACAAACACCGAATAAAATAAAACATCCCTGTCACAACATGAATTTGATAAATATTTACAATATTTCATTCACGGAGCCATTTTTGAGAACGCGCGTTAGACGAAATGGCGGCGGGCACCATGTTCACCGAAGCGATGTTGAAGTTTGGCGGGAAAATAAAAACACGTTTAACTTTGTGTTAATATTATATTGTGCCATTATTGCGCCATTTATTATGATCCCGGATGGGATGGGGTTGAGTTCGCGTTTAATGGACGTTTTGTTAGAAAAAAAAAAACAATTTCGGATTTATGCGTACCTTTGCCACAGTAATTTATCAAGAATATTTAATGTTATAATAAATTTGATTACTTTCGTATTCATTTACTTATGTATTGCATTATTTTTTAAATAATGTATATCTTTATTCAAAGGTATTAAAAAATCGTTCTATTTGCCTTATGTGTTTTAGTTAAATTAATTAAGATCGTAAACTGAGCCTTAATAAAGTAAATAGCGGTTCGTACGTTTTGTACTAAAATCATTAATTACCAACGCATTCTCCGCTTTCAGCTTATACATACACATGTGTATTGAATACCTATAGTACTTATTATATATCACAATTAAAATATATTGACTCTTAAAAGCTATTTAATGTTTCTTGGTATTTAAATTTATTTTTTTTATTTTACATTAATTTTTTTATCATTATATTATTAGTACTATTTCCATATTTATAACGTAAAATTATATAAGTAATATATATATATATATATATATATATATATATATATATATATATATATACATTACACGCTTTATATAAATGCTGGTGTATCTCGACGCATCAACGTACCCACGAGTAGAATAACTCAATAACTAATTAACTATTCATTTAACTCTTGTGTATGTTCAGCAGTTTGCAGTGGTTCAGGATTAAGAGGTTTAGGTATTTCAGCAGCATCAAGGTGAACAACAGAAAGATAAAACATATAAAAAACAATGACATAAAATTCAAAACTAGTTTTCGAGCTTCTCTTACATATGATGAACATTTACAATTACAATTTTATTATATGAATAATAATTTATCAGGAATTAGCAACTGTAACAGACATTTTATGTAATGTAATTATTTATGTAAGTCAATTTTAGTGAGAAATAAATACAACAAGAAAAATACTAAACCATCCAGATAACTCTACTTATTTGTACATAAATATGTTCATCATAAAACAATATTTAATTTTCAATCACGTATGTAGAGAGTCCATTGGTTTATGACTGTAACATAAAATATTAATGTGAATGATTTTCCAAACAGTTCGCCATGACACCTGAACTAGATCCCTTAGATAACCTAAATGTACCGTTCGGAAGTATCGTCCAGTGGCGACATTGACATGTCGAGATGGCTGGATGGTGCTCGCTGTCACTTGAACGTCTCGAGGGCCATTCCACATTCACTGCTAAGCACTTCTGGCGGCGTATATCTGGGTTGCTGTTGGCCACGTCATTAAACTTACTCTTGTTTGCAACTTTGTCACATATGTATTTGAAAAATCCTTATAGTTCTATTTTTTTATTGTTAATTAAACTATAGTTTGCTTAGACATCTGTAATATAATAAACCAGTACAAAAAGTGTTTATACTTTAAATATATTTCCTAAAAGTTAATTAGGCCAAAACACTAACAGCCAAAATACAATTGAGTAATTATTAAATTTTTTGCCTGTCTATTTGTTTATTTGTAATGCACACGCTAATCTCTGAAGTTAGGTAAAAAACGGCTTTCAATATTTTTTTTGTTTAGAAGCTTATTAACTATAGGCACTGTGTAGGTTCTAACTCATTATGGTGACGTGTCTCTATCATTTGGAACACTAAGAGCCCGACGAAGCAGTACGAGATATAGAAATGACGTTAAAGCAAAAGTAGTTCAGCGTTGTGGGCATTTTTGATTAACATAAACAAAAGAATATCTGGAATACCTGATGAAAGACCCTGGTAGTTCAACTAAATTATAATATATAAGAAATTGGCACTTTAATTATAAGAGTTTTCTTAGCTTATGAAATAATTGAATGATCAGAGTCTAAAAGTGGGCTGGTAAGAATCACGTTATATGGACAGTTTCCTACTAGTAAATACATACATACGTATATTCCAGATCTTGTACGTTGTTAAGTTGCAAATTGAGGAAGCGTCAATTGCTATTTCTAAGTCGGCCACGTAAGAGTACCTAGATAAAATTATTTCTGTTAGAATTTTACGTAAATTAAAAACATAAAATGTTTTTTACATATATTATTCAACAGTTTTTAAGGAGCATCTATATTATAATAAAACTATGTACATAGATTTATGTATATATAATACCTATATCGATTAGACTAAATTTCTTCAATTTAATTTTATTTAGAACAAAAATTCTTTTTCTGTTTAAAATTTAGATAAATCCAATTTTTGAATACGTAATCAATACAAGAATAATATGTCTTTAGAAGGGACAAATTGATCATTATTAATTTTGTAATTGGTTTTATATACTCAAAGCAATCAACGAAACTTGAATATTAATAGGTAAAACAAGGGCAGGAAGATAGCAATAATATTTTATAATAGTGTCATACCGTCTATGTATTATATGTAGTTATTTAATATACATGCACCTACTTATTTATTTTTATTAATTCAAAATTCAAAGCTTAAGCTCTGAATTTTGAAGTAGAAGCAAAGAAAAATATAATTAAACAATATATTTATGTATTTTGTTAAAAATACATATAAATACTCCATATATGGATAGGTTGGATTATATTAATGATTGTAGAACAAATGGATAAAAGCCTATCATCAGGAACTGTATGACGGCTGACCCGGCTAAGCTATCTAGGTAGCGATCTGAAGTTGCCGGGAAGAGTCCACCCTCCCCCAGCTACCTGCTGAGTCTTTAATTGAATAATCCCATTCATTAATCATAACACCCCGTCTGGAGGTGAGCTTAAATTATTTTCAGTCACAGTGACTTGATTCTACGCCTCATAGCTTCGAAGGCGACTTAGAAGACTTTTTTTATGTGGTGTATTTTGACAAAAAAATAATTAATGTGTAAATTTCGGTACTAAGTGTATTTATTTATATGAAAATTATTTTTATATGTGAATACGTACCGTACAAAACTTGAGGATATCCACGTTTTTTTGTACTTATCTATTATGAAATGTTTATTCATGTTTAGTGTTTATTTTTTAAGTAAGTCCCTAATTGAATTTATTTAAAGATTATACGCTATATTATAATAATTATCTTTAAGTAGCTTTTGATTTCTTTACTTTTTACATTATACTTACAAACAATATCTTTACCTAAATTTTAACGATTTATTCTGATTGTATCTCAATTGTGGACATGTCTAATAGTACCTACACATATAACAACTGAATATAAATAGTAGATAAAAACGAAATTTATACATCGTACATGTATTGTCTATGGTTGAAAGTGAATTTAAATAAGCATCATCAATATTTATATACTTCAAATCCATTTACAACATCAGATATAGCAAAAAGCAGTATATAACTCAATGAAATAAATAGTCCACTCTACATAGGCAGGAGCAGGACGCAAGGGCCGTACCTACATCAAAATCAAGACCCGGGGCACGTACCAGCTACCCGCAACCCACGCCTTACCTACGTTATTGTACACAGACAGGAAGCGTATTCCTTAACGCACACAAACAAACATTAAATATACTCACACACTGCATAGACCCTTTGTCTTAGCTAAGTGTCAACCAATAAAAACAAAGGATTCGAAAATGGAACAAAAAGAGTCGGCCAATCGCGCTGCGCGTCACGCATGTTGATGCGCAGCTATTGGCTTGAAAAAATCCGTTTAGCTCCGATGACTTTGGCTAGACGTTGAGATTGATCGGAGGAATTTATATTAGTTCCTTAAATGTATCTATTTATTAATCAGCTCCATTTGTAGCCACAATTGTTAATTTTATGTACATGATTACATATTGCATTTAGATTTTTATATAATTATTAACAAGATGTATATAAGATGGCTAATTTATTGCTCTCCTTGTTTACTCTACTTTAATAGATAATTTTTCTATTTAGTATAATTAAATATATAGAAAACTATTGTGCACAACTACTGTTTTTATTTCTGAGGAGAAAATAACTATATAAAATAATGAAGAGAAAAGGAGAAAATAATGAGGTTCTACTCGAGGAGACTTATAACCGCTAAAAAGTTATTTGTGAACTACCAAAAACAGTATAATAAGTGTTTAATAATTAGGAAACAAAATACAACATTTTACTTACGTGAGTAAAATTGAAAACGCATACATACGCACATTTTAGAATTATAATTAAATACATTTAACATAATAACATACAAGTCGTCAAAGTTATTTCATCATTGAAGCGGTTATCACATCTCGACATTTACGGAGACTTAGCAAGCATCAAGAATGAGGAGAATATCTCACGACGTGTGTTCACGTGTGAACGAAGGGAGTGAGGCGGAGGGGAGGAGCGTTCGGAGGGTCATTTATCATTCATATCATCTTCGCTCCACTTCGCTCGCCGCACCGCCGTAAATAAATAAGAACAGACTCATCTTTTACAGCCGTTTCCTCAACTTAAATTCGAAATAATGTCCTAAGTCGTACTCTACAAAGACCTTTATTCCTCGGAGAAATGCGTTTTGTATATGGCATTCTTAAATAAAATGCCGGTTGGTGAACTTGTGTAGGTAACCATGCATGTGTTTCAATATATATTTATATGTACATGCGTAAATACTACAGAATAGACACTTGGAGCAATATAATCGCTTGTTTCATATGATATTCCTTAGTTTCAAAGTCGGGACACGTGTTTGGTGAAAGTTGTGTGACCTACATTGCCATGATTTGCAAGTTAACCAAAATAGTACCTACTTCACAGACTTACCTCGAATATGAGTATGTTTATGTATTTTGAAATATTTATTACAAGTATACAAGGCATATTAGATAAAAATATTGTTCATCTAAAATATAAATATTTTATATTTCATTTATTACAATAATAAAATGACATAAATCATTTTCGATATTACAGCCAAATCCTTCTGTAGACTGTTGTAACACAGCAAACGTACAGAACAGGTATATTTAGGTAGAGACAAGACGTCCGAACAATTGCGAAACCTTTTATTATCTAAGCATATTAGGTGCTTAGATTCCAAATAATTCCGCTCGCTTCTCTCTAAGAAGATTAAGAACGATTGGATGTCCCAAGGAGGTACGGGACGAGTCTCAATATAATGGTGAGCCTGATACGGCTTAGAGAATGGCCCATCAATCTAAGTAGACCTTTGTATCGATCGCTTACTGGAAATAGACAAATGCAATTACCAAACGACACGGTAGATGATAGTAGTTTGCTCTAGTAATTGAAAGAATATACATATATGTATTTATAACTGTGACTAGGACTACGTTTGTTTGGTCCATCATAATTGCTCGGCTGCATCTCTGAGCTGACGAGTCGCCGGTACAAAAACTCCTAAATCCAGTTCATTAGGGCTCTATTCACGGCCCACCCCTGGATGGAGATACGCGGTGATTACTGCAACCGCTCCCGACGGCTCACGAATAAAGACTGCATCATAATTTCACCAGATACACCCTCGCTACAAATTGAAATGAATAACGACCTTAATAACCTGTCTTAAAGTTCAAATTTGTTATAATTTTACTCGTGTCACTTGCACAATGACATGTAAAAATAATGAACAAACTTACGCTTTCAACGAGGTAAGTTAAGTCTTGAGTTGAGGGTGGAAAGCTGACATTTGGTTGTATGTTGACAGTGGAGATGTTTTGTAAATTAATAGGAGGAAAAGTTTCGCGGGACGTCGCACCGGCAAGGTTGTCGCAGTTGTGATTCAATTTGGACGCTAATTTAATGACGTTGTCGCAGAGGCAAACAAATTGATATTCATATGGGACCACCGGCAGTTTATCTTATTTATACTTTTTACATTTGATCTCAATTCCGCTGCCTCATTAGCTGAAAATATTGTTAGCGTTTTCATTCGTCTCTGAGAAAAAAAATATAATTTTCTTTATGTTACTAGATCATATTATTAAGTATGTATGTATTTTGACATGTAATGTTAATTTCTTAAACCTAAATTTTTTTCTTTCCAAAATTATATACATAATTGTTAATAAATTTAACATGTTTAGATATATATATATATATATATATATATATATATATATATATATATATATATATATATATATATATATATATAATTACAGATCGATTCCTATTAATTAAAATAATGAACACGTCAATAATATTGAAAATCACTGACTTGTTACCTTTTTAACGAATCCAAATACCTCTTACTTTTATTGCAAATTAAAATTTTACGTATGTACAAAAGTAAATAAAGTATTCTTTTTGATTCTATATAATTTGTCGATTATTATCAAGATTTTGATGTATTATTATTTTTATTAATTATGGGCCAATTGCCTATTTACCAATACTAGATGTCCTGTTGACGCGTAGATAATGTGTTGCCTAGTGAAACGCTCGGTTGAGGGTGTTATATTTATTTTGTTAATTTTATATTTTAAGTACATTTTATGTCTTATTTGAAAAAAATTGCGTTCTACACTCAATCTGTATGTAAATTATGACTGTGCCAACATCAAACTCCTCTAAAAAAGGGAACAAAGATTTTGCTTAACATATTAATATATAAAGGCAATATAACATTTACATGGTTTTATTAATGATAAGATTTCCTGTCACACATAGCATTCAAGAATCTATTGCAGTAATAGTCATCATACGTAACATATTTCATTGAATCTTGTGACTGGGCACGCAATAAGTGCCTAGTTGAGAGCGTCATCCTGGAAGACGGCAATATTCGCGCACCCCGGAATGGTTCCCAGCGTCAACAAGATAATCGTCCGTCGGCTGCGTCTTCGCATTGTTGGTGTCGTTACACCCTCGTTATTCAATTCAACAATTGCTCCTTGTTTCGTCGTATCGAGGCTAATACGCTTTCTTTGATACGTAGAGTTGTTTCTAACTTGTACTGATCGCATTTCATTGAATAATACTTTTTCAAACTGCTTTCGATATTTATTACACTATTAAAATATTATTTAATTTAAATTTTAAAACATTAATTAAGTTTAAAAATAAATTACATGTTTTAAACATAAGTAAAATTTAGAAATATAACATTATTGCTGTTTAGTTGTTAATTTTTAATTTATAAACAATACCAACATAATTTAAAAAATCATTTGAAAAATCATGATATAACGTTAGTTGTTTGAGTAGGAAAAATATGGGAGTTTTTAAATTTAATTTCAAATATAGTCATATTTTTAAGTAAACTTTTAAGTTTAACCTTTTAAGTAAACTTTTAAGTTTAGAAATTTGAGTTCAGTTTTTAGGGTGAATCCCTATTTTTATCTTAATAATTATGGTTCACCCATAAAAATAGTTCATTACTTACTTTATTTTCATGTAAATACTATATGAAAATCTAATGGAGTAAAAAAATGATAATTACCACACAAAATGAGCAATACGTTATGTATATTCAGTTTTATTATATAATAAAACCTCAATATCATGAAAACACTACAAGTACGCATATTCATAAAACTTGTGTGCACTCAGTAAGTATTTAGAAGGTTGAGCAGAGCTGTAAGGTGGAGATAAACTTGGCCCAAGTAATCCTCTTTGTGTAAAAATGTCCCCTGTCGCCCCCCACGGCCGCTACTTTATTAAAAAGCGCGTAATCCTCAATAGTGGACTGGGTAACGCGATTATACTAAATAACTCAATACGAACGATATGAAATTGAATTTAAATCCGTTCATACCCTTGTATCTATTCTACACATCTGTTGGTGATGCAGGGTTAATTGGAATAGCATCACCCATTGTACTTCAGGTAAATAATAGGTATATCTAGTTCGAAGTTGTCAAATATTGTAAAATTATATCTATATCATACTTTTATGAAAAAAAACAATTAAGTTATCCATTAAAAGTGACGGCATAAAATCATTCATATATATTTTATTCCAATATATTTAATGGCAAATGATTTTTTAATCAATTATTATAAATGTACAGAAAATAAGTGTAAGTATTGAAAAAGTTACAGTAGATAAAAAACGCTCACTTTACTAACGTCTAACTAACTAACTTATCTTATTTAATTGATCAATACGGTTTTTTTTTATTTTTTTTATTTTATAACAATATACTTACTACATCGTACTCATAACTCAAAATTTACTAGTTATTGCGCGATCTCTAATAGATGCTCCCGTAAAATCTGCTTAAACATGAAATTAATTTCCGAAAACGCTAATTCCAATAAGGTAAGGTACATCTAACGCAAACACTGTATCTTGACACCCCGACACGACAGCAGGAAGCGGGGAGAGGTGGTATACTTCATTACTCGCATATAGGGTTTCCAACATTTGAGGACATCTAAATGTAAATAATGCCCTGTATTATCATTATTAGCATACATTACTATAGAACCGTTTATCTATTTTTGTAATATAATAAAATATAATCATATCTAAATAAATAAAAAGTGACTTGGCACGAGGTTGCCTCTTTACATATTGATTCCGTCTCATAAAAATCGACATTTAGTCATATTTTCAAAATTGAATTAAAGCAATAGTATATGCAAATCAAAATACACTTATATTATTGACCGACTTTTTGTCATCGTTTTGTACAGTTAATAAATATGTATGTCGTACACGAGTCTCCTTAATTAAATTGAAATATATAAATCACAAGTATTTAACAAAAATCGCTAGATGCAGCCTGCATTACTCGTTCACATTATTTTTGAGTTGTATATAGACTAATTAGAATTTTAAGGGTTATATAATTTTAGGCTAACTTTACTTTTTCAGATATATCATATTAAAATCCATTTGATTTTCTAGTTATTGTTCAACCCTATCCGTAGATCAAACAATCGCCGCCGCCATCTTGCCGGAAGAGACGTCACTGACGTTCACTTTGATCCTACAAAAATAACTCTAATTCTGCCATGAAGCCTTATGTCTTATCATTATTGTATTCTTTTATTAATATTTTTGAAAATATAAAAGTATTACAAATTACAAGAGAATTAGTTATAACTTATATATTTTTTGGTTAGATGTTTAACAGTAACGGCATACATTAAAGTCGGAACAAATCTCTTTTCGTTTCTATTTACTTGTCTTGGCAACAAAACAGTTGGTTAAATAACCATAATTTTCAGTTTATAACTTTTTTTAGGATACTAATCTTTAGTAGTGTGTGCGTTCTCTATAGACATATCTCTCTTTAGGAGCTGGTTAACAATTTGGGGGAAATTATCACCCTTTTTCTCTCTCCCACATGGAGATAGATAGGCTTCGACTGCTGATCCTGAACGGTCATAGATGCTGCGTCAGAAAGGCTTCTCAGCACTTGGATATTTCGCAAATCGAGTTGGCACAGTTGCAAGGGCTCTAGAGCAGACCAGATTTCGATAGAATTTCTCATAGACTAAGAAATGCTTAGCACAAGGGCAGATTATACCCTTCGGTCTTCCGTATTGTCTAACGTACCGTGTTTAGCCTTTCCTGAATCTGGCTTGTTTGACGGACTGAAACTCGTCAAATCTATGTATAAGACGATACATGTATAAATCGCATAAGTGTAAAATAGCTCGATAGTTCTTCAAAAAGATTTTTTGTAATTATGTGTTGTAATGTGTATATATAATTTCATAGTTAGCGTACATAACGTTACTCTACTATTTTCCACAATCCAAAACTGATAAACAAAATAACAACTTCAAATTGTTCTTAATTAGCTACATTATACATAACATACAAGAAAGTTCCCAGATTTAACTACTTTACTATTTGTGGGAATCGTATACGAAATTGAACATAGCGAGAAGCGAACCCGCACCTCTTGGAAACCGCCTTCCATACGTTATATTCACCCAGGTTTAAATCCATTCACATTTGTTTCTTATTAATTTACCTATAAGCTATTTTAAATATAACTTAGAATAAGTTGTTAGCAAATTTTCATAGGTCTGTTTTTTTAATATTTTTGTTATTGTGTGCTTAAACAAAATACCTTTTAAAAACACATTACATAAAATGATAAATAAATAAAAATATATAGTTATTACTATATTAACATCATAGTTAAAATCAAAAATAAATGGAATTTTTTAACGCCCCCTATAATAGAACAACAATACACTCGAATCAGCACAAATGTATTTAGATTTCGTAATAAACGGTAGTCAAAGCTCCCTGCATATCGAATTACTTTAATAAATCTGACATAACGTTTTCCATAGAATTGTAGAGTTATTAGATTATATAAATAAATATATATTTTTTATTTATTTTATAATTTTATAGGTAAGGATATATAATTTTGAAATGATGTTCTTATTGTAGCTATCAACCTTTTTGATAATTGGAAAATAATTATTTTAAATGACTACCTATATTATTAAATAATAAAATACAAAAATTATCATTATTTTATTAAAAATTGAATCCTTGTTGATACAGTAAATTAAACTTTTTGACAAAGTTTATGTCAAACGCCTAGTACTTGTGTAGTATTTATAGTTTTAATTTAATGAATTTCTTATACATTATTATAAGAAATATTGATTTTCTGCACTTCTTTTCTATATAAATTGTTACCGTGCTGAATTTCATACTCCTGCTTCCGCAACTCCGACTATGTTATTTTCTTAAAAATAGGTCAATAGATTTTTCTTCGCGTATTAATATATAGATAACACGAATTATTCTTAATTGTTCAATAACGTAATATTTTTTTAGCCTCACAGTTTCATCCCACATACTAGGATAGACAGGAAGTACCTAGTGTCAAGACACCCACACACGACTCAAGTACTCCGATTTCAGCCGAATTCGAGACATTGCATGTCTAGTGGTGGAGTTTTGTCTTATAAAAGCGAGGAAATCAATATTATTTAAAGATAATCAATCTCCTGAGAGGGCATCGAACCCACAACCAATCGCGTTTGTAGCCAGACGCAGTCCCATTATGCCACGACCGGCCTCTAACATGTTTTTAGTTTGTTAATACAGAAGAAAATAAATATAAAAATTGAAATTCATATGTCCTCTATTCTATTATGGAATGATACCCTTGTTCCCATAAATCGTCTAAACAACAAAACACATCACACTAAATCATGTTACTATTCAAAACAGCGACTTCTTACTGCGAAAAAAAACTCGATAAAAAGTGTGTCATCTCCCTTCTGAAGACAATGGACAATCCTTAATTGACGGTGAAAAGGTTCGAAGCAACAAAGGCGTTAGATGTCATGCCGTATCAAGGAATTAAAAGTGTATTATATACATGATGAAAGGATTACACAGGTGTCCTGGAATGAGCAACACACGTTGGGAGTTTACTTCGTGGCCAAAAAATAAAAAACTAAAAGTACTTTCAGGGCAAAAAGTTTGTAAAAATATACAACATATGTATATGTATACTCTAATATTTATTATAAATTATTATTTTCCTTATTAATTATATTTATAATAATTATTATTTTAATTATTTATATTAAAAGTAATTATTTTCCTAGTCATATTTACTGGTAAAAAGTGAACGATTTAAAAAAAAATCAATAATCATCCCATCCAAGTAGAAATATTTAAATATTGTTAAATATAATAATATACAACTACGATAAAACTATAACAAAATGTTCAAGTAAAGAAGGCTTTAATTTACTTTTATTTTGACAAACTGTAGTGAGTTATTTAGGAGTGTCAAAGTTTGAGAACTTTGATGCCAACCGAGGTTACTTAGATGTGTGTAATTATTGACGTACACGTACTATTAACCTCTATAAGGGAACTCCGCGAGTGTCATTTGCGATGCACTTTGTCTCGTCTCACGTTACCTGTCACAGGCAGCCATTAGTTGACCTCCCACGTTTGTAACTCACCCTATGAAACTTACCCTCCATGTCTTGGCTTAAGACAAACATACAAAACAACATGACATTTTTTTTATGAACCATATGCTTATGAACACAAAATCTAATTTCGTATAGAAGTCTCTATAGCATTTGTATCTATAAATATGCTAGCGGTTGCCTTGTGACCCAAAACTTGTCATTTCCTCCGTGATTACTCGTCTCAGAATACGTTCGGTATAGTTGTCACGGAACATCGGTTATTATTGGTGAATGTCGATTTAGGTTATTTTCACATTGTGTCGAAGTTGACTCTTAATTTTATACATATATCAGCCATAATTTTTATACTAAATAGTCCAACGTAAATATTCGTAAATTATGAACAACTAATTAAGTATAAAACACGCTTATTTTAACTAAATCATATTTTCACGATACTAGCCATCATTGCAAGTACTTTAGGTTATTGCTATAACTATTTCGTTTGTCCTTGAATCTTGACACGTTTGCAAATTTTTAAGCAAATCGAATGACATGAAAAAGACAGACGGTGTAAGATTTTCCTACGTAGATTCATTAATCGGTAGATGGATATAGTTTAACTTCTTAAAGAGGGTAAAAAATGCTTCGTAGTTTTTTTAATATGATAATAAACTATGTATGTATGACGGAATCATCATAATATAATAAGTTGTACAAATTACATTTTCACCTCACTCAGCTCTGTTAAATTGGTTAAATCGTACATAATCGTTGCGAAAGTATCGGCCAAAATATCACGAATCTTTGTGCGACAATTCTTATGGTGTGCAATAAACGATTTTTGGCCGCCGCAGGAAATGACAATTATTTTTCGGCCCATACCAAGGACTGAGAGAATGAATCCTCTTTCACACGCACAAAATACCTTGAAGGAGCTCTTTGTAAGCGTGTACACGACACAGCAGGACAAAAAAACGTCCATTCACAAAAATAGGTTAGTCGCGAAATTCATGCGATCTCAATGGCGGCGGGGTGGCTCAAGCATTTCGAATAATTACACATAATTTAAAATCGATTTGCAATAATTAAATATAGAAAAGCATATATTGATAGTTTAATAATCTAATAGAATAACTTGATACACCTACCGGCCACAATTAATAACTATTAAAATTACGTTGTAAAGTTTTTTCAAAGTATAAAGTGTGATAATTGAAGCTCTAAATTCTATTAATACCAGCTATAAAATATACTACCATCAAAGTTTATTCAAAGAATAATCATTGGGATTATTATATCGGACTCTGTCAAATTACTATCATTATGGATTGAGAATTACTGTTAATATCCTTATTGAATCAGTAAGTGATTAGATGGTGTACATAATATACGAATAATAGATCTAACTATAACATTTCAAAACCAGCCGGTATTAAATTTGAAAAAAAAACCGAGAGAAGGAACAATGCCACGCTGTCTGCCGGTGGACAGGTATATGACGGGGCACATTTTATTGGTTTTCCGAAACATTCCCTTGCCATATTAATAAATGAGTGGCGGGGAAAAAAACTCGTAGCATCCATTTGTCAGGAGTCCAGTGATTTATGGGTAAGGACTTTTGAGATTCCTAGAAGAATAGTGTTTTGTTCTATTTGCTTACCTGTCGCAGTGATTTAGGGCCGGAATACTTTCAGTCTCATATTTAAATACCTAGCTCTACTTTTAGGGAATGTAACGTTTTCTATTACTTTTAGAAAATTGAAATATACTTTGCAAGATACTATGCATACTACACTTTCATAAAATATACATTTGTAAGAAAAATATTGAAATAATTTACAGTAAACTAAAAAATAAGTAAATATAATAAAAAAATAAAGTAAATAATTACATGAGAGATAGATATCTAAGATACAAACTAGTAATTTCTTTCTTCATGAACTGGACAGTTCATGGAGTGTTCAAATTACGATATCGCCCCGTCACCGCGATACGATCGATACGTCGTCGGTATCACACCGCGATCGCGCCGCGAAATGTGCTGACCTCATGTAGGTGTTACTTATCATACGATATGAGAATAGTCTTTATGATACTTTTACTTTATTGAACATTATTTTCGTTAAAAAATTATATAAAAAAAATTAAAGATTACCTAAATAATACAACTTTATTATAATTAAAGGAAATTCGTCAATATCTACATTAATCGTAACGGTTCAACTTTCTCAAAATCCTGTGATAAATCTAAATCCACCCGGTGTACAATAATTCTCGAAAACTTGATCAGGGTTTATCCTCTCACGCAATACATCGGGAGCAACAGTCCCCGGAAGCCTATTGTTCCACGAAACTCCGAAAATATCGAAACGCGCCAAATCTCTCGTTTAATCGAAAAACGTTTCAAATTTTGTTCAAACAAAAAATAGTTGGCTAATCCGCGGCCTCTTTGACTCCCAAATAGGACAAGGATAGAAACATGTTTGTTTCAAAGGAATATATTTAAAAAAGCTTTGGATTATTGATTTCTGCGAAAAGTCGTTGAGCCGTATGGATAATGTTCCCTAGCGAGAACGAATTACTCGCTGAGGGATAAACTCACCTCTAATTTCGACAGAAAATTTAAGCTTGATCAGTAAAGCGAGATAAAGTTACCTGCTTCCAAAATATTACTTAGCTACATATTGTATTGCATATCCACATGTGCCCTCATTAATTGCTATATACCATTAGTTTGCTTTCATTAATATACACGCGAGTTTAAACTGCACAATTAATGATCTGGCGGCAAAAAAGAGGAAAATTAACATGAGATCTTTAATAAAATAAGATGGAGCGTGATCGATCAAAATAATAATTAATAATAGATCGGCTTCGAGTGCCGACTGTGATGGATCCCTGCACTTAGTCATCGCGTTTAATTAAAAATGGCGGCGTAAATTAACGGTTACATTTCGAATTCCAAAGTTCTCATCATTAAAACGTTGCTCACGTATTTGTATTTATATGTCAAGTCCATTGTTGCTTAATTGTAAAATACCGACTGAGACTATTGGACAGAGGTGGCAATAGTTCTTTAATCATTAATCAAAAAATTACTCCCTAAGGTATATATGAAGGAAACCATGTCTAAGGTAACCACAAGAACTTACAAATTTCGTAATATTTTCAAAATAAATTTGACGCTGTTTTACTCGTTCATTTACCTTACGATTTTATATTTCTGATGGTTTACAAATATTATAGGTTCGCTGAAACTTATGTAAAGTTATTAGCCTTTAAAAAGAATAATGAAATTTATGACGTCCTTTGCACATCTTTACAGGATGCCTTAATCTTTAACTACATAATAACGTCTATCTTTCGTCTTGCTCCAGATAACCTATGACAAATTTAAATATTATAACGATTTTGATTATACAAGTGGTTATATAGTCACATATATATTTTAAAATATTTTTTCTCATAATTTATATATAATAGTATAATAATAATATTTTTTATTAAATACTTAAAAATGCAGTGTTATTATTAAGAATGAAATAAAATATTTTTCTCTGTCGATTGGTGATCAAAAACAATCAAAAGTACGTTATATAATTGGATTATCCCAATATAAGTTTAATTGCAGAGCGCATGCGTGATGGATGCGCTGCGGGGTGCTCTCTCTGCGCCCGCGCCGATTCTACAAATCATAGGCTGGCTATGCCTGCATATTTTTATACAATTTTATTATCAAAAACTTATTTAATTTCTCTTGAAAATAAGAGAAATAATAATAAGAGAAAGTAAAAAAATATACTTAGTTCAAGCTAAAACATATACAACTTTAGCTAATAAAAATAATGTTTCATTAAATTTAGTTACGTTTATAGGATATCATACATGCATATAAATATTTATATATTTTCATAATACTAATATACCTAATATATTAATATTTATACTTAATCCAGCACAGAAAATAGGAGTAAAAGTATAGAAAAATGGTAATATCCATAAAATGAAAGTGCAGCAAGTCAATCTGCAAAGCGGCGGGAGGTGAGTTGGATCGAACTAATGATAAGGCCGATCGACGGATTATTACATTAAACTCGACGTTATATCATCAAGCGCGCCGCCGCTGGCCGCTTCACACCTCTGGCGAAATTTAATCTTATACATGTCTTATTGGAATCCAGTGTTTATTTGTTTTTATAATGATCCACGGTCAGATAAGAAATTCGCCGTATGTAAGTATACGTTGAGTGTAAGGCTTAAGAAATGATGAATTATTGATGTAAAATATTGTAGTCTTAGAGAATTTCACCGTCATACTTTGAATCCATGTTATTATGAGTTAGAGCGGTGTTACAAATGTAACTAGAGAATAGTAGCTGATTAGCGGGCGCACTGGCTCTGAATGACCGAGCGGAGGGCGCCGCGGCCGCTGGCGAGGCCGCAAAGACTTACGCACGGCATCCGCAGACAATCCCGAATATCGATCCCCGCGACCCTTCGAACAGCGCCGAGGCTAGCACAATGCCGCGGCTCTTTATTATAGCATCTCATATTGTTGTCATTGTTATTATTATGATTCTTTACCGCTTTCCATTGTCGGTCGGCGTTGTGGCGGTACTTTTTCACGGTCTGCGTTTAGTCTGGGCATCGAGAGCGCGACGTTCGCACGTTTAGTCGCGGAAAATGTGTTTTCTTCGCGGAAATTTTGTAGTTTTATAGTTTTTCACACGCTATAGTATGCGCGCGCATTATCGAGTGACAGAGATGTGCACGAGGTGTGTTCCGGAGATTGTCTGTCAGCTGACTGAACTGTATGTACTGTGTATGTGTATATACAACTGTGCAAATATAGTATAAGTATATCTTCATATATATTGTATAAAAGATTACTATCACTGTAAACATTTGTTTGATTGTGAGATGAAATTATATACGAGTATAGTATAAACTTTATAATACTTAATATCTCTATTCTATCATTTTTATGTATGTTTTGTTATTTGTTAAGTATTTATAGAAATCATTGCTGACTTAACTGAAGTTATATTTCATGTATGTTCGAATACAGTTATAATGCTAATTGTTAACAACTGAGTAATATGTTATAGTCTAGTTAATTGAATGAAACACGATTGCTCTTCGTAGATAGTAAATTAATTTGGTAAATTTTATAAAAGCAATATTTCTATGAACTCTTACAACTATGTGTCACAAATATGTATAATATATAAATGTATTGTGTAAATTAAATTTCAAATATGGATATGAAGTCAATCTTAATAAACATATCGCACCCTTTTAAACTAAACTAACTCTTTTAGATTGGACAAGGCCAGTCATATCATTCCCATCGAATAGTTAAAATATGGCTCATTCTTTAATAATTCTTTTACCGTTTTCCAATAAATAAGAATGTTGGATTAGGCTACTACAATTGTGTGTGCGATAAAGAAGATGTGCGCCTTGTTAAAATACAAATACTAAGTGAGCGTAAATTTTTCTTAAATCAATAACTGTACAAGAAGACATATAGAATTAGGCAAATATAGTTGACTAAGCAAAATTTCTAAGAATGTTATACAGACGCATGGCTTGCTAAACCAAAAGCATCATTTTATCTTGTTGTATTTAATGATATTCAAAATAATATATGGTCTAAAAATATTTTCATTATTATTCTTAAGAAATGCAAAAAAAAGTATGATATTAATGCAGTAGCTAAATTGATCGTTATGTGTGTTGTATTGTTGATGTAATCTTCTATAGACAATATAATATTTATTCGTTTAATTCCTGTAGGCATACTCTATTTTAAAAATTAAAACTTCTAAGAAATAGATTAAATGTTCTCAGTATTTTTATTGACCTTGCTATATACTATACCCTGAAATGGCTAGTTTTGTGATATTAATTTGCGTAGTTATAAATTTTGAGGTAAACAAAATGTATCAAAATTGTGAGCAAATAAGTAATAATATTAAATATTTTATCAATAACTGGAAGAAGTATGTTACCTTCCCCTTGCATTTTGGCATTTTAAATAAGTCCAACATCGAATAAGTACTCGAAACAACTAAAAATTTATTTGTTAACTCAAATAAATGCCAGTATCCTATTAATGTATTATCCAAGTATTACCCGAATTCCTTTTCAATATAACACATAGGTAGGTACGACAGTCGCACGGTACTATTTAATTTGCGGCCTTCCAAGATAGCCCTGATGAGTCGGAGACAGCGACCGGAAGGCCCCCACACCTATACCACCCTCCACCCTGGACACAGATAATGTATGTAGGCAGTAGGCCTATTCAAGTGTGACGGACAGAGTATTAAAATGAAGATTGCAAACGTTTTTATACTCTAAAATTTATATCTTGGCTGCAGATTTTACTCTCGGATTTTTGAAATAAAACGATATTTTGATAGATTAGATTTGAAGTAGTCTTAGGTTCTCCGTGGTTTTTTTATTTGTTGAAATCTTTGTATAAATTCTATGATTTCATTGATAAATAAAGTTAGATTCTAAAAAAATATTTTAAATTATGAAAAGTTTAATGCTAATCTAAATATGTTCAAATACACATGTTGGATTCACGCATGTTGCATTAATGACGTAAACAATATTTCTCAAATAAATGCATAGTATATTATGTTATTACTTCTAGTAAATTCTCAATTCTATATAAGATGCAAGGGGAGACACCCTACTAGATGATAGCTCTTAGGTGCGGTCTTGTTTGTGTCCAGCTCGGAGCCCAATATTGGCCTTTCATTATCATGCACCGCTGCGAGTCCGTCTTGAGATGGACGGTGCAATATATTATACGGATTGCGATGTTAGAGAATATGTGATTTTCTCTTATCGCCAGCGCTATCTACATATATATATTTCCACGTTATAAAAACACTACGCAAATTGTTTATTACGAAAGTTGTACAACTTTTAAAACATTATTGAAAAAACTTGCACAACTGAAAACATTGTACAACTCTTATTTGAAATACGTTTTTATAATTATTTTCATTCCAAATTTAATACTAAAAAAGCAAACCATTAGTTATAAAAAACATCAACACAAGTTAGATAAATGTATAAATTTATTGTGTTTAAAAACATTTCGTGATGGAAATCTAAATTAAAATATTGCTCATTAATTTCCCACACCATTTCTAGGATCTACAAAAATAAAATCAACAGATTAATAATTGCAAACGAAACTGACGATTCCCAACAATGCTCGGCGGCCATATTGCGGCGCGTTTCAGTGTTGCCAGGCGTAATAATTATTAATTTGCAGCGACACTCGCGCGCTGTCATTAGCGACACCTCGCACCAATTAGGACGCGCCGAGTGTTTTGCTAGCTTTTTATTTAGCCAGCAATTATTGAATGACTCGATGCGTTGTCACTAGTGGTTTTCAGTTGTGCCGAGGTGTTGATTTTTCATTTTTAACTGTAACTCCATCACTCTCAAATTGAATGGGAATGATTAATACGCGAGAATTGAAATGATTCAAATTTTAATGCCAATGTAGAGCTGTAATGGAGTCACGAATGTGATACCCTTAATGTTAATATTAAGTAATGAGGGAGATATATGTAAGCTAAGTAAGTACCTAGACGATTTCTGTGTTGGTTTTTTATACAAATATTTATTTATATAAGTAGTTTTATTATAGTTTAATGTCTTAGAATTAATTGGTCTTGTTTGTTATAATTTTTAATCATATTTAATTCATAATTAGGATGTTTTTTAATTTTAAAATATTATAATGCATAAATGTAATTTTAATAAAAAATAGATATAAGTTTAATAACATTGTAAATTATAAAAATATGTATTTTTATGTTGTTAATAAAGATTTTTCAAAGTCCATCTTTTTTTTATTACCTAATAATGGCCGGTTTAAAGGTTTACACTCATTAAGCTAACTAAGTCTATGCTAATGAGACGGCAATTAGACAAATACTTAGCTATTGTATTTCAATTCTCATATAGATATTTTTAATGTTTTGTTAATAGTAAAACGACTACTTCTGTTTTATTGCACTTATAATAAAATAATATGTAAACACTTTTTTTTGTTACTATTTTTCTAATGACCATAAATAGTCATAAAAAAACTACCTTATATAAATTGATATGTTAAACAGTTTTCTTAAAACAAGTTTTTTAACAGATAATCTATATTGTAATAATTATTAATACAGTAAAATGATAAAATATAAATAATAAAATGCTAATAAAATGATAAAAAATGAAATACTATGATTAATTTGGGAATTATTTAAAATCACGCTATATTTTTATAATTATGAGATTAACAAAAATAATAAGACTTATTAGACTGGTAACCAACAAGACTTTAGTGACATCGGAAATTACACAGCGAAGTGCCTATAGGTACTTGCTTATAAAGTTTAATAGCCAGCGAATATTGTTAACTTTACTAATTATTTATTAAAATAATTATTAAATTAAGTAAAATAATATTGCATACTTTTCGGCGTCTTTAAGTGGAGTTGGCAAAGAAATTTTAGTATTAAGAAGCACCGCCCGATAGTTTTTGAACTAAGTGGTGTCCTTTACAACTTATGTTCCGCAATATAAACAGTATTTAATGAAATGTAACAAAATTTTCCAATTTTCATTTTAGTGAAGACACTGATTACTAAGTGGAATTCAGTCTCGCCGCCAGTCAACGTTACAAGTTACACAAAAATAGAGAAAGGAAACAAAACAGTTGAAAGTATAATGAAAAAAATTAAAACTTAAAAAACATTAAACTATAAATATTAAAAAATATTATAAATTTTACTTTTATTAAGACTATAGATTACTCAACTTTAAAAAACTGCTTACAATCTTATCTAGATGTATAGTAATGAATATACATCTAGTAATAAATTTAAATAACAGTAATAAAGCTTCAAAACAAAAAGAATCGTTATAGTACAAAATATGGATAGCAATAAATGGTAAGCCTACTCACAAAAGAAATTTGTTCAAACATTCCGAAAAATAAGCTAGACTTCGATTCCGAGAAACTGATTGCTTACTTAAAGTAAACCTTATCTTGTGCCTTTGTTTTAAAAAATACCGTTACTTTTAGTATTAGTCATAAATAAGATATTTAAAAAAATCAAAAATTGTTATGTTAAATTTCTTATATTTATCTTTTTTATAGTTTATATATTGCTAAGGTTAGGTACATTTTAAGGTAAGCAATAATATAGAGCTAATTAGATTGTTGCTGCAACCTAATCTGCATTAAAATAAGATCAAGAAACATATCAAAGGTATATGTTTCTTATACCTTTATGAAATGTATCCAGTTTTTCTGAATTATAAATTATAGGTATATTAAAATGTAACTTGTTTTGCATGAAATTCTAAAGCCTGACCGGACTGTCAGGATAAACTAATAACAAAACAAATTAATAAAGACAATTATACTTATATATTTTAATAATTTTCTGTGCTTATTCAAAATGACGCAATATAATCTTAATGTACTACTTAAGTTTACACAGATTAAGACTTTGGAATTTACTAGAATACATATGAAGTTAAAAGTAACACTCAATAATAAATTGACCACAATCCAAGAGAATAAAGACTATGAAGATGAAATTTAATTAAGTTTTATATTAAAAAAATATATGAAACCTTCATATTATGTACTATATAAACAAAACTAAAGTTATACATGTACATATATAAATAACCAAACTGGTTGTCAAGAGTAATAAAACTTTAATTTTTTATCAAAACATTTTAATAATTATAGAATTATATGAAACCATAAATTAATTGAAAACTAAGTGTTACATAATTTATGGAAATACTATCGCAAACTGGATACTTAGCCCTGTTCAATTTCTCCATAGATTACTATATTTTAGTTATTTTTATAAGTATAATAAAGTTACTAAAGAACCATTAGTACTATAAATTAAAATTAAAATAAAACATATAATCATACATTATTCAAAACTTTTTCAACATAAGAGAGAACATCTAATGCTCTAAACAAATTCGTAACAATTTTTAAATTGTTGATATAGTTATTTCTTTGGGAGTGCAAAGTATGTAAAATACTCAGAACATAGCACAACATTGATATTACTTCTGTACCTTCACCACTAGGCTTTTTCCATTATCTACAATCAATAACAACTAAACAAATAAATAGGCTTTACGCAAATAATGTAATCGCTTTTATTTATCTCTTAGCCATTAAATTTAAAATCTATTATTTCTTACAAAGCAACTTGCTACCGTTACATTCAATACTATGTTTTGTAGATTACACTCTGTTTTGTCACAAACAGCTGACAAAAAGAATAGTAAAATTGGCCTTGTGGCATACCTACTATGTTATTGTTTATATATCGCATAATGCAGTCAATGAATGCTTAAATTGAAAAGTCTATTGTGGACAGGAACAAAGGCATATTGTAAGTGATCATCAATGACTATCTGAATTATTGTAGACGTTAGCGAGGAGCCAGCGGCTTCAATACGTGAGGCCTTGAACTTAACTCGCAGCTGTGCTAACTTTTAAGTCGATTCAGCTGTTTTGTCTTAGTAACTAAACGTGTACGTCATTAGAAGTATACTTATTGAAACATAAAAATGCGAGATTGCGTTATAATGATGATAATAATGTCAAAATAAAAGTTATAAAGGAGTAATAATTCAACAAGACTAGTAGGCACGGACGGAAGGCTTTCTTAATTGAAATTTCAAGTAGCGTTCTAAAAAGAGTTAGATAGCGTACGTTGTTTACAATATAAACTAAGGTCGAGGAGGTGCAACCACCGTCGGCAAACAAAATTGTGATTTGCATGAGGCGGCGGCGAGGCGTACGCTCGCTTCGGTCGCCACGCGATTAAAAATGCAGGGCTCGGCGGGTGGGAGCGCGCGGGAGGGGCGGAGTCGCGGCTGCCTGCCATTGGTGCGCGCGCGGCGCGGGCGGGCCCGGGGCCGACGCGCGGGGGGGAGCGCACTCGCCGCCGCCCGCCGGACGACCACCTCACAACGCACGTAGCCTTCGCGTCGTACGGTACCGCGAGACGTTATCCCGACGCGCACCGCCGCGAGTCCATGTGAGCGACCGACAGTTCTCTCGTTGTGTACGGTGAACGAATTATCGGCAAGCTGTACGCGCCGCAGGAAGACGACATGTTGACGATGGAGACGGATTTAAAAGGCGGCAGCCTGCACGCCACGGTGCCGCCGCACCACGCGCTTCAACACGGCTATGGCTCGTTGGGCGCGCTCGGTGGCATGATGGCGCTGCCGCAACAACAGCCGCTAGCACAGCACCAGCCGTTGCAGCACCACCAACACCAACCTTTGCCGCAACATCACACGCAGCCCCAGCAGCAGCACCATCAACCTCCGAACAACAACAATAATAACACTAGCAAGAATTCGAATGCCGAAAGAGTGAAACGCCCCATGAACGCGTTCATGGTGTGGTCGCGAGGGCAGCGAAGAAAGATGGCATCAGATAATCCTAAAATGCACAATTCGGAAATATCAAAACGCTTGGGTGCACAGTGGAAAGACCTCTCTGAATCGGAGAAGCGACCGTTCATCGATGAAGCGAAGAGGCTTCGGGCCGTTCACATGAAGGAACATCCGGATTATAAATATAGACCGAGGAGGAAAACGAAGACCCTCGCGAAAAAGCAAGAAAAATATCCTCTAGGAGGTGGAGCACTACTAGGAGCAGGCGATGCTCAGAGAACGGCTGCTCCAACGGCGCAACAGCCACGAGATGTGTATCAAATGACGCCTAATGGTTATATGCCTAATGGATATATGATGCATGACCCTAGCGCTTACCAACAGCAGGCCTATGGATATCCACGTTATGATGTATCACAAATGCAACAAGGCGGATATGGTGGCGGATACTACGGCGGCGGACAAGGATCCCCATACCTCCCGCAGCCGCCGTCGCCCTCTGCTTACGGGCTGGGCCCGGGCTCGCCGGGCGGCTACGCGCTGCCTGCCTCCTGCGCATCACACTCCCCTAGCGGCTCCTCAGCCAAGTCGGAGCCCGTGTCCCCTGGACCACCGGGCCTAAAACGCGAGTATGTATCGCACGAACCTCCTTCGCAGTTGAAACGTGAATTTGGCGCACACGGACACGTTCCCGGACAGACACACCCTCACGAGCAGCTGGCGATGAAGCGCGAGTACGGGCAGCAGGACTTGAGCCACATCATCAACATGTACCACGTGCCCGACGAGCAGCGGTACGCGGCCGCCGGAGAGCGCGCGATGCCGCTCATCTGAGAATCGCCTTTCGCGTGCGACATCGACATCCCGCCGCTATGAGCTGGTTGCGTCGCCGCGCTCCATCAGTGACTTTGTTGCGACTCGTTCGCTTAGGACAGTGATCGTTATCAGCGTACATACTTCTAGGTATGTCCTTTATTTGTTTTGTAATGTACTGTGGCCGATCGCCGCCGCTGTTAGTGTTATGAACTGTTGACGTTAGCGAGATCTCGGCTCGCTGCCGACGGCCAAACGTTCAATTAAATGTTGTTGATGAATACTTGTATTATATTATGATTATTGTATTTTTTCATGGTTTAAGTTAAAATATTTTAAGTTGTGATGTGCGGACGGAAGAAAGATTAGGCGGAAGGTGCGTGAAAGATGACCGAGTGTCTGATGTTATTTGAATACCAAAAAAAATTTGAACAATATGTACATATAGTGTTAAAAGGTTAGATTGATGATGAAGTTAGTCGTAAAGAGTAGGTAGATAGTGATAAGACGTGCCACGACGACACTCGTACGCCCGTCGTGTATTGTACAAAATATTTGTTATATGGATCGAAAGTTATGAAGCCTCGAAAGACTAAATATTGTAATACAAAAATGTACAGTGAGTGTTATATAGTCAGTGGACACAAAGTATATTGAAAAGAAAATGAAGTTATCAATAAACGACGCGTTAAAACTGTATTTGCTGTTTTGTTCTGGAATCCCAACTATTTTATACCCTTTTAGTATTATATGCATGAAGCGAGCTTACAACAATGCCTAAACTAACCTGTTCAGGATCTTCATAATAAAGATTTCAACGCGCTTTACTATATTCAGCAATATTACCAAACTTTTTAGTTAAAAATTATTGAGATATTTTTTTATGTATTTTTAAATATACTTTGAAAAAAAAATTCTGAAATATATATAATACTGAACATGATTTATAATCTTTTAAAATTACTAAAAAATATTTAATATTTCTTAAAATTGTAGTTTATTGATTCGAAAGCACTAATAAGTTACTGTACTCGTATTTGTTAAAATTATTTATATTGATTTTTGCCAAAAAAATTAAAATATTTTAGCTTTTACATTATTAGGTAGGTATAATAAAGAAATTGAAGAAAATCTTTCTCATTTTTATTATATGTAAAACGACAAAATAAAAAAGTTCAATCTCACCCTTCGTATATTATTATAATATCTAATATTTGACAAATATCTTCAAATATATTATTTATATTACATGTGATAAAAATAATTAAACATTAAAATAAATGAATTATCGAATTATATTAAAATTTCTTAAAAGAAAACCTTCCATTAGAAAATTAATAAAATACTGTCTCAGAAAAATTAAAAAAATTTGAGACCTTTTTAAATAGTTCTTATATCAAATCTGCAATATCAACTAAATTGGTGTCCGGGTTATAAAAAAAAATGAAATATTTACATTAATGCCAAGACAAGTGTAATAAAGATTAAAATTTCTAGGAAAATTATAACCGTACTATTATAAGTGCGTTAATATGTTATTCACTGTAATGTTATTAATTCTGTTTATTTATTTAAACCTCATCCACGTATACAAGCAAATAAGTAATTGGTCCTAAGCATTAAAAAAAGCTTGGGTTGGAAACTTTATTTTTATAAAGAAAGAAAGAAAGACTAATAAATAATCAGTCTTATTATGACAAAAAATTAAATGAAGTAAAACTGATATTCTTGATTTTGCGAATGTATTCATATAACATTAATGCCCAATACATTTTCAATGGGATTAGAATTTACAATTGAAACAAGGAAGTCGATAGCAAGAAAAGTCGCATTTCAATCAATTACTGTCAACACGTAAGGGGTGAGCTTGGATTTAATCAAATCCCGGGATAGTTGATAGATTCAGGCACTTTTTCGTCCCCTGGGATAGCGATCCTGCGATCCCGCCCCAGTGTTTAAGCCGTATTAATTTAAACACTACTTTCACTTGTAATCGATGGGGTGTAGTGGCGTATGCTGTGAATTCATTAAGAATTTTAGTGTTGAACTTTATAAATTTGACTTAATAATAATCACACAATGATTGTATATTCTTTGTAGTTTAAGAGATAATTTAAATAAAAATAAAATAATAAAAATTATATACAAATGAATATCGAACTAATATAAAATTTGAGCTTTATTAAGAAATATTATATTTCATGATTTATTTAATTTGTATTATTTAATTTCTCCGTCAAAGATATAAATATATTTATTTGGTATAAGTACTTGTATTAGAACATATAGTTAACACACGCCATTTATTAATATTCTGTATTGAAATAAATTAATAAACAAAACATTCCGGATGTGAAGCCGGTCACACATTTCGCACCCTATCGTCACGGTGCCGGCCGGGACTCGAACCCAAGGGTGGGTGAATGTTCCCACGAACAAAGCTATTGTCTCTCACGGTCACCATCGCATCGTCGTGATTATTGCGGTCCCCCGTTACGTCTTGTAATTGTCTTAAGAAGAAAATATAAAAGGCAGTAATAATAAATAAATTATTTTGCATACGGAAACTACATAGTTGAAAATAATCATAATAGACGTAATGTTCACAATTTTAATTTCTATCTGCAAAGCAATATTCCCCTGATAGAGAAGACAAAATATTCAATTATTATAAAACTCAACATAAATAAAATAAATATTTGTAACCCTTTTATATAAACATGAATCGCACGTCGATGACTTTATCAACGTTCTTAATCTGTATATCATAGCATTTCGAAAAATCATGTAATGATTTCCATATTAGAAATAAAAATAAAATAAATCGAATAATGTGAGTAAATTCTAACTAAAGCATCTAATATCAGAAGTATACATGTAAAATACATGTAAATATGTAATTTTCTCATCTGTCATCAATCCTACTACAACTAGCTCAAATCTCGTTCCATCTGCCGGAACTTAACATTCTCTATATGCGGATATCTTCAAAGCCGATTTCCCACATAGTCGAACGGTGTAAACAAACTAAAAGTGTCGCCTAATTCCTTACTCAAACATTCCGTATTTGTTCTCGAGATTGACACCGGCCCGCCCCCGACGGTCCCTTTGTTTTTATGTCGTCAATATTTAGTCTCATTTGTCATTAAGTGTTATGAACGGCGATTCGTTGATGCCGGCAAAAAGTGGGTGGTACCGCGTAGGATGTGTGTGGTGTTAGATAACACGATACATAAAAATGAGATCTAGATCTCCGTTCCGATAATATGCCAGCGTCTATGAAATATGTATCAGTTAACTTGAAAATGTGGATATAGTTCAAGCATATTGATATTAATAAATATTTACACTACTCAAAACAGACGTAGATACTAAAAGTTATATATTGAATTCGTTTCATAGTTATAAGTAACATAGTCACGTAACTCTATACGGCAAAAATCGATAATTTTCTCCACAAAATGCAATGGTCAAGCTATAATTCGTGTGTACAGTGTACAAAGCCTACCTGGGGGACGACAGTACCGTTACGGCTGCTAACGATTCCGAGAAGGTCAACGTCTAAGCTAAATTCCATTTATATTTTTTGCCTCGCCTCGACTTTGCTTGCCTCAACATAAGCAAGGCTAAATACATTACGTTCAAAGTAAAACGGGGTAAAAATAAACGACCAAACGTATTAATTATTGATACTTCACTGATTTAAATTCAATAAGTGAAATTCTTTTTTATTAGCTCCTGAAAAATATTAATTTTAAAGACAGCCGATATTAAAAATACCTATTTCGTAAAATAAATAACATCTCATCACATATTAATATAACTTTTGTTTGAACGATAGACAACTTGCTTGCGGTTACTTTATTCATGTGTTCTGTAACACCGAAAGCGAGCGGTAGTCGTTTGAAAAAAAGCAATAAAAATGTTTGGAAAGTTTTATTACGGTAAAGGGTTCGGCCAGAATTATAAAACAATTAAGCCGGCACAGTCGTAAAGCTGTGTTATCTGTTTACCTAACTGTTATAGACTATGTTCGAAGACCGCATTTGTTTCGGTTATGAATATTCATGTAAAAAATCATTTTTATATATCTACCTTTTTAAAACTTTTGTTATATCTATTTTAAAGCTTCTTGAGTATAAGTGTTTTCAAAATTTTACATTTCAAGTATAATCCTGTGCAGGAGCTTACATTTTTAGACATTGCTAGATGATGTAAAATATTTTTTCATTTATCTGCTCAGCTATGACAAACCAGAATTGAGTTCGCCACACAATTGGGCGGAAAGCACTCAAAAGGAGTATCTTGACACTAGTTAGTCACCTCCTTTTGCTATGCAGAATAAAGCGTGAAACTAGAAAATTATACTTATTAATAATATATTCATCCCAATTCATCATAATAAATGTTATTCATATTTTTAAAATAATAAGCTGCTATCTGCGCCTAAGTACATAATACCACTTCGTGGAACAGATAATTTATCAATTGACATCGATGATTTCACTTGGCCGAGTATTTTAAAAATTTCTAATTTTATTATTAGTATAACAAATTCATTATTATTTATGTTTTGCTTATTGATAACTCATGTAAGGTAAGAAAAAATAAAATATGTTTTTAATAAAATAAAAAATAATATACTTTTACCTTGTTGAGTATAATATATGTGAAATAAATTAGTCTCGACGAATTATCTGGTAAAATATATATTTTTTATTTTACTATTTTTAAAGTGTTATTGAAAAAAAAGTATAAAAATTGGAACGCAGCAGGATTCAAACCCGCCTCTCTTAGAACCGTACAAGCACTCTGGCCGCTAAGCCATGCGTTCAACTACCGGCTGTGTCAAAATTCTTATACGTTTAGTTACCATTTGTTTATGTTGTTAGCATCTATGCAGAAAGATTTTTCAAATTTCTGCTAATCAAAATTATTAAGAAATAAGTGTTTAACAAGAGAGATGAGAACATGCTATTTTATTTTAATATTTTACTATTTATAAAGTGTCATTTCACACTTTGAATTACAAAACATTTTTGTAATATTATAAAAATAATACTTTTATTATTATTTTTATAAAAATAATAAAATATAATTATAAATATTAAACAAACACATGCCTCTCATAAGAGATTTCAAGTTTTTTCTTTTGACAGTTTAAATGATATGGATAAATGAAAAGATTTTTCTGATTTCACCTATTTAGATAAAATTAAATCGTGTTCCATCTACAAAACGTAGCAAAAGAGTTATTTACGAAACCAATTGAAGTGCCAAATGATATAAATTATTGCGCCGAGTGTTTGCACAATATATTAAAAAAAACTTAATTGAAATAGCTCATTTCAGGTTTTTATCACAAAATATATAGCTAATATAAGTATTTTTTACTATTTATTCTCCGAACAGTTGTTTTTTATTTTCCTTACGATATAAAGCCAAGTTGTAAATAGTCCAGTTCTGAGAATAAGCTTTAGAAACAAACCGCTACACAGTTGACCAATGTCTATTTCTATCAATTTTTAATTTATTTTACTTATATGTAATTTTCTTAGCGATTGATATAAAAATTTAATTTTTTAATTCGAAAAATGATGAATGTAAACAGTACTTTATTATGGAAAATAATTACAAAATTAAAGAACAATTATGTTCCATTAAAAATTAAAAAGTCAAATTGTTACAATTTCTCTTAATCTACAGTCCATCGTGTGGCATACGTAATGCATTGATTGCGTGTCACAATAAGCCCAGTAATGAAACGCTAAAAGGTTTGATAACATTACAAAACGAAAGTAATCTTAGTAATGAGTCACCATTAATAAGTCTGGAAAAGATTTGCAATATCCGCTTAATTTGAGTACGAATTTGATAACTTCTTGCATCAGTCATTATTTTCGTCTAAATAAATGAACTGTTTATGTTTATTACCTGTAAAGTAATTTTAATAAACTTATTTTATAACTAGCTTATAAAGAATTGTATAAGAGTTACTTTACTACATATAAATTCTTTGGGCTTTTTTCATTGAACATATGTTTGAAAGGTGTTACAATATAACAACGATATAATACTAAAAATAAAGTTTCCATTGATTACTAATTAAACATAAATAACAAGTTGTTAGTAAAAGATGTTATAAATAAAAAAAAAACGGGCGTGGGGCGCCGTGAATCGCGATAGAGTCATTAGCCAGGGGCGGACTCGAATAATTAAAAGCAAATAAACTCGACACGGATTACCTTATCTCAAATCTTGATTCACTGTTGAATTTTTGTTTAGTTTCTATATGTTGGACTTTCACGGACTTTAATTTTATTTATATCGTATTACGAGCTAAGACTTGACTAATTATAATTATAATATCATACAATTTATGAAATATCATAAGCGACTGTATCTGGGTCTTTATTTTAATAATATTATGTATATAAATTGCAAACAATAGCGTCAACCAATAAATATTATTTATGCATAAGACTATGAATCGCAGAGGTTATTAACCGGCATGAGCTAACGTGGGTTGAATTTGAAACAAAATTTAATTCGCACACACTTTAAGGTAAAAACATCATGTGGACATATTTTATGCCCTAAGGGTAAATATAATAAAAGGTAAACGTTAATCTATACATTAAGATTACTTCGAGCTTACATCTTAATATTATAATTCTATTGTAAATAAGTAAAGTTAAAATACTTACATACATGTTTAGTGCCAACTTATACTAGACTTTATACTGGATAAATAGTCTGTCAACCCAAGCCATGTTCCCTCGAACCAGATCTTAGTGGTAATTCTATGTAAGGTGGAAGTAAAATCTTTAGTTTGTCTGGTAGGGCATTACTGTTTAATAGTAACACCTCAGATAAAACCAGGCACCTAAACTTGCTTATAAACTTAATTTATTTTCTCAAATGAAATTCGAATGCACACATAATTACACACATACTAACTGCGCCACGATAGCTTCGATGTTTTTTTTAACTTTCCCATTAGTCTACGCCGCCCATCATATCAGATCCTGTAACGGAATGGAAACAAGGACGTAGTTCTGAGGCGAGTGTTTGTTCAATTTATATGTGACCTATGAAGGGCCCTCGAGTGCAGAGACGCGCCGGCGCCTTATAGTTACCGGGCAACGGGTCACTATGAACAATCAATATCTTTTATGATTACAATTTTATACTAAACCTTTTCAATAATTGATGCTGCACATTTTTCACTTCTTATAGGCATGTGTATATAAAATACAGGTGTATGAAATCTTAAAATATAGTTTTTTTTAATCCCATTGCATCTTGGTTGATCTATGTTAAATTCGACAGTGGTTGTGTCTATTTAACATTTAAAAATTTAAAATCCTGCTCCTCATATAGAGTATGAAGCCCTACAACTGTATATAGTTATAATTATTTGTACATAATCCATCTAGTAAGATATACCAGCCTATCTATCTATAATCTAAATATGCATGATAACAACAGGAACAATATGAAACGAAACTAACTGAATTATTAGACAATACATATTTATACACATATAATATATAGACAATACATTTTTATACATGCAAATACGATGGTTGTTTGTTCAACCATTTTATTTCTTTTATTTCTTCCCTGCTCAGGTACATCAAATTGCGGCGTTGAATCCTACCACTGAACACGAAATGTCTTAAATTTAAGCAGAGAGTATAGAATGGAGTCTCACCGAATATATAAATACAAAAGAAATGTGAAAGTAAATATATTATAAATTATCTAGAAGTGAAAAACTCTTACCCACTTTTACAACTTTGTTACCCTTCTGCTTTAATTTTGGTCCCAGCGAAGGACTAGCTTCCGCTATCTCCACTATACGCGTACTCTAAAAACTTTTAACTATAAAAATTAAGCAAACCTCAAAGTTATATGGCTACTGTCTTATACATGATGTGTTAATTTGATAGATGTTACGAGTTGCCTCTGCTCTTCGTGTGTTAAAGAAATTATGTAATTATATTTTTTAAGACTATATTATAGTTTACGATGCAGTAAAAAGTAAGTGGATAGTTTTAGTGTTATCTAAAACTTAGTTTATTAATAGTAAAATGTTGGTTTTCTTTAATAATTGTCTTTGTGAAGCTTAATTAATTCAGAGAAATATTATTGATTTAATGTATTTTTAACAGATTATGATTGAGTGTATTTTCTTTTTGCAATTCTTCTGTATACAATTTTAAGTATTTAAATTTCATATTCCTCATAATTTTCATAAAACAGGGCCCAAAGTTTCTCTTTCATGATTTAATATAATGATTTCTTACTTTTCCTTTCCGGTAACTGAAACACTTTCGTTAAAATAATGTTAAATAATACAAATCAATAAAAACTAATTTTTAAAAATAAGATTTATGTAGTATATTGAAGTCTAAAAGTTAAGCCCTTTCATTTGATATCCATATAGAGAGGATTGTACAAAAATATAAAGTCTGGCATTCTGTTGCAGTGGCTATTTTGATTAACAACAATATTGATTATATGTAATTTCGTTATTATCAGAACTGAAGTCGTAATCAAAATTTCAGCACAATTAGCCATGGGAAGTGGGTCATATTAAGCTTGCATGGTTTCACATATACTAACTAACTACCACGGTAAATTAAATAAAAGCTTGTAAAATATATGCGTTCTTTTAATAATATTTGCTCTATCACGTCAATATTACTTCTAAAATAATAAAATCTAAGTTTCCCGAGAACTTGCAGCGATTAAAAATAAAATATATAGTGGTTCGTCCACAATAGCACATACGACGCGCGAGATCGAAAAGGCTGGCAGTAAATAAACAGTTGATACTGACTACACATCATTACTTCAAAGAGATATAACTCATGGGATAGTCAAATTTCAACTTTAATAGATTGACTTTAGGGCTAAAATTGAATAGTTGTAAGTTTTCTTATTTTAGTAGGTTAGTGGAAGCAAGAGGAGTCAGGTTAAACGGTTAGCAAACATCTATTCGGATTCGTCGTGGTCGTTGTAGAAACATCGCGAAATGGTTACAAAGCTTTGCGCACCCAACAATGTTGGCTTACTGGGTTCCACATTTCCAAGCATATCCTAGTAGTAAATGACATTTGCCCTGAGTTATGATGCTTAGGCATACAGACGTAAACGTAGGTATTAGTGAATTTTTACTTAATATTACACAATTATATAAATTTATAAAAATCTAATTTGTTTCTATATTCTCTTATATACTAGTTTTTTACTACTTCATCACAAAAATAACGATGACACGTTTTGAAAAATCCAAATACCTTGAACTTATTATGCACCGCAACTGATTTAAAAATTTGGCACGCCTTATTAGTTAATTAATTTAGAAACCAATACAATAATTCATATAAAAATAGATAATTATAACAACTGCTATATTACTTTAACTCGGAAGCATCTTCGGAAACCCAAATATAATCGCCCATCAATCATCCGTCCAAATTTGTGTAAAAAACGCTTTGTCGGAACAAAACCGCCGTAATTGTTGGATAAAAAACAAAGGTGGAAATTTATAACGAGACGAAATTCCCAAATCATTCTGTTTAGTGCAAAATTATATAGTTTTAAAGTGTTTTAAACGGACGTTTAGGTGATTTGTAGGTCTGTAATGGTCCGGCATTACGCAGTGGCGTGCTCTGGGACGGGCGAGTGCGCAATCAGTGAACAAAAAATAAGCTTAATTTCATACCTGTTTACCTTTAATTTTGTAATGATATAGATAGATTTTTACACGCGCTTCTTGACTTTTAATTATTTTACCAAATGCGACAGCGTGAAGACATCTCATTTGTACTTTACGCAAATTATTTAACCAATTGTAACTGAATGCAATTTATACTATACAATATGACTTGCCTTCTGGGAGGGGCTGTTTCAATGTAAATTTATACTATATAGTGGATTTCATTACAAATCTATATTATCAACATGGACATGGTCAAATACTAGATGCGAATAAAAAAATATTGAAATATCTATTGCGCAGGTATCCCTGTAAAAATCCGAAAGGCAGCTTCATTTTAGAAAGCATATACTTTCACGGTTAGGAACAGTCTAAGGTATAAAATCCCTGTTGAAAAGTTCAAATCGTTGTGTTTAAAAACAATATTTATTCATCTTAAAATTAATTTGTTATCCTCAATGTGGCAAAATATTATTAAATATTAAAATGAACAATTATTAATATTCTATTAGAACACCTTAAACCAAGGAAACCTAGTGTCAAGGTATTCTTTTTTACCCTTTTATCAGGTATATATGTTTCATATAAAGACTATATTCATTTGTTATTAAATAATTGATATAATTTAAGAGATACATACGTATTTAAGTAACATAAATTGGATTGTACTAAATGTATAATATGCTCATATAAATAATTATAATTATTTGATATGTCACACTATTATATTACTATAAAAACTCTTGACATATTTTATTAAAACTACCTGAGTAGATTCAACAGGTGAACAATTAACACCTTAAATTTGTCTATTAAAAAACACTACGGTTCTACTAATATAATAAAAGAATTAAAGTCTTCCAGAAAACGGACTACTTTGTCAGTGGATCCTATAAGCTGGAGAAGGCACAAGAATAATAAACAAGTATGATATACTATTTGCTTAAGTTATTGCACAATTTTATTTTGTTCCCAATGTAAAAAGGTAGATGAAGTAACTAGGGACTGTCAAGCTAAAGTCCAGCACCTAGTTGACGTCATATTGTGGGTGCCGACACGTCGCCGTCACGCTCCACAAACAGCGAGGTTACCGCAGCCTTGACGTCGCCTCACATTGCGCACCGGCACAGAACAACCTTTTTCAACTAAATACAGTGGCTAGTGATGAAGTGCGAATCAGGGCAATGAGTCTTCCGTATTTGATGTAATTGGGGCTTCTAAATTGTAACAGTAAGATGATGATTACGACTACAAGTAAAGGTATCTGATTTAAAAAAGTTATGTTATATCTATCACTACTTAAACCTTTGTCAATTGCGTGATGTAAAATTCTCTGTTTGTAAAGTTAAATTAACCGCCTTTTACTAAATGCATATGTATATATGAACAGTTCAGATACCAAAAATTCTAGATCAGCTACTCCGATTTTGAAGGGATTTACACTGATACATAGCTGATGTAAAAAGAAATAAAGTAAACTTAGGCTTACTCTATTTTAGAATGATAAAATAAAGATCCACAGCTATTAAATTCTACACGGATGAAGTTGCGTTTTACATATAAATATACTCATTACACACCCACATTCTATGAGTACATCAGATTTGAAGATTTTATACCTGAAAAGCAATTATTAGGTTCCTTGTAAGTATAGCACATCTTCCATAGATAAGGATAAAGGAAACTAAATCTAACCTTTCATGCATAAGATTTATACCATATATTAAATTCATGAACTCCTGCTAAAAACGAATCAAGAAACCTGAGTCTAGATTGGACTGGAATTTTAATCACATAAGCAGGACAAACTTAACAACAGAAGAAAGTAAGTAGTAAAAAATATAAAACACTTATTATAAATGGAACATTAATAAAATTCCTTTAAAGAAATAATATTATATAACATATTTTTTTCATAATCTTTCACAGGTTAAAATGTTATTAACTCTGCACATTCGACGTAAATGTCGCAGCAAACCTGTACATTTTGTATTGTTCTCTTTTGCCATGAAGCTCGTCCAAGTTATTATGGAAGCTTTGTATATTATGCAAGTATATTTGTTATAAGTTTGATAAACAATGTATTATATTTGGCGCAAAAAAATATATTAGTAATTTGCTAGATTTTGTATACTGTAAATTTCCAGCCATGGTTTGAGGTGGTGTAGAACTTCGTCTGACTGTACCTAAATTCGATCAAAGAATTAAATTAATATCATATGCATTTCTCCACTCTGTTAAGATTTTGAGCTTCATAGGCAATTGTCAGACGTGTTTAGATATAGTTTCTCAAGTATAATTTGTACACCTCGTAATGGTCGAACCTAAAATCATCGTGTGTATACTCATATACTATCAATTTTTATATCTGATATGTGTTAATATTGAATTTCTTATTTTTATTGGATTTCTTTATCGAATTTCAATACATTTTAAAATCATTAGGTGTTTCCTTAAACAGGACAACTTTCAAAATATTGATTCGATTTAACTTAAATATTAGGCCAATTTATATCAAGCACAGTCATCGCGTTTATCTAGACAAATCCCGAAAATGGCGATTCATTTTCACAGTTCCTGAATTTTATAAGACAGAAACCTAGGCATAAGTATATAAAAAATTATTAAAACCTAATAATTATTATTACTTTCTTTATTTGGGATTGTAGGGATGCCTACAAAATCCTTTACGTTAGATTGTACAGTGAAAATAAAGGATAAACTGCTAGTCAACATAGTAAATCGTCGTGGCGCAAGCGTAATGGATTTCTGAGGCTAATGTTAATAACTAATTTTAAAAACATTTCGTTTTATTCTCATGATCATGATGTAATGGAAAAAAGAACCTCAATAAAAGTTCATAGAAAATATAAAAGATTCATCATAGTACTTATTACCTGTAACTACACCGGTAATATAGCTATCATAAAATAAAATGTAACGCCGTCACTTCCCTAACACTCAGGTAGCGCATAAAACAAAGGACAAACGTTTTTCTTCGAATGTAGTAAGTGTAGATGTACTTATACCATCGCCCTGGGTAGGCATAGCGAATGGCATTGAAGACAATGGTGCGAAAACTCCATAAAACTTAGGCCATAAAACTCTGTCCAAAATATTTACGGCGCGTGACAAATACCCATATCTTTGTCTTGAAGATGTCTCGCCAATTCGTCGTGGTTAATTCCAGACGTTGCGAACATCCAGCCAGCACATAATGAATTTATAGCAAATTTCGTATTGCCTGTGAGAAAATGTTTATTTCTTTATATTTATTAATAAATATGAACAACTTAGAAATATGTGTTTTATTTTCATTTCCCGCATATTTCCTGCAGTGATATGTTAGTGGTACACTATAGGAATTTTAACTTTCTCTTAAGGTATGGCGTGACCTAAGTCTACACTATGCCTTATAACAAGACTGATATAACTATCTTGTTTAGCAGCAGGATGGAAATCTGCAATCGTCACAGTTACACCAGGCTCAACTTCGATATGACGACTTTTAATTAACATTCCTATATATATAATGCTTCTACTTGAGCTCTATTATACACTATATCATCCAGGAGTTGCTTACAGTCTAAGTATTATACTCATAGTGTTATATATAAAGCATACTAAACAATTAACAAAGCCCAGTCCCCTGTTTTCTTTACCTCAAGATGAATATTTTTTGAGTTTTATATTAACATAAGTCATTCTCTACTGACAGTTTATTATTTAACCCACAGAGCAAAGTGAAAATCTTAATTATTGCAATTTAAATACGAATTATAACGTACTAAATGTAGCTTACGTTCGTGAAGTAACTACTTTTTGTAACATCTACGGCCTGAGGCTTGCTCTTCCTACAAGGTCTAAAAAAAACTTACAACAATTATAAAAGTAAGTATATCGCAATAGGCGAAATAATTATCAAAACAAACAAAGATTCTAAAAAAATATGATTAAAGTTATGAAAATTTATTTGGTACCTACTTTACGAGTATTTATTATACTGTTACGTATACGATTCCTACCAAAAATGTACACCTAAAAAATATTTCAGGAAATTATGTCGGTACTAACATATATGTTTTCGGCTTTTTCAGAATTTTATTTCAGCTTCTTTTATAAATTTTTTTTTTTTTTTGTAAATATAAAACTGCTTTCTAAGATAGTATATATATATATATATATATATATATATATATAAGAAGAATTAGAAATAAAGAATTTATATAATTTATATTTTCTTATCAACCTAGTACTCCTGCCAAGGTTAAGAGGTTCTTGCTATGCATATTGTCGTCGAATCTGGACGTGGTTGCAATTTTCCAGCCAGTCGGACGGTAGTAAGTAAATTAAAGATAATTAAAGTTTTGAACAAAGATATTCATATATTTATTATCTGTATTTTATAGAACTATTGGATATTTTTATATCATAACAACTAAACATAACATGTCTATACTGACCACCGTATAATTGAATTCATTTTTTTATTATAATATAAGCTTTTATTATAATTTACACGTGAAAGTTTACGTTATAAACATTTATATTAATATCCCTGGATGTGAGTATAAGGTGATAGCACGTGCCAGCGCACAAAACATTTACGATATTAAGAGCGGCCTCGCATTGCCGTGGGCGATCGAACAGAACAAAAAAGTTGTCGTTTTACTTCGAATCGTTAGTTATAAAGTCTCGGTTGGCCGATGGCTGTGAAAGTTCACACAACAATTTAAAATTTTATCACCAAGCCACCGATGGACTCTCATTAAGTTAGGCGACGATATAACGCTAATTGTTTTACTGTTTTGACGAATTATTGGAAAAAAATTATAGCGTATACATATTATGTATAAGTATTATATGTTCACTATATAATGCTACTACTCACACATCCACATATTAAATGTGTACCTTTTAATATGTGATAGTTCTAAATAACATTCGGCGACTCAGAGACAGAAACCAAAATTTAGAAAAAGTAACAATTTGACGTTTTATCTCGCATAACAGGGTAGTCAGAGAAAACCTTGTGTCAAGACACTCCGTTTACTTTCCGTTCGAAGTCTGTGTCGACTTTGCATATTTAGTGGCGAAATCCAAAGCCATGCTTTTTCTTATTAAAGCAATGAAAATAATTTCCCTCTCCTCCTCGAATAATTAAATTCAAATATAAAATTCTAGTAATCACTCCGATTGACAAATCGTAGGTCATCAATTGTCACGTAACATAGATTGGAAATATTTATTTTGAATAAGCATTAGTTTATCCGTTCTGTGTAGGAGGAATAAATTCATATAATAAGGAGTACTAATAGGGAGCTATATGCTCGGTATGTACGGTACATTCAATTCATAATTATTTAAATACTGATTAATTATTGTAAATTAAATCCTTAGTACAGTAATGAATTGATTATTTTCTTATAAAACCAAATATTTCGTAAACAGTAATTTTCCTTTTATGGAAAAAACGACCTCCATCTCGAATGTCATTTGCACGGCGTGCCGTTTAAAAAGCAATTATTTCAATATCAGGCCCGCGCCGGCACCCAACAGCAAAAAGCAGTCCGAGCACGCGCGCCGTGACTGGCTCAAGAAAGTTTGGAGACGCCGCACTAGAAGGACACTCCACTATTGAACGGAGTTTTGAAAAGTTTGTAGTTTGTAGAAATTTGTAGAAATGCGTGATGTGTACTTTTAATTATAGGAGACTAGATTCCGCTTGCGACTTCGCTTACGTAATTTGTTAATAAATTAAATTAAAATAATTATGAATTATATTCTTTATATTATTCTGATTACATCCAAATTCATGCAGTAGATTTTGCGTAAAAGAATAAATTGTAATATTAGTAAAGTTTAACGTATGCCCACGTTGGGGTCGCGCACTCGGCGATGATCTGTCCGTTAGACGGTTTATGCCGCTCAAGATAATCATGTCATTATAAATTTAAAACTATTTGGCCAAATTACTTAGTGCAAAAGGCAAAGTTTATCTACATTAAATACTTAAAGTGACAAACGTATCGATTCCAATAAGAGTTTGATAAGTATTCTAAAATATGCATTGTAAAAGTATTCAATTTATATATTTACGGTTCACTATTTTGATCAAGGCGGCTTCCACATAAAAAATAGATATATGCTGTTACAGACTTTTATTTAGAACTATTTAAGAGAAATAATTCTACCTATGTAATTTTGGTGTCACTTCAACAATTTGCCAAGATAGCTCTCAGATTGCAGATTTTTTGCCGACTCAATTAATATGTATTGTTGTATTACGACTAAATTACGCAAAATCCTTATAAATGGTAACTTGTGTGTTATTCTGAGGTATTACCTACAATACTGTAGTTTCATCGAAATTCGTTTAACTACTTTTTTCGAGAAAGATCATAAATATGTACATACATACATACATTCTCACAAACTTTCGCATTTATAATATTAGTAGTAATTTTTTTATAAAGAGTAAAGTATTTTTAATTTTTGTTTATAAATGATGTTATTAATACCAATTTATATTATAACAAGCATGCTAGACGGATATCGTTCAGCATATATCTAGGCGATCTTTAAATGTAATATACGCTTAAAGTACGGGCGTACTTTAAGCGTAGTTGCAATGAATAAAAAATCAATAAGTTACGCTTAGCACGTTAAGTTATTTATATAACTGTACACAATTTTAACATTATCATACACTTATAAAAACATTTCAAGCTTCTTCCCGCTGCTTGATTAAAAATAAAGAATTTGACGTTTCTACTCTTTTTGTTTTTTTCTGTCTGTAGCTTCATAGTAAAAAGTGAGACTATTCGGCTAGAATTTTCACTACTTTGTTATTTTAAACAAAAAACTAAGGAGCGCTTCTTGCGCTTTCGTTGTTCACATTAAGATATTAATATTAAATTGACATTAATGTAATTAGTATATAATTTAAGAATAAAATTCAAAGTTACTAATTTAGCACTTATATATAAAATATATATTCGCAATGTATTATTTATTACAAGTAATACATTACGTGTCACATTTTCATGAGAAAGCGTGTCCAATTTAACAAAAGGTAATTTTAATATTTAGAAGCAAACCTTTAACGCCGTTATAGAGAGTAAATAAGTACTCGTATTTTTAGATCAAGATCCAAACAAAGGCTTGGTTCCTCGACCACTGGTTTTCCACTCTAGTGCCTATATTGAATAATAAAGATAAAGCTTCCGCAAATCAATTAGGTTTTTATTAGAAAACAACTAAGCCACAAGGTTTGCTAATACAATTTTCATTTTTGTCGATCTTAAGCTTTTTATGGTGTTTCTTATTACAATACTTAATAATAACTTACAATACTTGTTCAATTATTCATATATTTACTATTAGTTGAAATTAAAAAAATAAAGAAAAAGAAGGCAAGCTATTACAATTAAATTAAACAAACATTACGACACAAAAAGTATAAAAAGCTAATTAAATTTATTGAAATGGACACTGAAAATTATTTAAAATGTAATACTTCGACTTCGAGGCTAATGCCTAATGACAATAATGCTTTGTGTGTCAAACTTTGATGTGCATAACATTATAAATTCGTTAAACACCAAAATAGTTGCAACAAGACCTAAGTATAGGAATAAGTGTGAAGTCGATAATTCAGCCCTCTTTTTGTTAAGTGACAAACATTTGTGAGTGTCACTCGAATGACAATGCAGGCGTCGAGTGTGCCGAAGCCTCTACTATGGAACTTTCTAGTATTCGAGTATTAGTAAATGCTATTAGAAACAAAAACATTGTTACTAAAGCACAATCGACCTATATTGCACTAAAATTAACACTCTATGTTGCTTATTAGACCACAAATACCCTTGGCATCGATTGTTACCGGAATTACGTGTTGTGATATACTTTGATTTCCATTCATGCAACATATATATTTAAAAATAAAATAGCTAATATCAGTAGTTTTATTAATAAGTATAATTAAAAAGAAATCAATTAATTTTAAAATTTGGGGCTTAATATTAGTTATTGATAACTGGGTAAGTATTAAGAGATTTGTTCCTTGGATGATTTATATAAGTTATAACATTATGATTGTTAGGTATTTATATAAAAAAATGTTGACTACTTATTAAAATTTCACTTGTACATTTATTAATTAGTTTAATTAACGTACGAAAGAAAATTTTGTTCAAAATAACATAATGAAGATAGGTACTTTATAATGTCACAAATGTTAGCCCGTTAGCACCACACCAATTACAAAATAAATACGGAAAACAAAAAATTGCGTAAGAAAAAAAATATCATAATATATATTATATATATATATATATATATATATATATATATATTCACGAGAAATTATATGATTCTATCTCTAAAGAAGATGTACTGAATAATAGATTAACAGAAGGACACAGATATCAAGTTGGCAGGGTGTACATACTAAATGTAAAATAGATAAAATAGCAGAATAATTATAATATAATATTTATAAATATTCAAATATGTTTAGTGATTTTTAATCTCAAAAGTAGCATCTAGTGGTAGGGCCGAAGAGGCTGAACTAACGGGAGATCGCAAGTGTGTCGCCCGCCAATCATTACAGACAGCTAAGTTGTAAATTAAGGCTAGCTGGCATACTCGTTAAGAAAATCTTGAGACAGACTTGTAGGCGAATGTCTATTTATGTATTTATAATAATTTTATTTATAATAATTATTTATAATATTTATATTATAAATAAATATAATATTTATAATAAATATGTATTATTTATAATATTATTTATGTTATTTATAATAAATATATATTATTTATATATTTATTTTAAAGAAAAATATTTTATTTTATGTAAATAATTTATTATCTTTAATAATAATAAATTTTGATCTATTATCTAGTCCATCTAAAAATTTAATTGTTTAGAATGCTGCAGATGTTTTGCAGCATTTGAAACATTATATTTTATTTACGCTTGCTATCTGGATTAGAATTTATAACCACTATAAGAAAGACTCTTCTGTATTGACAATGCGTCCAGTATCGCATTTTAATTATAATCTATATACCCGTTATTACCTCTTACCTCTCCTTAATTGTTTACATATGCTAGCGTGGTAGAGCATTTATTTACTTATTATATTAAATAAGATTTAAATTCTTACTAGTGTTTAATAAATTTGTATTTAGTAACAAAAACGATAATTTTCTTTTTTTATTAACAACAGTAAATATATTTTGAAATACTTATTAAACTTCATATTTTCGCTCGCGAAAGTTTTTAACTATACTTAAGTTCGTAAGTAATAAAGTATTTAATTAATTAAGCTCTATTAAATGTAAATGTTTAGAGATAATACTTGACAGAAAGCTGATGTCATAGAAACCGTAAGCCTAGTTCATATTAAGCGTAAGACAACTGAAAATGTATTTCACGCTTCATATTTTTCTATGTCCACCTTCACGTGGTAAATGTTCGCAGGCTGTCATCGAGCGCGTTCAACTTGTAAATTATGTACTCTAGAAAGTACATTGACATCGCTTATGCGTTCCAGATTTCAAACTTCATATAATATGTATGGCTGTAAATTTACAAAAGACATATGACAAATTTTATGACATTATAAGCTAACCTTTACTGTACGAATTTTTTTGACCCCGTAATAGACCAGTATGGCGCATTAAATCAAAATTAAATGAATCGATTGTGGCTTCATAATCCTATTTTCATAACAACACAACTATTGGGATATTCAAAGCTGAAATATTTACAAAATAAATTATCATTATGTGCAATATGGTCTTCGGTAAAAATATAGGATTTTAAAAATTTTAAAAAGTTTAAAAAAACCATAAATTGATTTATGAACGAACATTGAACTGAAAATGAATTCACATGTGATCCCTTCACACATCCTTAAAAAAACCTGATAAACCTTGTGAGTAAATAATAATAAAAAAACTAAGAAACTGTCGACGTCTTCGGGAATTGGAAAGAAAACAGTTTGAGCAATGGTCGGGAGAAAAATTTACATCGTACAATATATATAAATAAATAAGAAAATAATAAAAAAGGAAAGGTCTTATTGCAAACATCGTCTCTACCCACCCTGTAATAGTAGTACTTACTACTGGGCATTTATCAAATTCTACGAAAAAATAGCGTTCCCATTGTTGTTAACACAAAAGAATTGTATTATTTTGATTTGTACAAAGATATAATAATTATTCATAAGTACCATTCCATATATTGTAAATATCTATATCAGTTGAAAAATATTGTAAAATAAAATTAATAATTAAATAATTTTAATGAGACCTTTTACTACCACGATAGCCGTAATCCTAATCGTTTCTTTCTCAAATACTTATCTCCTTCCGCTGAAATTTACAAACATAAAAGTCATAATAGGCAAATCCAAGTAAACACCTCAATAAAATCTGTGCATACACACGCTGTCACCCACGGAAGAGAAACCGTCAGAAACGTCGAACGCATCAAATATGATAAATGTTAAAGCTTTGATTCTGAGCATCGATTTGATCATAGATTACGCCTTTTCTAGATATACACATAAACTGTTATTGGAAAGTAAGCGAATTAAATATCTAATTACTAGAACTACTTTCTTCAGATATATTTTGTTATTTACTTACTTTTGCAATAATAATTTAATTATTAAATAAATTAATATAACAAAATAATAAATTCCGTATACTAATGATAAAATGTTAGGATTCAATTTAAATTTTAGAATGTTTTCTAAAGTGCAGCATCTAACGACTAGTTCAAATTACTTATATAAAATTTTATTGTAGTATTAAAATAAAAATAGTTTATTATGCCTGTTCTAGCGAGAGTTGATCAAAGTCGTGCCAATCAAACGCGCCCAATGCAGGTCTGACACGAGGTTAGCTTGCCGATTCCTTAATTGCCTGACGTTTTGGTGTCACATTCCTAAGCAAGCTACTTAAACGAGCGAAGTAGCGTAAGTAGACGTGTTATTGCCAAAGTTTTGATGCCAAATTTTACATTCTATTAGCTTGACACGTAATGTAAGTACTTATGTACTTATGTTTGTACTGGATGCAAAGAATAACGATTATATAGCATTGACTAGGCTCGTTAGTACAGACATGTGATGCAGTTCTTTAAAAATTATGAAATGTAAGATTTCGACAATGTCTACGGTCTACTATATACCTACGTCGGAAAAATATTAAATTACGACGCCATTTAAGCATAGCTCAGTTGAGCATAACTGACTGAAGCGATGGTTGTCTGTGAAAATGTTTTTTTTAATATATTTGTTTAGATAAGAAAGCAAAATAGGATAAAATGACCAGAAAGTAGAGAACAACAAATTATAAACTATTCTTATCTTCGCCAAAAACCACAACATGATAGAAATGTGTTAGTATAAAGATAAATATCATATGTTTGATTGATTAACTTTCTAAACACTTTAAAACATAAAAAAGATAAAAAAAACTATACCACAGTTCACATTAAATATTATAATAATAGGTATGTTTAAAAAAAATATTAAGTAATAATTTAAGGCTCATTGAGATCACATTACGTAAATCTAAATGTTTATTTTAAGCTGCGACGGGTAGCGTTAAAGAGGGTTCACGAATAAATTATGTCAAAATCTATAAAACGTGCTTCAAAACAAAATTATTTTGAAAAGGGTATCTCATTCACACATTAGTGATGCTACTCGCCGCGTCCGACGGTAATTATTAAAAAGTTACGTCCTGATTCTGGCCACCTTCATTATTTTTTTTATATTTTTTTTTGTCATTTAAATTTGGGTCGTGAGTCTTAAGTAGTATTTATGCGATCCCCAGCAGCGCGGAGGCGGTTGACCAGGGAACTTTACAAGCAATTGGAACTCAAAGGTATAAATTTAGAAAAGGGTGACTGGAAATCTGAAAAATATATCAAATAAGTAGTTTAATAATTATGTAATAAAATATTGAATTATTCATTTTATTCATAATCAAATTATATTCTTCTTTTTGTTTAAAACACATTAAAAATTAAACACAAATACCTACATAGATTATTGTAGATTCCCTCAGTAACTACTTGCTAGTCATACTTAATGATAAATTAAACTAAGCTCAGCATAAATCACAAATAGCCACTAACTTAAACCTGAAGTATGTTATATCTGCATTATTTTGTGCCTTTATACTATTAAATATAATAAGACCAATCTCACTGCGATATAAATCCTTCTTGGACACTTGGAGCGGATCGCCAAAGCTAATTCTGTTGTGATTAATGCTTCTTGCATATTTCCACTCTAGCTTGAACATGCAAATTTTCGTTGCAACAAAATATCGTCGCCACCGATGATTGAAACTTAATACAGAACAATAAGACGCAAAATACATCAATTAAACATTTTCAAACGCATAATAACATGGTCATTCATAATACGTGAGATTTAAAAGTAACTCGCTACTGCTGGTTCGCGTTTCTCACGCAACCCCTAACAATTAAATAATCCTACATGTTATATGATTAAAACACTGATTGGTGACGATTGTACGTGATGGTGCTTCCTCAGGCACTTTATTGTAAATAAAACTTATACATTTTGTAATTATTAATAGCTAAAAAGATATTATACTATCAGAATTAAATTACAAAATCCGAAGAAAAATACCTTACAACATTCTTTTATTTGTTATCCTATATTATACATATTTCTGTTTTCTATTATATTGCCGTCAAACGTCTTTAAGTATTGCACAGTATAAGCTATAAGTCTTGCTTAATATTCAATTTCTAAACGCACTGTTTGACAGATTGTTCGTAAGAAGGATAGGATTGATAAGAATTAATTTGTATGCGAAAATATGATCGTTATTATTACTCTTTCTCTTACAGTTTCTTCATAGTTTCTCACCTTTTAAATATTCCATAAACTTCTACAAATATTTCAAAATCAACATAATTATCCGAATCGATGAAACCGCAGTTTTAGTGATTTTTTTAAAGCTAATTAGGATCAATGGGTTACGTACGTACATTATTTACGTAAGTAAAAATTATTAAATATTTGGCTTAATAACACTTAAAACACAATTTACTTTCAATTCAATACAATATAATATATAAAAATTACTCTCGGTGTGATTGACAAATAAAACAGCGAAAACTGACATATAAAATTCGACATGTAGTTTTTTTTAAGAAATGATAAGGTATGATTCTTAAGAAATGATAAGGTGTGAAGGATGAACCTAGGTATGATCTTCTGCAAGGGTTCCAAAGTTTCCATAAACGAAATTGCTGGCGACAACTCGTTCAATGTAAACATGATTAAGAATTATTTAATTCACTTAAGATTGAGAATCAACCTCAAACTACTAACAATTCAATAACAGGTTTGCTAACATAAGAACAATACCTTAAAATAATTACAGTGTTGCTTTAATATTAATGGCTTTTGAATATTAATTACGACGTCTGTACTGCGATAGCTATACGTAATCGGTTACAGGTACCGATGTCGATTGTAGAATCGATTATTATGTAATCAATCACTCAATCTCGATTCATATCAACGCATTACTAATCGATTAGAAAACGTATCGTAGAAGTCAGATATTTGTACAAATTACTTAAAATCAAAAGGGAAAATTATTGGCCTAATGTCCGATTTGCATGACGAGCAGTTACCTTTGCCTAATTTATTTTATTTCCCTTTTTACTACTTACGTTGGGCGGTGTGAGTTTAACTGTTATCCGTCAGCACGCGTCAGGATGTGGACGGTAATCGCCACAGTAATTATTGGAAGCAAATGACTTATTTTTTTGTCCACTGACCTAGTTCACACGCTTGTTTTTGTTTGAAACTATATGTTATATGGATATATATTTAAATAGAATCATTCTTACATTAACATTATATTTTGCTTATAATTTCTAGTAAGTGAACTCGTAAGCATTTTATTAGATTTAAGCATTTCTGATTGCTTATATATATATGAATTTAAGAACTGACAGCAGAATAAAATGTAGTTCAAAAATATCACCTTGAGAAAGATAAATATTCTTATAATAAATACTTTTTGCATATCAGATACTTCTTATCGATTTATTATTATAAATTTATTTTAAATTGAATTTTGTCTCTGTTTCAAAATAAAATATTCAAACATTTCTAACATTCTCAGCCAGAAATTCTTGTTAATATCTCTGTAATAACACTTAAAAAACGACTTCTAAATCGATATTGTAATATTTTTAATTATTTATTGAAGAAAACATTTAACTTAGCCCTTAACTCATAACTTACACTAAATAAAGGAACTGCACAAAATCGTTTAATTCGCTTTATTTAAGCTCAAGTGAATTTCATTCATATATAACGGTGTATTTATTTGTAAATTATTCTGCCAATTTTGACATGAATCTATGATAATATTGACAATGCCAAAATTTCATATTAATAATAATTTATCGAAAATAAGAGTTATGTACAGCAAGGAAAAGGTTAGTTTTGCGTATTTCAAACATCGATGATTAGATTGCAAGCAATTTCTTGAACAATAACGCTGGAAACGACTACCTGGCAGTGTCTTCCTAGAAAGCGGTAATAGTGAGCGCGGTAATCCTCTTCTACGAAATGGCGTTCGCAAAAGATAAATTGATAATTTTTAACTAGTTTTAGGGCTGTTAAAATATACAATTGTCACATTGGAATAAAAAAAACTAATGTTTATTATTTTAAATATCTGCTTTTTAGTATACACAATAAAAACTGCCTTGAGTAACTGACCAAAGACTATTTGCCGGAATAGGAATCACGGTATACTACAAAGTTATTATTATAGAGTAATTGATAACGTACAAAGTCTATAAATTTTTGTAATTACTGATGAAGGGTACAACCCTGATATGCTCAGTTATTCTGCGATCACTAATCATTTTCGGGCGACACAAAGTCTGCCGAAAGCTGAAGCCCGGAAGGATTATCTTTTTTGTGGATTACCTACGAAATTGTTACCTGAGTGCAGATCACTTCACGAAATGTTTGCTGTTTATCACTGTGTACCTTGTCTTATTTTCATACACTTCTGTTGCCTATATTCTGATATGGAATTTTAAAGCGTTGCTTAGATTTATGCTGGTATTTAGAAATGAATAGTGTATCTATATATAAATATCTATAATTGTCAACATTTGTTTCATAATTATTTTGAATTAAACACAAATAATATCAGTCCAAGTAGTATATATGTGTATATATATATATATATATATATATATATATGTATATATGTATATATGTATATATGTATATATATATGTATATATATATATATATCTTCCAAGTAAAATATTTTACAGGCGTAATTGAGATGCCTTTATTACTGTCACATATTTCATTTGTGCATATTTGCATATATTTGACATGTAAATCAAAAAAGAATAATAATTAATTATTAACTTTTTTACAAAATATTATTTTAATTTCTATTTAATTATTAACATTCCGTGTGATAAAAGGCAATACCAGAAAATTGAGTAATATGCCAGATCTCTACGCTCTCCAGTTATCGTTTATCATGCAATAATTGGATATACCTAAATACACCCAAGTACCAACGTACTCCCGGCTGATTTTGCTGGTATATTCATGTAATACATGAAAGCACAACGCTATGTCATAATATAACTTCATATTATTAATAACCTAAAATTTCATCATATATGACAAGTATATAAACTTTCAAAATGTATGTATAATAATAGCAATACAGACATTTCGATATTGATTGTTAAAAATGCTCACGACAATACATCCTGAATCCCATAAAAATAACTTGAATATCTAAGGGTATGACAAGATAGCAACCAATTACCGCACTCGCGGTGTTTATCCGAGCTCACTCATCTTAGCGCTCAATTCACACCATCATCTCACAAGTGTCGGAGGATGGTCCTGTTGTTTTTTGGTTTGTACCTTAATTTAAAGGCAGAAACTAATAGACCAGATTCATATTTAAAAATAAATTTGATGATTTTCCAAAATATTTAGATATTGTTACTAGATAGTTTACAATTTATTTTATTGTCTTCCTTATATTTGCCTGTATTACAAAGACACGCTTAATGTGTACACATTTTTAAAAGGAGTTTCTTCTAATTTTATTAATTTTGTTAAAATGTTATCATATAATACATATATCCAATTTAAAAGTTTATCGCTGAATCTTGTCACTTATACAAGAATAACACCAAGCTTGTCGTTTTGTTGGCTATCGGACGATGTCGAACGTCGGCTTGCATCAAAGCCGTCGCCCCAAGACCGCTGCGCCTGCGCCGGTGACTCGGCGTTTTGCGTCGAGAGTGCGCTGTAAAATTTTTCCTTGTGCCTTCGGGTTTAATCTTATGTTTTTATTACAATCAAGAACTACAAAATAGAAATCATAACAATATTTTTTATTCGAGCAAACGAGACACATTTCGATTCGATGACTAAACTCAGGATCCTGAGTTAGTTTCTACTGCGAACATAGCATTTATTTTATTTATTATTTTATACAGGCAATGTATAGTGCTTATTATTTTTATAAGTAATCATAATGTTATGCAAAACAACTTAGTTTTATATAATCAAAAAAAAATAAGTACCACTATATTATATTTCTTACAGTTTAATTTCATATCCTTGCGATTGCATTACTATCAATTAAATTGCATTCACCGAGAACTCATAGCCAACCCACTTACCTGGTCTCAATTACATCCGTCCGGATATCCTAAGATAATAATTGAGGACTTCCTACCGTTACGCCCAAACTGAATCTTATAAAAAGGTATAATCTCTAAGAAAAGTTTTGAACGGGTTACTGGAGTGTTGGTTTCCGTTTCTTTTTACAAGTGCGTATTAGTACTTGGTACTAAAAAGAAGATTTATTTTTATATATTTTTTTATATAAATATCTATTAATTACTTATATGCGTTTGTATAAATGCTAAAAAATTGTGATCGTGTGAGGCAGCTGGAGATAACAAAATTGAGTACGGTAATTAGGATGATAATCTTAATCTTTGAATACATAGGTATTACTATTCGTAATTTATTACTTTTATAATATATTTGCGTATTTTATTAGTTTTCGTAAATGCAAAGTATTACAAATATAAAATAAAATATATAAAATTTAGTTAACTTTTTTATATTATATACAATAACCGCCATTTTGTCCCAAAGTGTGCACGTGCAAACGGTGTAGGCTTTCTAGTAACCTAACCCCGCCTTACGGTCTCACGCAAAAAACCGAAACTGAACACCGACGGGGGGTGTGCGAGCCGCTAGATGGAGGGGATAAGGCACAATATGTAGAATACGCTTTGCTATGTATTTTTCTTTGTTAAATAAAATCATATTAATATTTAAAACATCTATGTACATACTACAAAACATAATTCCAATTAAAATTTTCTCCAGTCAATACAAGCGGATGCTAAGCAACTTTTAGTTGTTATATTCTTAGCAGAATCATCAAAAAATGTTCCAAAATAATATTTAAACTTTTGCTTGGTGTTTATAATAACACAAACAATGTTTAATATACATAATTAACTAATAAGTATAATAATCGACTCTATATGAAAACATCCACTGCTATTGATACAACAATATAATGCTTATAAAACCTATCCAGTCTAATTTGAACTCCGCGTGTGTACGAATCCCAACAAAAGTTATCTAAAGAAGGGTAAATGAACTAAAACGCTAAAGGTCTTGATAAAAAGGTTGAATTATAAAGAGCTATCGTGAATTGTACACTTGTAAACTTGCTTTGTTAAGCGGCGCCTGCTATTATGAACTGACAATACAACTTGTAAGAAATGTTTTTTAGAAATCCTTCATTCATAAAACTGTTAGATGCGTTTTGTGGCAAAAGCCTCGATAATAATGTAACCTGTTGTGATTTATTCTGAATGAATTTATTAAATAGATGACAATAAGTACGTAGATTTTAGTAAAACGTGAAAAGATTCTTTATTTGACATTTTTGTCGGAACTTGGCGCTTTCTTACTTTACCTAACAAGTTCACAATCTAACAACTGACTATTTTTATGTAAACATAAAAATAATTGTTTTCTTTTAGCAATATTATTAATTGAAATTCTTATTAAATTAAATATAAGTTATAATATGCATTTTTTGTACATGAATACTCGTAAATATCGCTTAAGAAAATTATAGTGTTGAATATAAAAAAATATTATATAATATATTTATTACACTTTGTGAAATATGTCGTTACGCATACATATTTTTATAACGTATATATAAAGCCCGAGTTATAAACGATTTATTGTATTAAATATACAACTGTAAAAAATAAGTTTGAAAATTTTGTTATAAATAATTATTAACACGAAACAACCTTTACTGAATATTTCATCAGAATATAGAATATTTTACGCAAACTCGAATTCTTAATGAAAAAATAGATTTCTTTGATACAAATCAACTACCAAATTATAAATGAAGTACTTTAAAAATTAAGTATATACTTTATAATGAACTAAATCTCCATATAAGTATATAACAAATAAATATATAACAAAAAAATTTGCATCTATAAATAAAATACTACATAAAATAACGAAACATTCGAGACGTCGTCGTTCTCTTCACATACCCATACCCATGCTCAAGCCATGTACCAAGCCATACATAATGTGCGTGTGCACGCATGCGCGGTAAGGAAGCTGCGCGTGAGATCCGCGCCGCAGCTGCGGCGACCAGGTGTGCGCCACCCCTCGCCCCGGCCCTCGGTACTTTCATGCACATTTGCTGCGATTTGTAATATGGAATTATTTTAATTTTTATTGACGACTACTTTTGACAACGTATAAAATCAAAGTCATTTTTATTGTATAAGAAATTAAAATAGGAAAATTTATTTATTTACATTTATTTATTTATCTATAAAGAATATATTGAAAAATATTCACATTAAATAAATGTATTTTAACTGACTATTACACCACTTACTTAAACAAATAAGAAACCTAAAAAAATCATAGCAAACACAGCTTTAATACATCGCAAAAATCATTCAAGTAACGTATTTACACTAACACAAGTCAATTTAATTAAAAGAAAACAAAAACATTCACGACTGTACCTCACTACCCTAACTAAATCTGTGAATGCTTGCGCAAACCCGCTTCCATGACATAAACAGTCCATCAAGTATCGTATTTATTCGAGCTAATGTACGAAATAAGTAATCTCATACTTTATGGCTAAGCCCTCATGGGGCCCGGTCCCCGAGTAATTATCCTTCATGTTTTTATATCTGATTTTTAGTGTATTATTATTTACGGTTTTGGTCTCAACCATATTGATATTAAACAATTTAATTTGAAGGGATTTCGATTTTGTTCACTCACTCAGCTTATGCTAGTTAGATAAGATTGTTAATTTAAGTGATTAATAATTAATAGTCAATGGAATACTGTGTTCATTTAAAATATTATAGTTTCAGGATTTTTCTCTAATAAAATGTATCCTGGAGGAAAGAAAACACTTATAAAATAAACTAGATTAAATTCTATAAGTATATAGGTGGTGAACCTTATTAAATTATGTATTATTTCGTTAAAACCCTGCCTCCTTTATAGAAGTGAATACTTTGTTTGTACAAACTTTGCACCTTTACAAAATCATTTTAATAAACATAAATTACTAAACGATTCACCCATTTGCTATACCCACTAAAGTAAAGAAGATTAATTTTAAAAGTCACTGTACAAAATAAGATAACATAAAAGGGAATTTTAAAATAAAGGGAAAACTAATAAACATATAGCGAATAAGTTTTCTCGTAATTGATATGACAAAAAACGCGAATAAAAAATTTAAGTATAGATCTTAGAGTTACAAGATTTAAAAAACCCAAAGTAAAATTAACAGTTTTTTAGTTTTACTCAATGTGACAAACACATAAGTAGATAGTGTAAATACAAACATAAAATTTTAAATTTTCCCAAAAGTTGGAATACAAGCAATCATCCACCATGTAAACCGTTTTAAACTGTGACAAACACACAAAAATGTTAGTGGATAGGCATTAATTGAATTGCTATCTCTGTACATCGAGTAACACAATTTTAAAACGTTTTACATTGACTGTCCTCGATGTAGATAATGCGTCTAAATCGACCCAGTCTCATCAAAAGGTGACAATGCACAGTAATCACTTTCTGCGTGATTTCGTGCAACCAAACAAACAATGACTTGGAAGAAATTACTTTTTATAATACTATTTTGATTTTTTTTTGCATTTGGTACTGAAGAATAGCAATGTCTATCGAATTGGACCTTAATAGAATTTAAACATTTCTTAATTGACTATAACAAAAGGCCATATTATATATCTTGTTTTTATTTCACTTTTATACTATGTTTATTCGGTATGTTATTATAATCATATCTATGTTAGGCACATAATAATGTACATATGTATATAATCCGATCTAATATTGGATTCGGCGTTTCTGTCAAAACGTTAAGAAATTAGAGAAGAAATAAGTATTATCTACAATACTAAATATTGTCCAAGTGGAGCAATGGACAATACGTGAATATTTGAATTGACATTATTTTATTTTAGAAAAAATTATATATTTTTAAGTTAATGTTAAAAAGCATAAAAATACTGTAGTTGCGAAACGAAAGTGTGGTGAGTTAGGAATTTCCTAATTCGATGAGCGATTAAGAACGTGCGAGTCGGCCACACACGCTTATATTGCTTTTGGATATGAAGAGCTTTTCTATTTTAACGACTTTTAGGTCGTCTCACGACAAATTTTATAATGTGGCGTATTGATGAAACTGTTAATTATTATTATCGATAAAAGCTTACCAGTCAACTAAAAATTATAACTATTAAAATATAATAGTAAAACATGAACATGCATCAGGAAGCGACGAAACAAAGTGAGCATACCTAAAGTTTGTTCATTCATTCAAAAAAATATTGAAATATTTTTTTTAATGAATGAATTTATATATATATATATATTATAATTAATTTAAAATGTACGAATAATCGTACACTTAAATTACCAAAATCTTCGCCAAATACATCCAGCCTCTTGCGACATATCGCATCATATAAATGTAAGTAAAGAGTATAGCACAGTGCGACGCGGGCGCACGGCGATTTGTCGCATTTCACGGCACGCCATCAGGTCACGGCGCGGGGTCACGTAGTAATGTCACGCGGACTTTCGACCGGACACGATAGCCCCTAATATCGATCTAGGCTTGAGATACGTGAGAGAGGAGCGTAAAGTAGAACAAATGACGAACGAAATTTATGAATTTATGCTATCTCGTAGTCTGTTTGGAGATCTTTGCAGTTCTACGAAGAAATGTCGATTTTAAATTCTCATTATTAACCTAAAAAATCTTTTTTTATTTGATTTCTTACACAATTTTCTTATTAAAATCTACTAAAAAATATATACTTTCGCTTTGTTAACACATCAGTAAATACTAATGCATTACATAGTCCTAATAGATTGATTTCTTCTTTCTATATAGATTTGTTTTCTTTGTTTTGCAAATAAACAGTGATATAACAAAAAGTGACATCGCACTTTTTCTTACAATGACATAGAGAATACATGTTAAACAGGGAGCCTTAACTAATCAAATTATCCTAACATGTGGTGAAATTAAATACAAGTTAGTAAAGTTGAATATGAAGATATTAAAATGAAAAAAGAAATCATTAATGACTTTTAGTTTAGTAGTCCTCTATTTCACTATATCAAGCTCTTGTCAAGCATTACTACTGTTTCGAAATAAACTGCTCTATTTATTTTCCACAACTAAAACATATACCTACCAATAACTATATATGCTAGCATCCGACCAACCTAGTGATTCCGTTTTCCACAGCTGAGTGAGAACGCGCCTGACTTCCTTCCGGAGCCGCGCCCGCGCAGCTTCCGCAGCCACCAGACCGGCGCGATCAATGCCTATCATGTGAGTATATGTTTTAAAATATTTCACACTCTGATATATCACTTTAAATATGTTATACACATTTATCTTTCAAATTATAAATATTTAAAAAATTATACTACATATTTCTAGTATCGTATTTTCATTTCACTACTGTAACAATAACTTTCCATAAGATTCGTGTGCACATTTTGTAAATTAAATTAATTGCAGAAGTAACGCAAACAATTTCAAACGCCAAAAATCTATAAACAGATTAAGTGTAACATAGATAAAATAAAGTTTAGATACATAGCTAGTTGCTATCGATTTACATATAATTAATAACTATACTATTACTTATGCATAGTTTATTAATAGAAAAAGAAAAAAATAACTAAATTAGCTATTATGTTGTGCCTATGATCGTTACTTATTAGTATGTGAGAAATAAACTACATCTATAATGTTCTTAGAATTTATTTTCGGATTGTATAATACTTACCTAACATATAAGACTTAATATGTTTTCGATAAATCTTTTCACGGTATATACGCATAGCAATCACAGACTATCTCTTATCACTGCATTGACAGCGTTCCGCCCAAAACCAAAACATTGCGTGTTGACTGGCAACTTATCGCCGCGCTTTGTCTTACGAGAGTGAAAATGAAAATAAATTTTAAATATAATCATTCCTAAGATTAGGAATCTAATCCACAACCATAAAATATATGATAAACTAATGAAAGCCATTGTCAATATATGTTCCTACTTGACACATACAGGGTAGGTATTATGGCAAAGGGCCTTAGTTCTTTTTTTCTTATCTTTAACTATAGTACAGAGTATTATGGTTAAACAATCCAACTATTTTCCGTTCGCGGAGGAATTTCAGAATATTCCCAGTTAGTGTTCCCCTTAGTTTCGCAAGGAATCTTCATTCCATATTTCATCAACCCACAGAGTTTCATCTGTGTGTTGCCTGTCAGTCATTCAAAATATAAAAATCGTCTCATAATTCCCATGCAAATGAATATTTTAATTTTGTATATTTAATGATAAATCTTTCGCTTTCACATACAAGTGATAATTATTTAAGGGTTCTTTGTTACTATTATAAAAAATTAACACTCTTAAAAAAAACAATAAAAAATTGACAATTAAACAAACAACTTTTAGACAGTTATAAACATAATTAGTCTTTCTTATATTTATATAAATTATAGTCTACGGAAATAATAATTGAATAATTAAACAGTGTAAATATAACATAAATGTTGTGGGTATGATTCCCACTCTTGGAAATGATAGTATTTTTTTTTATATTTAAATTTCCTAGTGAAGTTTGTCTTAGTGTGTTATTGGGTTCAACTAATCTATACTTAAAGTTAACCGATACTAAACGGAAAGCGGAAAACGAAGTGAGACGCGAAGCGGAAACGATATCTTAATACTCTCTTCTTATTCTTTCCTGATATGAGAAGGTAAAAAAATTATGGTTTGGCATTATTAATTTTGGCTTTCTAAATTTAGATATTATTTTTTTACTTATACAATAAGGAGTTAGGTTAACAACATTCATTCTAGAAACACTTTCACATGAGATATATAGTCATTGGGATATTTACAAAACTACTTAATAAGTAATTGTTAACAGTGCAATAAAAAATATTCGAATCAAATTATTTTTTATTGCCACACTGCATCCGCAATTTCGCATTATGTGATGTCATATGATATTTTATCATGTGGCTTTAGTGTGAGCTATTGTTTTCATAGTCCTATTTGTTCTAGCAGCCTCGGTAGCTTGTAAAACGCACGTTGCCTGGCAAAACTGCTTCTCTTATCTTTATAAACTTTAACTTACCAAATTGCATACTTCTCCGTCTGGACAATTTTCGTAGAAAGGTGGGAAGAAGTAAAAAATCCTTGTATATATATAAGTAAATATAAGTATATTGTTAAGGCCGGTCGTGGCGCAGTGTGACAGCGTCTGACTGTAAACGCGATCCCCACTCGGGGGAGTGATTATATTTAAATTATTTTCACTTCCTCGCTCTGTTAGATACAAAGAGCGGCGTTGAGTTCCACCACTCAACACGCAATGCCTCGAATTCGGTGGAAAGCGAGGTACGGAGTATCTTGACACTAGGTACTTTCTGTCTACCCTGCTATGCGGGATAGAAGCGTGAAGCTAAAAAAAAGTATATTGTTGTTTGTTTTAATGCACTTCGCGGTTATTTCTATTTTTTCTCACGTTTGCTATACTTAACGTGACAAACTGAGTCATAAACCACTGTGTTTCGGTCTTTACTACATCATAACAACATTTAGTTCATCGTTTCTAGGTGAGGCAAATATACTTTACTTTGAACATACTTTACTTTAAAAAGGATAAAGAAAACTTGAACTCACAATCTTAGTGTTCAGTCAGTTTATCTATCAAGCAACATGCCAAATGCATATACTTTTAACTAAATTAAAAAATAAAAGTAATTTGTAATTTAATATATAATGACTTATGGCATCAAAGGTATTTAATAATTTATAATGAAATGACGAACTGTTATTTAGAACAGATGCAATTGCATCGCGTCATTATTGCTGCCTACTTTTGCAATGTTTACAAATCATTACATCGCCCGTCCAAGATCTCAATATAAGCTGAAAGATATTCAGTATATAATAGATGCGGCGACGTTGATAAACGATGTAATTGGAATTAGTCGTATTAAACAGCCGTTATAGAAAGTGCGATTACATTTTATTCATAGAGGTCACTTACACGTGTTGGGTACAAAACATACATGGTACGTAGGTAGATTATAATTGCTACTTTCCTAGAATGTTGTTGAAAATCAACGTACACAAAACACTATTTAACAATAACAATTAATGGTGTTTTTTTCGAAGAACTGGCAAAAATGTAGTTTATTAACCTTAATAGTTAATGAAACAGAAATTTAACATATTTTCATGCTTCACTTATAGTACCTTGCCTATACATAGGTTGTCTTCATAACTTTTGAGAAATAATTATATTTATGAAAGCAATCAAATTACTATGAAACCATATTTTAAGCCATCTAGGTACAGTGGGACAACGTCTGACTGTAAACGCGATTGGTTGCACTCGGATGTCTTGATTTCAAGTGGAAAAGTGTCAACGCGTGTGACACTAGGGTGTATCTGACTCGAAGGTTCTATCCGGGATAAAACGTGACGTTTTTCTTTTTTGTACCAATTATTAGAGTACAAAATTTTGAGATTAATAGTAAGTAGTACTTATTACTTATATTGCAACATTTGCTAAATTTCAAAACCCTTTCAATTCTTTTATGTTAAAATAAATTAATATTCTTTGAAAAAATATGTACATATGATGTATCAGCTGATTGTAGTGTCACCTAATGCTTAAGCTTAAAGGGTCAGTGGCCAGTAAGAGGATAGATCAGCTGGTAGCTCACATAGCACGCGCAGCCGCATCCTGCGAGATGAGACGCGCCTTCCTGCACTATGCGGTTGCACGCGCCGTTGAGCGCGACCGGGGATTTGTGGTCAATTTGACCATGCGGACGAGTACCACAATTGTTTTAAATAATAAAATTAATTTTAGTGATTATAATTATGTTTTGAAAAATGTATACTTTGAAAGATTTAATAAATTAGGAATATAAGATACGCCTTATCATATAATATATAATGATAACTTATACTCTGAATGAGTTTCATTTTCTGAACTCGCTCTATACATCCTCTTATTTTTTCAAGTAGTTCTAATAACAGGAACACAAGACTTCAATTTCTACTTTACGCTCTAAATATGATTAAATGAACTGTCGCGTTCAACTTTTAACATTCGTTGATTTCATCCTTTTTTAGTAAATATTTTTAATTCTCTTATAACTTTAGTAAAGTGTAATTTGTTGTTAGTTTTTGTAGTACGATTCAAATATAAAATAATACAAGTGTATTTTTAAAAAAAATATAAACTGTAGCATAGATATAGCACTAATTACCCGAGGCTCCCCAGCCGGCGCAGATCGGTATAACATTACGAGCAGCGGCCGGACATCGCGCGCCCACCGTGCAATCTCGCTCTCATTTGTTAATTATGCCTACCACAATCAAACCAGCATCATTATTATATTAACAATACAATATAAATTATTCAAATTTTACTTAGAAATGTGTATAATGTCTTAATCTATACTATAAAAAAATATGTATGCCTATGCAATAAAGCTATTTACGAAAAAATATATAGTGTGATGTCAGAACACTAAAACAGTGTTTTTTTATCTGTATGTACACGACAATCTCTAATACCACAGAACTTCAGTCATTATTTTTTTATTTTGAAGATTAACCCTATAGCTGCCTAACTCTGGAACCGTTGGGCTATTATTCATTTTGGTGATCATTCACCAATCTCTATATCATTACCAACAAATCCAATCAGTCACCAGTTTCTCTCTATCATGAAGAAACCTAAGATGTTTTCTGTTTAGTAAGAGATATGGAAATGGTGTATTTAAAAATCATGTTAAATTTAATGACCATTGTGTGCTAAGTAATTCAAGAATGTAAAATATCTGATAAGCAAATAGGAAAAAACAATACTTTTAAGTATCCATTGATTATAATTATTAAAACAACAAATAACTTTTGTTACACCACATATTTAAAAATATCTTAATAATTATCGGAACAATTCAATACACACACGGATTCAATATTATGCTTATCTATACCCTAGAAATAGTGTATCGTTGAAGTCTTCACTATGAAACATTATAAAACATTCACTCTTCACCACAATCACAAATAAAAGAATATTTTTACTTTTGAATCACAAACAGATAATTGAACAGTTAAAGTATAAGTATAAATATAACAATATACATTATATTTTAAGAATTGACACTCAATCATTATATAATATTACATTGACATAATACGTGTATATTCTATACTGAATAGATACTAAACCATTTAATCCAAAATTTTATGTAAATTTATAGCACGCGTCTTTAACACCTCTTTATTGTGACTATCGACCTTACGTCATTTATGCAATAGACAGTCTTCAGCAGGGAACAAATACAAATAAAAATTTACACATAAAAGCGGCGAATTCCATAGATATGCTAAACTTTATTTAACCTGACGATATTCAAATATATCATTTTATGATCACGGTCGTTGAACTCTTGACGACGGATACAGTCAATACAAAAAGACTTACGAACGTAGGTATAGACTTTTTTCTCGTTTCTATTTGGCGCTAATTTGTAGAGTACAAAAACGCTCTACAAATAAAGATTTACTTTCTCTTTTAAAAACGTGATTACTTTATTTAATATTACTTAACATTTTGCCGTGTAATTATACACTGTTACTTCATTGTGAGAAAAGTTTCTTACTAATTAATTTTTATAAAAATATATCTATAAGGCGAATTTTAGTCATAGATTAAAAGTCAAATTTTCTTCAAAACCGGAATACGTTGATATTGTAAAGATTTTATTTTATAAATAGAATGACATTACTTTATTAACCTACTATCAGATCTATATGCAGAAAAATGGAATGATTCATTATGAAAATCTACGTGTAATATACCAAAAATTAAACTTTGTCACTTAGAAGTACTTAAGACAAAACCTCGAATAAGAAGCAACTTGGTACAACATTCGTCCGCCGCATATTAATAATATAATAAAATTAATATAAAATACTCATTTAATAATTATCCACGGATCTTAACAATAAGAAGAAGTGAATCAAAAACAATCAGAGGTCATTGACTGTTCGAGTGCCATTTATGCGCGCGTCTGTACTTCTTTCATGTGCCATTGTAATCCATTGTTATCTATTGGTGTAAATTGTTCAAAGTAAACAGTGTTTATGCTTCTTTGTATTGTATTACCATCTCTGATAGTCCATAATAAGGACGAGAGTAGACATCAGGTGAGACAGTTTCACTACAGACTTGTTAAATACACCCATCTTTAAATAATTATCACAAGTAAAGGCAATAATATGTAGACATGACTATTAAAACTCAATAGTTTCGTATTATGTAAAGTTTTCACTGCTTTGTTTCAGTAAACGTAAGTCAATAGTGTATGCTTGTCTTTATATGACTATGAATGGTTTTTATACAGTCATTGTTGGTTAATTAAGACGTTTGTTGTGTTTTATTGGATCTATGGGTCACCAGGTGAGTGGGTGTGTCTGTTAGTGTATTTTACTGCTAAATCGATTCTTTTGTTAGTGGTGGCACGTGATTTTACGTACTATGTTAAGAAATGATTTCTTTTATTTGTTTGATATAACTACAATAGCTTACAAATAAGAAAACAATACTTCTAATTTTGATTAAAAACACAATAGATAAGTGGTTTGCAATTTAATTGTTGTGTTCTGTGGAATATTCTTAAAATATTCCACATTTTATCATATTTATTTTAAATCTCATTATATATATATATATATATATATATATATATATATATATATATATATATATATATATAAAGTAACTACTTTCAAAAATTTAAAGACTTGAAATATTTATTATTATTTATTAGATAAATTTAAAAATATTATTGCGTAATCTAAATATCATAAAAGTGTTAGAGACATAACAAAAATGATGAACACGTGCACAAGCTCCCATTAAATCCGTGCAATAAATAAATACCATCGCACAAATTATTTCTGCTTTGAATATATTTTATACGCATTTTAAAATATCTTTCACGTGGGATTTATGATGGCGAAACCCGTTCGAGGGGTGTTCTCTTAGGGAGCCGAGGGGCTCCGTGCAACCATTTTCTTACGTTTTTTTCTCCTTGACAACCCCAGCTGCTATAATACAACATGTTATAAATAAAATTGCGATTCTGACCCGTCACGCACGTGATGCCATGTCATACCCTAATAGACTTATATTCTTGATACATTGAAATAAAAGTCATTTTCCTATAGATAAGTGTTTTAACATTGTATTTTTAGTGTGGTTTTGCGCAACAGATTCGATACAGGACGTCCTTTCTGTTTGGTAACAATTATTGCTGTACCGAACCGGAACAGTTTGAATACATATGCTATGATGCTAGATCTTAAAATACATATAATATATTTAAAAAATAGATTTCATAATATAACAATAAATATAAGAACCCAGCGTGGAGCAATAAGTCAGCGTTTGTCTGTAAACAGAATTGGTGGTGGGTTCGATTCCCAGCCGGAGAAATGATTATATTGAAAAAAATATTTTCACTTCTTTGCTCTCGTAAGACAAAACGAAACGTTGTCCAAGGAGTGTCACTTGGTTGTCTCTGACTACTATGTCGGCAAAAACGTGAAGATGAAAAAGAATAAATGTCTATTATATGTATTTTTCCAATAGTAATGTGTTTTTAAATATGATTAATCTTATACTACATATTAAATAATTTTTGCAAGTTTACTTGAAAAACAATGTATACTTTAAATAACCTAATATTATAGTTCTACTTGCACTTTTAAAAATACCACCTTTAATTGCACTCCCTGTCGACTTTGCGACAAGTATACAAATACCGTGGGAATGCCCGTCCTATGCCCTTCTGCAACCCCTAATACGTTTACCCTGTTAGACTAAATCTTCCTCTACTTACAGAATGAGACAATTAACTTATAAATTGTATTAAGTAATGATTATAGTTCTTTTTTTACATATCTTAATAAGTGAAAAACAACTAAATTGTTTCATTTAGAAAAGTGAATGACGTAAAGTAGGATGTAAAAAAGGAAGTCCTGGGCTTACTTGTTTTCTAAATGTTACCGAACAAAAGCTATCGTAACATTATTATAACGAAAGTAATAATTTCGGATCGCTCAGCCGATCGGGTGTAAAATTACATCTACGAAAATAAATTAAATAGCAATCACGTAACACCATCTCTAAGTTACGTTCAAACATCGTTACGGGGAATAAGGCATTTTCGCACTAAGCTTTTTACCGCTGTATTGCTATATATATATATTGTTTTACATGATCTGGAACTGCAGTAACTTTAGCTAGTTTTAAATATATTGGTTCATAAATTACCTTAATAAATATATAGTGCAGAATGTACTGTTTTTCCCTTCCCTGTTATATGAAAGAGAAATATGAAAAGTAAGTGAAGTAAGTTTTTACAATATACAACAATTATCAAATAATAGACAGATAAATATATATTGTAAATATACGTAAATACAAGTATAATATATTTTTGGTTTTTCTTTCACTATAAAATGAATAAAATTAAACACAAATAATTGTTTATAAAACGAATTGATGTTATAATCAATTTTCAAATATTTGTTTCTCAAACTACTATCTCACGTGTATTGTCCCTTAAAAGCAGACATAACGAATGAACCGAAAAATAAACTTCCCGAAGCACAATTACGCGAACATAAACTTTGTTTGAAGGAAAAAGTAACGGACAACAGTTCTTACAAGTTCTATTTTTATATTTAATATCTGCAATTCAATTAAATGGATCGATGCCAAATAAATCAAAAATTTAACGAGTTTTACCGATTATTTTTTCTCATAGTACGTGCATACGCTTATACCTATATACATTATACTATATATTTAGCTATGTATAGTACAATATATTAAAGTTTGCAGTAATAATTGTAATAATTATAACTTTAGCTATAACCTTTAGTTATAAAATTAAAAAGAAAATATCTTAAATTCTAAATCACATAGAGATTTATTATTTATTATGTTATTTACTTGTATAAAAAATGTTATCAAATACCTGAGTCCATCGAGCACTCTGAAGGACTCTGATTACAGTTGTCTCTGACTATGGATGAGGGATAAAGCGTGTAGCTGATTTTTTTATATATGTACCAAAGTAATTTATTATAAGTACGACAGTACAAATAAACAAGGTTCTCTCGAATGGAAAATGGGGTAATTCTAAACGTGTCTACCTGGCCGCAATATCTTATGCAAAAGTCTTGCTAAGTGCAAAAGATTTGTCAAATCTAGAGCAATATAATTTTCTTATAAGGTAATAAATAAAATTTTATGCCAGTTTCGGCATAAAGTACCTAAGTTACCATAAACTATGTTTACTCGCTTTTTTATGTTTTATGATTCGTTATGCTAAGCTAATGTGAATAAAAGCTAACATACAATATTGTAATTTGTAACATAAGTATGGCCATATAAAAGTAACCTGACAACATTAATTGCTTTCAACGTTAAACGACCAACGGTTATAAGCCAAACCTCACAGGGACGTCCGTTTTAGAATTATTGTAATTTAATAACCCGCTCATACTCGTTATAGAACTTGTTTCTTACATTAAAAGCTATTCACTTAGAAAATCATACAATTGATCACTTGTTTGTCCGTCATTGTCGAAACGAGGCGGAAAGTCAAAAATTAGGAACATACGTTGCTATTTGTAATAAACAAACTCAGGAAATAAAGGCTTAAGTAAAATTTAGTACCCAAAACAGCTAAGAACATTATTTAATTTATATGTAATGTAATAAATAATTATTTTTTATATAAGGCCTATAAGTTAGTGACAAGTTTAATGTCACCTGTGCGAGTTAAATTTAAATTCTACGCTAAATCAACAAATCATACAGACCGAGAACAAGTGTCATCTAACCCCAAAATACAACACCAATGGCTTAAAGACCCCTATTTGCAACATATTATATGCAAGTACCTATTGCTATAACAAAGGTGTTTCCTATCATAAATTCGTACTTATATAGATGACTATCACCACGTGGTCATTATTCGAAAGATTTAGAGATATTGCGTTAAAGGCATGTTTAACTTGCTTATCGCTTGTTCAGGTTGTAGATGAGGCGATAGCGCCCGACCCTTATAGCTTGACTTGTTTCTCATTTAATTTGACGCCTGTTAATTTGGGGTGAGGAAATTAGTTTTGTTCTTACATTCCTTAATAAAATGCATAATATGAAATGATTCAATAATTTTAATGTGGAACTATATAGATTTTATAATTTTTTTCGGTGAACTTCATTTAGTGAAACATCTTTTCAAATTTCAGCACACCTGCGTATGTATTACCATACATTTCATATACGCAGGTTTTACTTTAATAATTTAAAATTGTCAAATGAAAACCTACATATTTTCAGGTCATAAAAAATTGTCATTAGTATCGCCTGAATCGTAAATACAGTTCAATTCTCACGTTAATACTTTAATAGTCGTAACGGTCACTAGTCTAAATCGATAGATAATGACCACCCGACTTCGCATTCAAATGTATATGACCCGTTTGTCCCTTTTGCGAATATTTCTAAGTTCCTTAAATTGATACTTCGCACGAACTCTATATAAAGAGTACAAGTCATCATTCATATTACATATTATTTCTACTACCATTAATTTGGACAATTGCGATAGTCTACAAATCTATGATACCCTTTGATGGGGCAAGAACAAGTTTTATTAAACCTGTGAGTGGTTTAACATAGATTGTTCATGTGTTTAGTTGTTCATTGCTTGCATTAAAAAAATGTTTTTTTTTTCTTTTTTATATTAACTGCTTCAGGCAATTCTAAACAATTTTAATGACTTATGTTGGGTTACATTTCAGCAACCGTTGACAATTCTATTTTCTAATGTGCTGATAAAGTCAAGTCAAAGCGTTCAGTTAGAGGAATGGCAACACAAACTATAACACACAAAATTAATGAAAACATAAATTAAACATAAATATTATAAAATCTTTTTTTATTTTAATTATATAATCATACTAAGCGTGACATTTTGGTAAGGAATGTCAATTTAAAATATCTATTTGAATTAAGTGAAAAGTGAAATACTTCACTTCACTTTTTACTTAATTAAAATTAAATAATTGATATCGGCACTCAACACCTAATGTCTAAATCTCAAGCGGAAAGCAGTCAGCGAAGTGTCTTGACACTAGATTGACCGACTAACCTATTAAAAGCTATAAAGAGTGAAGCTGCGTATTAAAAATATAATTCCGTTTGCCCTTCAATACAAAAAATTTACTTTCGCGCCTTCTATGTTGAAGTAAATAACTCGAATGCTTTAATTGAATTAACTTATTTCAATGTCTACACATATATAACATCCATATATACTTATGTCAACTTTTCAGAAACAAAAAAATGGCTGTCAAAAGTAAAGTTTTTAAAGTAATGTAAACATTTTTAATAATTAGATATCTTTATAAACGTTATTATTCAGTATTATTAAAATAATCGATTAAAATTCGTTGTTAAAAGATGCGCTTATACATTTTTAATTTAATCAAATCGATAGCAGTATAGTAGCCAAAAATAGTTCGAGAGGGAAAGTGTAATTTGCATATAACAATGCAACACCTGTTAGGCCGTGGGCGTGTGTCACAATGGCACTTCATTCAAAATAACAGTTGCAGTGTAAATGAACCTTTTTTATCATAAACCGGCAAGGTCACCCCGTGCTATCATCTGTTTGCAACTTTTATGACCTTGAATTATGACATCTGGCATGTAATTGTTTGCCATATCGTTCAATATTTATATATGCTTTGGGCTTAAATGATCTTCATGAGAATTTGGTTGAAATAAATGATGATGCTAGCTTTCAATATAAGCACCTTAATCGCTTGCAAAATCTTTCTTGCAACCTAAAATTTTTATAAATATCTTATCAAATAAATACTTCTCATTTACTTTTTTCTAAAACATTTTTTTAATATTAATAATAGAATTTTAAATGAAATTGGCCATACCATTTTTCTATAATTCAACTGAGTTGTCATAAGTACATCGTACTCTATGTACATCGTGTAAACAGTAAACACTATGTGGAACGCATCTGTGTAAACTTAAGTTAGAGGACGTACCTTTGTATGTTCATGCGACTAGAATGTGAAATATTGATTATTTTACGAAAAACGCATAAGTAAATTATTTATAAAATTAATAACTTTCACTTAAAGAAAGTACCTTTACAATTGTTTTGATTACATTTTCATAAAATCCTATATACTTAAGGTCATATATGCCATCGTAGCACTATTGATGCTTGTTTATATTAATGGTTGCCATTTTAAGTCTTGCTGGAATAAATACCCTAAAAATATTAAATAATAGTATATGATAAAATACAATGAACACGTCCGATATTTTTGAAAGTGTGTATATACGAATTTTGAATGAGCAAAAAATTATATTATTTTCTTATAAATATAATAAATATTTAATAAATATTTTACAAAACAATATAATCAAAGATTATTTTTATTAAATTTAATTTAATACATTATTATTATAGTTTTCATTTTAAATGCGGTCGCACACTTACTGAACAGACGACGCGACGTTTATAGGAAATATATGTACAGTCAGGTGACATTCGCAAAGTAAATAGTTCTCAACAACATTGAATTGAATTGAATAACGCGTTATGATTTTTTAAGCTATTCATCTCTTTGCTTACGCTTGAAAAGCTTCAGCAATACTCCATAATTGTGTGGCACATATTTTCTTGGTAACTGTTCACACTGTTCATACCAATTTGACCTTGAAGACTTGATATTAGTAGTAACCTACTTTAAAATATGAAATTTAAAAATCTATAGAAAATTATATTATTATAACTGGACAAATAAGGATAGTTGATACTATTAGAACCTTAATAACTATAAATTGTATATTGCATTGTGTATTTCATTAAAATTGCATCCATCTACTAAGAATTACAAAATCTTAAGTGTTTTCAGCATCTTTTCAAATATCATTTACAGGCGAAAGTGATCGTAACAAGTTTTTGACTACGTCGTGTTGTGATGCAATCATAAAAAAAACTATTTACAGCTAATTAAATCTGCCCACGTAGAGTGGCGCAAGTGGCACGCCTCCGCACCGACGCTTAGATCATTTTAATTAAGCAACTAATACTATATTTTTCTTTTCAAAATAGATTTTATTTTATTTATTTACTTTCATAGAAGGTACTCGTTTAATATATTTAAATTATAATAATTTTAATAGCATTTTATGGTTTTCAACAATGTGGGTTAAAATATATTTGCATAGGTTATAGATCTAGCATATATTGAATTAAAAATTTAAAGTAAAATATGACGTTAGATACAGCTAGACTACTTTACTAACTAAATGACTAAAGTGAGAAAATTATCTTTTTTTGTTTTCTCTAAGTGTAACTAAGAGAAAATAAAAGGGCTATTCGGACCAATTCTTATGAGTATCTTTATGGATATTTAAATAATTTTCAGATCTTTATGATATGTGAAGGCCCTGACATCGCGTCCACCTTACGTTCAGATAGAACAGCGATTTCCACGAGTCGAGCTGCGTGCGCGTAACGAGCGCTCGTCAACACCTACCGATAGCATCGCTATGACTGGCTGGAAATTATTCCGAATCGTAATTACGACGATTATTCACGGCCGGCCGGGGGCGGCAGCCATTTTTCAACAGTCACCGTTCTTAATTATGAGCCTCGCTGGACGGCTGTCGAAGCTTTGAGCCGCGCCGTCACCTCAGGCCGACTTCGCTATCTGTACAGCATGGTGAGCTTAGTCTTAAGATATCCGATAACTGTTAACATTCACAAGATACAAGCTGTGCTATAACATGAAGAAATGCATGACAAGAGACTAAAATGAATCTCTTCTAAATGATTTAATTTCATTATTGCTATATTTTACATGGAAACGAATCAAATAAAAGCAAATATTAAGCATTTATCACTCATAAATGTCTCAATAACTCAAACTTTCTATTGTAGCTTGAGTTCGAGAATATCGAAAGGTTTTAAAATACTCCACTAGACAGAACTCCACACGAGAGCGCGACTAGTGTTTATTTATCATTTTTGAAGATTTAGAGAAGACAGATGGAATGCTGTTTTTTTTTCTTTAAGGATGTAGTGAGAAATAGGTAATATGTATACGAAAATAAGTTTACCATTTATGTAACTTCCTTAGAAATGCTTCGCAATAATAAATTGCTTACCACTAGTGCAATTTTATGCAAGTCAGTGCGCATTCCTTTATTACTATGTAGACTTCTATTAATGTTAAAAGTGGGATAGCCGCATGATTAAAATTACAACCATGCTAGCTAGAGGAACGACTTCTAGATAATAATTGAAATCGGCGTTTGGTCACGACTATGGTATGTACAATCATATAGATACACCTTGACTCTTTAATTATTAGAAAAATACACAGAATGTACTTATACGTTGGTGTATCATACGAAAAAAAATTATGAAAAGTAAATATTATTTGAATTAATCGCTTACTTCTTATATTTATTTTCTTCTCTTTTCCAAATTTATCTAATTTTTTTTCTACTACCAATTAGACTTAACTAGGTTTTTTTCATGTACGTCTCTACTTGTCTTGTGTATATAAAAATGGCAAGTGTATTGTTTTTATATAATAATATGTAAAGCACACGTTATTGGGAACTCCAAGAAGCAAACGCCTTTGAGCACAAGTGTACACAGCATATCCCGGGCGTGCTGACGCCGGCGCGTCTAATCGCCGTTTATTGGAGAAAACCGATTACTGACTGCGGCCAAAACCGTTTCGACATGTCACCAATAGGATTGACGAATTTAACCGGGCCGCTGAAGGCCGTTATTTTAATTATATACCCTCTTGCCTTCCATTTTGCTTGAGATCAAATCAATTTATTATAGGTAAATTAATTGTCGTTACCTACTAAATAGTTTTCAAGAGAACATGTTTATGTTTGCTAAGAACATAAAATATTATTAACTGTTAGTTGGATAAGATTAGCCTTAAAAAGTATAATAAAATAAGTAATCTTTAACAATTGTAATAATCAATAAAGTTAATTAATTTTCAGATATATATTACTTACTCTAGATTCAAAGTAATTTAGGAAAGAAAGGAGAACAAAATGCAACATCATATATTAACTTCGAGGAACTAATAAGGTCTGCATTCAATTTATCCCAAAAATAGACTAAAGCAAGATTAATATTAGCTAAGTTAATTAATAAATTGCCTTACACACACAAAATTATAACGCAATGGGCCGTACCTGGCAGGCGTGAGTTGCGTGACGAGCGCTTTCTCGTGAAAACTACAAAAAGTAAATTATATCGATGGAATCGATCGTTTGATTGATGGTGAGTGAGCATTTTTTAATTTATTTCGAGAATTCGGCCGTCTAAGGTCAGGACTTGTATATGTTTCTATGTACGGTTCTTTATAATTAAATGTCTCTTTAATTGACATTTTAATGTAGCTTTAACGTCTTCTCGTCTTTTATGTACAAATAGATTTCACTTTACTTTATTCTAATAATATACGTATAAAAGTTTATTAACTTACTGTTTATCCAATTCAAAAATAAATTAAACGTTTGTGTAAAGTTTTAAAATTAAAATCTACATACCATCTATTTGATATACTGAGAACCATAAATAAAACAAAAAATATTAAATTTTATCTATACATTAATTTATATTTTATGTGATAATTATGTCACTTACGTCAAATTTCTGCTATATATGTCTTTATCTATTTTGAATATTAAAAATAAAAAACATAATTAAGCTTACACAAAAAAATAAATTAAAGATGGTTGTAAATATAAAACTATTCGATTTTAAATTAATATTTTTGAGGAACCCAAAGAAAAGCAAAACAACAGTAGAATCGCGAGACTTTTTCAAAACAATTTTGGCTCAGGTGTCGGCGGTCTATTAATATTAATTGACGTTTGTGAAATTCTGTGTGTAACATACCTATGTAGATACGTAGAACAATGACGTTGCATTGTTACGACTATTTGCCGCGTGTTCCTTTACAAGCGTTTTCAAACTTTTAAAAGTTTCTATGACACAGTTTGGTATTACTAGTTATGAAAATGGAAGACGTATTTTAACAAACTTATCTACTACGTCAAGAAGAAGATTATATTAAGTCGATTCTTCAAAACCTTAGTATAAAACCTATGAAACGAAATGAACAACGTAAATTATAGAAATTAATATACTTCAATATTTTTTAATAGCGTTAAGATGTTTATTAAACTTTAATTCTTATTTTATACATATAGTGTTTTCTTTGTTACTATTATTAAAATATGTTTTTAAGAAATGATTTTAATCGAAATATAGTGTCATTAATGATACCTAAACGAGTTTATATTATGATTTACGAGATTACATAAATCCATCACAGTGAAAATATTATAATTAATGCAATACAACTAATATTAAATAAATATCATATGATTAAGGATGTGAATACAACGTCAAATATCCAATATATAGGTTTCATTATAATTCAATGTATTGAACTAAAATGCGTTTATAAATTAATTATACAGTCAATTTATTTGATTTATAGAAATATTTAATTTAATATCGATTATATTAAAAATTAATGCATATTAAGATGTTACCTAATGAGATGGCATTTTGACCTTCACCAGCATGTTATCGGCCTTAGCATTTAAATAGCGGATTTAGTGAACAGGTTACATAATAAGCCTTAAATTATTTGAAATATCAAATAAATAGTTTGTAGTAATCTTACGTTTTTTACAATTTTCTTTTATATATGTAAACTTTAAATTGAAGCCCGTTATAGTTCTATGTTTAAGTGTTGTGTTTCAAGATGGAACTATGTCAAATTCGAGTCGAGTCATTTTAATTGTAAGAGTGCAGAATATTGCTTATCGGCATGCTTTTTTCATATGTGTAAAATGATTAGAAAGAATATATTTTTATGTTTCCACACTTTACGTTGTGTAATATGTAAACATTATTCTATCATAGTCTTGTCATGAAAGCGCTACAGTATGTCAGTACCAGGCGTAAATAAATTGATATATTAAAAAAGCTAACTTTTCAGGGCAGCCATTTTAAGTTTCAAGTTTGTCTTTATTAAAAGACTTATTAAATAATTCACATGTTTGGCTTGCGCGGTAATATACATTTATCAGATTACTTATTTATTCATCTTGTGTCAATAATTGCAATCCTGATGCCATCCTCCATACTTATCAACTTATTCACGTTTGGTACGAATATATAAATATAACTAAACTGTGCTATGACAATGAATACAACACGAAATTAGACTAAAAACGACGGTTAAACTACAAATTCACTATTATTATAATTTGTTTTATTGATAGTTTTTTCGCCATAATATATGGAATTGTCTAATGTATGGAATTGTCTAATGTATGGAATTGTCTAATGTATGGAATTGTCATCATTCTGAATATTGTCTGTTCTGAGTTCTGAACTAAACATTATTGGCTATATTCTTTTATACTACCATCTTGTCTTGTAAGTGATCGCATTAAATAACTGTTCTAGAAAGGTCTAGTGTCAGAATTAAAATATTTTTTCTATGGAAAGATATATTTTTTATTACTTAATATAAGGTTTATTTTCTTTCTTCTTTATATAGATATTAAAAACCATAATTGGATAATTTACATTGCTCTTGTTCATATTAGTTAATCATAAGTTCTACGTTTTATTGTATTATATACTATTATCAATTATTTTTACCAATAAATAAAATAATATTCATACTATTATGGACTCTTCTAGTAAAATATGCTCAAATAGAAGCCGAGTAGCGAAGCGTGCGTGTTATTAAGATTGTAATTTTAAATGAACCAATGAGCCCTTGTTTTAATTGAGTTATGGCTGTGTTACGTGTGTTAGTAGGTAGTATTTCGAGCCCGTGAGCTTTCCTTATCTAATGAATCATTTAAAATATGATGTGCTGTTAGAACTAATTTAAATATGTTGATTTAATTTATTAGTAACAGTTGTACCGTAAATTTTCTTGTAGATATAATTGACGAGTTATATAAATTAAAATGCTATCATAGAATATGTATATTTAGTGATGTAATAATATGCACAGATTTAAAGTGGAGCTTTAATGTAAATATAGCTAACATATTTTCCTGTACAATAATGATTTTAGTTTTAGTAAATTCATTTAATTCATTCATTCTTCTTAGTTGTTGTCCAAATTAATAAAAATATAAATAAATAAAAATGGAATAGTTAACGGTTGTGAAAATTGTACATTATCATATATATTTGCGTAATACGTATGTATATCAAATAGATACATACATTTGTATTTAATAACCAGACAGCACGACATTTTAGTTGCAACTAGTAGTTAACATACCAGATTACATGTAGTGAAACAATACGTTCTCACGAGGTAATGCACGTTTATTTTGGACGCATAGTATGTCCACGTAATAGTATAATGATGTTCTGTTTCTTTGTACACCAAGTACACCTTCTCACGGAACTAGACCGATTATGTGAAAAATATCAATATATCGAATAATTTCATATAAATAATTTTTAATTTTATTTGAAGATGTGTGTTTCTACTCTTTCACATTAAATCTACAAAATAAATTTGAATTAATATTTTAAGTCATATAGGTTATATATCAGAATAGCATATAATTTATAATTTATAATGATTTTGTGTAATTTAGTTATAATGTCACGATAAAAATCAAATATTTTTAAGAATATACTACACGGGTAAAGCCACTAGTGTTATCTAATTATTTTATTAATAACAAGTTACCTTAAACAAGAAACTAAAAGAAACACGCTGAAAATTATTGTCTACTTATCCCGTTCGTTGTCGCACAAGCAAAGTTCAAAAAGGTTCAGACTAGTAAAATATTGAATTATCGTCGGAACCGTACATATTCGCAAATTTTCAAGGAAGACAGACGGCAAGAAATGCGTGTGAAAAGCGTTTCAAAATTTTATAACATTGAATTGATTCACATAGATAACGGTGAAATTATACAAAGTATAAATAAGTTAGGTTTTGTAAATCATATATACTTATGAGGGCGGTCGTGGTGCCTGATTGTAAACGCGATCGGTTGTGGGTTCGATCCCCACTCTAGAGAGTGATTATATTTAAATTATTTTCACTTCCTCGCTCTGGTGTAAACAAAGTGCGGCGTTGCACGGCACTCAACACGCAATGTCTTAAATTCGGTGGAAAGCGAAGTACGGAGTGTCTTGTCACTAACGCTTTAACACACATATATATATATATATATATATATATATATATATATATATATATATATATATATATATATATATATATACTAGAAGAGTATTTACTATTTCTACCATCACAATATTCAGCTTAGAAAATAATTTTGTTTTATGTACTCGTATAAAAAAATCCTTAAAAAATATACCTTTAACATTTGCATGAACTAAAAGAGACGTCATTTAATAAATCACCGGGTGAAATATTGGTGGACGGTCGAATGGCGACCTCGCTTCCGAAACCCATCAGAGACGGGCAGCAGAAACAAAAAGGCGCTGCCGCCGGTGCACTTCCGATTGCACTGCCACGCTGCCACCGCTGAAAAATTACTGATTTAATACATTGTGAAGGTTTCGTGTAATGAATGTAATGACATTTGTATGTGTTTCTTTAAAACTACAACAATAATAGCTAGCGATAACTATTTCGATAATCCACTTGAGACAATCAAAAAATGCTTTTGTTTATTTTATTATTCTTTTTAATTTCTATTTTAGTAATAAAAGTAAATTCCGTATTATAGTTATGCTTAAAACGGTTGGTACAAATGATGGTTGTCCATCGTGGCGCAGTGCGACAACGTCAGACTGTAAACGCGATTGGTTGTAGGTTATCACGATTTCGGATTTCAAACACGCAATATAAATATTTCAGTATATAATATTTTTAACGTCTCCTCTTTTGCAGCAAGATAAATAATGATTAATTTATGAGTAACTAGCTAGTTCTTCGGTTAGTGAATGTAACTATCCTTGTAAGCTGGATATCACTTGAGATTCGATCTCAATGTAAGTGTAAAACTTAATACAGTAAAAAAACTATTAACATTTTATTTCAATTTCATAAATAAATCAGTACGTCACGGTGGAATTTTAAGGATAATAATCTTTACTTAATGTTTCCAAATGCGTCATGCAAGTGTACATTAAGACACGGCTTTGCCATTTTGTATTGAATACTTTTTATTTAAGAATACAGACGATGATAACCATAACAAATGATAGCAATTTGTCACTGTACCGTCTCATACATACCAAAAAGCACCTACCTAATGAGTTAACACGCTGCCGAGTTTTTCCCCGATAATAAATGCACTAATTTCGCTTAAGAATGACAAAATAAACCTAAGTGATGTCCTTCAAACCTTCCCAGAAGATGACGCATGATCGTTTAGTAAAAAAAAATCACAATTATAACTTTGTTGTCGAAATGTTGGGTTGTTCGTGGAACAAAACGGAGTCCTTTCTTTTGTTTCCGCGCTGTGCTCACGGGGCGCGTTAAATCAACTAGGCGACTATATTTGTTTTCTCTAGCGTTGTAAACATGTGTTTTGACATTACTTTATTGTCTAAACGTTTTTTATATTTGAAAATTTCTTTCTGAAAGTTTATTGCCGATTATAAATCAATGAGGAACAATGACTCGTCGACAAGTGGCGACTTCACTTAAATAGTTAAATATAAATACAGCCGCATGTTCGTAAATAAATGTATTGATATAGTCAAGTAAATTGTTGCTCATTGCTAACTACAACTTATTTTAATAGTACACAGTTGAAGATGATTATTCTAAATGTAATAATAAATGGTTATCTAACGTTTTTGTTTTTCATTTGATATTTAATTTCCTTTGCTTACTCTTTGCTTAAGTAACAAACACCTTTTAATCTCAGTAAATTATATATATCTGAAGGCTAGTGCCAAAAGGTTAAATTGCCATTTTACTGCGATAGGAATAATATTGGTTAATTGAATATGTAAACGGACAGTATCGTGTATCAAAATTGTTAAGTGGGCACAATTATAAACATAACCAATATTTTACATATCTCTTCTCATTTTTATACACTGGCTTTATATTATCACGCACCACCCCTCTGGACTTTTTGGTAACCAAGACTTTCACCAATTGCAATCATTATCATTTAAATGGAGATTATCAAAATAAAATTTGATAATTATATAGTTTAGAAACAAGGTAAAATACTTGCATAATTCTCTGACGCCATATTCTATTATTAACATAACATACATAAAACTAATCAAACCTATGATTACCTATTGGCACATGATACCCAACACTTATTTATCGAATTTAACATTGTAACATATGAGTAAATACTAAGGACTAATATCCAGTAAGGGTTTTTTAACAGTCAGCTATAACAATCCTGGTTACTTTTAATGTCTTCCAATTACAGTCTTCACTCGTTTTAACGATTTCTTCGAGGCTTAACTATTCCAATTTTATGTTTGCTGGACGCGATGTGAAATGCCTCGTGTTAATGCTTTTCAAATAAATATTGAAAGCATAATTATATAAAATACTAGTCTTTTCATTTTAGTACCTATAAAAAACAATTTAAATTTAACACTCTCCTCCTAAAAATATAAATTTTACTTGAAAAATAATCTTTATGTACAGAAATATACTCTACGTAAAAAACAAAGCTCCATTTTTATTTTATTTAATTGTAGTGTTCTTTTAAGGAATCACACTTAAAAAAGCAGTTCTTACATTACTTAATATGTATGTTTACTAAATGTTAGTTTGCTCAGTGATACGGCAAAATCATATAGATATTTACGCTCATTTATTTCGGATCAGCCAGATCACGATCCGCTATACTTTTGTCTCGTTCGTGGCAACTTACGAATTTTATTGTCTATGGCTTAAAATGATATACGACGGCTCTTAAGTGGAGAATCATAAAATATTTTCTGTTTGTGAAATATTTCTGAAGCAATAAAGCAATAATTCACTACGGGACTGCAGGGAAGATGGCGAGCTTTATTTGCCGTCATAAACGGACTGTTGATGGGTACTTTTTTTGCTGGTTGTGCCGTGGAGGCTGCGTATGCGCTTGCACATAAAACGTGCCTTTATCATTACCGAGATTAGATATCTTCTCTTATTGTTAACGTAATCTGCAGTTATTTTTAATCACACAGAGAGTTTTATATAACCCCAACGGAATTCATGTAATTTTCACATCTAATGTATATAACGAAGTAAAAATTTATTTTGACATTTTCGTTGTATTAAGTATCTCCACCCATTTTCAACATTTTAAAGAAAGTTTATTCGACACATCTGAACAGTCTAAATGATAGCTTATATAAAATACTTACTATTTTTGTTATATTGTCACACAATTTCAGAAAGAAAGAAAAATAAATATTATGTGCGTGGCCAACGCGCTAACTTCATATAATTAACATGCTCTACAAAATTAACAACTAACATAATAGAAGGACAGTTTGAAATGCGGACACACTAAGTATCTCTTAAACACAAATCCGTATGATGCTATTTTAAGAACTATTTAAACTTTATCTGCTCTTATATCTTTTATCTTGAGCGTGGTCAATGTGTCGGCGTTTTACACGTCTCTCGCGTGAAACTTTAGAGTGTCGACGGGGGGTTCCATTAGTCAAAGTGATTAGTTCTCGACGCGTTATGTTTCAATGAGATGAATAATCACCGGTTACAGTGACAAATGTGCGCGCGCGCACCTGTGGAGGGAGATGCTCCTCTTTCAAGACACCGCTCCATCACTCAGCATCATTCTATGTAATGGATGAAGATGTATATATTTATCAATATTAATGTAGCCCGTTCTTTTTAAAATTAAATGCAATATATTATTATGTTAGAAATTTGAGATTACCTAATTATGTTAACGTTGTATACATAATTACACACATATGTTTTAGTTGAAATAATTAAATTGAATAAAACCATCGTGGCGCATTGGAAAACAGTCTGAGTATCAATGCGAAGGTTGTGGCTTATATCCCTACTTGAGGAAATGATTATATTTAAATTATTCTTGAGTTTGAGTATCTAATAACTACCTTGCTATGCAGGACAAAGCGAAATGCTAAAAGTAAATTGTGTTAATTTAAAGATTACTTATAACTCTTCACTATGTTTGTGTGAATAAAGTTTCGTATATTTCAGTTTTATATTTTCAAAAACGTTTAAGAGGTTTTATGGTTGAATACATTTTAAAACTTTTGCTAAATTATTATTTTAATCTAAAACAACATTCAGATTCAGATTGCCATTCTTTCTGCTCTCGATCTTTAGCTTTTTATCAAATTCTTAATGTGATAAAGAAGCTAAAGGATCAATAGCTTTATAATCTCATCAGCTTCACTCTTTTCCTTACCTCTTTTAATTTTACTATCATAAGAATGGAATCGATATTTTTTACACAACTGTCACATCGATATATTAACATCGGTATATTTCATTTTGCTGTGATTGAACATTGATTGAGTTCTTTGAGTTACGATGCCGCCCATACTAAGATTTACAACTGATGTAATAGCTACTGCTGTGGCCTTTATATCATATGCGCGAGATACATGATGTTAGCAAAATTATTGTAAACATATAAAATTTTAATTTAAAATATCGAATTATATATTTAAGGTACGTCATTTAAAATATTTTTAGTTTATACCTACTCCTTAAGAAACATAAACCTAATTACAAGTTTTAATTTTAACTAATTTCTCACGTACATTGTTATTAAATTTCAAATGCTTAAACATCTCAAATAATTAAAAAATACATATGTAACAAAATCCCTTGAAAACATTATATACCTTCATAACAAAATTATATAACTACTAGGATGTTACGAACTAGACATATAGCTACATTTAAAGGACATAAGTCAGTCTTGAACTAAGAAGACTTTGCACCACAGCGGCTTCATAAATCAAAACATTCATGGTACGATTAATCAAACTTGGAGGATAACTCAGGTTTAACTCTAACACCTGTCAGGTATTCGTAATTAGGATGCTGTGTTATAATTTTTCAAACCTAAAATCTTGAAATCACCCTGTTCGAAGACACTTATGTCTTTTTACCTATGTTATATACCTAATTTTTTATGTACAAAGAAATAATTATTAGATCTAATATACATTTTTGTATTCATAATTACCTGCCTTCTAAATCATTAAACACAATTTAAGTATACAGACTGCGGTTGCCGCGGTGACCAGCCGCATGCCACACAACACGATGATGTTGCGTTTTTACGTGCCGGTCTCATTTGTTAACTGTTTTATACCTTTTTTATATCTATAAATATTTTTATGATACATTCCACACTGCCATTCGATCGATCGTAATCAGATTAATATTCATCATGCGCTCGCACTGCGATTTGAATAAGAATAAAAATTATCTTACGCCATCTCGCGAGTGAGCTGTCAAATTAATTAAAAAAATAACTCAAGGTCGCGTTAATAATTTATACTGGCATATTTTTAATGTATTATTTAAAATAAAAACAAATAAATACTACCTTATATTATGATCCATGGTATCAATAAATACGTACCGTTTACCAGTTACCTTTGATTAAAATTGTTACGACTTACACACTTATTTAAAATTTTAACTTACAAATACACCAAAAAGCCAATTTGTTACTCATATTTTTCAAAAATACCACAATTTTATAATGAATTAACATGTTTATATTGAAGCTCATTTCGTCCGTGGTCTCATCCGATTTTTATGTATCCAATATTGTATTTAGGCCCGTAATCCAGTAAAATAAAGCGCATTATTCTCTAAATAATATTTTATCTCAAGTTACGTCCATACAGACTGGATGTCAAAGTTATGACGTGTTAGATTGATTATCGAATGGATGTTAAAATACATTTTACGACTTTGAGACGAGCTTTCTGTGTGTAAGCGTCTTAGCAGATTCGTTTGTGGAGTTCATGCTGGTTGAGCTCAACGTAAATTGTTGTTTAAAAATATTTAATTATACAGGTGTAATAAATAGTTTTGAGTTGATGAAATAAACAATAAATTATTTCTATTTATATAAAGTGTTGAAAACGATACTGCGTTAAAAGACAACTACTTCAAGCCAAGGTCTGAAGCCACGCCAATTAAGCTATATGTATCGCGCTAACATATTTAAATATAATATATATTACTATAAACTCTTGATAGTTTATTAATAATATAACAATAAGTAATATAGGTGCGTATTAATTTATAATTTTTATGGTCGTAAAATTTACTTTAAATAATATATATGTTTGTGTACTAATTTGACATTGTCACATATCAAATCAAACAAAGTTCAACGTACCCGCAACAAGCCGTAACGCCTAAAAATTCACATTGAATTAGTCACAGTAGTAAACGATTTTAAAGAAAAATTCATAAGTTAATAAATTTAAAGAATATATAATTTTTGTTATTGGGCAGAACACTGTTTTTTTGAAGTTTACCTGTTTATCTTCGCGTACCAAGAATAAAAATATATGGTTTTGTGTAACGAAAACTTGTTAAAATCTCCTTAAAGACATGAGAGAAGATCTCCTATCGAAAAGGATAAGAATTTCGACGTAGATTGTACTTGTAGTATACATGGCTAGATACTTGGTAGGTTTGCAGTAGGTGCAGGTTCGAATTTTGAACATTCAAAATTTTTATATTTTTTTAATTTAAATATTTTAAATTAATAAATTATAATTTAAACTTACCAGCAATATATTCAAATATCGTATTATTATTGGTTTATATTATTGAACATTTCCTCAGTTGGCTACTGGCTCCATAACCTTAACCAATCACCCATCAAATCTACCCAAGTAATATAATAATACCATGCAAATCTATATGTGAGATTATTTTCATATAAAATTTTAAACATCAAAGTACTGTCACATCGACGATCATTATTTAACTAAGTAACTGTAAAATACATTAACAAATATCGTGGTCAAATCGGAAACGGATGTAGTTCTCATTTGACTGGGGTGAGCATGCGCACGCGCATATCATTTCCTGTATTGCGATCTACATAACCTGTACATTCCTATTTTTTTAAATCCAAATTATGCAGATAAAGTTAAAGGTAATATTAGGCTTCTAAGATAATTTTAGGAAATAATTAATGTGAATTTTTTTAACTTCACGTTTTTATCTCACATAGCAGGGTAGACAGAAAGTACCTAACGTCAAGACACTGTGTAGTTCGCTTCAATAATTACTTAGTAATAGTATTAATGTCAATTAATATTAGTCATTATTGTAGATACAAATGAAATTTAAGGGTGTATTAAGAAAAAAGTCGTTGAAAAATCGTTATTAGTTTATTACTCACTTCCTCCACATTCTCACCGTAGATGAGTAACTAAAATGGTAAAAAGAATAGAGCTTATAAATTATTCCAGGTCATTTGTTTAAGCACTTGCTTTCTTGACTATCAATTAATCTTTTTATATAAAATATTTATTTTATATTATTCTTCTATTATTCTACAGGTATAATTTATTTTATTCTTATCAAACTTCCGTGTAACAAATTGGACCGAGGTTAATCCGAACTAAATGAATTCAAATCCTGATTACGAAATAAATTGATAGCAAGCACCCTACGTGGCTAAATCTACTTTAAAACATTAAATTAAATAATTGTCTTATTATATTTGAACTTACCTATCTATTACATTCATTCACATCTGGTTAACCGAAATAAATAAAGTATCCATCTTCAACCGGAAGATTAATTTATATAATCAGCATTGAACAAACTCGGGCAAACATAACTGCAAGGGTCCACGGAAGCGGTGCCCTAATGACACGTTCTAATCCGACCACGCGCGAGGCATCCCACAATTTACCTGTTACGAATTAGACACAACCCATTATTTAAGTATCGGTAGCTAGCGTGCATCGTTATAGTAATTTGATTTCTTTTACGAATTCTACAGCGCCATTTGGCCACTAATAGGGCCGTTAAGCCTCATCATAAAACACAATTTCCCCTAAATTTGAAAAAAGACAACACTCATAACTCGACATGAGCTAACCCGATCTGACGTGAGCTTCGTGCAATTGCTTATTTCTCATTATGATAATTTGCGGCTTTTAACTCGTGTAATACGTGAGAGCTATTCTTACGAGCGTGTAACAAAGTTAACGTAACGAGATGTATTGCAAGGTCGGTACTTATGAAAATTATGGTCTGTCGAAGAATTAGTTTTGGAAGTGTAATGAAGAGTTCTTACGAAGCGTTGGCGTGTACCGTAAAGTTTAATTATTAATGCTGCCTGTCCTCCTCGTGTACATCAGACAGGCTATAATTAACAATAGCGTTTTAATTATACAAATTCTAGATGATTCATAACGTGTTACATGTTATATGTCTTAAACTTTCTCGTTATTATAGAGTCAAACTAAAGGCTTATCACTTGGCTTTAGTTTGACTCTATAATAACTAGATAACTCTAATTTAATACTTGTAATCCCACAATATCTTATTAATATATAAGAACAGTATGAATATTGTGAGACTCATGCAATGTCAAAAGTGGACAGTACGGAGTGTTTTGACACTAAGACCTTTTTGTCTACCCTGCTCTGAGGGATAAAAGCGTAAAGCTAAAAAAAAATATGATACGTCTATTTCGATTGTCAATAAATATTATGTTCAATTGCTATTCCTAGAATTATACTATGAATAACAAAACCAAAGTTTTATACATCTAAATAGAAGTGTTGCATCAAATTAGATGCTCATACTTTCTTTATCCATCGTTATCCTGACGAAAACGTATTTAATTTTTGTTTTCCAGTTCACATTGTTTACGCTGTATAGAAATCATAGGAATCGGATAAAACCTAGTAGAATCCTATTTTTCCACTCTGAGATAGATTCTGACGGAAAGAAGACTTGTTAACTAGTCAAACTCAATGCCACGTTGTGCTTTACTAGAAAGCTGAAATTATAAAAATATTTAAATTACATCGTTAACCTGGTGCGTAATGAACCCTTAACCAATAACGTAATCTCACGCTATCTCACTGCGCCACGATGGCTTCGACGTTCAAAGTTAGGTTGATTAATAAATCTATTAAAGGAACAAGAAAAGTTTATTTGTTTAATGAATATTGAATATATAAAAGGTACATTGAAGCTAAAACGGTATTAAATATATCTAAAACTATTTTACCATCAAATTAGCTTATTGTTGGTGACAATTGACTAAAATGTCAGATATTTTAGGCTTCGCTTATGCCTAATATACTTCAATATCAGTGAGGCAGTGAAATAAAAAAGTGACATCATCATTTATTTAGTTACGGTATTAAAAAGAATACAATAATATTATACTACTATTTTTATAGTATCTCACAAACACATCGCAGACGAGAAGAGATTAAACTTAATGTCAATAACATTAAGTTTAACCTCTTTAAAAAATTTTTATGAGCTTCACGCTTTTATCCCGTATAGCAGGGTAGACAGAAAATACCTAGTGTCACCACACTCCGTACTTCGCTTTCCACCGAATTTGAGACATTGCGTGTTACACTACTCAAGTGTAACTGAACGCCGCTCTTTGTCTTTACCAGAGCGAGGAAGTAAAAATAATATAAGTAATTTAATTAAAGTTTTTATTTAAACAATATTTACATAAAAAATAAACAAAATAGTTGACAAACAGAAACACAAGGCAATGTAAACACCACACAACAAATATGTGGTCATTTAACATAAGAAACAATCTGTGCAATGTAGACAGAGTGTCTCGTGTCGATACATCGAGGCAGGTAGGCATGAATGGCGGCGCCCCGCTGGCCGTGAGTTATGCGCCGGGCTCCCGGGGCGCGGCCGCTGCCTTCACACCTCCGCCCGCGTGTGGTCCCAGGTTTACGAGCCGGCTGTGGCTGCTGCGCGCGCGTACTGCTTTATGTAACACTGTACTATGATACTATATTAATAATCTTACTTAACAGTATTGATGACCTTATTTCTATGAAGAACTGCAAAATGTTGGGCTTTTTCAAATAATGCCTTTATCAAAAAACAGTTTTATCCAAGCTAAATAGTAAGATTTTAGTACGTCTTAAATTGTTTCGAATAAAAAAAAATGTGTAAAGTATGATACAAATAAAATATATTAATCACTTCTTTTATTATTATGAAAGCTTAAATTTCGTCAGCTAACTGCTATAAAGATCTAATCCATTTTTTAGCTTTATCCCGCATAGCAGGTTAGACAGAAAATACCTAGTGTCATGACACTCCATATTCCGCTTTTCGGAATTATTCCGAATTCGAGACATTGCATGTTGAGTAGCGGAACGCAAAGCCGCGCTTTGTCTTACCAGAGCGAGAAAACGAAAATAATTTAATTATAATCATTTCCCCGAATGAGGGATCGAACCCATAACCGATTGCGTTTACAATCAGACGCTACCCCACTGCGCCACGATCGGCCTCAATTCAATTTAAACTTCTTCCTTAATATAAATATTTTTTAAAAAATAATATATAAGCATGAGCATCTTACTACATAAACTCTGCCACAGCCTCCTAAATTTCCCGACGTTACTGGAGTAGATGTCCTAAGCACACGTATTACAATATTAGTCACATTAGTGTGTATACTTCACTTGAAAATTATTTTATTTTTCCTACTTATTACGCCTGCCGGTATTCCTGCGATACGATACTGGTCGCCGCGATTTTTATTGGACAGGAAGGAAATTCTAACGTTAATATATTGTGAGTAAAATGTTTTGAGCCATATTTATTTAAGCACCCGTGAATATAAATCCGGTGTAGGTTGCATCCAGAAGCTGTTTTATATTTCCTGTATTTTTTTCCATAACTAGAAGAACTTATATAATAGAAGGTTTATTTTTTATCAATTGAATATGACAGTGATTAGTTTTATAGAAAGTAAAAAGAGAATTGCTAACTTTCTAGAGGTATTTTTTAATAATCTAATATATATATATATATATATATATATATATATATATATATATATATATTTGTTACCAGGCATTAAAAACTATCCAAGATAAGCCAACATATCACGACGTGAATGACAAAAGGTGTTGTGTCACATACCTGACGAGAATAAGTTGCGGATATTTACTACTTTACAATGTATTTTTAATTATATTACCAATAATTATTTAGGTTACTCTAAAGTAGAGGACGGGTATATCTCAATACGTACTCCTTTCTTACAAAACATCCCTGGAATCAATTAAGTAAAATAATAAAATAAAAAACCTAATAAAATAAAAAACATTATTTTTATAATTTATATAAAATATATCAAATAAATAAAAGGCTTCACTTTATAATAATTTAATTTGTGTACCATATTTTCTCATTATCGTCCAATATATTAAAAATAAATGTGAAATATTTAAATTGAGTACACGTTTTATGACACAAAAACATACTTACATTTTTATAGATTTATTACCTTGACCACATGCGTATACCTAAAAAGTCATCTAGAAGCGAGAGCCAGGATTGACTATAAAATGCCGTTTAATTTTGAACTTTATCCGCAAAAGTCATAGGACCTACTAAGTTGTATATAAATTATTGGTGTACACTTGGGCCTTAAGTCCGGTTATTTATAGGCGTCCTACTGCCCGCAGAGATTTATGCAGCCACAGAAAATCACAGCAGCAATTCTTTTATCTTAACCGTGGATATTTTATTTGGTGCTTTACTGCTTTATAGGAATTTAAGGCTGGAAGTAAAGAAGCAATTAGATGTAAAATATTACTTGTTATTCAAATTGGGATAAATAACTAAATAATTTAAACATCCCACATAGAGTACAGTATATATGTATTCGTGTGTAAATGCGTTTAAAAATATATTTAAACATTATTATATAATTGAATGTACAAATTACCGAACGGCTAAATATAAAATAAATATTACGCTTATCATTATTATGTAATGACAATAATAAATAATAATTTGGCAAATATTGGTTACATTTATAAAAGGCATTCTTTATTGTTTTATTTAAATTAGAAACAATCATAACCCGTCCCATACGTGCGCACATAACCTAATGTATGGTGACCGTGCGGGGGCGTCGAGTGCGAAAGATTTATTAAATAGCTACTGTATTTACTTGGTTTAAACAGCATAAGCAAAATTTATTTTACATTTAATATGGTTATGTATACATCATTACTTAGATACTAAGATAGTACTATTAAAAAAAAGGATTTGTAAAGCCAGTATTTTATTAAAAATATATTTTGTTTATTCTTTGTTTGTGTAATAAAGTAAAAAAAAAAATTAAGTTTTAAAAATTTTTTTATTGGTGTAATATCATTAGAATAAAAATTTGTTAATTATCTTTTGTAGAAGATAGTAAACGCTATCATATTACCACTTTCTTATTAAAAGTGCTTGTTTCTCAAAACATATTATACATAAAAATGTTTTGTTCTTCCAAAATATCCCGACGCGAACAAAAAGCCAACCAAAAGCACAACTCAGTGCAAGATTAAACTCGGTCCGTAGATCCCATTTGCAGATTCATTCTCTTAGATTAAGTTACAGCTAGCTTCATTGTGGCATTTTCATAAGAACTTTATTAAACTCCTTCATATATGTATTACATAAGTTGCCGCCCACGCCGCACGCAACGCATCCTGTCAGCCGCATAAACTTGAATATTTACTGTTATGTCAATTATACAACTATTTCGGTTTTTATAACTAAAAATGTTATTTGACATCTAAGTATTTTAGATGTATCATATATCCTTTCTATTAATATTGTAGTTTCCATTTAAATATGCCTTAACCGCGTCCATACTTTAATATTAGATAGATATATAGTAATACATCAATTTATAATTTTATTTAAATAAATAGTGATTATAGTTTAATTTTTTAATAATATAAAAATTGCGGCCGTTCGTGGTGCAGGAACAGCGTTAAACTGTAAATGCAATAGTTTTTAGGTTCGATTCTCGTTGGGAAATTATTATTTTCATTTCCTCGTTCTGATAACACAAAAAAAACTAGCCACATATTGTCTGCTACCTTGCTGTGCGAAATAAAAAGTTCGAAGCTAAAAAAACTTTGAGTGTTCGAAAATATTGAATTTTCGCTTATATTTACTAAATTTAATATATTCCTTATAAAAAGCTTAAATATGATTATGAATATCACATAAACATAAACCTTGAGATAATCAAATACTGTTGTATTTAAGTTAACGTATCTTTCAATATATGAAACTGAAGAATCGTTATAGTTTACGCATCCTTTAATCGAAATCTATCCAATATTTCTTCTCGTAACATGTCACAAAGGAATGATAAAGATGGGTGCAAGTTACACGTAAGCGCGGTAGGCTATAAGATATCATGTTATGCTACCGTCCAGCGCAATCTGGTATTTAGACTTGCCTTCCACAAAATATTGACTATCTCATAAGCAATGGATACAGCGAGAGTAATATACATAAATTCCAAATATTTTCTTTTAGACCAAAAATGCTCAGAATTTTTTATAACGCAAAAAGTATTTTATAAGGAAATTATATACATATATAATGTATATAAACATATATTTATCGTAACGCTATTTAATACTAGTGTATAACTGGTTTTAAGATGTATATTCCGCGGAGGAGATGCAATCTGGACGCTTACAAATCGCACCGAGCTATGTAGGCGCGATTGAGTTATTATATCTTCCTGTTAGGCTACTTGTTTTTGTGGTCGGCGTGTGTTTTTATTAATTACCAGCTATAAATAATAAATATTTTATGTGTAGGTAACGCGACACGAGCGCAGGTTAGCTTGAGATGCGACGCTCCGATACTACGGGACGACTGTACAGTTATTATTCAACTTTTTACAACGATTGTTTTTATTGTTAACTCATTGTAATAACTTGTGGGGAATGTAGACTTTTAATAGGCGTATTGTTTTATGTTATAGGTCATATTATTGATAGATAATAATGGAGCTTTACCTAAGCGTAACATGTACTTATTATACGGCATATATTGCAGATGCATGCACTAAATATGTATTTTTTTATTTTCACGCTTTTATCCTGCGTAGCAGAGAAGACGGAAAGTACCTAGTCGGAAAGTATCAAGACATTGCGGGAGACGGAAAGTATCAAGACATTGCGGGTTGAGTGATGGATCTCAGCGATGCGCTTTATCTTACCAGAGTCAGGAAATGAAAATAATTTACATATAAACATTCCCCCGATTTGGAATCGAACCCACAACCGATTGCGTTTACAGTCAGACGCTGTCCCATTGCGTCACGACCTTAAACATTTAAATTGCTGTAAGTAAATGCAACATTATATATGTAATAAATAATTTCTACCAATTTAGTTAATTAAAAAATAATAGTGTTATAATTTACAACAAAAGTAATATTGCAAACTTTAAATGAACAGTCCACTTTAAAATGTCTTCGTTAAGAGACGTGACGCTGCAACAGAAGGATTAGCTACACATAGCACTTGTATGTAAACGCAAATTACTTACAAATAGCTATACTACAAATTGGTGAAAGTATTTTTAATGTTTGTAAGTGAAATTTTAAATACTTAATTTTAATATAGTTATGTAATTGACCGACATTTGCCTTAATATTACAAAAATATCTTATTAAATTTACAAATGTCAATGAGATGACAGCCAAATAATTCACTCATATCAAAATAATTGACCATTTTATAAATTTAAATGATCATAGCCATTGTTTTATACATATCGCGATGTGAAACACTATAGTGCTTTATATTATGAATGGAATTTAAGCAATTACATCAGTTACGTGAAAAGAAATATTATTTAAATTCCGATGTTTTATTATCTTTTTCTTTCATTCAATCTACTCTGAGTCAACTATCCCTTATTGAAAATGACATCTGCCAAAGTTATGTTCATGGTCGACGTTACATAGGTAACTAGGTATATAAAACCCGTGTAACATAGTTGTGATATTTTTTACAGAGCTTAATAGTAATAAGTTCCTATTTACTTTTAGGGTAGTGCATACTACATTCATACAAATAAATAAAATTAGAGTGTCTGTTTGCAGAAAGATCCAGAAATGTGGATAAATTCTTTATATATGAAAAAAGTTTTATAAAAAAATAATATACACTATACTACTTTACCTTTATCCCAGACCTCAAAATGGTTCAAAATTTGCAAGATTTTCATTCATTGATCTATCAACCATCCACCCATGTCTATATAAGGGAAACTAATAAAAGCGTGTTAAAAATGAAACAATACCATGAAATGAAATAAATTAATATATGTCACGAAAAATAGTAGCGAAACAGAAATATTTGGAAGTGTCGGGTGCGGCCGGGAGCGTCTCGCACACGGCACACGTCGCTTAATGTACCGATTATTTATTATCATTATGTGCCATTACCGCCGCTAATAGTCCGCGCCGAACAACACCGAAATTATTGCCAACGACAATTTAAACGGCTGGCGTTATTCGAAAATTTGGAAGACTCGTGCCTCGAATAAATTGTCACGACCGTTTCTTGGTATTTTATCTCGTTTCGTTTGTTATCTATATTATATTCATCTTTACGCTTCCTTACCAGAGGAATTCTAGTATAATTTATTTTTTAGCAAATTGCATATTCTTACTTTACTTTACGGCTTATTATAATTCGATTGAAATTCAATTATACACATTTTTTAATACGATCCATGTATGTCGATCGTTTTGATCGAAGGATCTTTCTTACCATTAAAATATTTTTGTTATTTTAATTTAACTTAGCAGTTGTTTTCAATTTAATAGTTATAGAAACGGATACAGCTATGCTCATTAAGAAAAGATATATGACTTTTTGATGAGATCTGTTTTTTTTATTTTTGCATTTAATAGAAAATTGAAGAACCTAAAAATTATCAATATAAATACATAATTTCGGACACACACACATATATATATATATATATATATATATATATATATATATATATATATATATATATATATATATATATATTGATCAATTATTTTAATTAGAATAAAATAGTCAGAACTAAATAATTCTTAATTTAAAATATTCATATGCTTAAAACATAGTGGTCCGCACTATTCACGTTTAATCGCTGCCAATATTCCGAAAAAAGATTTCTTTTTCATTTTCTATTATGATTGCTACGCGTGTTGGCAAAATTAAAATCGCCGACAATTGTAAAATTTATTCAAGTGGCATATCTGCAAAATGTCTATTTAAACGTTGTCGTTTAAACCCTCTAACATATCGTAACCATTTCATTACGGAGAGTCTCATTAGCTACGTCATATTAGGACCGCCTGAAGGCCATAGGGACAAAATCACATCCATCATACCGAACATATGTCGATATCAATCAGTCGATTAATGAACCAACCATCCATTAGGACTCGCAGATCGCCCTTTAGAAACCGAACTCCTTTGATATTCGTACGTTGTAATTAGTGCCTTGACTTATTAACAAATTGCTTTTGATACGTTACTAATATAACGAGTGAACATATTTTAATAGAAACTAATTTAAAAAAATGAGGACCTAAATATATACCTAATTATAATTAACAGTATCTACTTGTGTTATATAAAAATTGTTTGTTTTGTTTCAGAACGTCACATGAAAAAGCGGTGAAAGGAATGTTTTGACATCAGTTTTTCTGTGACTATCCTGCTATGCGTCAAGCTGCTTTTTTTACGCTTAGGCATATAATGTGTTAGTATATTTTGTTGACACTTTAGAAATAAAATTATTTTGTACCAAGCCTCTGGTTTTCATTTCTTTTCTATATCAATCAAAAATAATAAATTTACCATAACTTGCTTATAAAATGATATCCGGAACAGGTAACCGCCTCGTCACTAGCATCATTAGGTCACACACACTAAGGCAACACATATGAATATATAAAAACAAAATATTGTTTCTCGACACGCTTGTCAACGCCATGTTGAGTTTTTAATAAATTAACTATAGGATGTTAACAAAAAATTAACAGTTATTTTAACATAAGGTGTTATTTGTCTTGAGCAAAATTGATATGGTTTTCTATTTTAAATTTTAAAGTTTTAAATGAACCGCCGAATATTTGGTTACGCTGATATTGTAGAAATTGTATGCAAAGATGATATGTAAACAAAGTCCTGTCACTATAGAGCATTCAATCTCGCGATCCGTATCCCGGTTGTTATGATCCTGAACACGTAAAATAAACAAGATAGTCACCAATGGTGACGCTGAAAAGAAATACTTGATTCACATAATAAAACTTGATTCATATAATATAAGCTGGTTATTTGTTTAAGCTCGGGGTTGTCAGAAGATCCCGAAATTGTGGATAATCAATACCGAAATCCCGGGTTAATTGACAGCACGTATATCTCTGATAACTTACTTTATTTTTTTTTATTAATTGTGAATTTGGTAATTAGTTAAATTATCAGATTTAAAAAACTACTAAGTTTATACTATTATTAACATATTACTGTTTATCCTTCTTTAAATTGCCTTATGTTACACTAAAATTCTGTTTTTCTTTTATTATTATATAGTATTAATTTTTAGTTTCACGCTTTTATACCGCATAGCCGGATAGGCAGGGAGTGCCTACAAGAAATTGCATGTTAAGGAAATAAAAATAATATAAATATAATCATTCAACCGTGTGAGAATCGAACCTACAACCGACCGCGTTTACAGTCACACGCTATCCCACTGTGCCATAACCGGTCTCTGATTCTAATTTTACAATCTCATATATTTTCCATATCAATTTTATTAAAAACTATTAAATTAATGCTACTTATAATTTCCTATAAATTATAGACTTACAAATAATATTATGCACAGATAAATATTTCTTATATAATTGAATTTAACGATCATCGACTTATTGCTTTACCTTCGTATTTCACTTAACGTATACCTTCTGTAAATTCAAATGTATATAATAAAGTACTGGGAAGGCCGTAGACTAAGGACCTGTTTCCAGGAGACACATGTCGACTAAATAACAAAAGATGTATCAATTAAAAGAGCACTAAATAACTTTAATTATTCTTAATCATTACTTATGTTAAACCAGAACCTAATTTAGCAATATGAGTGCAAAATAATAAATAAATTTAAATTAAAAGGTTGTTTTATATACATTGCCTTGTGAATACTTATCACACGATAAGAACCAAATACGTAAACATTAATGGTGTTCCATTTTGGAAAAATATCGTAGAAAGGATAATCTACTTTACTCAATACTTTCCTGTGCGTGAGTTCTTCTTTTCGCCATATGGGCTATGATGTCAGGTGTTAGTAAGGGCACATGTCAATAAAAATTATGAAAAAATAGAAGCAATGTAATAATATTTTTAATTACTGTATATGCATTTAGTTTAAAGAAAAGCTTTAGTTATTAAAAAAATATTTTTGCCAAAATTAGTTAATGTTTTTATTGTGTCATTCAAACATGAAAAATAGTCAGAAATAGATTATAGAGGCTGTGACTTTTACATGACAAATTTTAACAGCTAACATATCTATTCTCACCAAAACGGTCATACTTCTTTAATTGTCAATAGCGGAGAACAAAGTGCCTGGATACTATATTCCATCAGAATGCTGTGAGGGATTAAACGTGAATATGCTTCTCTGTCAGAAACTTTCCAAATGGATTAAATACAAAATTACATAAACGTTTAAAATATAATAAAAGTTATATTGGTAATTACAATTATTCTAAAATATACCGCACACACAGTAGCAGTAATGTATAGTCCATATTTCAGTCCATACTTTCAAACTTCAGCGGACACGTCCAAGATAACCACACAAGCGCGTTGTTATTCAATTGTCGCCATGAACGAATTCATTTCACAAAACTCATCTTGCGGACGGCGGGTGACGACATGACACAGATGTCCATGTCCAGCTGAAACGTGTTATAGAAGAGACATGGTGTTACATTTTTTTTTAATTTGCTTGTTATTTTAGTTTACTGGCAATTAGTAAATTCAGAATCATCGACGTATGTCAACTTGTTAGTCTGGATATTTTTATTAATTTATAAATATTAGGTAAATTTTTAATATACGAGTAGTATAAGAAAATTTCAAAAACGTAACTGAACTACAAATCAAGGTAGACAAAATATTACACTAAAAGTGCTTTTACAGACTTTTTAAATTAATCATATAGATAATCATATAGATATTTTTATACACGTAGACGGAAAGTACCAAGTGTCAAGACACTCTATACTCCGCTTTCCGCCGAATTCGAGACATTGCGTCTTGACTGGCAGAACTCAACGCCGCGCTATGTCTTTTATTTTAGCTTCACGCTTTTATCCCGCATAGCAGGGTAGACAGAAAATACCTAGTGTCTAGACACTTCGTACTTTGCTTTCCACTGAAGTCTACGCCGCACTTTGTCTTTACCAGAGCGAGGAAGCGAAAGTAATTTAAATATAATCACTCCCCTGAATGGGAATCGAACCCACAACCGGTGGCGTTTACAGCCACATACTAACTGCGCCACGACCGGTCTCTAAATTTTTTTTTAATTCATAATAAATATTTAAATACTAGTAGATATGGGTAAATATTAATTTTATTCCTTGATTATTATAATATAATTCGTTTTATTTATTATTCAATAGAATATGTAGAGAAAATTATATTTCATAATAATTTCATATCTAGGCCAACTATTTCATTGTAAGCAACGTCGGCGACGCGTGCCCGGAAGCGTCACGGCCGCGTGAAGACCGGAAATGGGCAGGATGACCGGATCCTATCTCCGCTGCCTACCTGCCGCCATGTTGTGACGTCAGTCGCCCTATGACACTATCGTCAGATTGTGGATACACAATTTGGAAACTATTATAATGTATAGCAAGTTATTTAATTTAACTTGATCAAATAGAAAAATCAAATTTTACAACTATATTAGTCATAAAAATAAATGTTGTCCCAATTTTATATAGATGTTCTGTTTTAAATTAATTAGTTGGTTTTATTAGAATTCTTCGCTGCTCGAAACATATACGGCATCACATTTTACCTGCTCTACAAACTCCATTTAAAATAGAAAACCTTTTGTACGCTATTTCTCTATATTCCGTGCACAAAAATTTTGTAGAAGCTATTTAAATACCAGAAATCTAACGGAAGCTTCCAAGCTTTTGAAAAACGCTTTCTATAAAATCTTCTAAATCGCGAGTCTTCGCGACTTCGGAGCTGAACATCCACGGTTATCATTGCGAGAGTATATAATTGTTGGCAATTTCATGTCTCTATTCAACCCATGAATGGCAACCATTAGGCGAGCCTCTCAGCGCGCCCTCCTCAGCTAATAAGTGCATTTTGCTTTACAGGACTCCTTAGTGCCATTTTTAAAAACTCGTAGTTTTTTAAAAATGGCCGGAGAGACCATTCTACGGAGTTATAATGGAAATTGTTGTTTAATTGACGCTATTAAGCAATTTAGTTAAGTAATTAATAAGATGCGACTAACGCTCTCGTTTCTTCGCAAGAGCAAGAGCCCGTAAAAGAAAATTTTAGAAAAAGGGTTACTCTCTCTGGATTGAAAATTAAATTATGCAAAAGTATAAATTATGATTCGTATTTGTAAAACTTAAAATTACGCCCGTTTTAATAAATATAAGCACAATGTAATTTAATCGTACATTATACGAACCTACCTATATATAATTGGATACTTCCTATATATTTTATATACAAAATACATAGATACATATTAAGTTAAGGGTATTATTACAGTAATTTGCAATGTTTTATGAATATTAAGCATATACTTGAAGCAGCAGGTGGTATCCGAATGAGAAACCATGAAGCCACAAACTGTGGGCGGGGAGTGCACGATCGCAAAAACTCAAGGACAGCGTATTTTAATTGAAGACTTAATAGTTATATAATACTTATTTCTTTTATATAAAACAATAAATGTAAAAATGCTTGTAAGTTGAGTTTACCAACTAATATACAGGTTACAACCAAATTATACACCTATATTTTTAAATATTTTTACATATTTTGGGATGAAGTATTTGGATGCGCTGCGTTTTCCACAGGTCATTCCTAGCCATTAGGTACTAAGCAACAAACTTATCAGCGTAATTGTTTTACCAAGACTTATATTGAAGATGTAAACTTTTCTCTGAGTGAGATATAAATTATCGTTCTTGATATAAGTAGGCCGCCACAACAAGATTTTTTATATTTTTCTAAGTGTACATTAAACCGCATGTTTACACTTTATCCTTTTATTATTAATTATTATAATTTTAAATATTAAGGGTTCGAATCCACAACTGATCGCCTTTACAGTCAGACGCTGTCACGGCCGGTCTCATTTATGTATTAAATAATCTTTTATATCGAAGATTATATCTTTTATATCTTTTTGTATTAAATAATCTTTTATATAATCCAACAAAAAATAATTCGCATTTATATTATATAAAACATCCATACGTCATGGACTGTCTTTTACTTAAATATTGCGTGATAAAGTTGGACCTAATTAGCAACGTAGTGCACATTATATACCATCGTTTAAACCATATTCCATATTATTTCAATATGTATTATCCCTGAAAACGGTCCAGAGTAAGTCACGACTTGGTGTCCCGCGGGCGCCCACCTGTGCCCCTGTACTCCCAATATGAGAAAATATTTCTTAATAATTTCAAGTCATTACCAAACCGCAACGCGGTACTCATGGTATGCAGATTTCGAATTCGTTTTTTTTAAATGATTTACTAAATCATTAATAAGCATTGCATTTGATGTTCATGTGACTGTAAACATGACGTTCGTAGGGTACAATCCTTGCTCGGTGAATGTTTATATTTTTTTTAAATACTTAATTTTCTTTTCCCGCACTTATCAGTCCAAACTGCTATTCATCAGAGTTGCAAATACCTTTTTACCACTTAATACGTTTATTATACATAACTCTTTAGATTTCTACTCAGGGGAGTGATTATGTGAAATAGAATATTCTGCACAGGAGAGTAGTTAAAGACAACCGAAAGTTTCAAGGCACTCTGTAGAATACTTTTCGCCCGAAATCCAGATATTGCGTGTTGAGTAGCAAACCCAACGCCGCGCTTTGTCTTTTTGAAGCTGAGTAATGAAAATACATTTAAAATATAATCATTTTCCCGGGTAGGAATTAGATTAAGCGAAATAAATCATATATATTATAAAAAATATAAGTAATTAAATGTGTTGATTTAGAAAACTATAGAACTGGATGGTACTAATAAAGATAAAATAAACAAAGTTAATCTAAACATTTTATTAACACAAAATAGATTTTTAAAAAAAGGTGACATATTTACACATTGTTATTTACAATCACACTAAAGTAACACAATCGGAAATATCAATATGTTCTTGATTGTGTGAACATTGATCCATCTTCTCCTTGTTTTCTAACTTCACCACCTCGCTTCTTACTAGCACAATGACGTAACACTGCATTGCTATAAAAGAAATACAGGAGTTGACAGCATATTATGTTAGACTTCTAGAACTAGTAAAATCAGAGGCCATAGAGTCAGGTTTTGGGTTCGATTTCCACTCGTGGGTGCGGGTGATGATATTTTAAAATATATCTTTTATATTTTCGCGTTGGTAAGACCGATCACGTTGAGTTGAGTGATGAATTTACCGCTGCTATAATATCTCGATTTTGCGGTATGCAATTAACAGAGTGTCTTGCATTAAGTATAAATAAATAAGATTTGAAATTTGCAATTGAATTCCTTACCAATGACGAATAAAGCTATAGAGACTTCGAGAAACATTCTTTTAGATAAGAGAAAACACGTTGGCACCAAAGCAGCAAGCGTTGTAGCCACAGCATAATAGTTATACAATCGTAGCATCGCTATATCTTTCTATAATGTTAAATATTAAATAAGCATAAATAAACACCCTTTTAATATTAAATATTAAATAAAAACACATTAAAGCCCGTCGTGGCGCAGTGGGACAGCGTCTATAAACGCGATTGGTTGTGGTTTCGTCTCCCACTCCGGGGAATGATTATATTTAAATTATTTTCAGTTTTTGCTCTGGTAAGATAAAGCGTGGCGTTGAGTTCCGCCTCTCAACACGCAATGTCTTTAATTCAGCGGAAAGCGGAGTACCGAGTGTCTTGAAAATAGATACTTCTTGTCTAACCTACTATGTGGGATAAAAGCGTGAAGCTAAAAATAATAAACATTTTAAAAATTATAAAAATACGGTAAAATTGAAACTATTCTATAATTACAAGAAACGTAAATAAAATACTCCTCATAGTCACCATTACCGACTTTGTCTCACATGGAACCGACCACATTTTTAACATATATTGTAGATGTATAATAAAATATTTTTACTTTATTAAACACCGTATATATTGTATACGTATATCAACATTACATTAACACAAAAGTTAAAATGGTTAAAAATTTACTTCAATATAAGCCTTAGTTCTAAGCGTTACAATTATAATTATATAAGTTTTACATAGTAACCAATGCAATAACAAAGAAATAATACTACAAAAGTACAAACCTACAGGTTTGGTCCTGTGCATAATTTTAATCATAAAAAAGGTATAAAAATAAAGGTATATAACATATATATAAAATGACTTAAATCAAGTTCAATTGAATATATGCTAACCTGGTAGCCAGCAATGAGGAGCAAGAAATTAAGTATTACTCCCATGCCGAGGATACTGAACAGGACAGTGCAAGTCATGACTTCTACCGACGTTTCCCGAACCACGGGCCGCTGCAGTTCCGTCGTGATAATCAAACATGTTACTAACAAGACGGAAAATATCTATAAAAAATATGCTGTTATTATAAGAAATAAAAAAATACATTTAATATATATGCTACTAATCAAAAGTTTTAATTTTAAGATGAATTAAAATATATATAATACTGGTTCACAAATTAAATACAAACCTGTCTTTAAAATTTTGTTAAATACTAAAAACAAAGATTTTTTAAAAGAAAATTGTAATAATATAAAATATATTCTCGATGTATGTAGATCACAGAAAGATAAAGAATATAACTTTAAATATTTATTTTGAAAAATTGTGCATTTTACAGTTGCATCGTACTTACAATATTTATATAGGCAAATAAAATAATGCCCGGGCGCAACGGCAAGCAAAAACAACATCTGTTGACATCGGGCACTTTCACATGCATCTTTGTGAGTCAAAGTAAACATATTAAAATAACTATTTATCCAGTGAACCAGCGATAAAACAATGACTGTACAATATCACAAAACAATAATATGTCAACTAAGCTTTATAATTTTATATGAATTTACTTGGAAATAAATAAATTATATCAAGAAATACAGACAGCCTCGTTAACCATTTGTAGTAATCTAACTGCTTAATAGTTGTGGGTTCAAATAGTCTTTATAAATATTTTTACAATTTATATTTTAGTTAAAATATGTCCAAATTTTCGTAAAACAATTAAGTATTTTTAAGTAATATCCGCCATCAAGTATTGTATATGTTTTAATAAACCGATAAAGGTAAAAACAAAGTCCAAATAATACTGGACAATAAAATTTTTTTTCAATATAAAATCTTTAAGTCAATCTTAAGTGGTAGATATTTTTTCTTCACAAATAATTTGTAATATATTTGTGTAGAAAAAATAATATTTATATAATTTTTAGTTATATTTTGTGTTGTCCTTTAACCTTTAATAATAATCTAAATAACTTTTATAGTACATTCACATTTTATTATCACAAAACACAACTATATCACCAGTTTGGTTGAAAAATACAACGTCTTATTATCTGTTACTAATTGCAAATTCAAAATATGCGTAAGTATGATAAAATACTTATTATTAAGCATATTATCAAATGATATTATCCAAATTAACAATAAATGCATTTGTTTCAATTTGCATTATTCCATAAGACATATAATTTTCATTTCATCGACGCATTTTAAACGTCCTAAAGCAACAATCTCTTAACAGTGTCACAATTTATTAATCAATGTCTTTCATCGCCTGCGTAGGCGCAGCAATCGCTCTTAACTCTAATAACCGCTAATAACATCAAACCATCGTGCATTTTACGAGCCTAATGATTTGCTTATTGAAAGTTATTGCATAATTGAGCCACCCATGCGACCCTCAGCAGACTCGGACCGATTATCCCCTCGTTGTTTGTTTATTTTTCGTTCAATTACCATCTGGTTGCCGCTAACAGAGCTAGCGGTATGTTTGCTGATTTAGCTAATAGAGGATCGTAATTCGTACTTAGTGGGGTTAACATTCATAAATTAAGTGCAAATATAAGTCATTTTATTAATTCCTTCAAAGTAAGTCCTTATTAATTCTTTCCAAATATGTCAAGTTACAATAGACCAATTACAAAATTGTATAATCATGTTTAGAGCCTACATATTTACAAACACTCTTTGACTTTTTAATTTCTAAAAATCAGACCTAGATAGTGAACTTGTTATACATAGGGTTTTAAAAGAACAATTACATATAATCATAATTGCAGCGATGCTACAACAATTTACCTGAAATTATCATCTATATTCATCATGGATTAGCTTTTTTTTCGAACTTATCTAATTTTGTCTTAACATTTTTTAAACAAACAAAAATTGGGTACTTACTTATTTGTTGTTAATTACCTGTTTTAAAATTTTATTCTGTGTAAATTTATAATTATATAATTACATTAAAAACATGCGTAAGCGCTTGATACATAGAAAGCAAAATAAATTAATAGAAAGCATAAAAAGCTTTAGGAAGTATATATTATAAAAAATGTCAGGTAAATACCTAAGGTGTATTCGTGGGGGGTACTTTTATGAATATACAAATCCCATCTAGACCAATTTCAGGTAAAATATTGCTAAGGAGAAACCATATGATAACAAATGAAACCACGTGAAGGCGTTGTCAAAAAGTTATTAGATATTATGTATAGCCAAGTTTCTAATTCTTCTCACCTTCACTTAGCAAACCCTAATACACATACACAAACTTTACATCTTAGTAAAATATGTGTGTGGCTCGCCTAAAAAATCTAAGAAACAATTTTACACCACTTTAAAATCACTGATAGGACTTTCATAATAGAAACATATTACAATTCGAAATCTCAGAAAATATTGGTATATCTATTGTATATAATATATCTATTCTGACCATTTTGCTTAACTTGACGTTATAATAAAAGTATTTATCAAGAAACTGACTAGTATTTTTGGAGTTAATTTATATGCAGTAGAAGTAGGTGAACAAAATATATTACTTCACAGCAAAAACTATATATATTATAAGATTACATGTCAATAAAATGTAGAAAATTGAAAATTGATCATTTAGAATTTGGTTAGGTAGAAAGAGGGAATGAAATTTGAGATGCCATTTTAGTTTTTAGATTTAGCTTATTTTTCAATTAGAAGTTTCTCTTTCTGTGACGCTGTGTCTGACATCGAAATTCATGAAGTGCCAAGGAATATTTTTAAGCTAACTAACTAATTTAAGCTAATGATAATATTCCTAGGTGCAATTATTCTATCGAACGAAAATTAATATTAATAGTCCATACTTATACGTCATAAAAATACGTCCTATATTTACTCTGTGTTACCAAATAAGATCTGTTTAAAATTTGTTATCTGTGTTGCCTCACAGTCGCAAGTCTTACGTGAATTGTAATTAGAATTTTGTAACTTTTATGCAAAAAAAGCAACTGTGTATTTAGTGCATCAAACTTTATAAAACAGAATTAAGTATTATTAGGTAATTCATTTAACTTTATGGATAATTTTATAAAACTAAATATTTTGAGGTTATATTGAAATAATCGGTACATCTTATTTATGCATTATAGTTTAAATTACATAATTTTATAAGGAATACTAAATAAAATAGTAAATATACTTGAAATTAAAACTTTTAAATTAACGCTCAGTGAGACAACAATTATATTTCTTATTTCACTTTCGCAAACTTTGTGCAATTGAGCCTGTCAATAATTTAGTTGATTAATATAACATTGTTTTGCTTATTATTCTAGAAATGGCTGCACAACTTTTTAATCGCATCGGTCAACTTGGCTTGGGTGTCGCCCTTGTAGGAGGAGTCGTTAATTCTGCTTTATACAACGGTAACAAATATTTTATTTTCATTTATATATGTCCATAACCTATATTCATTAAGGCAACTACTAACTCTATTTAATACTTTTACGTTTCAGTGGATGGTGGACACAGAGCAGTAATATTTGATAGATTTGCTGGAGTCAAAAACTTAGTTGTGGGTGAAGGTACCCACTTCTTCATTCCATGGGTACAAAAACCTATCTTATTTGATATAAGATCAAGACCCAGAAATGTTCCAACTGTTACTGGAAGTAAAGGTACTTACAATATCAAATATTGTCAACGTATATATTTTTCGTTTTTTGATAAAAAATCTATAAGTTATTGGTTATAGGATAAAATAACAAACAATTATATGATTTTCAACATATATATTTCTCTTTTTCAGATCTTCAAAATGTAAACATTACCCTTCGTATTCTCTTCAGACCAGTTCCAGACCAACTTCCAAGAATTTACACCATTCTTGGTGTAGATTATGATGAAAGAGTATTACCATCCATCACATCTGAAGTGTTAAAAGCTGTAGTAGCTCAATTTGATGCTGGTGAACTTATTACTCAAAGAGAAGTATGTATAAATATATGGTTGTTTCTGTAAATATCATTGTGTGGCCTATTTAAATTAATATAATGATTTTCAATAACTTGGGTTAAACTGGTACCAAACATTATAAAAGCATATTATATTATATAAAAGGGAACTCAAGAACGCATCCTTAGTTTAAAACTGTGTAACAAGTGAGACTAAAATCAATTTTTTTTCACTAATTTCAGATTGTGTCACAAAAAGTAAACGAAAGTTTAACAGAAAGAGCTGGACAGTTTGGTTTAATATTAGATGATATTTCAATCACACATTTAACATTTGGAAAGGAATTTACTCAAGCTGTAGAATTAAAACAAGTTGCTCAACAAGAGGCTGAAAAGGCTAGGTTCTTAGTAGAGAAAGCAGAACAGCAAAAGAAGGCTGCCATTATTACAGCAGAAGGAGATGCCCAAGCTGCAGTTCTACTTGCAAAATCATTTGGAAATGCAGGTGAAGGTCTTGTTGAACTCCGACGTATTGAAGCAGCAGAAGACATTGCCTATCAACTATCCAAATCAAGAAATGTGACTTATCTACCTCAGGGCCAAAATGTTTTATTAAATCTTCCTACCCAAAACTGAATTCAAAATATATGTAAGATAAGTTCTTTGCATTTGCAGTTATAAATAAGAGGTTGCATTTGAAAACTGATATGGTTTCAGCTGGAATGTAGTCAATAAATAGCTTTATGTTTAATTATCCAATAAACTATAAATTGTTAAAATGACTTTTATTTAACTTAAAATAATTAGGGTTTTTAAAAATTGAAAATCATTTTTATAAAACTATTTATATTTTCCAAAATACTGAAATTTTGACATTTGTACACTAATAAGAAATGTATACAGTAGTTAGAATCAATCACAGTTAAACACATTGTTATAATGTATTATTATGTATTTTGGTACTATTGAAATAAGTCTACTTTTGTTTCAACAAGAACACCCTCATCATCTTTGTCTAACAAACATTTCTGATTATATTCAGTAAAATGTAAATTTTCTTTATTGCATACTCCTTTGATATATTCTTTTTCTGCATCATTTAGATCTCCAGGTAATGTAAATTTACACAGATTAGCATTTTCTTTAAAATTTTTAATAAGTTCATCAATATCAGTCTTAAAATTATGACGAATTATGTTACCAGTTTCATGTAAAAATTGATTTGATATAAGTGTCTTTTGTAAACAAGATTCTTTTAATTTTTTTAGAAGGTTTAGTTCAGCTACTATATTATCTTTGGTGCTCAATTTCATGGCTCTCTTCAACTTTTTCTCAGCACCATCAAAGTCACCTATCATTCTTAAAGCCTTTGCATTTTGAAAGAGAGCCTTCCCATTATTCCAAAGACCATTTAATCTATTAATCTCATTACATGCAGTACATGCTCTTAGTGGTTGTTTTAGTTCATTGTGACAAATTGCTAAATTAAGATATAATTTTATAAGCAACTTTTCTTGTAACTTCTCTTCATTTTCATCAGCCAGCCTGCATTTATGTAACATGTTCACTGCTTTTCTAAAATCTTGTATTGCTGCATTATAATTATTGGTTTTGTACAACAATACACCAGATGCATATAACAGTTTGACTTCATGATGTACTCTTTTAAATATATTTGTCTCATTGAAATTAATTTGTCTGTAAATAGTAAAAGAATTTGAATTAAATTATTTAAAAACATATCAATAATATTTAAGATTTATTTACCTATATATTATCTGAGTAATACTTAAAAATATTGAAAATATATCAATGTCTTATATGTATTTTCTTACCCTTCCTTAGGTGTTATGATACTCTTTATAAGTTTAATGTAAAAAATACAGTCTGCTTTTGGCTTTATACGAGGTGGGACTCCTAGTTTTCCATACATCACTTTGTAGGATAAGAGGAAAACAGACATCTCTCCTACTAACATAGATTCTACAGCCATTTGAATACCAGGCAACAATCCATTTTCACTTAGATTCACTGTCTATGAACATGTAATTATAAAAATAGTATTTATTTAATTATAAAAATAATATCAAAAAAATACAATAAAATCATCAATTGTAACCAAATTCAACAAGATTTAAGTATTATTTCATGTAACTGACCAGTGGCTTAGTTATTTTTGCAAAATCAAAAGGTTCTTTGCTATCTTCCCAATACCCTGAGAAAGCAAAGGATATTGTAAAATTTTTATCCAATGGTAAGCCTCCTCCTTCTTGTAAAAGCTTTTTTTGGACAAAACCATACTTATCTAACGGTGTTAACTGTTTTTGAAATTCCTCTATAGAAGTTACTGGTTCTCCAATATAATCAAACTTTTTTATTTCATTTTCGGAGTCAGCATGTTCTACTTGATCGTAATTGTCATTTATTTGAAAGACTGATCCAGTAGTAATAAGTTTCCTAAAAGTTTTTCTTTATATAATGAATAATATATCGTAATACATTATAATGTTTATTTATTTATTTATTTATTTATTAGTATATGTTATATTGTGAAATGTGTTAAATAAGAACTAAAGAAGGATTTGCACTAACCCTAGATCTAAGGCATTTTCTAATGCTATAGGAGGACCAGATATTTCTGAATTCATATTAAACTAAATTTTCCTTTCAAATAGAGTCAGTAAAGCAAAGTTACTTTACTAAAAACTTTTCAATACAAGAACCAATGACAGTATTATGATAATTTACTTGACAACATGAACACCAATATTTATATTCTTGTGAATACAAATTTTAAGCTTGTATACCATTCTATTTACTTACAGCTTTTCAAAAATTATGTACTTAGGGTATAATTAACATTGACAAATGACATTTAATGTTGTCAAAATGACAGTGTAAGTAATAACTTACAGAATAAAAAATTAGCTATTCATTGAATATATTTGTGAAAGGATAATTTAGACGAAATAATATTATTAATAGAAAATGAATCATTGATTTTTAAAATTATTTTCGGTGTTTGTATATGCTAACTTCTGGAGTGACTGGGTGGATTTTCATAACCGTTGCTTTATAATTTTTATTTTTAAGTTTTTAAATAGTTTTAATGTATTAATTAACGTTATAAAAGACCAGCTTAACTATAAAAAAATAATAATGATAATTTTAAAAGTATTGAAAGACTTCAAGACTGAAACTAAGATACTAGCCATGGTACGGGAGCCAGGCCCGATTTTGGGCAGCTATATATATATATAATTAATAAAAACGCATCAGAGAATAGTATCGTATTAACTTCGTGAATGTTTATGTAACTCTTATTTATCGAAGAAAGATATAAAAGTTCACGAACCATAACATCGAAGCAACTATATTGTAAAAAGGTGTAAAATGTATTCCCATTCTATCATACACAAAGTTGCGTCGATTCGTTAGTATTTAAATATTTATACAGCACAGCACGGTTTGTTTACAGCTAACGTCTTGCAAGGTTCATAGAATTCACATAATAAATGTTAGGAAAATAATTTAAAATATGTATAACAATGTCTGTAGACATTTAGTTAATAAGTAATATAGACGTATTTAATTTTAAACTAGACTTTAGATTTCCTATATCTTCCCTTTTCCAGTACTATAGACCTTAAGGAACTCTATACCAAATTCTTTATGTAGTACTTGTACCAAAACCTAATGCAAAAGAAGACAAGGAAATGAACTGACGAAAAAGTATTATAATATATTCTTATAATTTGTTTGTAAAAATCTAGAAAATAAACCTTAATAATAATTGCTAGAGAAATAGTTTAATTTTGAGTCAGTTATTTCTTGTATCCAACAAAATAAAATGGTAAAAATATTATAATAATCAACTATTCCTATACTATTTGATGTGTAAATTAATTAATTATTTAGCATTGATTTTTATGTATTAGATACAATTTATAAATAAATTGTAATGGGAAAGAAAATTAAAAGACGGTTTTAAAAATGATATAATTGTAATATGTAAGCTGTATTACGATCTGCTTTTTTGCTTCATCGCTTGACGTAACACGGCAATATACGATGAAATTAGGTCATCCATTTTATATCCCAGGGAAGTTTCACAAAGAATTTTTGTTCCACGGACAAAATTACCCATCGTCATATGGAAGAAGGTGTTGCCAGACGACCAATTTGATAATTGTGAAAATGGATATGTTACAAGCAAATCCTAAAAAATTGCAAAAGTCAAAATAAATTCAATTATATTAAAAATATAAAAAGTTGTACATTTCATATATACCTATTATTTTATTATACTATTTGTTTAATATCTCGTACTTACTCGACTCTGTGGATGAATAACGCTAACTCCGTTTTTGTTAATACCTATAATAACCATTTCAGGATAAGATGGATCAGAAGTTTGTTTTACTTCAAAAAATGCTGTGCCAAATGTAGGGAGGTGATAGATTTTCTTTAAAAATTGCTCCTTGGCTTCCTCTTCTTGCATAGCTCCATGTTTAAGATAAGCTGCGCTTATACCCGACTTCCATTGTGCATTTGTTTGAATTCTTATCATGTCGGATGGAATAAATTCTGGCAGCATTTGAGTTATTTGTGGCAATACTGTTTGGTCATTTCCATATCGCGCCCTATAGACAAGTGCTGCTAAATCTATTAAATCTTGTTTTGATGTTTTATGATATCCCCGTAAGTATTTTGGAAGTTCTTGAGGAAAATAAAATATTTGATCAGCATTTTTGTCTCTGCCAGGCACAGTGTTGATCCAGAGTTTCTTCATGAAAAATATTTGGTAATTCATTTGCAATTGATTTCCTGTAAAGAAAGGAAAAAAATAATTATTATAATGTTTGTGTCATTATCCTAAATATAGAAGGATAAAAATGAATTAAATAAAAATATTTTAAATTAAAAAATATATGTGCCTAATATTAATTAATTTCAAATCAATAAGTGTAATATCAACAACTCACATCATTCTCACTTTTTGACTTTGTTATTATATTCATTTGTTTTTATATTTGTAACTATTAAATTACTTTTAAAATAAAGAACACGCACGGCACCTCAGCATACACATCACACATTCATTTATATAAATTCTTATATACTACGTAAATTTTAATCCTTACCTCCCCTCACTGGTCGTGTTTGTTTCATCCAATCAACAAGTTCATGAATAAAATCAAAGAAGTAATAAGTTTCTGGTACTGAAAATACTTTATCAATAATTTTCACAAAAAGGCTGAAACCATCGCTGTTTTTGAGACTCAACCGCCCAGTTATTTGTTCACACAGTTCCCTAGCTTTCGTAGAAGAATCAACCTCAAACGCTTCATCAGTATCGTCGGGGAAGTAAACCTTGTGGTATATCTGCATACTTCTGTGCTGAATAGCTTCAACTTCTACCACATATGGGGCATATATTCTTTGCCCGCCTCTTTGGATTTTGAAAAATCTTTTTAAACAGTCTTTTGCTATTGGATGTGGCCGAGTTTTCAGGAATTCAACAACTTCTTTCATCAAAACTTGGCCACAAGTGAAAATTCCGGTAACGAGCCACATCAACTCCCATCCTCTTTCTTCGCTGAGCTGTATCCTGTTATTTGTTAATTGCTTCATAATTTGACAGTATATCTCATCTTTCAGTAAGGGTTCAGTCAGAGCTGCCCTAAATATCTCGTCGGTATATTCCGTGGAAGACCTAGCTTTTGGAGTTGGCATATCGCCCATATATTTAAGTATATTAAAGAATGAGGCAACTGCTGCTTTTGATAGCTTTTCATCACTTAATATTTTTTTCAATAACGGTTGACGTATTGGATCCCGAGAGTGAACCCATAAATCAGCTGCAACAGTTCTCTTCGCTGTAGTTATAGTTGATTGTCTTGAAACGGTAGCATTTATATCATAATTTTCTCTGAAATGTTCTTGTGCGAACTTTTCCAACGTGTGCATTCTTTTTCTTTGTATAGTATTAAACTTTGAAAGTATTTTTTTGTCAGTGTTAATATTTCCTTTTTTGAAAACTTCTAGTATCGTAGATGTAGGTATGGTTAAAGTTGGTAGAATGTACACTTGTTCTGTTGGAAAGAGGCCTTCCTGTCCATTACATTCTCCATGTCCCCATGTAGCGTTCATTAAAGTTTCTCCAGTAGAATCTTGCAACAGAGTTATGAGATCACCTTTCTTATATTGTAAAAATGAGGCAGCATCGCTATAGCCTTGCGAGTCGCTTTGGGTTATTACATAAATAGAACGTCTCTTTAGGCCATCAATAAGGTATATAATAAGCGAACTAATTTCACCAGCATCCACGCTTTGGAACACAAACTCTTCCTGTTGAATCGTCCTAATTGTGATACGGCCAGCTTTGTCAAATTCGTTATGATCATCGTAAGCGACGTAAGTAACTTCAGCGTATGATATTTCTAAGAGAATATGCTCCGACTGATCCACTATATAAATACCGGTCCAATTAACAGCTATTATAATAAGGTCTTTGTTAATCGTTTCGCCTTTTAATTTGATTGCTTCAAAGAATCTTGAGAATAACATGGGCCATTTTATTTTTGCAAATATAACTATATCTTCTTTGCAACGTAGCGGATCGACTGATGTTTGTATACTTGGTGACGATTCGAAAGCCTTTGTCACGAGATGTTCCCATTTAGTTAAAGCCACATCGTTAGACTGGATAAATTGATTTGGTATATAGTTGACAATTACTTTCCTCAAAACATTAGGGTCAATACGCGGCCCATACTCAATATAGTGTTGTTGTGCTGCAATTATAGCCAAGTCTTTTTCAGAGTTACACCGGTATTCACCGAATTTAACTCCTTTAACTACTTGATGGTATATCAGGTTGGTAGCGACTGGATCGTCAGCTGGATTATGCCAAGGCGTAAATACTTCTTTTCTATAGAAAAGTCTCCAAGGAGCATTCTTTTCGGGGGTTCCCTGCTCTCGGGCAAACTGTTCACACTGTGATATTGCATCCATTATATGTTCTCCCTCACTTCCCAAAGAGAGAACTTTGTCATATAAAGTAATGTAAAGTGAAAATCCAAAAGTATCAACCAGTTCCATATTCTCAGCTATTTGTTGACAAACTTCCTCCGCTGTGGTCGCAGAATCAGATTGAACCGTTTTCATACCTTCATCCATTAAAGTAACTGTTAAAAGTATAGGTTTTTTCGTTTTAGTAGCTTGTAGTTCGAGCCAACTTGGTGGTTGTGTTCGCGGACCATTTTTAAATGTCCTTATGAGACGTCCCTCACAGTATGGCGCGTAGCCAGGCGGGCCTTGTCGGATAAACGAACGTAAATACTTAAGGAGGCGCTCGGAAGGCGGGAAGCAGCCAACGCAAAGTGATAATAGAATCCAACCGCGAGCAAATGACGCCTTTGATGGATTATTTGTCAGTTGCTTGCATAGCTGGGCAAAAATTTCGTCTCTGTAAAATATAAACATAACTAATTTATAAAAAAAAAATACGCTACTATACACATATGTTACTGGCATATGGAATAAGTAAATATTGATTTGCTTTCTTCTGATCCTTTCATATAGTACTTCAAGAACAACAAGATTATAAATTATTAAAATGTAAGTCCGTAAGCTGGCGTCGTGGTGCAGTAGGACGGCGTCCGACTGTAAACGCGATTGGTTGTGGGTTTGATCCACACTCGAATTCCACCACTCAACACGCAATGTCTCGAATTCGGTGAAAAGCGAAGTACGGAGTGTTTTGATAATAGATACTTTCTGTCTACCCTGCTCTGATGATAAAAAGCGTGAAGCAAAAAAAATGTAACTACATAATTTACAGTTATTACGTGTTTATCTTAGCACCTTGGCGATTAAGTAAGATATAACGTGTACATGCTAATAAGAAAACGTTACTTAAGTTTACCTTAATTCTTTTCTAATAATGCCATGTCCGATTATAAAGTGAAGTTTTTCCAAGTTGGAACTTCGTCGTGAATTTAACCAGTTACTATACATCTCATTAGTTATTTCATCATTGACTAGGTTCTTTAACAGGTCTTCGTTTAATTTAGTTTGTCTTTTTAATGTCCGCTGAAGCATTTTACTCTTTCCTTGCCCATGTTCTTGTATCATCAGTTCCTAGAAAATAATTAAAAAAAAACAAGTTTTATCAAAAAATATATACTATCTTAAACTTTTTATTAACTAACTTTAATTTTTAAAACAGACTTTGTAAATATATATAATTTTGAGTTCTACGATCATTGGAACCTTCACAATTTATATATTCCGAAATTTTCATATTAATATAAACCGATGTATCTCGTCTTCGGTCTAGTAATATTATGTGTACTTACTTCAAATTCTTTGCTCTTCTGGAAAGCGCGGCCGACTGTGTCGTACAATTTACTCATAACAGGTATGTTATCACTCTTATCATCAACATATTTGGGTTCTGCCAAATCTCCCATAAACCTCAATATCGTTATCCATATAGCCTGAGACGCTATTTTGTCGATTGGCGACGGAAGATCTAAGAGCGAATGTTTCAAAGGCTTTCTTGAATATTGGTGGCTTACGTTCCCAACAAAATATGTTGCTGCGAATTTTTTGAAATTGAATTCGTCAAACTCCTCCTCTTCTAATTCTTGGGGTAACGCGATAACGCTTGACAGTGCTGGCTTGACTGTTGATGTCTATAAATATATTAAAATGTATTATAATCCTATATTTTTTACCTATTAAAATGGCTTACCAATATTTAATAAAATTTAACACTTAGATTGTGAAGGTATACATACATAAAACTATTTATTAATTAACGTTAATAAAAAAAACTTATATTTACTTTTTTTATCCAACACGTAAGTAGCCTTACTAAAAAATAAAAATACTTTATTAATTTTAAACATATAATTTTATGAAAACCACATTTACCATTCCAAATCCTGTTCCTCGCACTGTCCCAGCTGGAGTTGCAGTATCTTTTAAGAAGCCGAACACATCATCAACATATCTATCATCAATAATCGTTGTATTTTGAACATCACTTTCGGGGACCACTTCCTTGGCTATCCAAATTGATGACATAAGTTCCGCGTACTTTTTCTCATGTTCGTCCTCTGCTTTTTTAACATCAGCAGTATTCTTTTTATCAATTTTCAACTGTGCCAATTTATCTTTCATTATGTGACCCTTTTCTTTGATCAATTTTCTTATAAGGTAACCACGGCAATGAGCTTGGAAGTTCCTGAAGAAACCTCTTAAGTTAATGAAAGTCTTTCTCAATTCTCTAGATTTTATAACGGCTTGCAATCTTAGATATCCTCGTCTCATTCGCAGGAATCTGCTCCTGTAGCCTCGTGCTCGGAAATGTTTCTGAATTATAATAGCAGCGGCCCTCAGCCTCAAATATCTTTTCCGATAAATGAATCGCCTAGCATTAGCCTGAACCCTTATAACTGCAGTAATAAGTATTTTATGACGTAAATCTTCTAATAGAGAGTCGTGATGATCTTTCAGAAATACTTTAGTATGGCCCAATCTATAATCGTCGTCATTTAATACTTCGCTACATATTTTCTGTGTTGCCGCTTTACAATCAGTCTTCTCTGGCAAAGGTATACCAGGTACGACTAGTCGGTATCGATGAACGAATTCTAGATATGAATAGCGTATTGGGTAACCAGCTTGTCTTATTTTAGCTGTTTCCATTAATCCTGCGTAACGAAGTTGTCGAACGCACAATGCGCGATCGAAGAGCTAAAATAGATAAAATTAATTTTGACCTCATAATATACTTATCAAATAAAATATATGAAATGAGTTTAAACTATTTGAATGACTGCACTAAGCTTAACATGTACTTGATAAATTTGTTTTATAAAATTATTTGATTTTTTTTATATTTAATTAATTTCCTAACTAAAATAATCCAGTATAAAACAAAACTCACCCTAGGTTTTTTATGTTCATTAGGTTTTATACATCTTACAAAGAATGGATGACAAGCGTGTAAGGTTTTCATCAGGGAATCTAAGGAGGTCTTAAATTGGTGACTCAATGATACCACTTTTCTACTCCCGCTATGATGCTGCGTGCTATCCAATGCAAATAAACTTTTTAAAAATTCATTATTAGACTCGATAATCATTTCTTTTATATCTGCAGTGAGCATATCCCTGTTTTTATCTAGAAAGCCTGTAAATATAAAATTACTTAATACCAATTTTATTACAAAATAAGTTCACAAATAATTAGATCGTAAAGCACTTGTTTGTATTAACAGCAATAATTAAATTATTGATTTGATGCTCTTAAAGAATTAAGAGACCGTTTTATGTATTGGAAATATTTTCGGCTTGATTAAACTGTATTTAAAAAAATGTTGATCATTTTTTTCCTTATATTGTTACAATAATAATTAAAAGTGTAGTGAAATGTTGATCAAAAAACAAATGGTACCTTTAACGCTATACTGCACATCACCAGCAAAGTGTCTCACACCAAATTTATGCTCGTGCGTGGATTTAGGCGCGATGTAACAACTTTTACTGTTGTGATTGCTATTTAACTTAGAGAGCAACGTTAGGTCGGTTCCTTTTGGAAATCTTGACTCCTCGTCAATAAGGGAAAGCAAATTCATAGGTTTCTGGCCAATTAAGTCCAGATTCTCCTGATTATCTACATAATTAATATTCGACCATATTATCCCTTCTTTAGCGTATTGTTCTTGTTCAAGCTTGAAAATATGCTTTACGAAAAATTGTTGCAAATTTTCGTTAGCATAATTTATGCATAGCTGCTCGAAGCTATTGAAATCAAAGTTCTCAAAACCAAAGATGTCGAGGATACCCACCGATCCACTAGTTAGAGGTCGATCTTTGTGTAAAGTTTTATTGATCATTTCCACTATATATTCAAATATATGTCCGTATATAGCTTTGACGAGAGCATCGCGACTTTCAACAGCTGATGCTGCGGAAATTGGCGACACCACTTTGTCCCCCTGGACTATTAACGTTTTTCGCGTTAAAGCCTCACAAAGTCTCGTTTTGTTAATGCCCAATAAGTTAGCAATTCTATTTGCATTTGCGGCATCGGATACTTCAGATGTATCTATATTATTAACGTTCAACGATTTGAACTTTAGGTTACCCAAATGCAAAATTGACGCTAAAAGTGTAAATATCCCCCATACATCGTTATCGGAAAAATTGAGAACTTTAAAAGCTGATCTTATATCGGAAAATTCTATAGCATCATTACGACCATCACACGTGAGCATGTTGCCGGAATTCAAATACTCAAAATTGGCCGGTAGGCCTAGCTCTAAGCGTTTCTTTTCATCAGCTGATAACCCTGTCACTAGCGAATAAAATATATGGTAATTTCTTTCGCCCTTATTTTGAAATACTATACGTGATTTTTCTAACAAATACTGATCGATGTTCCCTCCTTCAATAACTCCTTTTTCACTAAAATAGATATTTATGTATTTTCCGAAACGCGATGAATTGTCATTTTTAACAGTTTTTGCATTTCCAAAAGCTTCTAGAATCGGACTAGTTTCTTGTATCTGTTGCTCTATCCAGGAATGTTTACCGCTAGCAGCTGCCAGATATTGTAGAAGTAATTTTGTGCTCTCTGTCTTACCAGCACCACTTTCTCCACTGAAAGTTAGTAGTTATATGTAAATTATATGAAAAACTTTTATTTTTGAAATTTCAAACTATAACCAGACCCACATAATAATGTCGTACCTCAGAGGGATATGAAAATAATTTGAATATAAGCAACAACCTTAAAAAAATAAGTTAAGTATAATCATATCTTAAGTAGGGATCGAACAAACAACTACCACGCCTGCAGTCAGACGTTGTGCGACGTACTTTCACAATAAAGGTTTAAAGTATAAATCCAAGAATTTGTTATTATTGAATTATCACTAATATGTTTATATCACCTGCATTGGATATTTAGATGATAAATAATCAAGAGTAAAAGTACGTAAATAACTTTAAATATGAACCTTATTACAATGCACTGATTACTTGAGGTTTTTAACAATTCTCGGTACGAATCGTTTCCAATAGCAAATATGTGAGGTGGAATATCGCCTATGTTGCTATCTTGATAAAAATGTATTTGATCCATTGTATATATTGGTAGTATTTCGTAAGGGTTTATTGCTATTAACATGGAGCCTGTATACGTCTGAAAGAATTAGTATAAGTGAATTTCACGGTATATTATCTAATATAGCTCTATATTTCTATATTCACGAATAAAAAATACTTCGACAGACATAATTATAATTAAAAAATAACATGAAATCAGAAACAACATTGTTAAGAATAATAAGGTAATTAATATACTATCCATAAAAATATGCAGTAAAAATATTTAATTAAAAATACAAGGCATTTGGTCTTGTGTTCAAATGCAACTAAACAACATAACATTATAATTTAATATAACAAAATTATCTTATATTGTATACTGTCTCTATGTGCCTTAGGTGGCTATATTAGTATAAGATTGGTAGAAGATAATTAAGAATAATAGAAGACCCATTTTTTTTTTCATTTTATATTATAAAGAACTTTTGAACAAAAACAATAAGAAAATATAGTTCTTACATATATTAGCTGTTGGTTGTATCTTATATGCAAATTCCTTAGTATTGTGTACTCTTGTAGTTCACCTAAAGTAATCATGTCCTCAACACTGTTAAGTGAGGTTGCATGTAACGGTTTAATAACATTAGTAACAGCCGAAGAAAACACCTCCCCATTATCATCTCGCACTTGTATTCTTCCTCCAGAACTATTTAAAATTTTTACCGCTATTGGCACTTCAAACTCAGTTTTCTTTTCTGGTTGCAACCACACATATTCCTTAAAAATATCAACTTTAAAATATCAACTGTTCATAGCAATTTGTAGATATAAAGAAACACATTACTTACCGATATTTGTATGCGGTCAGCCATTTTGAATCAACTTTTGAGATTCTACTTAATCACTAAAACATTTCTACATTTACATCACTGTCACAGTACTCAGTGAAAACTGGCATATTGTACTGTACTTTATCAATGTTCTAGATTATTTATCATTATTGTAAAGATAAATCAATCTTATCATGAATATTCAAAGATAGCATGTATGACTACATCATTAGAATAGCTAATTTAATAGTTTAGTTTAACAAATATATCTACATATAGTGATAAGACAAACTCTTAATCTTTTCAGGAACACATACTAACATTCTTTAAACAATCAAACAATAATATAAATTAGTAAATAAAATTTATTATAATAATCCAGCATTACAAACAAGTTAACTTATTGATGACTCTGAACTACTTCTTTTTTTCTTCCTTTTCTTTCTTTTCTTTTGTTTTGTCATCAGATTTCTTTTCTTCTTTATCATCTTTCTTCTCCTTCTTGTCTTTGCTGTCATCCTTCTTACCCTCTTCAGCATCTCTATTTGTAATTTTATTATTGATAAGATTGTGGAGTGCAATAATTGATCTCACTAATGCTGCTAAATATACTACCAGGGACTGGTCATTAGTCTTTATGTAGAGATTATCAACAAAATTATCACTAGTAATATCTGGTAAGAGATTAAAAATATCCTGTAGCTGGTATATGATTTGGTGATTCATTGGTAATGAACCCTGGCCTACTTGTACAAGGTAATCTCTTATTTCACTTAATTGTGAGTGGAGGCCTTTAAGGCCGAGCAGCTGATTAGTAATCCTTTGAGAGAGACTACCAACAGTTGTATCTTTGATATCCCTAAGAAGATGTTCAACACCAACCTCTTCAGCTTCTTCAGCCCCAATTTCACTAGGAACATGTTCAAATGTTCTAGTTGTTGGGCTACCATCATCATGCACTTCTTCAACTGCTTGGTAAGCTTCAGTAGGTAAACCTAAGTCTTTGGGTTTAGCATCTATTATGACAAGTACTGAATTTGGACAATACCGTCTAATCAATTCATTAATAGCAACATCATTTTGATGTAGTTTGGGCCCAGTGTGGTACCAGCCTACTACTTTCTCTCGGGCATTAACTTTTTTGAACATACCATACATGTTTTCTAAATAATCATGATCTAAGAACCAAACTGATTTATCTTTATCATCTTCATCAAAGGGAACTAAAATTAGAAAAAAACACTGTTAACAAAATTTATATATTTAAACAATGTACACATTATTGTGTCACGATGTTGCTTTCTATGAGGCTAAATCCATTTTTAAACGTATTGTGATAAAACAAACTTGCAGAACAAGTAATATAAATTAATTGTATGGTGATAGTAATTCATAGAAGTAAAAAAATCTTTGTCTAAACGTAATTTGTTTAAGTGATAATTTATACCTGCAAAGCTGTTTGAGACGTCTAGTACACCCTTAGCTCTCCAACATCCTAAAAGAACTCCAACCACGCGTTTTTGATTTCCTATTTTGCCCATTCGATTAAAATGATCTACTACACTAAGCAATACTAGTGGATGAACAACCACTTTGGTTGTTACTACTTCTTGACCTGGCATTTTGTTATATATTATTTGTGTACTAAAAGAGTTCAATAAAAGTAAGTTTAATCACAAACTCTACAAAAGGATATTATTAATGCTATATAAGTACTATTTTAATTTTTTACAACAACACAAAAATCGCCGATCACCAAGCAATGCACAGAATATTAAAATTACAATACAAAACTTGACAGTCATCTTAAAAAATATTTTGGTCTATGACATTACAGTTTTAATTCTTAAAACAATGTAATTATTTTAATCAGTAACAATATATATTTCAGATTATATGTATTTTTATTATAAAAAGTGCCAATTCTTTGTTATGTGTTATCTTGAGATAACTAAGATATTTTTTAGCATAAGAAATAAAATCACTCTACAAATTGTCATGAAAAAAAAACAAATATGCAGATATCAGTGGAGCCCTTTATGAGCATCTAATACATATTTTACTTTATTTTAAAAATAAAAACACTAAAGTTATAAAATTACCTAAAAAATAAAATTACTAAAACTTAAGCAAACTGATTTAATATAATTTAAATTGATCAATTGAAATTTAATGGTTTAATTTAATTTAAGCAAATTGATAACAAACTTATAAAATAAATCTATTATAGAAACATTTTAAGCTTAAAAAATATTGAGTAAAGCTCGATTATCCAGGTATTAATAAATATAATGAACTATACGTTTATGACTTTATTTATTATAGATATAATAAAATTCTAGATATATTTAACATTACTTTTTTTTAAATTCTGCAAAATATATTGTACAAAATATATTGTCAAAGATGTGTTAAAAAATATATAACTTTGTTTAACAATTTTTATCGCATTATGAGATATCATTTGCCACTTCAATTTGTCAGCAATCCTCAAGTCAATCCGACGGTTGACACTTGAGTAAGATGTTCCTTGACATTGAAGTTTTTTTGATTAAATCGTATGATTTAAAATATTGTTTCTTCCTTTCCTAGGTTATAAATTAAAAAAATATTAATCAAAACAAAAATGTCTCCACGTACACTTACATTTGTAACGGGAAACATTAAGAAATTAGAAGAAGTGAGAGCTATCTTGGGCAATACTTTTCCTTTAGAAGTTGTTAATTATAAATTAGACTTACCAGAATTACAAGGTGAAATAGATGAAGTATCAATAAAAAAATGTCAAGAGGCAGCTCGAGCATTAAAAAGACCCGTTTTTATTGAGGACACTAGCCTCTGTTTTAATGCTCTAAAAGGTTTACCTGGACCATATATTAAATGGTTTTTAGAAAAATTAAAACCTGAAGGGCTGCATACTCTTTTAACAGGATGGGAAGATAAATCTGCTGAAGCTGTTTGTACATTTGCTTATAGTTCAGGTGAAAATAGTGAAGTAGTAGTTTTTCAAGGAAAAACCAAAGGTACTATAGTATCACCAAGAGGATCTAGAGATTTTGGATGGGATTGTATCTTTCAACCCATTGGCTATGACAAAACATATGGTGAATTACAAAAACAAGAAAAGAATAAAATATCTCATAGATACAAAGCATTAGATAAGTTACGAAATTACTTTATAGAGAAAAATTCAGAATTGTAAATATATTGCCATAAGAAAAATATTTTTATTTGTTATTTTCTGAATGAAATAAAATATTAAAACACTTCTAAAATACATATTTTTTATTTACTTGCAATCAATATTAAAGCTAACATAGTCATTAAAACATAATTGTTGTAACATAAAGCTATTTCACAATTAAATGATGCTATAATTTCAGGTGCAACATAGGGATCCAAATTAGATTTATTGTAATTTTTATAATACCATTCATGATTGTCAGTGTATCTTTGTTTGGTAGTACCTGTTCTAGCAATTTCTGAAAATCTTGTTTTTGCCTCACGATTAATAACTGGAGAATAATTATTATGAAGATCATAATGTTCAGCATGTGGTAAGTTAACTTTTGTAATAGTAGCAGTTCTGCTATTATTTTTAATATCAATAATATCTGAATTAGGTAATAGAATTGCAGATAGAGCAGTAGGTTGACTTTCTATATTTTTATTTACTGATGTGATAGTAGAGGCCGGTATGGTTAAGGGTGTTGAACTATTTGTCTCTGGCCATCCTTGAATACCAATATCGTCTGTTATGTCTGTAGTAATTATTCCTTCTTTTTCAGTTGTAAAGCTAACAGTTAAATTTGCTTCCATAAGATTATACTTACTTATATTTAGTGGATCTACATTTTGTTCTTCAATATTTTTTGTGCGATTATACATAATATTAGTCTTGTTATCATCTCCGTGGTATGCTTCTAGTTGATGTATTTCACTTATTTTTTTATGAATTGTTTTATTAGCTTTTATTGTTAATGGGGTAGTGCTTTCTATAGCTGAAATACTTTGTGTTTTCCTTAGAGAATGAAAATTATTTATATCATCTTCATTACTTTTTATTGCATAAGTTCCATCAGTTGGACCTGGTATCGGCATAAAACCATCAGATGTAGTCGGAAGCATTGGTGAAAATCCACCTGTTTCAAACCTTGGTGGCTCTGTCACTTGATATTTTTTTGTATGAAGCTGATTAACTTTATTTTCTGTCCAGTCTATTTTACGTCCTGTATTTAACAATTTTCCCATATCTATTGTAGGAAGGGGAACACCAAAAAATGTAAAGCCATTATTGGGAATTGGAATTTTTATCGCAACTCCAGTTTTTTTTGTTGTATTTTTCATAGCAGCATAAAGAGTAGGCGTATTACCATAGCTACTGTGAACACCTTTATTAGTCTGATTGAGCTCATCATTTATATGGTCTATGAATGTCTCGTTATAAGGATAATCCACATAGTCGTCATAAAAATATTCTGATTCCTCAGGTGATGGTCGATTATTCAATTTATTTTCTTGGTAGTTATTTTTAATATGTGTCTCATAGTCTTTAATTTTGTCTAAAGTGGAATAAACTTGTGATGTAGCTAGATTTGGTAAAAGCGCTTCGTTCTCGTACGTTGAACACAATTGAACATCTAGATTAGCCACCGGCATTTTTGCACAATCGTGTTTTGAGAAAGGCATCCCTTTAACATATGTTCCATCAGCACACTTTGGACCTATGGAATTAGATTCAGATAGCCATGATTTAAGCCATATAACAGCACAATTGCAGATTAGGGGATTACCTGTAATTACAATCATTAGAATAAAGAAGTAAAATTTAATTATACATTACGCAAAAATATTAAGCTTTTATTTGTCTTACCATCTATATCTAAAATAGCTATGTTATGTCTCAATTTTGCAAAATTATTTTCGTATACAGATGTTAGCCTATTATGTTGTAGAGATAAAATCTTTAATCTTGGCATGTTATCGAAGGGTTGATTATTAATAACGCATATGTGATTGTTGTCCAAATTCAGTTCCACTAACCATTCCATAAACTGAAATGATTCTTTTGTAATTCTTGTTATTCTATTGAAACTTAAATCAAGAACCTCCAGGGATACTAATTGTTTTATGCCTAAATTTTCTAAGTTAGTCAATTGATTATTGCTCAAATTTAAATATTGAACCAATGGTAGATTTTCAAAAGCTTTCAACGATATAAACTGGAGCCTGTTTCCTTGCATTTCAATAATACGTAATTTTGGTAGATTTGAAAATGCGCGATCTGGAATGTCTATAATGTGATTTCTGCTTAAATATATAGACGTTAGCTTTGGAAGATTAGCTATAGCCATTGGGTGAATTATTTCTAATTGATTATTATCTATATCGATGGTTTCTAAGTTATTTAAATCCCGGAAGCTACCCGTTCGTAATTCTATAATCTTATTACTGTGCATTTTGATGTTGTTTAATGTTTGAATATTATTTATGCTATTGCCGTCAAAAGTCTTTATATGATTTTGACTTGCATCTAATATTTTTAGTTTAGATAGCATATTTAACGTATTCGGTAATTCGTGAAGATTATTCGATGATATATTCAGAAGTTCCACCTCAAGGCGTCTGTTCATTATATTTGGTGTAATATTTTTTAATTTGTTTTTACTGAAATCGATCTTTAATAAAGCAGCGTTATTTTGGATTGTCATAAATTCAAAATTCTCAATATTATTTCCGTGAACATTTATTTGTCTTAAGTGAGAAAGCTTACTAAAACTTTTTGGATGGATGCTTACTATTTGATTATCACTTATATCTAATATCTCTAAGTGTTCTAAGTCACTAAAAGTCGATGTCTCAACTTGCCTAAGCCCATTGCGTTTCATGTACAATCTGCGTAAATTATGTAAGGTTTTCAAACCTCCGTAGGGTATTTTCTGTATTCCATTATTAGATATGTCAAGAGTGCGTAGTGATGGTAAGTCTAGATCTGGAGATGGGGGCAATGGTAAGGTTGTTATTTGATTTCTTCTTAAATATAATTGCTCCAAGCCCCTCGGTAAACCCGGCAAAAATTCTACTAGTCTATTTGAACTAGCATCTAATTCGTAAAGGTTTGGCAAGTTACGAAATGTTGCTGGGTGAATCGATATCAAAGAATTTCGTGAAATATTCACATACTCCAATAAGGGAGTCTCCATAAAAGTTAACGGATCAATTATTGCCAAGTCGTTATTACTTAAATCAACTCTTCTTAATGATGGCAGATTATATAACAATTTAGGTTGTAATCTTTGAAAATAATTTTCCGATAAATCTAAACCTTTCAGAGAAGGCAAATTCCAAAATGGACCTTCATTAAAATCGTTTAAGGAATTATTACTCAAATGTAATTCTCGTAACGCAGGCATAGCAGTAAACGCATCTGCATCAATAAATTTTATAGTGTTCTTGTTTAGATGTAACCGCTCCAAACTTGGGTGACCTCTTAAAGCACCTCTTGGAATTTCTTGTAGTAAATTATCACTCATATCTAAATATCTTAATCGAGGCAATGCATCAAGTAAAGATCTGAATTCTGATATGTGCATGATTTTGTTACCAATAAGAGATAGCTCCTCAACACCACTACCAGATTGTTGTAGGAACGATTCAGGATGAATTTTTACTATATCGTTGAAATTTAAGTCTATTACTCTCAATTTTGGTACTCTATGAAATGCGCCGTAATGAATTATATTGATGTTGTTATTTGATAAATACAAGATCTCTAACATTGGTTGATCTACAAACGCTCCCTCGTTCAATTTGTTAATAACATTATAATTCAAATTTAATACAGAAAGCATAGGCAAATCTCTTGTAGCCCTACCAATCATTGATGCGTCTGATATCATGTTGTTTTTCAGTGATAGTTCAGTCAGTTCAGGGAGTAGTGACAAAGCTCTCATATGGATAATATTAATACCACAATCAGTAATTTCTAATTTCCTTAGTTTGGGTAAATTGTAAAAAGCATTTTCTGTTAACGTGTGCAAACTGATACTTCCATGTATTAATAACTTTTCCAAACTTGGAAGGTTTTCAATATTGCGTTCGTGTATACTATTCAAACTGTCCGATTGTATGTTTACATATCGTAATTTAGGCATATCTATGAGAGCTGGTATGCGTTTTAAGCTCTGAGATTGTATAGTCAATGCTTGCAAATTCTGTAATTTCATTAAACTTTCCGATGGGATACTTTTAAGATCATTTTCTACTATAAATATTTCAAGTAAGTTCGTTTCCTGCGTCTCTAGCCAAGCAGCTGATACACGTTCTAAACCATTATGTCGGAGCATTAGTCGGAGAATTTTTACATTTTGAAATAATCTCCCTGGTAACGAAGGCAAGTAGTTATTTTCGATGATTAATTCATCAATGTTTTTATTCATCAATTCACTTATTCTTTGGATGCCTTTCGAAACTTGAGTCAAGTCGCTGTGCGTACACCTGTAATAATGAACATTTATTTTAATTGTTTGGTTTTATATTTCTTTTATTAAACTTATTAATTATTTTAGTGGTTGAATATTAAAAAAAATATTAAAATAATAATACATGTTACCATATTTGTACGTCTTCGTTTCGGTGGGTACATATGCAAGGAAGTATAGAATCTGGAGAAGGACATATTGTTATTTGTGCTGATACAACTTCAAGTGTCAATAGTACTATCCATAGCAATATTTTCTCTTTCCTGAAATCCATTCCTCACTGATTGTCATTGTTGCATGCTCAAGTAGTTCATTTAATTTCACGGCATCTGAAAATATTAGTTAAATTGTTATTAATTCTTAATATAATTATTTCAAGCAAATTGTTTTCAGTATTATTTTATTCTATCGTACATTTATAATCGATGTACTGTATTTGAGGCCGGTCGTGGCGCAGTGGAACAGCGTCTGACTGTAAAGTGATCGGTTGTGAGTTCGAACCCAACTCGAGGTAGTTATTATATATAAATTATTTTCACTTCTTCGCTCTGGTAAGACAAAAGGCAGCGTTGAGTTCCACCACTCAACGCGAAAACGAAGTACGGAGTGTCTTGACACTAGGTACTTTCTGTCTATCATGCTATACTGGATAAAAGCGTGAAGTTACAAAAAAAATAATGTAATTATTCAGTTGCATGAAGGACGTGATGAAACAATAAGTGCAAAACAATGGTCAGTTGAGTTATTTAGTTGCACTTTCACTCCTATTGTTCGTATTTGTTATCTGTAGCTCCTAATACTTTGTAATAGCGTAGCAGGTTATATGGTTACACAATAAATTGAAGGTTGCCAAATTTGCACATGAAACTAACACCATATTTCCAGTAAGTTCTATAACCTATCTGTAAAACGAAAAATAAATTATCTATTTTAAATATCTACATTTAACTTGTACATATCTAATAGTTACATTGTTTTCTGATCATCTAAAATGCTGTATACTTATAAGAAATCTAAATATAAATTTTTAAAAGAATCACTAGATTGGTGAGAGATAAGTACCTTTGATTGTAATAACATAAACAATATTCCTGTTATGTATTTATCATTTTTTGTTGCAAACTGCAATAAGAAGTGTAATAAAATATGTCAGCTCTAATCAAAAATTTCTCAATTGTAACTCTAACGTTATGTGTACTTAGATGCAATCTTCTAACGTAACCCGTAATCAGTCAACGCGACCAGTCACATTTGTTACAGTTATGTAGTTTTCTCGCAAATAACTGTCTCTATAAATAGGCGAAACAAGATACAAGGTTATGGTATATCCATAAATGTATTTTAATATACAAATATATGTCATAGTGGTACAGTTGACGAAACACGGTGGATGTGGGTTCGAGTACCATTCGGTGAAACATACACTCATTATAGACGTGGAAATATTTATATTTTATAAATAAATTATAAATTAAAATTATCATTAACAGATTCGGAATTCTGCCGCTCTACCACTTGACAACTCTCTGCCAATGACAATTTTTCTTTAGATTTTCAAAATAACAATAATTCAAGTTCTTGTATTTTTTTTATTTGAAGAGATAGAGATTGTAACAGAAACTGGTAAAAGTTTCTTTTTTTTAATCAATCATTGCCTTTTTCTGAAAAGAAAATTACGTGACAGGCGAATTCAATGTCACTAATTTAAAAGGAGCAGATTATAGGTACATTAATGTTCTGGAGCTATTATTTTTAAGGTCTCGTATGCCCAATAAAAAATAATATAAAACGGCACAACCAATCTACAATTTAAACTGTTTTATAAAGAAAGATAATCTTAATGGATGCTCAATGTTGCAAAATATAAACTTATCTTATGAAAGCATTATGAAACATGAGGATTCAATGTTTATGTGACGGTACTTGATAGTAATTTCTATAGGTATGTAGCTGTAGAAAATGTACTAAGACAAAGCGAATATTATTCATGATATGAAAAACTTGTATTAATATTGTTATACATAAAGTATTTATGTATAAGGCGCATGAATGTAAGTATGTAAATACACTTGAATGAAACTATTTAAAATATATTAATCGCGTAATATTTTGATATTTGAAAATAAATTTTGGAAACCTGACACTTAGAACATTATAGTAGTAAGTACAGTAGCATATTACAGTAGTAAGTAGTTGTAGACTCTACCTTGGACCACGGACTACTCTAGTGTTCGAAACGTCACATTTTCAATAATGTATTTTCTAATATAAAAATATACTTTGATAAATCTGTCTATTATAATTTCTACACGTGACTTCGTAAGAGCTTAGGATCTACTTACTTATATGTAGGAGCTCGCGCTTTTATCGCCGTATTCGAGACATTGCGTGTCGAGTGGCGAAACTCAAAAGCCGCGCTTTGTCTTACAAGAGGGAGAAAATGAAAATATTTTTAATATAATCATTTTCCTGAAAAGGAATCGAATCCACGACCGATCCTTTAACTTTAGACGCTTAGGCAGACGTTGTACGATTGCGCCACAACCGGCCTCTATAGTATTTTATAAGTCAAACATTAGCGTAATACTTTATATACTTACTGGATTTTAATGAGACATTTAGCATTTAGTTATAATCTTTTTTTTAGATTGACGTCGCGATTAATTGAAAAGAATTTAACTATACGATAGTCATGATTTTAATTAAATTCACTATAATGATCTAAACATGATTACCCCGAATGTTATTAGAAATTACAAAAATTGTTATCTAACAAGTGTTTTGCGAGTGTGTGTGTCTACTTAAGTAGATATAAACAGAATTTCATCTAAAATAATGCTTAACATGTTGCAATGCAAGCTATTGCTTTTATTTTACTTACATAAGCACGTAATAAATGTCGAAATAAGTTCAACATCTTTTTTTAAATATACTGAAAATTATCCGCCCGTAACGTTGCTTACTATCTACTCGGTAAACTATATTTAAACATAAAACAATCACAGAATATTTTAAAAAAAAACTAAAATAAACACGCTTAAAAAAAATATTCGGTATCCTGATCGTGTTATAATTTCATTTTACAAAAATAATTTAATATTAGCATCGAATTCGGACACATCTCAAAATTTCAAGCAAATCGTCCAGTAAGAAATCGATCAAAATATCGTTATAAGATATTGTTTTTTACATTGATATTTAGATAGAGTTAGAGGTGAAATAAACAAAAGCGAGTTAACATAAAAATACATAAGACAAGAAGTTTTGCCTTACGTTATATAGTATAATTACATACATAGTATAACAATATAGTACATAATTAGTATAACAATATTAGGTATTATACCTACTACCTATAAATCGAATAAAATAAACTGTATAGTTTTCATCTCATCTAGAATCTAGAAAATTATTATTGTCATCACAATTTCAAGCGGTTGAACATGTCCCATTTTTTATTATATGTTATTGTTTTGCCACTTTTGCATAAATGCCAAAGATACTTTAGCTTGACCTACATTGTAACGTGAAGAAATTATTCAAATATATCTTTGGAATTAACTACTATACATAAATACTTACTCCTTTTTAGGACCCTCTGTTGGCAATAACGTATATTTTAGTATGGAATACGATTGTGTACGATAAAATCCAAATTGATTGGTTTTATATATTTAGCAGAAAAATTACTTTACTTGCGAATACTTTGGTTTTAATATCTGGTGCGTCCAAACTTTCAACTCTCAAGTAGAATCCGTGTGTGACAACAAAATATACTGTTTTAATAAAATATCTATTTATCTAAGCAGTACTATATGATAATATCTGATAGAGGTTAACATTAGACGATACGTTTAAAAGTAACCAAAGTAATGTAATTATGTATGGTGCAATTAGTATGAGTTTTCACTTTATAAGTTATATGATGTCCAAACAAGTATAAATTTTGAATAAGTATTTGAAGTTTATTGTTATGACAAGTGTAAAACACCATATCGGAAAATCATATTAGTGAAGATGAGTACTGAAACTTTGACGCCGGTGTAACGATGTTGATATAAATACCTGTAATTAGTATGATTTACATACTAAATACACTAAAAAAAGCGATGTAAATAACTATACGTAATGTATATATTAATAATTATATGATTTTTTTATTAATTTTGTATGTATTTAGTTTTTATAATTTCCCTTCAACAATATAAGTTTCTTAACTGCACATCGCTAAAGGTATTAAAATATCTGGCTGTTTATCTTAGGCTGTGTATAATATGCAAATCCCATAAAGCACTTGCGTAAGTTTAATAATTGCGCGCAATTTACGTAATGGTATCAGAAAAAGTAATATTCCTTCTTATATTAAGTATGGTAATTAATATTTTCGCTTTTATGTATAATAAATTATTTTTTACGTTTTAATAAATAAATTTCAGTTACAGTGCAACTTATATTTTATTATATAGAAAATAGAAAAAATGGGTATATAACATATCATAGGCAATCTCTTTTACCTGTTACCAAACAATTTCCGGTTAACTAAACACAAAATTCAAAGGCTTATTAAATCAAATTACGTAAGTCTTCACTTTCAGACTCAAGTGAGGCCTATGATAGGTAAACACGGACTGGATGCGGTGCATATTTCACATGCAAACACCAGACTTTCGGTTCATGGCTCGATGCGCACCAAGTAACTTATCTTTCACCATTGTGGCGCGTGCCTTCATACGTAACCTCGTCTTCTAGATGTAGACCAGCCAGTGTGTATGAAACATTCTTTATCCTTCATAAAGTAGTGATTTTGCCATTTATTATGACTATGATATACGAAATGGTATTTTAAGAACCATTTTATAGAAAATATACAATATTTTTATCTAATTAATCCAAAATGACGTTTAAGAGTACTAATTACTATAATACAGTAAGTATTATATTACTAGATTACTCTTTATGTCCAATTTATTACATAAGATTACAAAATAGCTTAACCAGCATATACTTCTGAAAATTTCCAGGTGATGATGATAAGTCACGAACACAAAATAAATTGTTAAAATCAAAAATAAAAATAAATATCAAATGATACTTAATAAAAAATAATGATGAAAATAAAGTTTTAACAAATTATTTTTTATAATAAACATTCACCAAATACGCTACTATGTCATATCTGATTAAATAATTATCTTTGGCCAGTTGCAAAATAAAAATTGTGCATGCGTTTAATCAAGATTAATCTGGCAATGCAGCAACTAGGAACGTTGGACAATAAAATTGACATATCAGCTCACATTGCAAATACAACCAAGTTTAAATTTAAAATAATTTATTGTGAAGCTTTAAAGGAAATTAATTATATATACCTACTATTATATGGATATGTTAACAATTTTGACCATATTTTTTAAATACACGCCGAGCACATCACAACTTTAGTAGTTGTCATAATTTTTCAGGAAAATTACCTTGAAATATTTATCCATATGGTTTATTACATGGATTTTATATGATTTATTTTTAAATTTTTGTGATAAAAAGTCAACCTTTCATGTCTAACAAATATAATATTTAGGCTGCTCATTATAGCGCTATACTAATTTCATATAACATTATTTATTAAGTTTTTTAAAAATATTATTAACGTAGGAATCTTGTAAAGTATATGTAAAGGATGTTTCCTTTACATATACTTATACTTTACATATATTTAAATAAGTAAGAACTTTTAGTGCTACTACAACGGATAAAGTATGAAAGTGCTTCCAATGCTTACTTATGTACGTAAGTGCATTCAGCTGGACAGTACATGTTAAATACCTTCCATGTGAAAATATTGAAATTTCATCCCTTTTTAAGTTACAACTAACAGCTAGAGAAAATGGATTTTTTTAAGCTCCTTTAATCGTTTATTATTCTTAATAGCTGAATAACTTTAGAATATTTTTATAGATACCAATACTTAACCTGTCAAATTATACATTGATCAACTATTATTATTAGAAGAATGTTTATAAGCAAGATATCCGGTTCTCACTAGTTTGGCAAAATATGTTAGCAGCATGACTAAGTAATATTAGTGATACTATCGAAGGGAATTACTCTTAAACTCGTTTTAGAGTTGGTTTTCAATTTCATTTTTTGTGTGATCAATAATAGTATTTTACACCACATAGGAATTATGTTTAATATAAGCATGATGAGTATCATGTGTTTTGGTTCAATACATCTGAATTGTCACTTTAGAAAATTTTGCCAGCAGATTTTTAATCCTATGTGAAGTAAGTGTAAACGGAATCTCATAACATTTTATTCTGTTTTCTAATTTAAGACATACTGCTCTCTAGATGGCCAAATCCAATAACACGCAACTAGACCGTGAATAAAACCATACAATAAATTTGTATTTTATAATATAGATATTTTTTCCAAGTGGATATAATGAACTTACACTCATGTTTTTCATGAGAACTCATACCAACTTAATAGTGCACCTTTCGCATGATTAATATATCATTATTAAAACAGTAATTGCTTTACATGTAGAAGTGTTGCTATAGAGTATTGCTGTAAGTTAACTGGAGAATTTTAAATTTAATATTTTATAAATTTGAGGCCCCACTGAGGTAAATGAATATATTTTAAATTGTTTTCGTTTTTTCGCTTTTACTGAAATCCATAAATTACTTTCCGAAATTTGGGGCGGAAAGGTTCTCAAATGGCGACCCATGGCGATGAACGACGCTCAGTGGGTATACCTCCTACCAGGTGGACCGACGATCTTTTGGCGGGCAGCCGCTAGAATCAGGAAGCACAGGATCGACAACTTGACACTAGTTTCAAACTTAAAGTACAAAGACTACCTATAGTTAATTCGCCAATGTTTTTGACTTTTAAACATAAGTGTCATAGATTAATTATCAGGCAGATATCATATTGGTGATGTGCATGAATATTTGTATTACGTCTGTGATTTAATTTGTCTATTTATATACGCATACATTCAGATAGACTTGCGTGTTTATCAATTGTCAGATAACTATATATCGTACATACTATAATATATATTATTTGTTTAGTCGTTTTCGTCTTATTACTAATTTATTTAAAAGTATCTACCTATATTGGGAAGACCTTAATTATATTATTTACTATTGACTATATAAAGAATTTGATAATATATAAAAAAATGTATAAATCAAAGCTGAAGTGCATGTTACAATTTGTTAAAAGTTAAACATCTAACATTGAAGTCTTAGATATTTGAGGTTCACGGAACATACCTGTACTGTCAACAAAATTCAGACGCAAATTGTAGAGTATAAATCTCAGATTTAAGGTTTATTTTGCCATATTACGTACCCTTCTAATATTTCTAGCGAAACTAGTTTTCCTGATCCACAAAACATCTTATACTCGCGACAGCCTTCAGTGAGCAATAAGTTGTCTAAAGAAGAGCTACGTATCTAAGATAATATTGTTTAATTATCATAATGATACTTCTTAGAAGAATATGTTATACGCTTACAGCTAATACGCGAAAATATAGTTTAGGTCCAAATAAGCCACCAAAAATTTTAATAACCGGTAAGTTGCTGATAAATTATCGTGTTTTTATTTGTATTACAAGATTCTAAAACTTGATTGCCTTCGCAACATTAGTCTAACTTGTGCTTAAAGTCTTTCGACAAAATTTATTAGTTTACCTTTAGCTTTTTTTTTTATTTAAATAAATCAATTAAAAAAATCCATTCTGCATTAATTGTATAAAATTTTGTGTGATAACTGTTTATATAACTTTATAAGGTTTAAGTTATATATATAATTATCACATAAAAAAACATTGTTCAGATCTACTATTTTTCTTTAATTCAGCCACCTGTATATCAATATATAAAATAAAATTTGTAAAAGCTTAACAAGAAATTGGCATTCGCTAAAAAAGTGATTTTAAAATTTCGAAAGCGTGTCTAAAATTAGATCTTGAATTGTGAATATGCTATTATAATAATACTAATAAAAACAACACTATGTACCTTTTGTTGTTGATCTTTTAAATAGATTTCTTTTAGACATTTTAAATTTATTTTTAAAAAACGCAAACGATATTTATTACTAAAGTAACTAACTACAACTGTGTAGAACAATCATTTATGTTTCATTTCATATAATAATTTCCTTATTCCGTAAAGTGATTAAAAGTGTTGTCGTCATTCATATATTTAAGTAGTAATAGGTTAGTTATTTATATTTAAAAAAAAAATATAAAATATAGTATAATATTAAAACAAGTGTATGAAACAAGTAGTGTAATATATAGAGTCTTTTTGTTTCCATTAGGGTTTAAGGATCTATTCATTCTATTGAATACTATTAGTAACTCTTCTCGGATATATTTAAAAATTATTTGTCTTTATAATTTTATATTTCGCATCGAGATTAATTTGTGTCGTGAAAGGAACTAAATAGCTATCTTTAGAGACCTTCTGTGGTTATATATAGATATTGTGGTTATTAGATCAATGTAAAAATAATAATTGTTATGTCTGTGACTAATATGTGTACACTAATAATTTAATTCAACGCAAAGCAGTGTTTTAGTAATAATAACACATATATACAGCCTCTGAGTAAGAACCTACACATGTCATTTTACTATATCCATGAAAATTACACATACTGCCTTTCAAAGTATATATTTATTAAATTCTTAGTATTCTTGATTTTTTTTTAATTATACGTTTAAAACAATTAAATAAAATTGAAACAGAGACAGAAATTATATTTATAATTTTGTTTCTAAATGAAAAGGCGATATAAGTGCCATTGTATGTAGACGTTCACAGACGAACACGTAAATTCAAACTTAAATTTTAAATAAATACAATTTTATCGACTAATTAAATAATCTATACCTATTTATTTATTTTAACAATATAAATGTGTTAATAAGATAATTTTTTTATTTTTACAAAACATGAAAATTTTTTCTCAAACACGTGCGCCTTGGAAACCGTCCCACAACAAAAATAAGTTGTAACACGCACAAAAAATTCAACGTAGTTGCTATTCAACTACGTTGAAATTCTCATGGCTTACATACTCATGGCTTAGTAGTGAGAATATTTGGATCTAAGACACAAGAGGCTCTAAATTGTAAACGTTTTCTGAAAACGTTAGTGTGTTAATAACATTTTCATTATTTAAAAATTTTGCATGGATTATAATAAAATGTTAACTGTGAAAATAAATCCCTTCTATCTTCGGACATATTTTTATGTACTTATCTAAGTAGCAATAAAATCGTTGGTTTCATTCCTTTTTAAATTATAGGTCATTGTCAGGTTAGTTTGCAAATTAAGACGGGTTTTTAAAATACATGTGAAGATCACTTTACATCTCGTATGAATAATTTATATACGTAGTTTTACGTAAAGTAATTGTTTTTTCGTTTCGTAGCCTTTACGAGTTATTTTAAAATTTGCGAAAATGCTTATATAAAAATTTAAGTTTTTTTGAACTATTTCTCCTTCAACGACTTTTTTTTAGTTTTAATTATTATTTTATATTTCGGTTATACTTAACACAAGTTTAACAAACCTTAAAATATAATTTCATATCCCACAAGTTATGATAATTTCAATGTTTATGTTGCGTTGTTGTATTAAAACAACAATCATTGGTAGTAAAATCAAAACAAACTATTTATCTGAACTATTTACCTGCGTACCATATTTAACTAGCAAATAAATTATTTAATCTACCTGAGTAGGTACCTAACAGTTTATTTCTTCTAATATGAAATATTTATAATGATTATTATAAAATATTAATAATAAAATTAAGAGACTGAAAGTGTCACCATGGCGCAGCGGGACAGCGACTGACTCTAAAGACTATCGAACCTCGATATCAACTCAGGGGATGCTAATATTTAAATTAATTACATTTTTATGACAAGAGGCAGAGTTGAGTCTGCTACTAATTGAGAGTTTAATTCTTGAAGGGTTTGTCTTCACATGTTTTTTTTTATATTTTGCAGAGAAGGAGCTGCATGCAATGCATTGAGTAATGGTACACAATGTCGCACAATGTCGTTATTGTATTTGTTATCGTATTTATAATTTGTTAGTATCTATATCATATTTGTTATTTGTGGCGCCATAAGAAAGAAATTATTGTAGTGTGGAATTTCAGTGGGTGTTTCCAAAAGTTGTTTTGAACATAGTATTTTTTTGTTTTGATGAAAAATCTATCATAGTTTAAAAACTAATCTTGACATTCAACGTTAAATATGCTAAATACAAAAGCTTGCTTGGTTGCATGCTTATAATTATTTTTAAGATTTAATTTGAATAACAATGTTTATTCTATACTCAGCTATATATGATAAAATTTTAACCTTTTCAATTTTCAGGTGGCCTTGGTCAACTGGGGGTGGAATGTGCAAAATATTTACGTGGAAAATATGGACGAGACAATGTCATATTGTCTGACATTATCAAGCCCACGACAGAAGTCTTTAATGACGGCCCATACATTTTCGTTGATATTTTAGATTTTAAAGGTCTGCAAAAAATTGTTGTGGATCATAGAGTGGACTGGTTGATACATTTCTCGGCTCTCCTCAGTGCTATCGGTGAACAAAATGTTTCGTTAGCCGTCAGAGTCAACATAGAAGGAATGCATAATGTAATAGAACTGGCAAAGCAGTATAGGCTACGCGTATTCGTGCCAAGTACAATAGGCGCATTCGGGCCGGATTCACCTAGGAATCCTACTCCTAATATAACAGTGCAAAGGCCAAGGACTATATACGGTGTTTCAAAAGTGCATGCAGAATTATTAGGAGAATATTATTTCCATAAGTTTGGATTAGACTTCCGCTGTCTTAGGTTCCCAGGTGTTATCTCAAGTGATCCTCCTGGTGGAGGCACTACAGGTGAGTTAACTAGCTACTTTAGAAATGATAAAACACAATTTTCAAAAATTTTATAAGAAATTTTAATTTTATTTAAGTTTGTTGCATTATAGTAAAAAAAATACTTAATAAATAGTCAATTATTGATTAATTATTGCAATTAAGTTCAATTGGTAATGTAGTGAATCCTCTAGAAGGTTCTTTGGTCGAATATAGGGAATGTTTATGTTAATTTTTTTTATATACCATGATTAGGATATTTACCCAAAATTATATTTATCCAAATTGGAAACAGTAAGTGATTTTACAGCGCGACCCTTTACAAATTAATTAAAAGTATATTTATAATGACTTAATGGGCAAATATTTTAGCGTTGTGTGCAAACTAGATAAAATTAATAATTTCTTCCAGATTATGCTATAGCAATTTTCCACGATGTACTTCGCAAAAACCACTATGAATGCTATCTAAAACCAGACACCAGATTACCGATGATGCATGTGCGGGACGCTTTAAGAGCTCTCTCAAATTTTTTGGAAGCTCCAAATGAAATGTTAAAAAGAAGAGTTTACAATGTCACGTCAATGAGTTTTACACCTGAAGAGCTCGCTGATCAAATGTTCAAACATATATCAGACTTTACAATAACTTACAAACCAGACAGTCGACAAGAAATAGGTGAGCACCCAGTAACTAGGAGAAAATCATATAACTAATATGATTTTCTCCTAGTTAATAATGATAAATTTCAAGAACGGGGCATACTTCTTGTACAACTTTGTTTGTGCACAAATACAAAGGCGCCCTCGAGTGCTCTCAGTGTGTATGTACATTTGTATTGGGTCCGAGGGTCTTTGAGCGGTCCGAATGTGTATGTTTGTGTGTGCGTGCGTTTGTGTGTGTGTGTAAGTCTTATTTATAAGTCAGTCAGTCTTGCTTATAAGTCGGTGGTATACTACATATATGGAAGTCGATGCGTACCTTATACTAATTGTATTAACGCGCACTTAAATGATCTGACAATATGTGCACAAGTTCTGGTACGTCGTTAAATAGTGTAAAAATATACATTTACAGTATGTTACGTATAATAATACATTTTTACCTGTATTACAGCCGATTCATGGCCACAAGTTTTTGACGACAGTGATGCACGACGGGATTGGAACTGGAAACCTGAAGTCGACTTGGATAATTTAGTGAGCCTTATGATTAAAGAAGTAAAGGAAAAAATTAAATCTAATGGTTATTGAATTCAATAAAACGTTTTAAACGTGCAAGTTTTTCTTTACAAAATTTAAATAACACAATAACCGCTTCAACCATATTATTACTTAAATTCTAGTTATGATCTGACAACTATAAATTACTCCTGATTTATATTTAGTTATGGCATTCTTATTATATATAATTATATAAATTCCGTTTATTTTGAAAGTGGTGTAAGTCCATTTTATTTTGTTTCGAGAAAATTAAAGCTTTACATATCAGTTATTTGAAAAATATAGGCATATTATATTAAGTTGGACATTGTTTCTATTTCCTTATAAGTACGTAATATGGTGATACAAACTGGTTTTAAGTGTAATTAATTAAGATGGTGTACACTTATGAACTGTTAAGTGGCTTACACCACTTTCAAAATTAGTCGATTTTACAGGTGACTAATTTTGAAAATGGTGTAAGTCCATCGATCGTTGAATTATAATCTATATCTATATCTGCTCTCGTAACTCGAATAATCAATATAATTTTAATTATTTAACTGTTTACTTGATAAGAATATTAGTATTTAATAACAATATTTCAGAATATTTTTTTACTCGTATAAAATAATTTTATATTTCTTTATACATGAATCTTTTTCCCTGACATTTATTCTAGCCCTTGCTAGGGCCTGCCTTCCTACTTAACCTACTCTACTTTGTACGGTCCTTGTCATTCTCGGTGGTAATTTCATTGGCTCTGTTCCTTCATATCCTGTTTCACAACATCTAGCCATCGGTTCCTTGGGCGTCCGGGTGGCCGAGCTCAAAAATGGATATATCGAGGTATGATCTTCCGACATAGTTATCAGGCTGGCGCGCAATGTGGTATCTCAGGTGACGCACTTGGATATTATCCGACACGTCACAGACACTAAAACTACCTCGAATAAATGTGTTGCGAATATGGTCAGTCCGCGTTACGCCACATATCCATCTCAGCCTCTTCATTTCCGTGACGCTCCTAAGTGAAGTACTGGTCTATTCGCTCTCGGATTATGCTCTAGTATTTCAGCCTCTTGACTTTGGGCAGCATTCGGCAGTAGTAAGCCACACCTGTGACCTTATGCCATTTCGCCCAAGCAGCACTAATATGGTATGATGGCGCTAGAGTTTGGGCTCCCGCAAGACATGTACTCACTCGCTCTTCGCCACATTTAGATTAAGGTTGTTGTTTTCAAAGATACCCTTCCAGAGGCTTATTCTCCGCCCCAAGTCTAATCAGCTCTCGTCAATGAGCGCTATATTATTTACATATACCATCAGCCGTGGAGGCTAGTCCAGGATGTAGGCTGAGACAGTATCTAGCACTACATTGAACAAGAACAGAGATGAGAGCCAAACCTTCGTGAACCCCTACCGTAATCAGGAAGGGTTTCGGATTGCCAACAGCAGTCCTAATCATTGAAGTGAAATCGAAGTACAAGTCAGTATTGGCCCCAGGGATCCCTCTAGACCGCAACATCCACCAGATGCAGGCCTAAAAATGCCAAACGCAAAGCTCTCGGTTTTGCCTGTAAGCATCCATCGAAAATCTGAGGCCAAAAATGGCGTCATTGACATGCCTGTGTTACTGTGAATTTCAGATTGGATCGGACTCAGTGGATATCATTTTTGGCTGTTTAGGAAGACTGCACACTCTCTGCGATGCTTAAAATCATCAAAGAGTTTCCATAATTACCACAATTTTGAACACTACCCTTGTCTTTATAAATAGAAGTAATAAAGAGGTACCACTACTGATGTGGTATCATTCTGGTGTTCAAGATGCGGTTAAAAGATCAGTAAGCGTGACCACACCAAGACTGTTCAATGATTTACACGGAATTTCGTCAGATCCTGCTTTTGAATTCTTTATAGGACGAGGGCAAATCCGGGTTTCGTCAGGTGTTATTGAGGCAATAAGCTCAAGATTATTAGGAATTCCGATTGGACTGTTGCAAGGGTACTGCTTGTTCAACAGCTCTTGAAAGTAGCACCTTCATCTCTCTTTCACAGAGACTTAACTATAAAGCAAAGCGTCCCCCGGGAAACTTTGACGCAAAGACACTTTGCGATGTCTTTTGTCGCTTTATCCCGAACTCGTGCCAATTTGCAAATAAGCTTTTGACCCACCGCAGTTTGAAGTATTTACTATAGGGTAACAGCCTTTTTACTGGCACGCTTGTCTGCCATATAATCTACCTTATCTTCAAGAAAAATCTGTAGCTCGTTAAAGGCAGCCTCAGCCAAAGAAGCTTCTTTTCACAAACTACCTTATGTACTCAAAGAAATTCAAATTCGATAGATTCTAGCTCGTTTTTTGTTAAATTAATTCTAGATTTTCTCAATCTACAACATATTTTATAGTCAAGTACAAAACACAATGGAAATAAATTTTATTTTCATCGAAAAATTTGAAAACGTTCTCCATCAAAAATAGCCCAAACGTAATTACGCCATTGTTCTTTATTTATAGTTCCAAAATAGAAACGTTGAACATGTGTATAAAAAAATGTAAAATAACAGCCCATTAAACCAACCGAGTCGCCAAAAATCTCTGTCAACCAAATTTTTTTTGTTCATATGGTTTTTTTTTATTCAACTACACTTCTCTATTCATATAGTTTGTGTAATAAAGTTGGAAGCATTTATATTTTTTTTAATTTGATATTAATTACTCAATTAGGTTATTACATTTATTTATTCTTAATAAAGCTTAATTTTCATTATTCAAATAGGCCCTACAATTGGACTTAAACCACTATCATAATCAACAGTTTCGCAAATTCATTTACCGGCAAATTTTAACCGTTTCAAAATAGGATTTTTTAAAGAAATTTAACACGGACTAGTTATACATAATAAATACATGCATGAATAACTTAATATCTCATTTTTTTCAAAAATAGTCTTACACCACTTTTAAAATAAACAGTCCATATAATAAAAAAAATATTATTGTATGACTAAAATATCAATATTTTACTATTTTTAAAGTGTTATGCTATACTTAAAAATATTTTGACAAGAAAGTAAAGAATTGAACGCAGCGGGATTCGAACCTGCGCCTCTTGGACGGTTTTTGAAATGGAGTATAACTATATTGAATTATTTTTTTCAATGAATGTATTAATATAAAATACATTTATTTTTATTACCAAATGTTAATATGTGTTAATGTTAATATTAAGTATAAGTAGCCTTTTAAAATTACAAGTTATAAATATATTAAGTAAACTCACATTTTCAATGATAAACATTTATCACCTTTACAGGAGAAATAAAAGAAATAAGGCGACATTGTAACATACTTTTATTAAGCGTTTATACATTAAAATATTCTTAATCAATTAGGCAACTCGCAGTAAGTGTAAGATAATCCATTAAATTTAATAACACCAAAAAATTGTCATATTAAAAATAAACATCCAATTTAAATTTTGATCGAAAATAATTAATTGATATATGGTTCTAATTTATACTAAATATATCTATATAACTTTCTGGCCCACTGATAAAAATATATATAACAAAAATAGACTTTCTTACACTTAGGCATTTAACTTTAATACTAAAATAAGTTGACTCCTCAATTAACTCGCAAATCCTCCACAACACATAAATCTATCATATACAGCGAATGTGATGATAAAATAAAAGCAATTCATTGCATGTAGTTAACAAAAAAAAAACATTCATTTGGAAAATAATATTTAACACATTTACATAGAAAAATTAAAAGCATATTTCGTTGCATTTATTGATTTTTAACAATCTACGCAACATGTTAAAGAACATAATGTTCACACTTACAAAAAAAGTACAGATAACATATTTTTTTATTCTAATAAAACCCAAGGTTTATCTATGTTTTTAAAAAAGATAAATCAAATTAATCATTTCTTCTTCTTCATTTCAGTATAGATTCGTTATTTTTAATAGTTTTGTCATAAATAGTTTCAGTTCAAATAATGTAATTAATTAAATAAAAAGCTGATGACAATTAAAATTATCCTCTTAAAATTGGTATTTAAGTGTGAATCTCAATTGGTAATTTATTATATTAAACATTTATTTTATAGCGAGCAAAAAGTAGTAAGATAACAAATAAAACGTTCAGTAATGATTTACGAATTAGCCTGCTGCGATAGTTATGGGTTCAAATGTCAACATTTATTATGCTTTTTTCTAGTTACCCTTTTTCAACGATAAATAATTGTCAAATTAAACCACAAAGATTTTTTTTGTGATTATTAATATTTATAGAGAAACAAAAAGATACCCATCTCTATCACATATACACTGATTAACGCACAGTTAACACACTTGACGGATGATGCTGTAACTTGACATACAATGGTTATTGACTTTTACTAATTGAACAAGTGTAGGAACGATAAAGGATGAAAGTTTGTATGAAAATTTTGATTTAATTTTAATTTTTTTTAAATATATATAATATTCGACCAATTGAGATTCTTTTACCACTTTCATCATTCAGTGTCAACAATATTCACAATCAGTCTCATTCATTATTTTGAAGAATGGACGTTTTTTATCGTCTTCAAAAGTAGACGATTAGTATAATACGATATACTCAATGTCAGAGTGACCTAATAACATACCTACACCAGTTAATAACGTATTTTTATAGGTTTTGCTATTCAACAACATTTGCATTTTTAAATAACAATGAAAGGTCACTTAACATTGAAAACACTTTATTTTTCTAGTTCTATATTCTATTTTAGAATTGGTGAGTTCTAGCATTCTAAATTCTAACGTGTATAATATGATTTTGTTACATATACTTAAATATATACATATTATATTTAGAATATCGTCATTATGTAAGAACATACATATTACAATAAATAGTTAGCATTTACCTGTAGACATAAATTTAGAGTGGTTTTTTTATTGTAAAAAAAACTAATCAGAACAACAAAGTGATCACAATCACTTGTTGTTTTAATAGAACAATCAATATGTATCAGAATTTGCTTTTTTCGTTTGTTTTCAAGTATTTGTGTAAAATACAATAGCCGCTTTTAATTTTCCTTTAAATCTTATTTTTACACGACATTTCACATACATTTCGTTTATTAGCTGCTATTTACATTGACGCCAAAAAAATAAAAAAATTACATACACAAATTATAAACAGAAATAAAAACAATATTTTTTTAAAATTAATAAATAGTCTCTACATATCCGCTAATTTTTCTCACTACAGTAACTGTATTGACAAATCGTTTTTTTTCATTCCCGCTATTTTTTGAATTTGGAATGCAATCAACCACAGTTTTCATTTTTTTAGTTATATTTTTATTTTTAACAGTGATTATTTTTTAAACGAAAGGAAAATTCTATAGATTTAAAATTGAATACAAAATAAAATATTTATGGCACTACATATTTAAGAAATAAAAAAAGGAACGACATTGTGCATATTAACAAATACATATTTAAAATTGTAATAGTGCCTTAAATTAATAGCCAACGTGGCCTTAAAAAATTAACTTAAACTAAATAAAACCGTTTAAAAAAATAGCGCTCTAGCTTACTAAACATATTGAAAAAGAAAACCATTTTATTATTCTAAATTTCTTGTATTAGTTTAATAAAATATCACCAAATTGGACTAAAATACGTATTTGGAAAGTTACACACTTAATGTTTGGTAGAAAATTATTTTTTTGTTTAAATATTTAATTCTTCTTGAATGCTCACACGGTTTTAATCCTAAATGATGATCAAAAACTATTTATACTTTTCGTCAAAAAAGGTTTTAATATTATAAATAATATATTAAGAGTTTATAACGCTTTGATTTTTTAATAAAATTTATTATAGTGTAAACTAAACTGAAAATTCTCACAAAAAAAATAATGTGTGTAGTCGTCCACATATATTATAAACATTACAGGATAAAAAATCAAATGATATAAAAATATAAAACTTAAGTACCCAGCTCTGAAGAATGGTGTAAACGTATAATTTTTATACAAGTTATTAAAAAAGCTACGAATAAATATTGAACTTCATATTAAAATAATGTAAGATATAATTTCGCATAATTATGCAAATAGTTTGTTTGAACGCAATCTAAATAATATAAATAAGATATTACATTGAAGAAAATTATGAACGAAAATAATTTAGACATTGATGTAGTAAGGAACTTTTATTAATAAAACATTCGATAGTAACTTTTTTTGCTGAAAAAACTTGAACTGGTTTATAATACTAAGTATTATAGTCGTTATTTGTCCTCTACATTTATGTATCAAAGTCGATAAATACTAAAAAATAATATTAACATAGATAAACCCGTTAAATAATATTGATGAACGTAAATGTGGGATTTAATGAAACTCTCTTACAACAACACGAAACATATAAATAAATGAAAAAAAAAACAAAGAAGATTATCATGATTTCCACATAGTAAATTGCATAATAAGTAATTCCGAGTGCTTAGTTCAACTCGATTCACATTCGCGACCAACGACCGTATAGCATTTAATGAGCACGAATAAACACTAAACAAGATATGTTTTGGCTTTAAACAATGAATTTTAACTCTACGATTTATATTAAAAAAATAGGCAATGAATGCAGAGAAAAAAAATGATTTTAGTTTTAAACTATGCATTTGAGTAAGTGCGTTGAACGAGATTATTTTACGAAGCCGTCCCGTTACGAGGTTTTGACATTTGATAGTAGGCATCAGTTTTAACAGATATATTGCTAACTTGACAACAATATTTTTATTATATTTATCATTTAATTTAAGGGATAATTATTAAATCAAATACTAAGTTACATACTTCATTTTTAAAAGTTGATACTTCAGACCTGAGAAGAACCCAATATACACAGGGGCTTTTTATGAGCTCCGATATTTTACAGATTTCCTTTTTTTACTATACTGTACGTATTGTATTATATAATAAATGAATTAATTTATAACATAAATAGTAATAAACCACTCTGGGCTAAGAAGACAGATTTTAAATCAATTTACTAATAATCAAAAAACACAATAACAACTTACGCAAAGCAAGCATATATAATGAATATGTAAAACAAACCGGTATTAAAACGAATGTTTATAATTTTCACAACAATGATGTGAGGAAAATGACGTCCTCATTCAAATATTCCATTATGTTCTATGATTAATTGTAACAAAAAAAAATTACACAACTTGTATGACTTTGTATAAGTTTTTTAGCATTTTAAATTTAAGATAAGAACATTTGAGAATGTACAAATGGTTAGGAACGCAGCGGGATTCGAACCCTCAAAATGAAAACCGTCCAAGTGCTCTAACCGCCATGCGTTCTACATCCGGCTTCGTTGAAATCATATTCGTGTTCCAATATATTTTTATTTTTTCCATCTCTTTAGAGAGATTTTTACAAACTTCTGCGATCCAAGGATTATTTCAAGAACTTTATGAAATAATTTTCAAACGTTTGATAAAAGAATTTCATCATAGCAATTATAAGTTCCGTTTAGAATACTGTATGAGTAGAGAATACGTTGCTTTTATTAATAATGACGATGAATGCTCGAAGTAGAATATGATAATCAATATTTTTAACAAATTATACGTGATTGGCATTGGCAATTATATACATTTTAAAAGGAAATTAAATTATTGTTATATTTCCTTGTAAATTTCTAAAAAACCAATATAGGTTGGCCTAAAAACAACAATATTTTCCCTTTTACATTTAACTTACAAATTATACTTAGTACTAAATAATATATACATATTACACATATTATTATGGCCGTTAGCTATAATTGACAATATGGCGTAATTTATGAGTCGCATGTTAAGTAATGAGACACAAATAAAAGACATTAAAGAAAAGGCAAGATCAAGTATTTATAGAGTTAATTAAGCCAGCTTAAACGAAAATTAAAACTTACAATTTTTACATTCGTCCTAACTAATATAATACAAGTTTAATTATTGCAAAAAATACTAAGTATACATGTAATATTGAAAACAAAGAAAAATGCATTATTTTATTTAAAAAAAGATATTAAATTAACGTCAGTTGATAGCTATTTCATTATATAAAATCAATATATTGTATAGAATATTAAGTAGTTATATATATGTAAAAGGGTTCCATCAATATAGTCTTATTTTAGGAAAAATATTACCTGTGTCGTACTAAAGCCAGACAGACTCTACTTATTCTGCTTTCTCATGCAACTGTTGCTCTTTGTGCTTTAGCTCTTTGTAACGTTGCCGGAGTTGAGCCTTCTTGAGGTTTGTCATCAATTGCGTAGATTGGTATAACCATGATCCCTGAAAATAAAAAAGAACTCTTTTATCTTCACGAATTATTAAAAAAAACTTCAGTGGTTATTATATAGTTTGTTAGAAAGTAAATTGATATTATTAAAAGATTATATACATAATTTAACGTGCAGAAGCATGAGCTGAAGGCTGATGAGCGCAGCTACTAGGGGACAGAACCCAATATAAAAATAAAAAAGTATATTTACCAAAAATATACTTATTTAGAGACAACGAAAGATGGAACTTTGCCGCGCTATGTCTTATCATACGAAAAAGCCCCCTTCATTATAAATGTTGATCAAATAAAATTTAAACATACAAGTTAGGGTCAGACACATACTACTTGCGCCGGAAAGAGTGATATTAAAATAATTTAGTATTTATAAGACGAAACGCAAAATAAAGCTGACAGCAAACATATGACAGAAGAATAATATTATCGTTTTAATTTATAATACAAAAGGAGTGAATATTGGCAAGAATTCCATAATTATTTCAATCATATTTTAGTATAATAATAAAATAATGTAAAAGTATATACTAGACATATAATAAGTTTCTCTAAAATAACGCAAGATGAGTACGCGCAGCTTGATATAGCATATTAACGAGACGGTTGCTGTAACGACGTAAAGAATAGTTTTAAATTTAAATACACAGATTTTAAATTATTTTAAAATATTATAAGGCCATCCTGGCAGTGTTCGACCTTAAACGAGACTGGTTGAGGATTCAATCTACATACAAAGGAATAATTATAATATATTATATCCTTGCTGGAGTAGAACCATACGCGGCGGTGAGTTCCGCCACCCAATAGGAAATATTCAATTTTCGGCGAAAAATGAACATCTGTAGATACGGCGAGTCGTGACACTTGATTCTTTCTGACTTATATATATATATATATATATATATATATATATATATATATATATATATATATATATCCTAAACATATTAGTTGGGACAAATTGAATAACCTGAAGGATGCTGGTATTACTATTTATATTAGAACTTGTTTTGAACCTAATTTTTTTTTAATTTAAATTTATATATATATATATATATATATATATATATATATATATATATATACACATTAATTTAAAATTTATCTTCTTTTCTTCGCTATAGTAAGGCAAAGTGCGGCGTTTAGTGTGACATACAACGCATGATGTCTTGATTTCGGGTGGAATGCAGTCAACGGAGTGTCTCTATACTAGGTTGTCTCTGACTATCGTACTACACGGGATAAATAAGAGGGTACTTCTTGTTTTAAGTAGTACGGATTAGAGAGAGCGAAATTAATTATCATTATTATGTCTGAAATATAAGAGATTTCAGATGAGTGTAAGACAGGCCTATAGTACACAAAAAACTGTAAGATAGGTATGTAATAATTATGCAAATTGTTTATAAAAGCAAGCTTAAAAACCAAGATTACGTTAATTAAACATACTTTATATATAACTTACATATGATAAGATTGCATTACATGCTTATAAACGTAATAAAAAAAAATAATATTATACGTAAATTTTATTTTTTCCAAACAATTAAAAGTTGAAATCTACACGTCATTATATTAACATAAATATTAAAATTGTTACAATAAGGACGTCTGTGTATAATTAAAGAATGCATAACATGATAACGTATAATCATCGACCCATTGTCTGCGTACTGTATCATTTTATAACATTGTTTTCCGACATATGGAAACTTAATATATAATTTATTAAGAATTCTTAAATTATTTTAACAAGTATAATTAAAATTACTAGTTTATTGTAATAAGTATGTGTACTTAAATATTTGTTTGAATACTTTAAATAAATCTGTAACATGTAAAGTAATCATCGTCTTCGCAGTGGGACAGCGTACGGCTGTAAACAAAATTGTCTGTCGTATTGAGTCCCCTAGCCGGAAAAATTATATATATATTTAGCTTCACGCTTTATCCCTGGCGGGGTAGTCAGAGAGCACGAAGCGCCAAACGCTACGATCCCTGCATACCTCTTTCGCCTCGTCCGAGGTCATTATCCTCTTCATGCATGCCCTTCGGGGGTCCTCATACTTTTTACGTGGCCTTCCTCCAGTATCTTTGATATTGTGTTTTCGAAGGTCAACCGAGGTCTAAATGTTAGTTAGGTGTTAAGACAAAGCGCAGTAAGTAGTGCGACTACACACAACAAAAAATACTGATAAGATAATAGATACTCCATTCTCCACTTTCCGCCTTACTTATAATAAGTTTTATATAATATGTGTACTAATACTCCCAGCCTAGTACTAAGATAATCGTAGCTTTGCCATATTCTGTTCAAGGTTTTAATTTTCTTTAACTACTTACAAAAATGTGTTAAATATATTCTATATTATCTGATAGCGTTACACTTAACGTTTCCGTTATAATGCGCGATTATTTACGGATTTAGGATAATGATAAACAGCTTAATTAAAAATATTAACAGTATACATAAGTTCGTACTCTGGTGAAGGTATTAAAAAAAAGGCTAGTTTATATACCGCTAGATTTTTCATTGAATTAAATATCAGAATTAGTTTCTTGTACAATATCACATTGCAAAATTAATAAAAAAAATATGTATACAGGAATACATTAATGATATTACTTACCACCATTATCATACAGTTCAACAGGATAGGTATGCAAAACACCACAGATATAAATAGACCCTTGCTATCGAAGTACTGTTGCCTTGAAAACAGATTCCAGTTCCTGGCGGCGACTTCGTTAATACTTTCAGAAAAATAAACGAGGAGTACTGAAAAAAAAATATTAACATTAAATATAGTACGTAGTTATTTAATAAACTCAAAATTGCCTCGTTCATAAGAATGAAAAACGTGACGTTAGCTTCGTTACATTACGTCATGGCGTACAAAAAAATTTTTTAGACGTATTAAATGTTACTTACATGTACCAATCTAAATGGAATAATATCCAGGGCTATATATCCAATGTATCACTTTTAAAGCCTGACAGTACCTTATTTGTAAAGGTGTGTTGGGGATCGAACATAGTATTTGTCACCTTGAGATGCGTTCTTATTTGTACATATATGTCTTATAATTAAATTTGTTTAGAATCTTGACGTAAAGTCATAAAAATTAATGATTATTTATATATAATTCAAATTATATTTTCTTTTGTGTTTCAAATCAATCTATTTATTTTAAATTCATGGACGTACAAAAATCAGATAAAATTTTTGACTAAAGAACTACTTGACTAAAGTAAGTGGCAGAAGCCACCTCAACTCCGATATCTAGGTAATCAATAAATTTGTCCTTGACACTGTATATAAAGCAATTAATATATAAAACAATTATCAAAAGAGGTCATTGATTGTTAGTAAAAAAACTGAATTAATCATGCAAATCCATAACAAGATTATAAATAATACCAGAATCTTGATATTTCAAATATCAATAGTCTTGTATTATAATATTTTATATAAGTTTTATTTTTGCATGATAAGTAATACTGGTACTGTGATAACATAAAACAAATGAAGCTATTTCAATAAGAAAAAAAGTAACATATTAACTATTTTTAATTAATTATCAGTTCTTATGTATATAAGCCTAGAGCTTAGTAGATGGTGGTGTTTTACCATATTGTAAACTTTAAGTGAAACACTGACTAAAGTTAATCAACAGTTGGCGCTTCTTATGTCATTATGGCACATTATATACATACAACACACATTATTACGAAGTTTGATATAGGTGTCTGCATAAAGAAAGAATTTGGAATACAATATATGAAAACTGGCATTTTCATTAAAGATTATTTTTATTTCATGTCTCTTTATGATTTATATTTAATTCATATTTTAATTATAATTTTTATTCTAAATGGGAAACCTTGGCAGCATTGTTACATGGGTCAAGACATGTGTTGAATAAATTAATATATTAAAGTTACAGTTGTTCTACATTTATTACTTTTTATGCATGCTACAATATTTAAAAAGATACTTTCAAATAGACTAGTTATATCAAAAGATATTAAAATATAGAAAAGGTAAGAAGTCAATCCACAAATAAAAAAATCAAATTCCCTGCAAGATCGAATGTTCAAAATCTACTTCAGTAAGAAATAACTATGATAGAAGAGATCAAACTAAATATTATAGTGACAATATTTGTTACACAAAAGCTATTTTTTACAATATTTCTACATATTAAATATAAGACTTTCATAAAATAAGATTTAAGTTCAAATTTGTCTTAATCTATAATTTAAGAACTGCATCAGTTTTTTTTAATCTTAAGTATTATTAATAATTAAGTTAAATATATTCCTAATAAAGATTTTGTTATTATATTCAGTATTGACTGCAGTTGATATGTATGAGTAATTATTTATTTACTTGAAATAATTTAGTATTAGTTTACTTACATACTTGTAGTAAAAAAGTATTAACTTATGATTAAAATAATTAAATAATGAAGAAAATACTTACATAATGCTATAAATAGAATAATTTGAAAGTTGCTATAGTTTCTTGTTGACAGACAGGTAAAGGTAACAAGAACATGAAATGATAAAAGAGCGATTAGCCAAGGATCTCTCCACTCAATCTAAAAAAAATACACTCATGTTAAAATAAAACATTTCATTTTGCTACTTTTATGCTTAAATTAAATTTTCTATTTTATAAAACCTTCGTTGCTTTAACATATGTAAGTCAAATTGATAAACAATAATAAAAATGAAAAAAAGCCTCTTATGAAAGATTTTAGATGAAACAAATCCTTTTTATCATACTAAATAATTTTAAATATATCTTAAAATATTGAATATATTTATTCTTAAATGTTATTTTAAGTTAAATATAAAAATATATGCAGTTTAATATATTTCGCAGATTTTGCCGCATAACACGTCAAGTCTGAACACTTACACTTTTTATATATGAAACAAAATCTGATATTTCATTCACTTCGATGAAACCTTCCATATCTTTATTTGAAATATAAACTTTAAGCTTTAGATAAATTTAACGAAATACAAAATACGAAAAGACTGCAGTAATTAGTACAGGCAAAATAAACTTGACAAAAATATGAATAAAATCTTAACACTGTACAGAGTCACTAAAAATATTTTCCACACTAGGGATGTATTTTAGTTTTTAGTAACACTTACGAAAAAAATAGATACTATTCGATATAACTGAGTCGTTTTTAACCAAGTAATTTTAAAAAGTGCATAAGTTCTCGATTGGATATAATTTTATTTTTAAAAATATTTTTACGGCTATTAAAGGAAAATATTAATATGTGTCACGTTTATGTAAATTGCTTTTAAAATAAGATAATAGCCTACCTTATACTTAAAAGCTATACCTTTTTCTAACATTTAAATTTATTTATTTATTTATCTATTTTTATTTATATAAATAAATAAATAGATATTAAATCATATATATTTCGTATAATTACATCACTATAGACTTTATAGCTACTATAAATTTTATCTGTATCTTATTATTGTTGACAACTTGTAGCAATTTAATTGTGTCTGCATATTTGCTTTTTTTTTAAATATATGGTGATTTTTCAGTAACTTTATATAAAAAAAGATATGTTACACATCTGGATCTATAAACTGTCATATTTTATGTGTTTTAAACACAAATAATATATTAATGATAGCTAAATTGTTTATGATCAGTTAACCGGTGCATTAAAATGTATAATAATATATCAACCCTATTAAAAATTTGTTATTTCATCAATTTTATTACAAGTTATGCGAATGGATTTCAAGGGATAGGTAGTGCCAAATCAGATAGTGAAAGATTTACAGTGGACTTAAAAGGTTGTGCTGCTTTTGAGAGGCAATGTATACAGTTAGATGATGATTTCGATATCTTGTCGTGTGCTCTAAACATAACTCATAATAATAAAACTCAGATTCCCTTTTCGTGTCAGCATAAAATATGGACCCTCCAAAATAAATTACTTGATAATAATTATATCGAATACAAATTAAAAGGACCATGCCAAGAAGAGACCATCATTTCCGATTGTTTAAGCCCAACTTCTAACTCGCTTGACTGTATACTAAAACGGAAACCAATTTTAAAGAATAGAACATGTCAGAGAACAATAAGTCAAATAGAATTATTATTATTCAATGATTGGCAGATAACAGGAAGTTTTTTAAACAACTGTTTAGATGATGTTGAAGCACACAGTTGTGGCAGAATTCCATCAGATTCTAAAAGTCTATCTCAAACATTTACATTGAAATGCCTCCAAAGTCTTGGAGATAAATTACGGCCAGAATGCCAATCTGAAATTGTAGCATTGAAGGAGATGAAATATACCACTATTCAGATAGACAAACTTGTATTTGCTGCATGTAATATTGATCAGAAAAATTTCTGTCCAGATGAAGTACCAGATTCACTTTTAATGTACAAGTGTCTTGTAAGACATAAATACGAAAATGGTAAAATCTTTACTTATTCCTTTATTGATTATTGTTAATTATTCAGATTTATTTTTTTTAGAAAAATGATTTGGAAAATTAATTTATTCCTCTATTATTTTAATGAAAGTATTTTCTGAGTTTTATTAGGTAAAATGCCATATTTATTTCAGTTGAACTCATTAAATCAATATCAATATATTTGTTATTGATGGGGTGCCTTATCTCTATTTATTGAATATTTATGTAATCACTATTTATTTTGAATCACTATATTTATGTAATCAATAATGTATTTATTTTGAATCTTTCTAATGTTAACTTTCTCCTTTTTGATTACAGCTATGACAAAACAGTGTCAAGACCAATTATTTTATATACAAAGAAATATGATAATGAATTATAAAATGAGCAAGGGTTTAGTAAAATCATGTAAAGAAGATATTCGCAAGTACCATTGTAGAAAAGGTGTTGTCGAAGATAAAGATGTAAGACTAGCACAAATTTTACTTTGTCTAGAAAATATTTCAAGAGTAGAAAGCACAAACATTTCTCCAGAATGTATGGCAGAAATGATTGATCATAGAAAAATGCTCATGGATGATTACAGATTGTCTCCGGAACTTATGCAAAATTGTGCTAATGATATTACAATGTTATGTAGAGGAGTAGAATCTGGAGGTCGCACAATACATTGTCTAATGGAACATGCCAGACCAAGGAAAAGAAAAGATAAAAGAATTAGTATACCCTGCCAGAGGTCTTTAGAAATATTGGTGCAAGAAGCTGATCCTGGTGAAGACTGGAGAGTTGATCCCATTCTAAGAAAAGCTTGCAAACCAGTTGTAGATAGAGCTTGCCGAGAAGTCAATGGGGGAAATGGTAGAGTTATGTCCTGCCTCATGGAGAAATTAGGAACAGCTCTAATGACAATTGATTGTGAAACTGCATTGCTACAAATACAGTACTTTATTTCAAGAAATTTTAAACTTGACCCTCAACTATATAAGGCTTGTAAATTTGATGCTGTCACACAATGTAAAGCAAAATTGCAATGGGCTGATATTAATGAACATCCTTCTGAAAAGGATCCCTTAATACTACCTTGTTTATATAACTATGCATATAACTCGGAACTCCGAGGTATACTCAAGCCAGCCTGTGAACAACAGGTAAGGAGAGTAATGAGACAAAGAGCTGTAAGTGTGGATTTGCTCCCTGAAATTGCTGATACTTGTATGGACGACTTGGCAAATATTTGTTTTGAAAATACTGGTAAAGGTGAAGAAATTATGTGTTTACAAAACAAAATTAAAGAGTTGTCACCAAAATGTAAGGAGGTTGTCTCAAATTTTACCGAAACTCAAAGTGATCATATTGAACTAAATGTTATTATAAGTACTAATTGCAGAGTTCCTATAGAAAAATTATGCACTTCTCAATTAAGAAGTAAAAAGGATGAAGATGATATACTAGACTGCCTAATAGCACACAAAAATGATGCAGAAGTCAAAGCTAATGTAAAATGTAGAGCTGCAATAGAACATGAACAATTGATCTCCCTTAAAAATTATAGATTTACAAGAAAATTCAAAAATGCTTGCAAGTCATATGTTGTAAGATTCTGTCCAAAGGCTCAAACGAAAGTGCAAGTTGTCATGTGTTTGAGTGAGATTATAAGAAATGACACAATTTCTCGAAGAAAACACACAATACACAAAGAATGTCGTCAACAACTTCGAAGTCAATTGTTTCAACAAAAAGAAAACATTGACTTAGACCCTGATCTTAAAGAAGCATGCAAGAAAGATTTGCTAGATTTTTGTCCAGCTGTACCTCATGGAGAATCAGCGGCCTTGGAATGTCTTCAAACAGCTAAAGGAAAATTAAGCGAAAACTGTAAAAAAGCTTTATTTGTTGTAAGGAAACAAGAATTTTCAGACAATGGCATTGACTATCATTTAATAACAAGCTGCAGTGATATGATAGATTTATACTGCCCTAAAACTGAACCTACGGTGCTCTTAGATTGCTTAAAAGTATGTAATTTATTGTAATTAATTATTTTTTTATTTAAATTAAACCTTATTGAAATCTCTTCAAATAATATGATCTGAAAAATATATAAAATATTCAATAAAATTATATTGCAGGCACATCGTCAGGAAGCTGACTTCAGTAACACTTGCAAAATTGTAGTTGTTAATAGAATGATAGAACAAAATATGGATTATCGTTTCAATAATAACTTGCAAAATGCTTGCAAAGGTGATATCAAAAAGTTTTGTATGAACATAATTGGTAAGTAAAACAAAAGTGATTTTATCTTGTTTTAAACATGCTCCTATAAAAGTAGTATAAACTGTTTATCAAATGCTTCCGTGTAGTAATTATTATACTATGTTTTAATATATTTCTAATGCATAATTAAAATAAATACTGGTTTTGTTCACTGCTTCTCTAACTAAAAATTACTTCTGCCACATTTCTTTGCCTCTTAACTTATATTATATATTTTCTCAGTTAATGAACCTCAAGATGTAGAGCTTCAAGGCAAAATGCTGTATTGCTTAAAAGATAAATTTAGAGAGTCAAAACTGGAGAAAACTTGCGAAAATGAATTAGCGAATGTTTTGAAAGAGCAGGCCTTGAATTATCGTCTCGACCCGCTCTTAGGAAAACTCTGCAAGGCTGAAATTCAAACAATATGCGCCGTTCCAAATGATTCTATTACAAATTCAGACGGACAGGTTTGACATTTATCTATTGTTAAGTATTTTTTAATAATAGGGTTACTTAATGCGCCCTATTTTGACTTAAGACGAGAAGCAGTCAACGAAGTGTTTTTTCGAATTCGATTTCGAAGTCGAATTAAGTATCAACACACTCCGTTACTATCCCTCCGAATTGGAATATTGTGAGTTAAGAGGCGGTACTCAATGTCGCACTTTGTCTTATCAGAGTGGAGAATTAAAAATAATTTAATAATAATGATTCCTCTAAGCAGAAATTGAAACCACGTGCGATTGTTTACAGTCAGACGTTACCACGGCGCTAAGATAGATAATGATAATAAAAAGAAACATTTTATTCGTCATATAGGTGGAAGAATGCCTGAAAAATGCACTTTTGAATCATAAAATCGTTTCGGCGGAATGTGCAAGGGAAGTTGTGCAGATAATAGAAGAGACGGAGGTGGATATCGAGGCTGATCCACTCTTGGAACGCGCTTGCGCTCTAGACTTATTAAAGTACTGTAAAGATTTAGAACATGGAGCCGGACGACGTAAGATTTTTTAATAGTTATGTATTTGCAAAAAATTACATTGCTATTAGACGATCTATTTATTACTTATATAAGTATGTATTCTATAATATCAGTGTCATACATTGAGTGCTCCTCAATGTTGTAAAGGCGACTAACTTGATTACAAGCATTTCTTCAATCAAGCATGTTTTCACTTTATTTCTAATTAAATTATGTAATATTTATTTATATAAAATAATAATTAAACTGAAAAAATACCCATTAAATAGCATTTTGTACCATGATTGACTGCTTTTAATTCAGCTGTCGTATTTATATAAAGTAAAAATGCATTCTCAATGTCCTTAACAGTAATCCAACCTTATATTGAGACAAAAGGGCATAATGGGAATAATACTTTTGATTTTATATTAGCATTATCTCTATTAATATCAATGCTCACAAGATGCATAGGAATTTACACTAATTTCCTTATATATTCCACTAATACCTTTTATATTTCAGGATTGAAATGCTTAAAGATTATTCTTAATGACAGCAACAGAAAACTCGAAACAGAATGTCAGAAAGAATTATCAAGTAGACTTGAGATGTATCGATATGTTGCATCAGTAAGTAACCTACTTGAGCTTTAATATTGTTATTTTTCCAATATCTATTAAAACTTAATTTTGATTTTAGGTAAATGTGATAGAGAACCTTGGAGATATGTATGATGAGATATCAACTTCACCTTCTAAGAAATACTTTTTAGTTGTAGGCATTTCAATTGTAGGTCTAGTTTTTATATTTGGTTTATACTGTGGCCGGATGACTAAGAAAGCTATGTACATAAAAAGAAAATAGACAAATTATATATATTTATAGTAAAATATTTTTTTAATTTTTTAACAATTATTCTTTCCACTCTGCAATTTCATCATAATCCATGTCTTTAAAGTCATCGAGTTCTTTTTTCACTACAGAAGTATCAGTAGATAGTTCCTTTTTAGGTTCAACCTTAAAGTCACCTTTTAAAATTTTCTGACTCTCTTCAAAGAACTGATTTGGATGATTAATGCCCAACCCAAAATCTGTATTGTGCACTGCATCAAAATATTTACTGCAAGCTATTTGGTAGTGCCCTTTTTTAGCCATGTCCACTATATCATTGACAGCTGTAAAATATGCAAATAAATTAATGTAAGAGAAATAAATAAAAAATTGAATTATAAAAAAGTTTTTTCATTACCTTGACCTTCAAATCCATATCCTTTCAACTTATTTTTTAAAATCCCATTATCACAGTGCCTAAATGGACAGCCATGACATTCTCCTGGTCCCACATTAGTATTTATTATTTTTAAACAATTAAAAGGTGTGTAATTTTTTTTACTACCTTCTTTGCCATAGTTATATCTGATATTATAAGCATATTGTTTCTCAAACTTATCTAGTTCCATAATTTTGGTAAATTCTTCCCTCCAAAATCGAAGAGAATCTTCAAGTGTTACACCTATTCCTTTAACAAAGAGTCCATATTGTAATCTTCCTCCATGTTTAAGATGATGTGCTAAACGCAACTGTTCATGTAGTTGTTTCATACACAAAGGAAAAGATTTTGTTGATAGATAATCTATACTCTCAATAGGTATTACTACTTTAGCATCACTTGTGTAATCATTTCCTGAATATGATTGATGTAAGCCTTTAAGTAAAGATACAAGTCTTTCATCCTGTTCTATTTCTCCTAAATGCTGACTTGCTATAGCTAAACTTTGTCGTAGATGCATTCTGTACTGTGCTGAAAGAACAGATATAAAATCTTTATGAGGTATATAAGCATAACCACCTTTTAGGTAAACTTTTCTAGATTTTACTAAATCTAGTACCTCATAAAATTTTACTCTATAGAACTTAAATGATTCTATATTCTGATTATTTTGATAATGTGTTGATTCTCTTAAGTATGTCATAATTTCATCTTTTTCTTCATTTGATATGCTTGTATAGCAAAGATTATTTAGTTTAAAAAATGAATCTATAGCATCTGACTTCATTGTCATAAATCTCATTTTGAAAAGTTCTAATTCCCTCGCGATAAACCAACGGCGTAACTCTTCAGTTCTACAATAGGCTAATCTCAATATAAAATGCGCTATATGGTCCTTTCGCCTGGCTTCTAAATCAGATTCCAGTGTCCCACAACCAGATCTTTCACAAAGTTTTGCGTAATATTTTAGTCCTTGGTTCCTTAAATCACTTATTACAAAATCTGTCCATTCCTGAGAATACATCCTGAGACCTTTTAAAGTTGTGGCAGTGGCTAAGGATCTTAACAGACTTAGTCTCTCTAGTGCTAGCGTTTCAAAACTTTGTAAAGAAATATCTTCTGTTGGAGGAATTTTATACATTTGTAAGTCATGAGGATAAAATTCAATTTGACTACTTGTAATAATCGTTTTAGTAGATTTTCTTTTTATTTTGAAGTCCATAATAATGTTTATAATTAAAAATTAAAAAAAAATTATCTTAAATTAACTAAATTACCAAAAAGAATGCTAAAACTTATGTATTTATTTTAACGTAACTATTATGATTTGGCGCTAATTTTTAATGTCAATGTAAAGTTTAATATCACAGGTTCAAAAGACGTATACAATTGTGATTATATTAAACCCTCACTTCAGACATAATAAATAAAATAGAATTAAATATATTAAATTAATATATGTGTTTTGCATATTTAAAAAATGTAAATTATCTATTTCATTTTCAAGTGCCAAGCACAGATAATACCTTTTTAATATATATCTTATTAGAAAATTAACATATACCTGTCAATGTAGTCAAGTGACTGTGACATAGACTTCGTGTCATGTTATAGGTATTGGGCTTTTGAATTCAATTTAGTCTAAATACTTAGTTAGTCACAAATGATATTATATATAAAAGGAATAAAAATGTTTGTTTAGACTTTACGTTCTTACTATATTTATTTATAGTTTTTGCTTCGCGCTTTTAACAAAGCTTATTAAAATGGTAACAAACAAGTTGCAGTCGTCATTGGACGATTTAGTTCAATATACACAATTATTTAAACCAGTGGCTACTATATTGCAAGGGACAGTGCTACCCTTCTTGATAATTTACCCGATAATATTTTATTTTTGGATATTTGTATACGGTTTTAATGAAAACTTTGAAGCGGGTTTTGTTATAGTGTCAGTGGTAGCTATCATTCAAATACTCATTTGTCTCTGTTGCTATTGGAGTGTTCACATTCAATGTTTTTTGTCTTGTACACAAGTATGTATGGTTTCAAGTTTTAGTTATAAATATAAAATTGAACTACTTAAGTACATAACATTCTTTTTGTAGGTTAAGGATCCCTTACAAGCAGAAATAGTTAAAGTAGTTCCCACTTCAAACAATGGCTTTTCAGAAATAGTTAAACTTCATCACACAAAGGTATTTTATATGTAAATTCTTTTTTTTTTTTTTAAATATATTTTCTTTAATAATTATTTGTATTTGCAGTCTGCCAAAAAAGATAATCTCAATCCAGATGTTTGGTTTACATTCCAAAAAAGTAAATATGTTTATGACTGGGATAAAAAATCATTTTTTACAATTATATTTCCTACTAATAAGACATATGAGGAATATGTGGAATCTAAGGGTTATTTGGATGATGAATCATTGGATATAGCAGAAAAAGAATTTGGGAAAAATGAAATGGTTATGGTAAGAATTCAATAATTTAATTAATAATTTAATCTTTTCATTGCCATATTTTAAATTTTTTATTGATTTTAGGTTGTACCAGAATTCATGGAACTTTTCAAAGAAAGAGCAACAGCACCATTTTTTGTTTTTCAAGTATTCTGTGTTGCGCTCTGGTGTCTTGATAAATATTGGTATTACTCTATCTTCACTCTTGTTATGTTGGTTATGTTTGAATGCACTCTTGTCCAGCAACAGTTGAGGAACATGGCTGAAATTAGGAAAATGGGAAACAAACCTTATAACATACATGTATACAGAAATAGAAGATGGCGCCAAATTGTAAGTGATCAGTTGTTACCTGGTGATATTGTGTCACTTACTCGCTCACTTAGTGATAACTTAGTTCCTTGTGATATACTTTTATTAAGAGGGTCTTGTATAGTTGATGAGTCTATGTTAACTGGAGAAAGTGTTCCACAAATGAAAGAACCATTAGAAAATGAGAAAGATCTTAAGCAGAATTTAATTGTTGATGGAGATGGTAAATTGCATATGTTGTTTGGTGGTACCAAAATAGTTCAGCATTCTTCACCAAGTAAAACTGTGTCTACAGGACTTAAGGCACCCGATAATGGCTGCATTGGATATGTAATTCGCAATGGATTTAATACATCACAAGGAAAACTTTTAAGAACTATTTTGTTTGGTGTTAAGAGAGTCACTGCTAACAATTTAGAAACATTTGGTTTCATTCTATTCTTACTCATATTTGCTATTGCAGCAGCAGCATATGTATGGATAAAGGGTTGTGAAGATCCTGAAAGAAATAGATACAAATTATTTTTGGAATGCACTTTAATTTTAACATCTGTAGTACCTCCAGAGCTGCCTATTGAGTTGTCATTGGCTGTAAATACTTCTTTATTGTCATTATCAAAATTAGCAGTGTATTGTACAGAGCCATTTAGGATACCCTTTGCAGGGAAAGTTGAAATATGTTGTTTTGATAAAACTGGTACATTGACTAGTGACAATTTGGTAGTAGAAGGTGTTGCAGGTATAGGGGACCATACAGATGCTACTGTTATACCATTGTCAGAAGCCCCAATTGAAACTATACAAGTATTAGCGTCTTGTCATTCTTTAGTACAATTAGATGATGGTGTTGTCGGAGATCCTCTTGAAAAAGCGACGTTAAAGGCGGCAGAATGGAATCTCACTAAAGGAGATGCTGTTGTGCCAAAGAAGGGAAAATCACCTGCCTTGAAAATCGTTCATAGAAATCATTTTGCAAGTGCCCTTAAGAGAATGTCTGTAGTAGCTGGCTACCAAATTAACGATAGAGGATTTTTAGAGAACCATTACATTAGTAGTGTGAAAGGAGCCCCCGAAACAATAAAAACTATGTTAAAAGAAGTCCCTAGCCATTACGATCACGTGCACCTGAGTTTGTCCCGACGAGGCGCGAGAGTATTGGCATTAGGGTATAGAAATTTGGGGAAACTAACATCACAAGAAATTAGAGATTTGTCTAGAGAAGATTTAGAATCCGATTTGACTTTCGCCGGGTTTGTTATTATATCATGTCCCTTGAAAAGTGATTCCAAGAGAGCGATTGCTGAGATTGTCCACGCATCACATTCCGTTGTAATGATTACTGGTGATAACCCGTTGACCGCGTGTCACGTGGCCAAAGAACTAAAATTCACTCAGAAAAATGAAGTTCTCATTCTTACTGAATGCGAAAGTGAGTGGAAGTGGAAATCAATCAATGAGACAGTCGAGCTTCCGGTGCAACCATTTAAAAAGTCAAAAGAGTTCACCGATAAATATGATCTATGCATAACTGGGGAAGGCCTTAAGTTTTTAAATGAGAATTATATTAAGTTTTTATTAGAAATTATAGCAAATATAAAAGTGTTCGCTAGATTTGCACCTAAACAGAAAGAGTTTATTATTGTTACACTAAAATCTTTAGGATACGTCACACTCATGTGTGGTGACGGGACCAACGACGTGGGCGCCCTCAAACATGCTGATGTGAGTAACTTTCACACTTTTTCAACAGAAGTCCGGGTTCGAATCTCGCTGCACTCAAATTTGTATATCGTTATTAAAAATGTTAACTTTTTTCACTTTTTTATTTTTTAAGTATTTTGAGATATTTGACCAAGAATCTGGGTCTTTTGAATTTTCATGTTTAAATGCTCATCCTATTAAACTATACGTCACAACATACCATGGCGAAACTTTTATTCGTTATTAATTTTTAAACTTTTTATTTTTATATTTACACATAACATAGAATTGAAATATTTTTTATTTTTAAAAATAACTAAAATCTTCATATAATATATGTTTAACGCTTAAGTGTTCATAAACGTCATTTTAACATTTAAGGTAGGGGTAGCAATCTTAGCAAATGCACCAGAGCGTCCGAGAGAGAAGCGTGAAGAGCGTCCAGATCCAGATATCCGTAGGCCCTTACAGCTTAGAGAACCTCGTGACCCTCGAGCCGATAGCCGAGCTGAAGCAGCAGCGCGGCTACGAAAAGCTATAAAGAAGCTGGAAGAAGATGACCAGCCTCAACTAGTCAGGCTAGGTGATGCTAGTGTTGCTGCACCATTCACTAGTAGGCTGTCCAGTATATTATGTAGTGAGTATTATTTTATTTATTATTAGTTGATTATTGTTTACATGAATTATAACGTTATACGTTGTCTGGCAGTCACTCTGAACAAAATAATAAACTAGGCGTAATGGCGTAATTGTGAAGTATCCTGTACGCGCGTTACTTGTGGGTTCGAATCCCATCTCTACTTAAGGGAATGTTTGTATTTGAAAATATATTCCTTTCTTCTACCTGATTGGATAAGGCAATAACAATCGCAAGCGCGGCGTTGAGTTATGCGTTTAGAAGATAAAGGAATCTAAAAAAATACTAATGCTGAAAATGGAATATGGAATGCTTATTTACCAAAACAAGCAGGGTAATCAGAGACAACCTAGCGTTAAGACACTCCGTTGACTGCTTTCCGCCCGAAATCGTGCGTGTTGAGTGGCAAATTAACCGTCGCGCTTTGTTTTACCAGAAAAATGAAATGAAATTTTAGTTATAATAATTTCTCCGAGTAGGAGTCGAAATCATAGTAAAATGTGTTTTCAGTCAATTTTAATTCAACTCTATAACTATTTTATATAAGCTTAATTAAATCTAATTATATAAGTATTTAAAATGTCATTAAATTTTGTTAATATTTATTTATAGTTTGCCACATCATAAAGCAAGGCCGCTGTACGCTCGTGACTACCCTACAAATGTTTAAAATCCTAGCACTAAACGCACTGATATTGGCCTACAGTCAATCTGTACTATATTTGGACGGAATTAAATTCAGTGACACCCAAGCAACATTACAGAGCCTGCTGTTAGCGTCGTGTTTCCTTTTTATATCGAGATCTAAGGTAAGAAAGTAATATTTTATATTAAAAGTAAGAATATTATATTTTATATTAAAGTAACCGAAAAAGTATTTTTTTAAATTGTATACATAACTTATCTACCCATAAATATAAATCAACTATATGCAGCTTTTTATTGGACAGAATCCTTTCTGAAAACATTATTATAAATAATAATTAAAAAAAATTACTTTGACCCACACATAACTCATACATTACTTGAATAACTTGATTAAGTTAAATAATATACAAGAGGACAGTTCCTCAATAAAAACGACGTAGTTTACTAAATCCTCAATGTATTGTAATATATTTATAACTTCTGCAAATAAAGAATTAATTTATTTGTTTTTTGTTAGTTTTGTCTACTGAAAAAAATGTAATTTTAAAAAAAATATTCCTATGTTCATATTTTTACACAAAAAAGAAATTCGCTTGCCTGATCTATCTTATTATACTTAAACAAATTAAAAAATAAGTTTTTTTAATCTATTTCGTTTATTTTCCAGCCTTTGAAACATTTATCCAAGCAACGGCCTCTGCCAAACATCTTCAATGTTTACACAATAGTCACTGTCCTCGCACAATTTGCAGTTCACTTTATTTGCCTTGTGTATTTAGTTCGAGAAGCAACAGCTCGGTCTCCGGACAGGTATAGTATTAAAAACTTTTTCAAATTTGTACTTTAGATATAAATAATATGAATAATTAAAATGTATTGGTTGAAATTCCATCTATTGTGTACACTGTACAGTCCAACATTAACTACACTGCACTCCGCTGCAATGGCCTTTAGTATGAAAATTTTACACAAAAATATCATAAACTTTATATAAAATATTTTTACTAAATTTACGTTCTAAATTAAATAAAATACTGTGAAAGAACTGTTAGGCCAATTGCCCGTTTTGAAATGTTTGTACGTTTTGTGTCGTCATTCTAAAAACCAACGGCGCTAGATTATTTATTATTAATTTATTTATAATAAATAATCATAATCAAATAATATTATTAATAACACTTTATTTCACACCACACACATAAAAAGAACAAAGAAAAAGAAAAAAAACAACAAAGTAGAAAGTACAGTAGGGGCCTTATCGTATCGAAAACCTTAGGGTGTAAAACAAACCAAATAGGTAGGCGGTGTACTTGCTTCATATATACGTATATGAATAAATAGTTATATAAATATATAAAAAATACGAACGGAAAATATCCGTTATAAAATTTTTATTTTCCACTTAAATAATTCTATGAATTTACATTTGCTAATAGTATCATAACGATAATATAACTAGTATAATAAATGATATTATTAAATATTACTGTTTACTTAAACATCTTAAGTATTTATCGTTCGGGAAAATGATTTAATTATTTAATTTTCTTTGCTCCGGTAAGATAAAGCGCGGCGTTAAGCTCCGCCACTTAACACGCAATAGCTATATATATATATATATATATATATATATATATATATATATATATATATATATATATATATTTTAACTTCACGCTTTTATCCCGCATAGCAGGGTAGACAGAAAGTACCTAGTGTCAACACACTTCGCTTTCCACCGAATTCGAGACATTGCGTGTTGAGTAGTGGAACACAACGCCGCACTTTGTCTTTTACCAGAGCGAGGAAGTGAAAATAATTTAAATATAATCACTCCCCCGAGTGGGGATAGAACCCACAACCTATCGCGTTTACAGTCAGACGCTGTCCCACTACGCCACGACCGGCCTCAATGATATATATTAATTTATTTCTTTTTTATTATAGAGATACAAAACCTAAGCTAGATATGGATTTGGCTGAAGATGAAGAACATGTGTTCACTCCGGATTTGCTCAACAGTACTGTCTATATAATTTCCATGGCACTTCAAGTATCAACATTTGCCATCAATTATAGAGTATGTAAATTATAAATATATATATTTTAAGTACTAAACAAAATAATTATTGTAAATATTTATTATAAAATACGTTTTAGGTAGATATTAGATATGTTACCATATTCGGCATTGACTAAAGTTAAATATGTTTTTAATAATTATTTTAACCAAAACCAAATTTGTTTAATATTGAAGTATAAGATTTAATAAGAGTTATATTATAAGATGAAAAGAATTATTATTTGTCGTTAAGAATAGTTTTTAGAATATGTAAACACTATTAAATGCCCGTGGCTTTTTGACTATTATAGTTACTTACCATTTGGAAAAGGAAAATGTCCACCATGCTGAACAACTTTTGCTAAGACGGCCTTTCCTGACTATTGTTTTATTTTATTCATGCGAATTTCTGTCAGTAAAGTCGCTCTCTCAGTAGTTTCAGAGATTATCGTGTACATACAAATGGACATTCAGACATCATTGAATTGTATTTTATGAAAATTTCGATATAGAATCTAATTTTTTAAACGTAATTTTATTACGTAATCACGGTATAATGAATTTAAAAACACAAGTCTATTTTTGTAGTAAAATTTTTTTTTTGAAATAATTTAATAGATGAAATGCATGTAGCAGGAATTCAAAATGTTTATTGAAATAGTGGGTTTTGTACTACACAGTTAAATATATTTTTGAATACCAAAATATAACAATTCCAATAAAAATAATTTTATTTTAGGTTGTTAAAAAAGTCACGAAAATTATTGAGCTTAAATTATTTCTTATTTTTATAATATGTATTTAATAATGTTATAATATTTATTTAATTTGTATTTAATAATGTTTTCGTTATGTTTTAGCTCTAATAACATCAAAATAAAATATATCTATTAAAAATTTTAAATACACAAATAATTAAATTTCGGCATTCCTATTAACTCCTCAACAAAACCAAATTATATTTTGTTCCAGGGTGAACCCTTCATGGAAGGTCTGAAGGACAATAAGCCGTTATTATACAGTATTCTTGTATCGGGGGGCGCCGTGCTCGCGCTGGCAACCGGAGTACTGCCAGATTTGTCCAATATGTTTGAAATTGTTTATTTCCCACCGGATGTAAGTATGGTTTATTACTGTTTTTTATTGTAACAGTCAACATAGTCATTTTATTCAAAATAATAAGTTACAAGATCAATTTTTTCAACATCAAATAATTATCAATAGTTAACTAAACTAAATACCTCAGACATGAGAAGAAATGATGGTAACAAACACAGCGAGATTTTTTTCAAAACAAAATTTATAAGATCCTATATTTTAGCAGAAATCGTAGGGGAGAGACCTAGTGCTAATATATTTCGTATTTCAATTATGCCCTACCTCTATTAAAGGTTTTTTCGTTAACGAAAACAAAAACATTATCTTGAAATATTGTAAGCAATAAAAATTATTTATTTTTTTAGATCACTTCGTTATTATTATTACACCAAGTGGGAATCGAACCTGAGGCCGGTCGTGGCGCAGTGCGACAGTGTCTGAATGTAACGCGGTCCCACTCGGGGGAGTGATTATATTAAAATTATTTTCATTTCCTCACCCTTAAGCCACTCCAAACTATTGCACTTCTAAATTTTTTATTGTATGTTTCTTGAAGAGTGTAGGGGAGTACTAAGGGAGGAGTATTCGAGACATTGGGTGTTATATAGCGGAATTCATCGCTGCGTTTGTTCTCACCAGAACGGGGAAATGAAAATATTAAATGTATGTCATAATAGATACAAATGATGATGCGGGCTGCAACTAGTGTGAATATAATATTAATTGTTGTATTTTTTTCAGTATCGAGTAATTGTAGTTCAAGTTTTAATAGCGGACATGGTGTTCGCGTACCTCGTGGATAGAATTTGCCTTTGGTTGTTTGGAGACGCTCGTGCTTAAGACCTTTTTACCGGCTAAATTAAATATATATATATATTGTAAAATTATGTATTATTTACACAATTTTGATGTTTTTGTAAATTTCCTTGTCAATTGTTAATCAATTTATTTTGCTTTTAACATGGTGTATAAATATTTTAAAATGGGCCTGAACAATCTCTGCGGAAATTATGATTTTTTTTATGTTTCTATAGCAAAGGGTTATAAAGAAATAGCGTATTATTTTTTTTGTTTTATTTTAAAATAAATAGGCCAAAGGCATTGTACGAAGTGTTAACGATATATGGAATCATTAAATTGAAAAAATAGAGTGATTGCTAAATAAATGAAGAAAGAAGAAAGAAAATGATATATATATATATATATATATATATATATATATATATATATATATATTATATATATATATATAATAAACTGACTTTCATTTTGTATTTTATAAACAATGTCGTTTAAGAATATACTGTATATGATGATATATTAATTATTTCATATTTTCTATAGTTATTGTGTAATTAATTTACAAAGCAACGAACTGTTATTAAATGAAATGATTTTTGTATACATTTGATGTGCTCGTAATAATTTTAAAACCAGTTATGGCTGTATTTATACGCAATATGGTCAGCTTGTCGGTGTCGGCGCGTGTACAGCTCAAATATATGCATTTAATACAACGTAAATGTGTTGGTGTTTTATTATTTATGAGAAATAAATGTGTAGTAAGTTGTTATGTCGTTTTATTTTTACTGTATTCTTTATATGTATATATATAGTTATATATAAGGTAAATAGCTCGTAATATATATGTTATCTTTTATGATTTTTTTTTAAATCGTATGAGGTATAGTTATTTATATGAGGCTTTGAATATTTTATGTAAGTCTGGAATAAAATGAATTGAATTTATACACCTTACGTATATCTCGCATATAGCGCGATAGAAGAGCAAAAAGAACAAATTATTTTTTCTTTTGCTACATTTCGAGACACTGCGTGTTGAGCGGTGCTGGCGGTACACAATGCCGTTCATTGCGTTCATAAGGGCAGTGAAATAATAAATTATTTAGTATAATAAGGGGTGGATTGTAACCGCCACTATCGCGTTTTTCGTACACATAGTATAACTGAACCAAGATAGTATTGATGATAGCAATAGTTTTATTTGTAGTGCCAAAATATTCGTAATTACGTACGATTTCTGAATAATACAATGTAACATTTTATTGGTATTTTATTTTTATCTATTTATTTCTTATTGGGTTCTCTTCATAGAAACATCTTATTAAAGTTTGTTACTAAGTAGGAACTTCTTTAATTTTTTTGCTTCACGCTTATATTCCGCATAGCATGGTAGGAAGTACTTAGTGTCAAGAGTCTCCGTACTTTGGGATTCGAACTCGAGTAAAAAACTATAAAAAAAATAATAAAAATGTTGACAAACGATTATTTCTTAATAATCTTTGGGTAGCAGAAATTTGTGATCCGAAATCTCTACAGAGATGCTAACAAGGTAAATAAGGTGTAACAAAAACGTATAAGAATTTCGACGCAGCTGGTATTATGCACATGACTTAGCAGTCAGAGCGCTTGGACGGTTTCCAAGAGGCGCGTGTTCGAATCCCGCTGCATTCAAATTTTTATAGGTTTTTTAGAAATGTTTTCTAATGCTAAGTGTGAAATAACACTTTAAAAATAGTAAAATAGACTAAACCTGCTAAATTATAATATTAACTCGCAAAAAAAATTTACAAATTAATTAGCCTATTGGCATATCTTTACCTTTAATGTTGATTCCATGAACACTTTATATTGTAAAGATGCACATCTAATGGTAGTTTATGTATGAGGAAATGTCAAAGACTTTCCTAAGAATAGTTTAGAAGTAGATACGAACATATTATTGAAAATAAGGATATTCTAATATCCCAATTACCAGTAAGAGGTAACGGGGATAGGGCACATCTTTATACTAGAAAATCTACGTTAAAAATAAAAAGAGAACAATTAAGAATTTATTTTTATTTCTCCTTTGCTATAATATCTTAAAATAATAACTATAATAATTTTCGCCAATGAACGCGTTTGGAGGTACAAAGAGGCACGTTCAGATGCGAAAATACATAGTCAAGGGATCCAGATTTAATGTTTTAAGCTTCCATAATCAAGACCGCCGTTCCACAGGCTTCCTAATCCTAATCCCAGTCCCAGATCGCTGTAGACTCCGTAGTCAAGCAAGCCACTAGAGTATCCATAGCCGTCACTTAGGATGGGAGCGATGGGAGCGATTGGAGCAATGGGAGCTGCGACCTGTTCATAGACTGGTTGGACGATTTGTTTGGAGACCACTGGGGCGACTAAGGTTTGGGGATGGACAGCTTTGCCGATGCGTTTGACGACTGCGTTAAAACCTTTGACAGCGTCCGCTGTGTATTCGACAACTCGTAAGGTGCCGTCGGGCTCAGTTAGTGAATATGAACCCTTCACCACATCGCCGTCACGCACTTCTGATTGAGCTTTGTTATCTCCAGTTTGGGGATCATTTACCGCATAGTTAAATTCATAACGTGGAACAGACTGAAAAAATAAGATAACAATATTTAAACCTAAAGCTTTTAATTCAATATTTTATTATTAGTGTCAAATTATAAGTGTATAATAAAATTATAATATTTTTAAAAAGTATGACTCAAAAACTAACATAGCTATCGATAACCGGGGCTACTTCGTATCCTCCGTAAGGTGCGGCCACCACTGTTGCTATGAGGGAGGCGAGCTATAAACATTTAAAAAAATACAATACATTACACTTTATATACATATTATAATTTTTTATTAAATATTTTTTTTGTATTGACGTAATAAAATATTTATTTGTACAATATACAAAACTTGAAAAACTTACCGCGAAGAGGACGTACATTTTTACTAATAACAATTTTTTTACTTGGCACGTAACTAAATCAGTAACAATATATATCTGATAGTGTAACACAGCGAAAGCCAGTTTTATAGTCACACATTGGTTAACTCCTGATTATCCTTCAGTTTTTCACGCTCATTGACTATTCGTTAAGTGCGATTTGTACCGTTTTCGTAATATCTCAAATTTAAGACTCATAAACCTTTGTATTTATTACTTGTATGAAATCTTTTATTCATAGATGAAAATAGACTCAGTTAAAAAGCCATACTGATGTCACTTACAAAGCAATTAAAAATAATCTGTTAATAGTATTACAGTATATATTACATTTTTAATACTTTTTTTACTAATAATAAAAGTCAATTAAAAGAAATGATCCTTTAATTGATTTTAGGACTTGTTTATAAATCATATATATCATATATAAGCAAATCATATATATATACTTGTTTACTTATGTTTGTCTATCATGTTGAATTGTTTAATATTTTAAAAGTTACGTTTTAAAATTATATTAATGTATTATTAAAGAAAATATTGTTAAAAACACGTTATTCCAATTACAGTCACAAATACGTATAGTCATATAGTAAAATTATTCATTTATGCCTGTTTCGGTCACGATATCAAGACAGTTGCATGTGCATATGTTAATACTTTGTGCAAACAGTGTTTTATTAAGACATCTTCATCGATACAATATATTACTATATCTACTAATCGTGGTGCAGTAGGTCAACGCCTGACTACAAACGCAATTGTTGGGGATAGAATTTCCACTCGGAAGAACACGCGATATCCCGATTTCGGGCGGAAAGAAGTGGACCGAGTATCCTGACTCGAGGTTGTCTCCGACTATCCTCTTACGCGGGATAAGGCGTGAAGCTGTATTTTGACGTTGACATTCGATGAAACCGGCTACCGGCTTTCAATTTGTGACTGTTGAGAAAATAAATAGACTCTTACGATGTCGTTCAATTGCCTTTACCCAACTGGGTGACGCAAAGGAGGCTAGTGTGTTTATCTGTCTAGGTTTGCTCCTTTTGCGGCGTTTGTAAAGACCAAATTTGTTGACCGACTTTTGATGATTCTTATAATAATAGCCAATAGATTTTTCTCAATCGTTAGTGTCACTCTTCAAGATTTATTACAAGAAAACCAAGACTTCATATTATCAAATTCAAAATAATAAAAATCAATGAACTACGTCCAGTGGTATCTCTTTAAGGAAAAATGATATATTTACGTTTTAAGTAATAGTTTAGGATATATTTAAAGATTTATATTTATTGAAATAACGACTACTTTTGCTCAATGAAATGACGGGATTGTGAAATATTCCGTTTTACAATTCTAATAACGAAGTCAATTTATTCTAACTGAAACATGTAAAACAAAAAACAAAAAAGTCGACTGTGTATGAAAAAATAAAAAAATATATGAAATAAAAAAATACTGAAAAGAAAAAAAATACAATAGCTTGAAATTTATACACAATAAGAAATTACAATTTTTAGTATTTCTCCGTTATATTGTAAATTTAGCAAATTATAATTAAATATTTGATACGAAAGTTAATTAATAATAATTACGATTTGATCCGAATGTTTTATTTTTTATTCGTAAAGTGGAACAGTGTCTGTACATGCGGTGGTAGTGAGTTTCATTCCAGCTTGGGGTAAGATTATATTTAAAATTGTTCATTATCTCCGTTTAGGAAAAGAAAACGCGGCGTTAGGATCCGTTTCTCATCACCAAATGTCTTATGGAGAACGGAATATCCTAAAATTATCTATAATAATATTTTATCCGATTTACTATCGGGGTTTCATGACAAGTATAATGAATCTAGAGTTAGGAAGCCATTTTATTTCTTCTTCTCATCTTTTACATGGCCTAAACAAAACCCAATGCTGTATTTTATCGAAAGAGTCTTAAAACATTTCACCGAGCTGGATAAAAAACATAATACAATCAAAAATTTTAGCGGGTCCCTACTGAACTAGGAACATGCTAGTTCACCCACTTACCTGCGCTCTTGATTCAAAGTGTTTAAGTACTTTTACTTGGTAACTAAGTTCCCTGGGGTCGTATCTAAGCTTGTGGTATATTAAAATACTATTATGCTAAGACTTTCGGTATTTGGGAATTCTATAAAAGTTGATAGAAGCCGTCGTGACACAGTTGGATTATTTTTTGTGGATTCAAATTCAATTAGTATATATGTATGTTTACATATATTTGTCTAATACTATAATGAATTGATGTCTATTATTACAGGCAAGAAACAATTGCATTGTTGTCATATATGACAATCTATAGACCTTTAGCGCTGTAAGCCCTTTTTCAATGCAAAACTTGCAGTGGTAAGAAAAATGACCAGCAAAAAATTAAAGCAAAAGTATTAAAAAACAAATTAAGTCTTAAATGAGATTAAAAATTATTTATTGTACATAATGAAAACCTCAATTTATACAGACTTTTACATATATATTATAGTAGTATTTTATATTCATTTATCCAGCATACGAGGCACAGGCTATTTAGAGCATTGTTATTTAGAGCATTATTTTTTTATTCTACACAAAAAATGGATAAAAATCTAAGGAATTTAGCTTAGGAATCGTAATTAATACTGCAGTTGCAACTAATTCGGCCGCTACACCGCCTCATTACCCCTTTTCAACGGAAACACTCTTTCTAGACTTACACAAATTCACATTTGCAATCAGAACCCGAGGAAAAGTTCCAACCACCCGCGGCCCCGCGCCCCCACGCCGCCTTTAATTAACAGAAAGTGGTTCATTAGAGCTTATTCATTAAAGCAAGGAGTAATTAGCGAACTCTAATGAATGCTGTAATAATGTAAGAGCGGCCGCTGCGGACTGCGGCCCGACTTCTAGATTAATCTAGAAGCTGGTATAATTTAGTAATGGCGTTAATTTATTACCGACTTGATTGCGGGATAAACGATCTATTAAAACTTTGCCTATACAGCAAATTTATTCACCGTTTTTGTTGAATCCAGTCTAAGTTATACGGCACTATACAAATAATATCTAGTGCAACAGCAAAGCATAAATAAACTTTTTTAATCTAACTTAACATTTATGGAGTTATTACATTAAGAAGATTGTGCTGAATTTTTATGCAGATTTCTATATTAATTAATACGCCTATAGTAGATAATATTGAATGTTGTATTTCTATATATTATTTTATATTATTTTTTTTTTGCAGCTTTACCCTTATCTCTGCATAGCAGAATAGATTCCACAATACAAACACATTCAGTTTTCTATTTTCCGTCTGACATCAAAGCTCTATCCAAGTGGCGTAACTCAACGCCGCTTTACGTTATAACAGAGTGGAGAAATTAATGTAATTTAAATATAATCTTACCTCCGAGTGGAGACCAGATCCACAATTAATTGCATTAACGGTCAGATGCTGTCAGATGATATTCTTATTTTCATATTTAATTTTATACTTTTTATTTTATTGAAAAGAGATGCTATATTAATATAGATATTAATGTAAAGTATACAAGCGTAGGTCATTATTTCTCAAAACAAGTTGTTATTTAGAAAATATCTTGTTAAAGTCGAACATGTTAGCATGGCTTGCCGGACATCGTACGCATAATGATGTATGCTGACATTATTAAAGTGTATCATAATAAGCGAGATGAAAGAATATCTGCCGTACAATCGTCGCAAAAGTTATGTTTTTGTGATATCTATTTATGTGTATAAATATGGATTTATTTATTTTAGCTTCACGTTTTATACTGCATAGGTTAGGCAGTGATCTTAGTGTCAGGACACTCCGTTCCGCGTTCCGTGTTTCACATTCCACCCGAGTTCGAGGTATTGTGTATTGAGAGGCGGATCTCAACGCCGCGCTGGTAAGGAGCAGAACAAGGAAATGATAATAATTTAAATGAAATAATTATCCTGAGTAGGAATCGAATCCACAACCATCGTATCGTTTACAGACTGGCGCTGTCCCACTACGCCATGATGACTTCATTTAGTTTTACAAATACAAAAATAAATGTGTTATGTAAAAGTGATTCGATTTTTTTAAAATTCATGTTATATTTTCAAGAAAGTAACAGTAAATTCTATTATGTAGAGACAGCGCGGCGTGTACAGCGTGTATAAATTTTCGTAGAAATTGCATAAATAATAAGAGAAAAGTTATGAAACTATTTCCGTATTTTGAATATTTTTTAATAATATAAAGAAAATTGCGCAGTTTTGAATATTTTACACAAACTGAAACCTTTTGGTCTAGTTGTAGAGTGGACATGCGAATACGACTGACTTTGAGTTAGTAAGTACATGTTAAGCGCTCCAGGCTGGGATACTCAAATTTTGTATCTGCAATATATGTTATTTCTGATTATATTGACTTTTAATACTATTATAATCTTTGACTCACTCCTAAATTTTCATTGACGAAATTCTAAATATAGATAAAACGAAAAGAAATGTTTTTTTTTAATATTTATCCAGAATTTTTTTTATTATCTGCTAGTTATCAGGAAACAATAACTGAAAAAAAATTTAATACGTTTATTATTTTAAAGTGTTATAAAGAAACATATTTTAAGAAACATAAAAAAAGATCACAGCAGGATTCGACCACGCGCTTATTGGAAACCGTTCAAATGTTCTGACCGTTAAAATAAACCGCTTAAAAAATAGTTAAATATTTAATAAAATAAGATTCTCTCTTGTCAAACAACTATTTCTTAGAAATAATCTTTGGATAGCATAAATTTGTAAACATTTTTCTAAAGAGATGAATAAGTTATAACAAACGTATAAGAATTTCGACGGCGGATTGCACGGTTTCTAAGAGGCGCTGTTTCGAATCCCCCTGTGTTATATTTTCTCCATATGATGCCATAATGAAAAATTAAATTTCATAATGTATGTACATTTCCATTCATTTGGCAAATCTGCAATAAAAGTTACAGGCCACTGATGAACTATAAGAAATTGAACGTAAATATTTTTAGCGTATTCTATTAGTAATTAATGTACTTGTGTACATAACATTTTATAAATACTGGCCTGTATAAATCTGTAAGTCCATATATAACAGAAAGTAAATATAATCGACAAAAAAACCACAGAGCAAAAAAGAAACTATCAAACACATCACGCGTGGGCCGTTGAATTAGCTAGCATACGTTCCAATTCAATCACTGGTAAAAATTGTATTTTTCCTTTGATGGAGGATTTTCATAATATGGATCTTAGAAGTGTTTCAATTCATTGATTTTCGCAAAATGAATATGAGTTATAACAAATTAATTAGTTTTAAATCATACCTAAGGCATTTTACATATTTTTTGCACGATCAAGTCGAGAATTGTTATTTGATTATTTGGTTATTAATGTAATCCAAATATTTTTTTTATAATAAAATAAGTCGATATATTTTTATATAATAAATTGATAAAACTAAATATATTAAAAATTCCCCATTAAAACTTCGCCGAATCTAGGTTAGATTAAGAAATAAATTGTCTCCAACTTTTCTAGTTAGAGTTTTTGCAATGGGAGGTACTATTTTTATTTAATCTTAAATTTTTTGATGAAATTAATTTCATATAACACTCAGTTTTTGTTTCGTTCGTTAAAAGCATTTAAAGGCAGCGAGAAAAAAATGAATCTTAGTTAAAAGATTTAAGTTCATAGTTAACATTGTAGAGTAAAAATTGCAAAAAAAAAACTACAAGTAATAATAAAAATGAACAAAAACTGTATTTTTTGCTGTACATGATGGGTTGTGTTCGTATATCACTAGAAACAACGCTTACATACAGGTTTTTTGTTTTAAACATAAAAAATATTCATTTACGTTCCTTGTTTACGACGTTAAAACTCTTACGCACAAATCTCTTTCATATTATACCTACCTATGGAAAATTTACATCAAAGGACTTTTGTAGAACGTACATTTGTATGATACTATAAAAAGATAATAAGCAAAAACTAATAAGTAACTAACATTTTTTATCATTATTAAATGTTTTGCTAACATCGTTTTTTTTTTAAATATGAAGCAATGAGAAAGTACTTACGCGTACACGGATTCCATTTTAGCGTCGGCTCAGGCCGAGATTTAGGCTGGTTTTTGGCCATTACTGCGTGAATTTTGCAGGATCGCCTGCAGGCGACGCTATTGATTAGTCACCGGCGTTCGGTGGCCATCATTCATTCATAGTCCACACGTCAGTCAGGACTCGCACCATTTTTCGTCTGTTTTCAGCATTTTTTCTGCCACAGCTCCCAGTGCATTTTTGATGCTGCCTGTCAGGAAGGAAGCATGACTGCGTAATTGGTCCTGCCGGCGGATAAATTCTCACAAAGCTCGCGGCTTTTGGCATCGGAAGCCGGTTAATGAGTTCTATTGAAAAATCTGTATACGAACGCACTCACTGTGCAAGTTGTATGCAAGATTTGTTAGGATTGACGTTTTAAAAAAAGCTGACTACGGAGATACGTCAGAAATTGAATCGGCTGAAATCATTCTACTGAATTTATTGTGACAAATACTTTTTACGGTACGATGATTTCCCCAACGATACACGTACAATGAGTTAATCCAATTGTAGTCACTACGTCCAAAACTCGTGTTCAATACGCGTAAAGTGCGCTCGAATGTGCATTTTCGAACAAACTTGTCATATTTTATAATTATATTATTTATCGGAAATGTATATATACAAGTCTAATGTCACTTTGTTAATCTCTTCAAACAGATCCGTTTTATTTTATCAAACTTTAATAAATGTAAATAACTTTAAAATATTCTTGTATGTACGTTTTTAGAAGTTAAATTCTAAATAATAATCCGTTGCGTTACTTTAAATGCACAAGTGAGTGAAGTAAAGCTTTTGTATTTCTTTGATATATATGAATATTCTTATTATTCTGCGGAATTAAGTATTCAATTTAACCAGTAATTTCATTCAGCATTTTCTTTCTCGTCAAGACGAAAGACATCGAAATATTTTTGAATACTAATTAAACAACTCCGCCACTAATTTTGTCATGAGGCGGGGAAAAAAGACATCGAAAAGGCTTGTTTACATAATCATTCAATTTGCAATTTTAAGCAGTAGCCATCTGGTTTCTTCTCTCAATGCAATAAAAGTGTATTTTTTCATAAACCATTATTGTAACTCAGCATTAAATTACAATAAACTTATTTTTGTTTTTATAATGCTTTCATTAAACAAGTTAAACAATTTAGTCACTCATAATGGGCAGAAAGTGAAGGCTCATATAACGACATTGTTAAAGGGATATTTAATACTGTTCGAAGGCAACTTGTGCTGAAATTTTGTATATTACCTGCTAAAGTTATTTTTATACACATTCCTTGTTCAGGTTCGTTAAATTGTTTTTTTTAATATATAAGTATAATATGCGTTATTTAAATTATTGTTATTTAAGTAATGCGTTATTTAAATTTTCGTTTTATCATTAATTGATTATTTAATTAGAAATTAGTTTATCTATTAATTAGAAATAAATACCATAAAACTATATTAGTGTTTGAAAATTTTTAACAATGCTATACATAAAAAAAAACTTTTAGCCATTTAGTGTCCATAATGATCTCTTTAATACTTAAAATTATGTTTTTGTTTTTAATTGAAAATAAAATAAATTGCTTTACGATACTTATTTAAGTTGTTTGATATATATAATTATAATTCAGACTAATAAAATAAAAGTAGTACTTTCTCAAATAAAAGCTGAAATAAATAAAAAAAGGCTTTGTATTAGTATAACAATTAGGAATCTTTAAAATGCTAACGAGATGATATCGAGAAATAGTTAATTTCAATAAAAAATTATAAAAGAAAACATAAAAAAATATAAATTTTAAATAAGTCAAAGGTAAGAAGTAAAACGATCAAATTAATTTACAAAATTTAATTTCTCCTCCTGTCCCCATATCTTAGGCTAGAAGTATGTAATGTTTTACTTTTTGAGTAACTGTAACACCACAATTGTTATTCACCCAAAACTGTCAGACGTATTTGAAACTGGACCGCGTTCAGGCGAAAATATACGTACAAATCTTAGTTATTGATACAAATGATTTACATACAAATTAATCAATGTGGCAGCGAAAACAAAATAGAAATCTCATAAGAATAAAAGTATTCACATTTCACATTAATTAATAAACTACTTTTTAAATATTAAAATGCAAAAGATAGCTAAAATATGTTGATGCGTTACAAATTTTTTAAATAATGATATTTTACCTCAACTTTGTGTATCATATAATTCTTATAAATTGTACATTTTCTAATGATATCCCAGACAAAATAAACCAAAGGGTGCGGTCGATAATATTTCAAATCCTCTGAACAGTTTTCAGTAATCAAATACACGGATAGATGGCAAGATTCACTAAACGCTAACATTTTTTTTAATTGAACATGTCATACAATAATTTAAATTATATTCATTACACTACTATGATAATTAAAGACATTTTGTATTAATATCGATAATTTATTCGCATTTAAATATGTCGTTACATATTACATTGACATTTATGGAAGATAATTTAAAAAATGGAAAAATTGTCTTACCTAATTTATTAAGGAAAGGAATGTTAGCGTTTAAGATTACTTACATATGTATCGGTTTCTAGATTATATTATAATAAATAATTCGATGTTCTTGAGTTTATTCTTTTTTATTTATTTGATAGTAATAAATATATAATTATAAGGAAAAATCATTATTTATCTGACGAGTCCATCTTATAAATGAAATTTAATAGTTTTATTTATCAGTACACCATTCGACATTTGTCATATTGTCGAGTTCAACGAATATAAAATTTATGTTATTTCATTTAACTATATCATTGTAAAACAAACGTATTTGTATAAAAAAGGGAATCTCAAAGAAACAATTAACCATAATCTAGAATCCGACAGTTTGTGTACATATATTTAATTCATTATTATCATATGTGATAGAACATGTAGAGTATATACATAAATATAATTAGCCAGAGTTAAAACTTCGAAGACGTTGGCATCAAAATTATTGCTAAGATTGCGCCTAAACTTTAGGTACAAGTGTCTACTTATTTTAAGATTTTAGGCTAATATATACAATTCAACTGATTATTAAACGGGCTATTAGAAGATAAGTAACAGCTCGTCCATTATAAACGAAATAACAATTAATCGAGATATTTACAAAGTTTGCAAATCACAGAGCATGCGTGCTAAAAATTTTGTAGAATTAAATAACGTTATATCATAATAGGTACATATTGGCAAGAATTTGTAGTTATTTGTCAGTAACAGTATCAAAATAAACGTAATACATCATAAAACCGAGAATAAACTATAACTTTGTTTTTTTACTGCTCCATACAATATTGGTGCAAGACATCTTTCATACATACATTTATATTATATGTGTTTGTGATTTGCATTTTCATAAAGTAAACATTAAGTAATATTGTTCTAGATTTGATCGTTTTGGAGTAAATTATTTTAGAATTCCAGCCAAAATTTAAGAGTATTTCGTATTAAATTATAGAGTATCAATTAAAAGTACATGAAGTTCCTTGTAATTATTTTTGCGATTTTGTTACAATAAGTGCTCTAAAGGGGAAAAGTCGGTAAAATCCCTGTCCCACTATACTATTTCGTTTGCCGCTTAATTATTCTTTGTAAGGAGCTCTAATATTACTTTCTTAAATCTCGTAATTGTTTAAGATATGCCATTTAAGTTTCTCATTTACATTTCATTATCACTTCATAAATAGAAAACGCACTTGTGTTTAACACATCTCATTCACATTAACTCTTTAAGTATTCAGAATTGTAAGAAAATTTACATAGCAGCGAGTAAATTTTACATAAATTGCCATTTTCACAACCGAAATTAAATATTTAGTGGGTACAACAGCCAGCGTAGTGGTACGACGCGTTGTATAGAACTATAGTATTTATTAGGACGCGCCGCTTCCTATAGTGGTGTACGCGGGTAAGCTACGGTGGCGGGTGTACCGAGAATAACACAACAAAGGCCCGCGAATTATTACTGACCGCATATTCGTTGAGACTAATTAAGTAGGTTTGCCGCGAGTAATAATTTACTTTAGCCGGTGATTAGTTCGATAGTCTATCGCACAACACTGTCACTCTGAGTCATCGTCACTGGAGGACTGGGCACGAGGCTTGAGGGTCGTCGTCAGGTCGAGCGCGGGCTCTGACGCGGGGACACTCGGTAGCCCCACTGGTGCCAGCGGTGGTCGGATATATGATGTCATCCTTCCGGTTTCGGGCTCTGGCAAAGAATATGGTGGAGTCCAGCATCCAGCCATTGTCCGCTCAGACTTTGCTCCCGTAGTGCTCAAATACGAACACGCCATCATCTGTAAAAGATATAAATTATATATTTAATAACAGTATTTCATTTAAAAAATATTAAACTTATAGTTCCTTCCTGCCGTAAAAAATATTAAACTTATAGTTCCTTTGAATTGTGTCTAAACACTCCACAATACCATAATTGGATTTGAATATCTATCAGAAATAGATATTTCCCACAGAAATAGTAACAATAAAAATAAGTTGTAACAAGCGTGTATGAATTTAGAAGTATTTATTTTTCATTAGTGTGTTAATAAAACTTTAATAAAATGTTATAGCATATCTTATATTTATATATAAGGGTAAAATATGGTAAGTTTAAAGAACTACTAAATTGTATCAAGCCTTAAATTTAAGTCCACTTTTATATTATAAATTAAAATATAACATCACAATTTTTCTAAGTAATTGAGCATAAGAAATTGTTAATATACACACATATATTGTGAATGTAATCACTGGTAGAGTAGATTGAAGTAAAACAGAGCTTACATAAATAATGAAATATGTAGGCAGTATTATGAGATGAGAGGCCTAAAGAATTCGCGAGTGGCGCCGGGTTCTCTAATCACGCTAATGGCCAATGCGCAGCGCCCCCTCCCTCCAGGAGGCTTTCAGGCTAATGTAGAGTGGGCGCAGGAGCAAGCCGTTTAGTGTTAAGTCATATAACACCCGTAGCTAGGAGTACACCGCCGCTACGACCCCGCTACAGTTTTCTTAAGCACATAATATTCGATATCCATACAGTTAACATTACTACATGATATGCACACATAGTATTTTTAATAGTTATAATTTAATAATAGAAATAGTCATATTTTGTATGGTACGTGATTACAGTTCATATTATGATAGGATATGGCGTACATTATTATATAACTAATTGTCAATATTATATTATTATTACATAATTCTCGTTAGAAATAGATGAAGTCTAGGTAGAAAAACCAATTAATACATTGAGACAATAATTTCTGTAAATAACTGCAGATATAATACATATCAATATTTTTATTATTTATTATAATTATATACATCATTGTATTTATATATAGATGAATTTTAGAACCCCTTTCACAAATATTATGTGCATGATTAACTTCAGTAAAGTTAGTTTTTATTGAGAAAATTATACATTTAATTGTAAGAATGTAAAAGTAAATATTACTTACACATCCACGTATACGTATTTATAAAGTGGCACATGTTTTTGAGGCAACACGCTTTTTACACGTCAACGGGGCGTATAGCACGTGCACTATGTAACTTCTATAAATAAAAATAATTTTGTGTAAATAATAAATGTTGCAAGCTAAAATTAATTTAGCTCTGCATTTATGAAGAAGTTGGGTAAGCTTTATTAACAAATTGCAAATAAGTACGATTTATTTTTATAGCTTCTCTTATTATATTAAGCTTTGAAAGTCACAGTGGTCAGAAAATGCCTTAATGAGGTTGCAATCAGTACGTACTTAAAACACATAATATCACGCACGTGTAAAACCTAAATATGTTATTTCTTACAATGATCTTGGTGACTTGGCAATATAGCGATTGTTTTTCACAATACTGATTTTCTGTCTCAAAGAAATTATAAATAAACCATTTAGCCGGTTATATATCGTAGCTGGTGCAGCTGTTAACATCCATTTTTCACACATGTCCTGTAAAATTGATTATACAGCGGAACAAGCTACTGTTGTAAGCCGCGGTAGATTCGATCTTACGTCTCCTATTAAATTTTAAAGTCGAACGAAACTATACGCTTATCCCAGTAAGAAAATTCTTATATTTCTGCTAGGATGTATTGGTTAAAATATATTTTTGATTGAAACGCAGATTGGTTTTGTACTATAATGACACTTTCATAGTTAATGCTGCGAACAAAGGTCTCTACACAATTGGCAATAGTTCGCGGAAACAGCTGCGCGCTTATACGGAGTGTTCTAACAATGATATTGTAACTTTAATATTTATTGCACTTGATGAACTCTGTGCAAGTTAGTGCAAGTAATATAGCCTACGTATACCAAGAATAATCTGGCTCTATATATCCAGTACAATATATATTGTATTAAAAAGAGGCGCGTCCATAATATTAGTTTGGAAGAACGTAGTGCCTTCAAAACAATATGTACGGTTTAATTAACTTGGCGCTATTGTGCCCACGCTAAAGTGTATGCTGCATAATTAAACCCTTCACGTAAACGCTTTAGTTAATATGTTTAAGCGTCGGTATTGCTTTAGGAGACCTAAACTCTCCTATGAGAATAAACAATCGCTGGAGGCGGCGCGCTGGACGGACTCATAATACAAATGAATTAGCGGCACTGTCCCCCGGCCTCGCTTGTCTCCGCCGCTCGGGGTCAGGGGGCATGTTACGATTAAAATATAATTAGGCCCTCGGCAATTGTTTCGCCATTGAGGCAGGTGGCGCGGTTCGGACGGCTAGGTAAATTAAATAGCCGTATAGGGTTTCCAATAACGCATGACTGTGGAAATCCCGGCGCTTATTACCTAATAATAGCATCGAACACTAGGATCTCGCAGCTGATTAATAACATTACAGTGCAGGTTAAAAGTGTACCGGAAGCAACTGGCGTGTGATTGATAAACAAGTATACGGGGGTCGATATCGCACGTGTAACGCGATATTAATTATCGGTAAGACACGGTTCGTAATAAATCACGCTAGTACTTTCGGCAGTAATGAATTCAAACAGGCCGCGATAATTGCGTACCTAATTACGGGCGGACGGAGTCTAATTTATCAATGTCGGATTATGAATTAGGAATGGTGGTAATTAAACATGCATAATATTTGTGGAGGCGACGTATTGTCGTGGTCGAAGCGCCGCGGGCTTTGCTGCCGCAGTCGTCGAAACAATTGCGTTTCAAACTAATACGAGGTACTGAAACTTGGCCGCGCAAATGTATGCTATTTTGTATGGGACGGAAGCATTTGTAATTATACTATTGTGTACTAATTGAAAAACAAGGCTGCAAGCGATTTCAAACAGAAATTGGCTTTATGTTAAAGAATCTGATCATTCTAAAGACTAATATTATATTGTGTAGCATTTTATAAAATTAGGTTTTTTTGTACTTATAAATAACATCTATGCTATGATTTAATTTACACCCGTTTTACAAATATTATGCACATAGAAGATTATGGTTTCTGACCAAGTACTTAAATTTTATATGTAGATAGAGAGAATGTAAATATTTTCTAATAACTGTAATATGTTCATAAAAAAAATACTACACGTACTATCCGGTGTTTGAAATACACTTTTGTATAAAGTGGTGAAGTGGCGAAGTGGTGGAGTGTATAGTGTGATGGTGGTGGTTACGCGCCAACAGGGTCAATGTTATAGGCTCGTTATGATGTTGATACATTTTCATAAAATAAATAACAAACAAAAATAAATACATGAGAGCTTGATAGAGGGAAATATGGGAAATATCGTGTTTAAATATGTACTGACTATATACGACTATATTATTAATTTGAAAACCGTAATAAATTCTCAAAATATTTTACTATTTACTATTAACACGCAAACAAAGTAGTGTAAGGTAAACCATTTTCATTACACGCCTAATTGAATTTGTTAGTTGAGCAAGTTACAGATCCCCAAAGACCTCGAACTCGACGTACTTCAGTACAACGGCCAATATTCTTTATTGTTCTGCTTATTAGGGTATCTTGTATTAAAATAAATAATTTATATTATAATCATTTCGTGTTATTACTAATTTGAGACTTACATTCTTGAATTTTATATAGGAATGATAAATGTAATTATTATTTTGATGGATTAATTTAAAAAGAGAATTCTTATAAAAGTAGCTCGGCATTAGAAATAATCACTAAATTTATAAATATTTAGACCTTTATGAATAATAAAGACGTTGACGAATGACGAATGACGAATTTTCTAGTAAGGTACATATATATATATATATATATATATATATATATATATATATATATATATATATATATATATATATATATATATATATATTCTGACATATTAAAAATAGTAAATCTCTACCCAATATTTAATCTTCCTTTTATCTAAACATTTTCCAAACTAGATAAGTTATTTATTTAAAGTATAACTTCACGTATATTAGTGACCTAAGAAAATAAATTTAATAGCCAAACAAAACAAAATGCGCTGTATCAGTAGGTAGCAGTATCGTGTGGCAATCATTATCGAGCAATCAACAGCAGTCCAAGACGGGGTCGAATCCCTCGAACTTTACAAATTGCAGCTCGCTACTAATGAAGCTATAAAACGTAAGCGCTACGTTCAGGGGTTACATAAGATTCATATCCAACATTTACTTATATTGGACAACCATATTAAACTATTTGTCAAAGTAAACTTGTGTTCCTAAATTAAGAAATTGATCTCTAACATATATGAATATCCGATTAATACAATAACCGCTAAGTGCCCCATTAATCATGGCCATATAATAAAGGACTTAAATTACGTACACGTACAGACTAACAAAGGCACTGAATCACAAGTTAATTGATTTACTATAACAGTTTGTATTAACAAGTTGGTAAGGGAATAGGGATGTACACGGCTTACGCGCTTAATTTAATATCGGCGTTGAATAGAAAACGTCTCGACGCGTACAATGGTCCATCGGCATTCCATTAACTAGTCGAGCAAACATTGCGGGACGCATCCTCACCGTAAGGGACCTTGTGCACTAGACACGACAGACAAGTTCAAATTTATAACACTAAGTAAATAAGATTAAAAATATTATTTTATTTGTAAAAATTTACAAAAGATTATTTTATATGTATGTCGTAGGTATAGTATTAAAAGAAGCCTTAACAGAAATAATTTGAAACCTAATTACATGATATTGGTTTGATATGTTAAAAACTTACACTTTAGATTTATATTATAAATAGTTTGAATTATATTTTTCTCGAATGTTTGGTTTCTTACTTAAAGTTTTTTGATAAAGTATGATGAACGGACACGTTCGGTTTACCTGTGACGCAGGATATGAGGGATAATGCCTAATACTAAAATCAAACATAAATTTTGTAGCACACTTCAAGCTTCGTTCTTGGACCCAGTGTGTAGCCTCCTTTAGGATCAGAACGATTGCCAGCGATACCCAAGCTCGGGACATTCGTATTCGATTGTAACAACACTAACGACTGTTTATATTGGCGGGATCCTAGTGCGGCCGAGACTTCGCGACACAATGTGAAACCGCCTAAATAATTTAATAGTTGAGCGGTCTGCAAACAATTGAACTGCGGTGTATTATGTGTTAGGTTTATCTTATAGTTCTTGTTACGACCATTTAAAATTTGAATTAAAATTTAATTTAATAAAGTGGTAATTCTTCAGTATCAGTCTTTATTAACATTATAACAATAGACGACCTGCATACACCATAATGTATTTAAAATCTTTAACGGTAAAATACAAAATGAAATAACAAAATGCAGCTAACAAAAGCTTTTTGTTAATTAGTTGATTAACATGTATCTTGGCATCTAAATAGCCTGAAACTTATTATGTTTCAGCGGAGATACGACGCGGTGAGATACGAGTGATAGTGCGGGGTGGGGCAATAAATAAGGGTGGGGCGTCGCGTGCGCGGCGGCAGTTAGAACGTCGCGTGCGCCCGCGCTCATTCCTTATTCATGCGGATGCGGCACGCGAGTGGTACGCATTAATCATCTGTCAGACTTAGCTGAAGGATTTGACTTACTACAAGGTTAAATCTTGAAATTTTTAAAGTTTTATTTATTTTTATTTAGCTTCTTTTCTACTTCGACGAAAATACAATACGCTGATAAGAGTAATTTTGTTTAATCAACGTATTTTAAATATTTATAATTTTATTTCATTCGCCAAAATAAAAATAACTTGAATTCATTCCTGCGTAATATTCTTAAAAAGCACTAATATTTGCATACATGACTGCTTTAATTTGCGTATGCCACAACTTTAAGGTAAGTTAGACCGTCAAAGGATTGTGATGTATTATAATTCTCAATACTCGTTATCGTTGAAGTTGCTCTCTTACATCAAAGCGGGCGTTTCGGTTACAGTTTATTATTAATAAAATTTGGTCGGGTGCGGTGCGGGTGCGGGCGCGGGCTCCGGCTACGGTAACGAGCCGGTACGCGCTCGTTATCGGCCGCCGCGCCCGCCGCGCCTGCCCGGTCATCGCTGCGGAAAATTCGCCCGAAACTGACGCGCGTGAAAATTTAATGAACGGCCGGACGCTAGTTAACTAAAAGGTAAAGTGCACCCTCTTGACGTGTTCGGTAAATATTAATAGTGAGTGTACCAGCGTGAGCCATTAAAAATGCACGAGTCCGCGGACACGGGAGTCCGGTCTTGTTTATTAGCCTCTTTATACACGTTTCCATCCAAATTACCTGTGCTTGCCTAGCGTGTCTAACAACATACTCGCTAGTCAATATTATACTCTCGTTGTCCCCAAGATGAAGATTATCTTTTACTTCAGTTGCACTTTGTGATTATCGAATTTGCCCAATAAAATGCGACATTCAATATTAAACTTCCGTCGGGTTCGTATTCTCTACATGGCACTTCCTGAACGGAATAAGTTTTGTGCTTGAGCCATTTTAAAACTCTTACGGCTATTAAAGATAATAGGAATCGTCTAGTTTTGAAACTCGAGGCGTCGTTGTGCTTGTCGAATGATCTAAGTTATATCCTATTGCTATTCGTTTGAACGGAAAATCCAGGCGTGCAAAGTGAATGACTACAGCGAAAGCTCTCAAGAGAACAGGACAGAAGCTGTTATATTTGTAACGCAGTAATGAGGATCGTTAATTATGTATCGTAAGGTGCGTCACCATTTCATTTCGAAGCGGTTCAGTGTCGTGGGCTCTTGCGAACGAGGTCAAGAGTTCGTCAACTCTCAACTTTGAGGGGCTGCCAAATTAATGAGACACTCCTTTGTAATAAAGATATAACAAGAATTGCGCACGCGAACCCGCGCCTACCGACTTCGGTATCATTAAAGATGTCGCGAAGTCTCAACGGGCGTCGTTATCACTTCTTGTCTAAACAACTGCCTATTCATTCCAAATAAATTTCTCAAATTAAATTGACAGGCCAAATTATGAGTTCTAGTCTTCGCGATAATTTATTTTAACGACTTTAGTTTTTCAAGAAGATAATAGTCCTCCAATATTAATACAATTACTTCTAATTTAAAGCATACATATAGTTTCTTTTTTGAATTGTTTCAATCTGATATAATAAAAATAATAATTTTTGAGCAACTTTATTTCAAACTGTAGAATCGCATTATAAGTTAAATAGTCTAAATAGCTTCGTCTTTCTATTTGCTACTCGGCTAACATGAAGCACGTGAGTAGTGAGTCACTAGCATCCTAGAGGGCTCACGGGGCGGTAGATTACAGCGGCTTGCGGCCAGGGGTTTCTAAGTCGCGGCTAATTGGATGAGCCGGGCGGGCCCAATTAGCACCGTTGTGATTCATTTTAATCGAGCGCTCTCGTCTACTCATGTCAGGTTTCGTTTAAAAGAATTTTCACTCATGTTTCTTTTCGGCAATTTTAATTTGAAAAATGCGTCGATTTTCCGGTGAACCACCCTAACTGCCTCTTGTCACCCTTTAGGTAACAATGTGTACCTATGACACAATTTTGGCGTCAATTATTTTTGCAGATATAAAATATGTTCCTTCTTCAATAAGTTCTGAATCTAGAAACAAGCAAGGCATTCATATTTATCTAAATGAAAATAAAAAAGGAGAAGTACATATGGACAATTGTTGGCAATATTTATATGCTATAAAATATTGTTGAAATGTTTTGGAGATTGAATTCGGCGTGGACCGCTTCCCATTTAGTGGAATGCATTCGATCGAGGCACATCAAGTAGACGTACGCGTCCATTAACAGTGCAAGTTTACAAAACACAGGCGAGGCGGGTGAGAGTGAGACGACACGAGAAACCACTTCCGCGATGAGATGGCGCACTTCCTGTGATTGAGCGCCCGCCCGCGAGCTATCCTTTTTTCCCGAAATTAGCTATCAGTGAAAACATGCCTAAGTGCTGGAAATATTTATATGCGCATACTTAATGACTTCTTTTCATAGGGAATGTTTTAATGGAAGCGCCGCGCTCGTATCGTGAGCCTTGTGCAAACTAATGTACACTGCGTGTAACATGACATTACTATAATTAATTAAAAAACGTCATTACTAAAATTATACACATATTTATTAGAATTATAAACAAATTTTATTCACAGGGAAATATTTTTATAGAAATTATGTTTTACCTTAATTATGTTAATAATTGTATAATAATAGGTATAATTATTATTAAATATTTTTTTTATTTAGGATTATTATTTATTTAGGATTATCGATATTATTTACTATTACTTAACTAAATAATTAATAATAAATTGATATTCCTCCTATTACTTAACTAAATAAACTTAACTATTAATTTAGTGTGATTTTCATCGTCATGATATCTTCATATAGTTACATAACGGTTTTCATAATATAAAACATAATTGTGTAAACCGACATTAAATCATAATACGAAAAGGAATTAGTAATAATTATTGTCAACTCAGCAATGAATGTTGTAGCACAATGTGTAATTTCCGCTGCATTCTATCTCATTTCTCTCGCTCAGCTAAGTAATGACTTAGATCCATTTCCAGATAAATAGCAAATTGAATGTGTGTCCGTAGTGTGCACGACCACCCTGTCCGTACGTGGATCAGTGAACACTAGTGCGCCTCTTACGCTCAGCTGTAATACGAGTGATAGTAGAATTGGTCGCTATGTTAGAATTTATTATGTTTAATTGAGACTATATATTTGTTTGTAATACTCCCATTTTCCCACGGAACAATAAAATTCAGCCCCACACGCATAACTGATCTTATGTTTTCCTTTACGGTTAATTAGCTTGTTATTTTTATACAAGAGTCGCATAATCGTTTCACAAGGCGAGCACTAAAGCGGAAAAACAGGTAATTTCGGGTGCAACACACCCGTTAAAACTATGTTTTAAAACTAATTCACCGTCGGTAATAGCTGGCTACGCCAATAACCTAGAAGCATTTACAATGTTTTTGGCTGGTCGTATTTTTTGGCTTGTTTTACGGTCGGGGAATATGAAAAGTTTTGAGAGGCTCTCTCTCAGAGGCGTAAAGGCGGTTTACGATGCGTCTTCAAGTTGAATGCGCCACATGTTCACGTGTTTCGCTGAATTTCAACACGATATAACCACATTATATGTGATATGACCTGACCATGAAAATTTTAAACGCCGCAATTTAAGCTAAAAGGTTGCCTGCGGTGTCATGAAAAAATCGTACAACGTAAAGAGCTGTTATTTTTTGTAAAAATGTTTTAACCGAGATCGTTTTAGACAATCAAATGGGTGCAGCTGCAATTTTTCCCATGCGAGCGTAACAAAGCGTCTCTTCTTATATATTTGCAATTAAATTTTGAATACAACCGCCAATAAACACAAATTCCTAGAGTCGGACCAATAAAGGACGCCGTGCAGCCGCGTTAGGAGGCCATAAACGAACGTATTATCCATGTAAGGCGGAATAGCCGTTGCACAATTAATTGTTTCATTTTGGGAAACAATTCCCGCTCCTCATTCAATTAAGAGCGGCGAGTGCGGCTGTGGGGAGGGGGCGGGCCCTCCCGCCGCTCATGAGACGGACGTATTAATAGCGCCTGCAATATTGATATACTCGTATCGTATCCTACGTACCGCCTCGAATACGATATTGTTTGTTAGCGAATTCGATTTGTGTCGATCATAAATCTTGCGCCTTATGTTGAATTTGGAGTTGATTGAATTTCACTGGGAAGTAAAGAAATATCGAAACACTAAACAATTTAAAAGCACATACTCATTTCTTTATTAGAGTTCGCTGAATGATAAACAAAAGAAATCTGTGTAAAATGTGAATGCTCAGGTGATGGATGGTAGAGGGACTCAATTAGCAAAAATACACAGAATTAAGAGAGACAAACACGTCGGCGGGAACACATGACGAGATGCCCTCCTCAATCCGAATTTTATATCATACATTCGTTATTCATTGTGTTTGTCAAGAAAATTACTTGGACCTTTTAATATAACTTCGCCAGTCTGTGAAACGGGCTCCAAATTAGAGTTGGTAAAGAAGTTTGCAGAAATCGCGCTCTAGCCTAAGCAATTATTATGAGCAGTGTGTCAAATGTTTGACAAAATTAATTATTTATTTTTTGATACGATTTACGCAAAATATTCTTTTTTTAGAATAAATTTTATTATAAATATTATATCATTTAAGAAAAATTGTCTGTTTAAATGTACGTATTTGAATCGAGAATGATTTCAATTATTTAAAACAACATAAAGAATTATGTTTTTTTATCCAATTAAAATTATTACCGGAGACTTAATATGTTATTGTTAATAAAATTATCAACTTATACTTTATTTAAAATTAGTCTTTCTGAGGATTGGAGAGCAATCTGTTAGATTGGTTCATTAAAGTCTCCATTAGTGAAGTAATGAGTCGCGATGCACACAAACCCGAGTGGAGTGCAAACGAGCGTCTACGATACTGTTTATCTACTGAAAATAATTATTTTTAAGCTTATATTAGGTATAATTAATATAAAAAATAGATAAGAATGGTATTTTTAATAAACTGAATTCCAAGTATTTTTTTTATTATAGTAAATACATTAAGAGACACTATTTTTATTTTTGTAATAAAATAAAATATTTTTATTTTAATATTACATAATTTGCGTTATTAAACTTAATAATCTTACGGCCTGAGGCCAGGGAATGTGTTGAAACAGTCCGTCTACACTAGACACGACGCTTAAGACGAAAATTAGCTGCAGCTTGGAGGATTTCGACTATGAATGCAGGTCGGGTGCTGTCCATTAGCATAATTGGACCTGTGGTATAGTCACCTACGGGACCTTTGTAAAGGCACCATTTGATGTGAAAGAAAAGGAATACTTTAGTGATACACAAATAGGATGTGCCCAGTTACATGTGTTTTATACTTGTTATTGCTTTAATTTATAGAATAAAACCTTATTCATATTTTTATTTGCTTAAAAAATATTCTTAGCACATAATATGTAGATACTTAAGAAATATAAGCATTTTATCAATATTATTAGCAGCAAATAACCTAAAGGCATATTCATTGTCAGGTTACAAGAGGCGACTAGACGAGGGTTGCTAATTAACCGGTAAACTTTGATGAGCCCTCACGCTAATTAATGCGCCCTAGGGAGGATGGACGCCTCGTTCTTTGCAGTGAAGTGTGCAGTATTATAAGTGATATATGTACAGCAAAATGCACCTGTTAACGATATTTAGAATTTAAAAGGTTCAAATTATTATTTTTAAATATAAAAAAATTGTGTTAAACAGTTAAAAAAACTTTATATACACATATGTGATACTTCTAACCGTATACATCTACTACTTTTTTAAAAATATAGTAAACAGTACTGTAACGTTTCATTAAATCCCATTAAATTTTATTTAAATAATTATGTATTAAATCATACATATCAGAACATGGACATGAATAAAATATTTTGTTTCGTAATTTATAATTAAATGTCAAATATAAAAAAGATATCGCAAATCAAGTTGGGATATTTATAACAAATACAACTAGCGAAGGCATATTCAAGCAGATAATATGAATAGGAACATGGCAAACCTTTTAGTGAACTCTGAAACTAAGGTAGAGACAGTCAATCGCAGATCCCGATGCATATGGGTCGCATATGTTTTGTAAACTTATGTAATTTGATTAATATTATTAAATTTTCGTCGTCTCTCACCTTAGTAAGCACTATATTACATTTTTAAATATATAACTAGATATATATGCACCCTGTTGTTACTCTGTTGCCTTGTCTTTGACGCATAATTTGGGTTCAAATGTTACATGAAAAGACATAGACGCCAGTAACTTCGTTTACGTAGAGTTTGTAACTCTATTCCATTATATAATTTACTGTAAAATGTAAAATGTATTTTTTACCATTCCTATAGGAATTTCCGGAAATCCTTTGTTATCCTTCTTGACTACATACACGCATCAAGTACACTTCACTATATGCCAAATTCTAGCTTATTGCATAATCAATATTTTGGGCTGTGGGTTGTCCATCAGTGAATCAGTAACAGAAAATTGTTATATATTTAAATAAGTATTGATTACTTGTTATTATAATATCTATCAATTACAAGGTAGACCAGGTTCTCACTATAATAAAAAAATGTAATAACCTAAATTATTTTATATAGTATATATTTTAAAAATTACGAGGTTTGGTTTGCGTCATTAATTTTTCTTAAGACATAGTAAAAACTTATTTCAAAGAATAAAGAAATTTAAACAAATAAGTATTTTGTACTTGTTATTATAGCATCTATCAACTACCAGGTAGACCATGTTCTCACTATACTACAAAATGTATTAACCTAAAATATTTTATATAGTATATATTTTAAAAGTTACGAGGTTTGGATTGTGTCTTTAATTATTTTTTAAATATAGTAAAAACTTACTTTAAAGAATAAAGAAAATTAATGAGAATTTGATGAGAACATCCAGTAAACGCGCTGTATATAATAAATAGTAACTCAAATCCTACTATAAGAAATTACCACATGAAATAAATATTTTTTTTTCTTTAGCATGAGAGTATTGCCAACAAACTAGCAACAGTATAATATAGACCCAAAAACCTATGAAAAAGTCACTACATAAAGAAAGAAGAATAAAATGTGGTAAATCAATAAAAAGAAACAAATGTAAAATTAAGCGTATTATCGTGTAGCTGTAAGGCCTGATCGAACGTCAAATACTTAATTGAAAATCATCATACTTGCAGGGTACATGGTAACCCTTTTGATCGAAACGAGTAGGTGTGGAGTGGAGTACACATGTTTCGGGAAAATAATTAATTTACAAGCACTATTACTGGGACATAAAAAGCCTATAGCTTGTTTGTTTTTTAGTTCAATACGAATGATCATTTTGTTTTAATAGCAAGTTTGTTTAGAAAGTTGTCTTTTTTGTTTAAAAATTAAACTTAACACTAGAATTATTTTTTAGTTTACTTTAAGAAAAAAACACTTCGATTTTTAAAACAAAAATAAGTGATATAATAAAAGAATTTTGTTATATTAATTAACATTACTCTTAGTGTGTAATAACTGTAATAACGGCCTACGCTAGCGCTACATCTACTGGGAGTCCAAAGAATACGCCAAAATGTCCCAAGTTTCTTCAGGCAATCAAGGCTTAATACCGTAGTGAAGTTTCAAGTTGGAAAATTATGGGGAGGGGGTGGGGGTCGTCCGCCGCGTGTCATCTCGTAACATCAAAAATGCATTTAAATCCCGCGCAATAAAAAACAGCGGCGGGAAGTTTCACTACGGCCAAGGGATTGAAGACGCTTGCCTCTGTTACCACACTTTGCAATATAAAATATGTAACCATTTATTCTTTACAATCTACGACCTATTTTCACTTTAAGAAACTAACATAACATAAAAATTGTTAAATTTAAAATCAAATTTATTAATATACGATTTGTTGGTACGTTGTGGTATGACACCACTACGCAATCACTTGTTATCCAATACCTATGTTGCTGGTTCAAATTCCTCTAAATAGTTAATGTTAGGTAAACGTATACAATCAACATCAAAAAGTTGTCGTACAAGTTTTTCTAGAACTTAACAGCATAGTATATAGATTATGGTTGAAGAATGGAATGGAAAATGGAAATATAAAAATAATATTTTCTGTAACATACATCATTCTCTTTATTAGTTTACGTAGTAAAGTCCGATCCGTGAGCCGAACGACCAACAACGTGAGCTAATGTAATAATTAGCCCGCTCGAGCGATCGTGGCGCTGATATTATCAACGTCGCTGTAGTGACTGTATGTCGTGCGATTTCATTTTTAGGTTACTAAATATTCACTAATATATTATAAGTGCTATTTATGTTTTATTAATAAAATTTATTAGAAAACAAATAACCTTTATTAACGAAATTATATAAAAATGATATTAATATCAATTGCAAATGAGGCATGGTTTAAATCGCACGTGCGTAATTTGACAAATTAAGAGAATATTAAAATAGGCGCCGCAAACCGCGGACATCAATTCGCTATAGTTTGTCCAATTTATCAGTGCTGAGAGTCGTTCGGAAATAATCGTAATCGAACTGAGCACTGCGCCGAACAATATGGGCCGATGTCGGCCTCTCTAATTGGCCCTTACCTGGAGCGCACTCGAGAATGATAAAGCCCCCATTAGCCGCCCTATTATTTACCTACTCGTCATTAGCGTAGACTTCATTAGGATAACGAGATAACGGAGCCAACTCGAGTAGGGAGCCTGTAGTATTTTTGGAGTTTTTGAACGGAATCAAGGAATTTTGTAGAGCTTCTATCGAGCGCCGAGAGGAAAAAGAACGAGCTAATTATTTTACAAGCAGACGCTCTGCGTGTCCCGTTCAGGGAACGATGTAATAAGAAAATTCTAGAATCGTAAAAGGTAACGGACCACCCGCAATAGATTTTACCTCACAGCTGTGTAACACAACATACATATGTCATTAAGATCGCTATCGATTATAATAGGAAAAATATCGACATTGCATGGAGCCCTTGGTGCTGTTGGACAAAAAACAGGCCGAATTTATTGTTAATTATAAAACTCCGGCGTCGAATATTAACTCGGAGATGCGATACCGAGATAGTAGCGAGCCTATTTATTTATTATTTAGATATCCGTTGGTGCGGTCACGACTCCATATTGTTTCGCTTTAATGGCATTAATGACCTCGGTCTAAAGTAGAAGTGTTAATTTGATTTAAAATTATGCCCACGATTACGATCTTCACGAGGAAGTTTTACCCTAAGCTTTAATTACAGCGATGATATTTGATGAAGGTGGCGTGATATGCCTCTTTCACATTTAACAATATGTTGACCTTTTTACGCTAAAAATATTTGTGATAAAAATAATTATACATGAGATTATAAATACGAATATAAAATTATGTATATAAATACAAATGTATAAACAGTAAAATTTAAATAAAATTCAACCAGTATTCAAAATAATTTGTACAATTTATAAAAAAATTTAAATAATTCATATTGTAAACTTGTTCACACGACTATCACTTGTATTGTGATTGGCTATAAGTATACATATTTTGCCGAATATCTGTATAATCTATACATAAGTTATACTAAGTAGTTCTGAAGTGAATTATAGTGTAATTATTGAATTTGGCAGTTGAAACTCATCTTTATGTAATAAATTATGCAAATTGATACATTAGTTAAAATTAAATGAGGTAGATATTTTTGTTTGACGTAATAACTTTTAAGGTGGCTTCATAATATTTGTTATATCGAAACAACATTTGAGATTTTTGAATTTATTTAACATGTTAATGCAAATTATGTTTATTTGTCTATTGATGTAAATGTATAATACAGAATTTAAACAAAGAAATGTATAAATTTGTACTTATAAATAAAAATATATTTATTTAAGATTATTGTTTTATTTATATGGTTTTATAAAAAATACTGTTACAAAAAAGTATTTTTTAAAATTAATAAATATCCAATTGTATAAATGAAATTACTTTTCATAAATTTATTTCTATATAATATTTTAAGACCAAGACCCACTTATAAGGATGTCGAATGCAACGATAGTATTGCGAGTTAAGCACGAGCTTCGTCGTAAACGTCACATTAATTAGCATACCGCTAATGAGAAGTTATGGCGGTAATGAGGGCTGTATTTGTATTTATCAGTTTAGTAATTGTCTCGGCAGGTCGATATGAGCAAAAGTTGCCAAGTAAGTAATAAAAATTGGTATATGCATGAATTATTAAAAACATAATATGACACAACACAATTTTAAAAAATCTGTTTGAAATATTTTATGGTATTTAGAAACCATGCTATACTGTTACAAATTGTTTTAAAATTTCAATATGAAAGTCATCATAAATATAATCAAACAATAAAAGTATTGTGTGAATTTTTTATAAATGATAAAAGAAAAGTAATAGAATATAAATCTGTAGTCTAAAACTTATCATTTTATACATTCTAAAACTTATCCGTTTGCACATTTTAATAACAGAGGATGGATTTTAATAAACTTTTTTGTAACATTAGACCTATCCATCACATAAAGCATAAATAATTTTAAAGACTCTCGCACTTGATGTCTTTTTTATTTTCTATTGACCATAGGAACAATGACAAATTAAAGACGGTAAATGCAAATATATGATAAGGTGAGTGTCATAAAATTGTTAGTATAGTGTTGATAATAAGTGTTTATCTTTTTTTTTTATTTTATATTAAACCAATAGCTTCGTTGATGTATAAAGTAATCGTTGTCATAACAACGCATATGTTACTTTATACGAAAATGTACGTCCACCACATGATAGTGTGTTTAATATTATTATTTCTAATATAAACTTTTAATATACCAAATTTCATATTCTTCAAACGGATTGTCAGACATAAAACATATTCGTGTAAAAGATTGAAAGGTTTTCCCTGACCTATTAATATATTGATAGTAAAATTATGAATGTTGATATATGTTGTAAACATTTGTAGAATAAATTTTTAGAACCCTTTAAGATATCGGATAAGTGTGAATCGTTGTTCGAGACTCCAAAAGAACAAAGCACATTACCTCTAAAGAGGGCGCAAAAAGACGTTAATAATATTCGTCAAAGCACTCCGGTTACATTAAATCAATTTGCCCTTTCCGCGCGGTAAGTAGCGAACGGTGTAATTGATAAGTTGAAATCCTTGTAGCGAGAGGCTAGAGTTTGGCACTGGCAACTCAGTTTCAACGTCATGTGGTATCTTTCTTTGTGCAAATTATGTTTTGTAACCGCTTTTCTTACAATTTAAATATACAAATAATATATTTTGAATTTTCTAATATTTATAGATATTTTTTTTATTACATTGACATGTGTTTTAATAAATAAAGTCTTATAGATATTTTTACGATAGGACAAATAACATTGCAAATTTATGACATCATGACAATAAATATTTCTTTTTCTTATTTTAACCCAATAAAAACATAATAAAATCGATAATTAAGTTCAGTGCAGGAAGCTAAAGCGTGTTTAAAAGTGAAAGCTTGCTCGGACGGCCTAATAAAACCGGTCGATATGCCTTCGATAACGATTAATTGCAGTTGAATATATTAAAAGCTCATTGAAAGTAGTTAGCGTGACGACTGTGCCGTATTGCATAATAAAATTTAGTTTTATTTGGGTTAACAACAATTGAGTCACAATTAATTATTTATATTGCAGCAATTGATTTGTTGACACTAAAATCTACACTTTGTAAGAGCCTAAAAATTAATGGATATGCATAACATTCAACGAATAAATCGGACATCACAACATTTTTATTAGATTTAATTAATCTTTAAGTGAAAGTTACTCATGATTCTTATTTTAATGTTTCTATCGGGACATCACCTACCCTTCATTTTATGGACCTTGTATATTTCTTCAAGCCTCGTTAAATAAATATATTACTATGTAGCGTTACTTTTATGGGACTATATTTAAATTATCGGTATTTTTAGAATTAAAAATAATATATTTAATGTAATAAATAATAATAACGATGTTATATGTTTTAACAATAACACGACCACGCAGGGTGATAAAGTTTTGAATTTCGCTATAATCAGATCTAAGAAGGTACGGGGAATACCTTTTATAAATATTTAATCTGTGGTTACAGTTTGAAAGGGATCATAAAGGAGTGCACCGGAACAGATCGTACGACAATATCCTAATTCACTCGCGCGAATGTAATCCATTAGTGTTCCCTCTCAGCCCCCAGCCCCCGTATATACCTCCATATCATTTGTATTGGCACATGGTTCATATGACTAATGGACGAGGGCACATTACAGAGACATCTGCTTATTGCAATCGCTGTTATAAAAATGTGATTGACATTGATACGATGTGATTGTTTGTGATATTTTAATCTGATGATCAATATGAATAGTGAATTTTTAATGTTTGAAATATAATATGTATGTATTAAATACCAAACTTAATGCAGATTTAGTTTTAAATTAATTTCTTGATATCTTACTACAGTAAACGTTAGCAAAATGCAGCGTAATGCCTTGAAAATGAGTGTTAACAAGGGAAATTGCCGTAAACGTGACCGCAGCCGGCTGCATACAGGTAGCTTTAGGGCTTAGTAATTATTGAATTAGACACCATTGTAAAGTAAATTAAATGATATGAGAATATTCATGATATGTGCTTCTTTCGATGATGATGAAAACAATGTATTTGCAAATAAACTTACTGAGGTATTATGAACAATTTATATTTTAAAAAAACTATTATATTAATATTTTGTGTCATTTGGTATAATTTAAGAAATTGGGAATATATAGCTATATTTCTGTGCACAAAGGTAGTCTGCTGTCTAGTTTGCCTTCTATTAACAATGTTAATTTAGACAATAATAAATATATGTATAACTAAACGAAAACAGACATGGATTTTTACTTAACATTATACTGTTTGCTATCTCTTTAATACACTTATTCTACATAGACACCGTTACGGCGTTTTCAGAAAAATTAAAGAAAGTAATCAGCGGAATTACGCCGGCTACTAAAATATGTATTCGTCATAAAAGTATGCGTCGACTTCTGTGGAGGATAAATATTCATTATGGATCGTGGGGCGTTTTAGTGGGATTAAATGCTATTAAGGCGCGTCGCGATGCTCTCCCGAATCAATCGATGTATCTGTCTGTTGTGACAGGACTAAGGGAATAGAATAGACCTTAGAAGAAAAACAAACTAAATAATACATATGAGAGAATAATAATATATGAGACAAATTGTGTTCTAAAGAATAATTGTCAATAGCATTTAAATATTAGTTTCTGTTCTGTGCTATTGAAAATTTTGATCACGTAAAAAAGTCAAAGTTTCATTAATTTATTTTTTCCCCTATAAATACGTATTAGGTATTAAAGATACAGGCAACAACCAGTGTTTTACCGCATTTCTGCGGCTCGGCGGGTTAATTACTAGAGTAGTCCCACACTCCAAGTACTATTCAGAGCTTACATCAATTATATTTTTACATGAGGCTTAATTAATATATTCAATTAAGAATTCTCTTTTGGTTATTTTAACGTCATGGTTTATTTTTATTTCAGTATGAATATATGTATTAATATAATAAAATTTGGCTTTGATATCTAATCACTACTTGACAATCAAATTATGTATGGCAATTAACAAAAATAATTGTTAAAATATATCTTTAAATATGAATAATATAACTCCTAAACGCAGCAAGACGTTTCAATGTGTACGAGCGTTGTAAACATTACTCGAGAGCTACCCACTAATTAATTACTCAACTCGCTTTCAATTAAATTAACTCAGGACCGGAGCATCGACACGCACAGAATCGAGCGATTAAGATCGTTAAAGTCGATCTATTTTCCTCGTTAGCGATCAATAATTACATTATTAATGTAGTGTTTGAATAAGATACTGATTATGGATGTGTATATTCAAGATCCTCGTCTCATAGTAAATATTTGATAAAAAATCTTGAATAACTTATTCAATGCAAGGGATAATGTCATGATCTATCATGTTATTTTCCACTTAAGTATTAGAGGCAAACAATTTACAAAACAATATTAACGTCATAGAAGAAGAAAAACTATATTATGAATATAAATAAACTTATAGTTAAACAACATCGCACTAATAGAGTTCACACAGTTAAAACATCATGTTTATTACATGATTACAAACATATGTCTTGCATTTTTATATTTATTTAGAACTCTTAAAGTATTCTCTTAGTTGAAATAAACAATAGGTATATTTTTAATTTGTAAATTTAAAAACACAAACAAAAACGAGTAAAATAAAAACATGATTTATAAATTTGTATTTTAAATGCGGAACACTAAAACTAAATTGGCCACTCCGAACTAGTTGAACCGAGTTTTAAACTGCGCCCTTAGGGGGGAGGGGACGTTTTAATTACGGCGTTTAAGTAAAAGCGGCGCAACATCTAGCTAGGTGCATTACACAGATTCAACCACCAAAAGCCTCCCACTTAGCTAATGAAACATGTTCGTGTATAGTGTTTTAAGCGTCGTCGCAACGAGGCCTTCTGAGCATTGTGAGCGGTACTCGGGCCTCGGCAAGCGCGACCGGATTCGGCGGACTCGCCTCCGCAAATCCTCATTTACTTGCATTATTTTAATGGAGCTATTGTGGGCGGATGTCCTTTGTCGTGTGCAGATGCGGATCCGGCGCACCGGGCTGTGGGAAATGTGCCGGTGCATAAGTGCATCACTGGCCTCGTTCGGCTGCTCGATCCCGAATTAAATAGCAGAAAGCCCCATTTCAATTTAGGGAATTTGAATAGCTTCATTCCAGAATCACAGAAGAAAATGAGGTTTATTGTAGTCGTAAAGTCGATAAAATAGACGCAACCGGAAAGCGACGTATCCATTTAACTAATTAACTGGGACGAAGTCGTTCTGAAACCGCGGTCGTCTCCGCAGAGATCCCTTGGACCTCTAATAACTGGCTTCTCTAATAAGCTAAGAGGTTGTCTTACTCGTATAAAAATGGAATCGACGTAGAAGAGGCTTGACGATGTCGTTCAAACTTTTCAAATTTTCTCCTTAGTCTTTTAAACAGAAAGGTATATTTTACACATGTCATATACATGCTGGATTATGAGTTATTTTAAATTTTAAGCACTACTTACAACAAAAATCTTTGCCAAATTATTACTACTAATATTTATTGTGACATACGGTTTTAGAGAAAACTTTATTAAATTGTACAATTTAAACTTGTAAGTCTTTTGAAGCCCAAACTACCTTATTTAGTTATTAATGAAATTAAACACGAACTGGTGTCCAATGAATAAATTAGGCACTAATTTCTTGACATACTTTGTTCAAGGCGGATTACCTTGCCCGTAATACCAGTAACGTTGCTATAATAAAAGTTATAGCTATCTTAATAATTTGTTAAGTTTATCACATGCACGTAGAGATAATTAAATTAAATATAATTTCAAAGTAAAATTATTTAATAATAATTAAATCTTGGGATATGAGTTTCTAAGTGTGGATTAGGCTAGATAATGCAAAACAAAAGGGATTATAATATTATTAATTATAATTAAGGTCACTTTCCTCTGATTTTAAATCAAGAAACCGTAATATTTTTTCTAAAACAGTATTTATGGGTATACTTCAAAGCTAAGCAATTTTAATTAAATTATTATTATAAAAATTAATAGCTTACAAATACGCGAGTTTTGTAACCCGTTAATTTATACGGGAGGTTAATGGCTTGATTAATATTTATGAAGGTTTCATTATAGTAGATATAATTAGTGTGCAAGCGATTAAGAGAAAAAAAACTAATCATTACCGTCACGCAATAGAGGTAGTAAGATTAAACATCCAACAAGTAAAACTTTTCGGAGAACGTTAAGATTATTAAGTAATAATAGAAAATGAAGTAGTGAATAAGTACAATTCTCTTAAAACAAGAAATAATTAATTTACTAAAAAGTAGGTATACATAAATTTAGAAGTAATATTTATTTAATATTGTAATGAAATAAGACTAAATGCAAACAAAATAATAAAATCATATTTAATGAACGTAACTTTCGAATGTCGTGCTAACTTACTGCAAACGGTCTTGCGTGCCACTAACGTTCACAGTATATAGAAATAAATTGTTAATAGATAAATATCAGCAGTCATCAATCAAAATGTCCAACTTTGTCCAAATGATTGTTGAACTCAAATACCAATGTAGATCGTCTATGACCAGTATAAACAAACGGTAAAGTTTATCGATGGCTGGGTCGCTCACTTAACTTTTGATAAAGAGTTTAAGATCTCACCTGTCCAGCTCAGATAGTCAGAGAAGTGAGATGAGAAAGGTAGACGCCGAGCCTAGCCCGGAGCCAGGTCCTTTGTGAAAGATTTCCAAAGCGTGTGCAAGGCTACTTTGATGTCGAGCCCAGCGGGTAATTTGGAAAAACGTTATTTAATTAACTTTCGACAAGTCCGAGTAATCGTGTTACAAAGCCATCCCGTGAACGGTCAAGTCTTTGAACCGGTGGTGGCGGTGAGGGCGGTCCCAAACCCAAACTTGATTTTTACACCCACTACATGCAATAAAGGCGCTGTCATTTTCAGGTGTTTTCCAATTAATATCGCGCCTTTGACCGCCGTAGCACACACAAAGTAATAGCCGCTCTTTGTTACCTAGTTAACAATATAGTTTTAATAAAGCCGTCAGTGATAGATCCCCCGGTATTACGATTAAGCGTATATTTAGTTTATATAATTACAACAAAATGGTTGTTTGTAGTCTTCCGAAGTTCTTTTATTTGTTATGTTGTTTAACAGTTTTATGAGTCACCGAAATAAGTTTAGGGAAATTTAAACTTTGGAATTGGTTAACAGAGCATTTTGTGAGAGCGCCGTAAGCAAGCGCTCGAGACGAGGAGTCGCCCGCGGCGGTCGGACCATGGTCGTCTCTACGAGATAATTAACTCTATGAACTATCCCTGTGTGAAGTGCTGCAATTAGAAATTTACATCACAAGGTTTGTAACTACTAACATTATTGTATTCTTTATTAAGCCTACATGATGAAATGTATGAAATGGCTTATTCCTTAGTGCTTAAAATATAGTCAGTCTATTATGATACGTGGTGTCCGAAGTTCGCGCGTTCCAGCCGAGTGCGTCCTTCATACAAACAAAGCGGACTTTGTGCGGTGTTCATTGAGCAGCTTAATTGCATTTCTTCGCTACTTCTCTATGTTTCTTGCACGTCTCATAGTTGAATTAATATGTTAAACAGGATTTTCAGTACATAAAATATACTTTGTTTTTGTTATTGAATTTTCTTTGTGCATGAAACAAAACAAAGCTTAGTAAAAACTTTACTTTTAGTTGCCTTTTTTTATAAGCAAATTAATTATGTTAAACCTCTATGTAGCAATTTTAATACATTATAAGTTCCCTTGTCACTATCAGAGTCAAAACAAAATAGTGACAATGGTCCAGTAATCCTAAAAAACGTCGATTGTCTGTCTTTCAACTATTATCCTCATGGCAAGGAGAATAAAGTTGTAAATAATTTTAAACTAAAATAAACACTTCTGCTTCATGTCGTCTTTATCTGTCTGCTTCGTTTATGATTCTTGAATTTTTAAAACCACTGAAGGGGCATGCATTTTGTATGTAATATTAAAAAGAAATAGGAACTATGTCTACGTTGTTGTTAAAAGTTTATAGTTCTTGAATGCATCAAACATATAAGAATAAAAAACATTCAGAAAAATATTATTAGTTAACTTTTGACTAGGTTTGTTAATAAGGGAATGAATTATAAACCTTATCCCTATCCTACGTAAGTACCTTCAAAATTTTCATTACGTACAGATAATATGCTCACTTTAATTAAAACTAATTACTTATGTCCGTTTTATTATGCCATATTTGCTACCGGAATTAATTAAATATTTTACGTGTTGGTGCTTTAGTCACGGATAATAAATGTCCCGTAATTGTTTGACCGGAATGTTTTAACCAACTGCGAATTTGAAATGAAGGATATAAAATAATTTTATTATAATTTAATTTCTTAATATTGAATTTAGTAATTAGCGATTTTAGTTCAACAATCAGTCAATGTCAGTCCTTTTTTTATCGTTTGAAATTGCGTGTCGAATGGTAAATCTTTTAATTCTTGTTATCAATAATTGTAAGACTTTATATAGTAAGTCCTTATAAAATTCGGCCATATTTTGATAGCAACCTTTATTATTGGTTACATCATGTAAGCAGTGATGATTACGCTAAATTTCATAATAAGTTCATCAGAAAATATTAAGAAGTATGAAAAAATAAAGTTTGTCGAATTGAAGCACAGAACTTACTCGATTAAACTATTAAAGAAAAAGACAATAAAATGATAAGTTTTGATTTCAGTTATCATAATTACAATATTAAAGCAACCTAATACAAATAAAACCTATAGACATGTTATTACATTGTTTAGATCTACCAAAAAGTAATTAAGACGAGTGTCCATGAGCTGAGGTCTTTAGGATGAAAGATAATAATACAGAGATATCACATTTCTTACCCAACCAACCAACAATTCAACTTTTGTTATTAGATAGTAGATTTAAAACTGGGTGACCTTGAAAACTATATGAGACAAAATCCTGATGTAGAATAAAAACGAAAACTTACTAAATATGTTTATGTCCCGTAACAAATTATAATTCAATTGTATTTTCATAAAGATGTATAATTAGCTTCGTAGACAAAACATATCACCTTCGTATAAAAATAGGTTATTATCAAAATAATAAAATACGAAATATCTCATTGATAAAGTCACCAAAATATATTTATAATTTCAGCACAAATTCACTTCCGTACAGTATTCAATATACAAAATTTTTAGTTAACTATAATATGAGTATATCTACGACTAATCATATCTGGTAATTGTCATTAGTGCGTGCGGTGAGCTTTTAGATCAAATACTAATGTTTTGAATATAATTTCATAGTCAGGTACTCTGATTATTATTTATTACATCTGTATAATCAACCAATGTGTATTCTATTTCAATTCATAATTAATCAGATAATTGTGACACGAGTAATGCAATAGTAGAAATAGCCACATGATTTATTATGGGTTGTATTTTTTACACGAGCCATTAGTAACCTACTACGTATTTATGCTAGTGAATGTATAATGAAGAAAAGTCGAAGTAAAATTCTGTATAAAGAAATGGTATAAATCTAAATAAAGAGAAAAGTCTTAATTGCTAATACTTTGTGCCTATAATACAAGTATATGACAATAAAATAAGAACAGATTAGAAGAATATAAAATGTAATTTTCCCACCTCCTCATAGTCTCTGTGCGAGTGTTGCGCGGGCGCAGGCAATGCTCATTCGCGTGAGCGACGCGGACGACCCACTTTACCCTTACGTACGGGGGCACCGGGCGTCGCGTTCGCGCTTTTCATGAGCTTTTGCCAGTCTTGCTCGCAAACTAATGACCCCGCCAGCATATAGTATCTGTAGGTGAGAAGTGATATTATAAAGTACATGTTTTTAATTAATTAATTATAATAAAAATATGTCTTACTTTATTCTTGTTTATGCTGTAGGGATGTTAAAATAAAATACAGTACATTTTTAAATAATTAAATTTATGATTGAAGATGGTAAAAAACATAGGACTAACTAAGCAGTTTAAAAAAAATAATTTTATTAACGATTACATTAAAAGCAAGTAATAGAAACCACTATAACATTCATTACTACACTAAGGCAAATAACGGCTTAGGTGAAAAATCGGGCGGTATCGAAACCAGATAACCCGATGTCACAAATGAGATTATTTATTTCTCTTTTTTCTTATCCAGTTTCCTTTTTGAGAGTTGAAAAACTATTCGAATTTAGTATATTTTATTAAACAATACTTTTAGTCTGAGAAATACTCAGTTACGCTGGGTCATCCAAGTACTATTATTTAATCTGCAAATACCACGTATAATACGTTGCATTGAACGCTACCAGTTATGTACAGAAACGGTGTCAATTCAAACAATAAAGAAAAACATAAATAATATTTTTATTAAAAAATGTAAGTAGTATTATATAAATACTTGCCTGTCGCCCTGCATGAGGTGTGATCCGCATTTAGAGCATGCGAAGCATTTTATGTGGAAGACATGGAGAGGTTGCTGTGGTGCATTTGTCCGCATCACGAATTCGCTTGCGGGAATTGCTTGCCCGCACGCTGCACACGCGCCGCTTGAGCCGAACATTCTGAAACAATTTAAAAATATTATAGATAATCATGACATAATAAATTTATAATTTTCGGAAAATATAATAAACCTGAATTTTTCTTATAAAACTATATTATGATAGTTTTGTGAAAATTCACAACAACGTGACAAAGATTTTAACACATTGTATTTTAGATTTGAATGTTTAAATCTGTTAAAGGATTATGAAGGTAAACGATTTCCTGGGCCAATGTGTATACTTTAAATGAGAAGAAAGAAATAACTTATAAATTAACGTTGCTCGCAATACAAGTGCTTTAAACGCCTCAGGTTATACTTGGAAGTGCATTGTCTAACGGTATTTACTGAACTACTATATTGGTATCATATATACAACCTCATAGTTTTGTGAAGATTGAATTGAAGTAATTCTTTGTGAAGATTGAAGTTATCAAGCCAAGCAAATCCAAATATCATACATAAACGTTCATAATCGTAATTTCATTTATATATTTTTATATGTTAACATATTGCTACTTTAATTAAAACAAGGATAGTAAAAAGAATTAAATGTAATATATTAAGGACGCAGTGTTTTATAAAAAAATTTAAAAGGAATGCTAGTGATTTATTGCGAGGCTTTATATAGCATAAGGTCGATTTACCATTTAAGCGTGTAATTGAGGTGTATAAGCTACAAGAAAATGTATGAACTGGTAAGTCATTAATGTATCAGTGGAGTACATTAATAAAATCTTATGTGGGGGACGACACTATTAAATACTAAAATATCTTTGAATCTATGAAAAATATAGTTTGGATACAAACTAAAACTTAAAATGTACAGAAAATAATTATAATACATTCATGAATTTTCTTATTAGTCGGCTAGGATACTTATGACTCTATTACTTTTTTTTTGTTCAATGTTTACGTAAAAATAACTTAAATAAGAAAAAAACAGCTCCACGCTATTTCCAAAGAAAACCATGTATAAAGACGTATACATGTATATTTAATAGTAGAGTAAAGTCTACGGAAATATAAAAGTAAAGAATATTATATTATAGACAACAAACATGTAATTAGAATACAAAGCCATTTAAATTCTAATAGTAAATTAAAATTTACACTTTAAAATTTATTTTAACTAGTAACACGTAATGTATCCCTATTGGTCTATGCCAGTTATATGTTATTTATATGTTATTTATATTGAAAACATTGTAAAAGAAATAAAAAATAATTTAGTCTGATATTCTATAATTTAAGCGCAAGTATCAATTTTCCCAAGTCACTCAATAGCCATGGGCTCTTGTTGCAGCTGTTGTCATTTAATGGCCTCATTTAATAGTTAATGAGCAATTATTGCAGCGGCATTTAGTATCGGACTGGGCCGTATTATTTACAGCCGGACTGAATATTAATAAATTGCAACAATCCGTTCAAAAGCAATCAAAATTTAATTACCTGCGCTTCTTCGCTGTGAAATAATTTGAGGCAACCATCCCTAAAAGATAAATTTGAAAGTCTTAAAAGATAAATTCACTTCAATCACTCGCAGCAAATAGGATTTCGTTTCATTTACTCCGGTAAGAGCGTTTTCAATTAAGGAGCGCCCGACAAACAGTAGGTATCGGCGTATGAAGGTAAAATTAATTAAACCGAGCCAAGACAAACATGTACGAATCTATTTGTGTTGGACGCTCGCGAGGTACGTACGATACACGATAAGCGAACTTATCCTATCGATAAAATATTGTGAGTATTTCGTATCCAACCGAAGACCAAGCAAGCAGCTAGCAATTTTTATACATTATTTAATAAGAATATAGAACTTCCCAAAAAATTTTCTTTGTTATTTTTAGGCCGTATTAATTTACCTAATTCTTAACTCATATGAAAACTTTAATGAACTTTCGGAGAATGGGATTTAAATTAATGTTAAAAGACTTTTGGATTACCTTTATAAACATAACAGGTTTATTAGAATTCGCAATCGGAACTAACTTTTAGGTTTCCTTTCAAACTGATATTAATTAAGACGTATGTGTAATGAGGAAGTTTGGTGCCCTCGTACAAGCTAGTCGAAGTTTATTTGCCTTCGTTACGTGTAAAATTGAATACGTTGCCGTGAATCCTCATTAATTTAAGATGAAGACTGTATCTTGACATGTTATTTTATTCATTACGGGAATGTCTCGAGTCTGAATGTACACGTGTCGAGTTTAGATTGTTATAAGGAACATAATTTAAAAGCTTTCAGAGAGATCATTAGTGGGAAGGGGAAAGATGCGAGAAAGATTTTATGCTGTACCTCCTAAACATTTGGTGCGAGGTACAAAGATTTCTATAAAACACAAAATAAGAGACCATGATTTCAATTTCGACTTTCGAAGTCCTGATTTAAACATAATAATATTTTTTTTATAATGAATAAAGACGTTTCAACTTTAATATGTTTTCATAGCTTTTTGATTTAATCATTGTTTTATTTAAATTATAATTGAATGTTAAATATCGTATTAAGTTTCAGACACTAGTAGACTTCTATTTTTATTTTAATAAAAACTATACAACACTAATAACGAAGCAAAAAGTTTCCCATACTCATTAAAAAATAAATTAGCAATCAAATAAAAAAATTAAAACTCCAAAATCCTGCAACGCGTAAGCGGCTTACAAACTTAATGGAACAAAACTTCGCGAGCAAATCCTCTCCGCGACTTAAACTATATTAGAAAGATAAAATACGTTAATATGGAAATTAATATAATATAATTGTTTTAAAATTAGGTGTTTTATACATTTTTTTTTACTTTTAATATGTTATTGATATTTAGGTTGAGGACTAAAAGGAATATAAAAATACTAATTTATAAACTCTATTTATTCCTAAAATTTACAACTTCTTTATCTGTTTATATTTGGATAAATAACACTTATTTAAGGTTGATATTTATTAATGAAAGACATTATAAAAAACATAAAGCTATTAAAATATTCAATACCCAGTCAAAAAAATAACATACTTTAGATACAAACACGAAAGTTTCAAATGGATCAATGAACCAATTTCCACGCCGTACGAGAGCGGGATATCTTACTTGTTGCTCAGATCCCGAGCAAGATATGAGAGGAAATGTTTGTTAATCCCAATTTCTGTTATTACTTCATTGGTGCTTACCTCTAAAATCTTACCTTTTTTAGTCACTAACTCTTGTAAAGTTAACGGTTTCTGATAAAGTGATTAACTACTTTGCTGATATTTATTGCATACCCCAAAATAATGTTGCTTTTAAATCATCTCATAAAAAAATAGGTAAAAATTCTTAATAATTTTATGCTGTTATAAGCTATAAACCATACTTTTCAGGCAAAGATTTTTTATTAGGATGCTACGCTCTCTATTTTCAGCCAAATCCGAATTAAGAAAAATCATACCTGACCAAGGCAATAAGAATAAATAAAATATTATAACTATAACCGACTATATATAAGAAATAATAGAAATTGAACCCATTAGCATTGTGTTGATACTCTCACTCTGTCGCAACCAAATATATATAAAGGGAAACTACATTTTTCAGCCTGCAAATACCCATGGATACAGGCTTTAACAAATATTTGAAGTTGGTTAGAAATATTTGCCCTTTTTATTTTTTCGCATATGTTGATATATGTATATTGGGCAGATAGAGATGGTAATGTTCGTTTCTACACTTTCCGCCTATTTATGGATATTATATATTAATTAAAGTTGCCAGATGTCTAACCAGACCATAAACTCAATAGAAACAAATATATTTTGAATAAAGTAAAAGTAAATAGAGCTAGAACTTTATATGCAAGCAATAAAGATCGCTTACAGCTAGTTACGGTAGTAATAAAGCAGGCGAGTTATCGGATGTCGTTATAATCACAATGCATGTTAGGACGTGGTGTATCAAGTTAGCACGTCGTTAGCAAGAAACTCGTTAGCGGCGCGTGGCGTCGACAAGGCAAGAATTTGCTAATGACGCGTGCCGCCCGCTCACAAGATGCAAGACGAAAGAGATTCTTGTATTGTTATACGTACGTACTATTAGATACTACTAGACACTTTCAATAATTTAATCAATAAAAACATGTTGTCATTGTTACTTTACGTAATTATAAGTTTACCTACGAAGTTACGAATATATTTAAAGCAGATTATATGACCATTGCATAATATTATAATTGTTTTACTTAAATTATTTTTAACTTTTTGTTTGGGTAAGATAGGGCCAAAGAGGTAAATTGTCCAAAGGATTTAAAAAGATTGGTATATTTATTTATTTATGATAATTCACGAAAAATGATTGTTGCGAATCTTTGTAATAAAATAGTTCAATTGCATAAAATTTATTTTAAAAATAAACTATAGGATTTTATAAACATTAACGCACATCCGTGAAGCAATCTCGTATTCAAATTGACATAGGTAGTAAAACAACAGAGCCTCCGGACTAAGTTCCATAAACTCGTTCCGAACTCCCCTCTACACACTCTATCGGCGATTTTTAATTAAGTCCCTAGCGAGCGTCGAGCGAGCAAAGTAACACCATCAATTCATTATCCTAAACTCCGGCCCGATTGTTCCTGGCTCGCTACTTACGCAAACTTTCATTTTAATCAAGCGTTTAATTAAAAATTATCCGAGAAAAACAAAATAAGCCCGTTAGGGCGGTCTGAAACTAATTAAGGCGCATACGATGAGCCGTCCTACAACAGCGGCCGTAAGGTGAGCGTCCTTTAATTAAACACTTGTTCTACTTCAGTGGCCGTTCGCGCCGCTTAGCCAACTATTACGACAATACGAAAAAATCTACTAGTAAAACTGTAGCGGAAGAAGTTTGATAGGTAATATAGTGGTTAGATACGGGTCATATATGAACGATTAACAATCTGTTTTATATATTTTTAATAACACTTATAAAAGTATGAATGTAGGTCCCATAAGAAATTATAAAGAATGATCAGCACTTTTCCGTAATAGTTAAACTTTTTACAGAACAATTTTTTTAAGTAATGTAATCACTGGTCGTCCCATAATTTAAGGTAGCTTAATAAAAATATATTTGAAAACGGTGGTTAATTATTATGAAAAGCGTATAATGAAATTCCAGTCAGTAAACAAGAAAAATAAATCTGTCAAGATTTAGTAAACTACATAGTAGAACATACTATCTAATTAGTAGTAGTAAATTACAAGTGTAATAATATTAAGTCTAGTACAATTTTGATTTAAAGTCATTCAATTGTTTTATAGCCTTCATATGGGAAGCTGACGAGTGTACATTTAATATTTTTTTTTATTTAAAAAATAAATGTAATAATACAAATTTGATATAAAAACTGTTCAGCCATGATTTTATATAAAATGCATTGTCTCTGAATGAATTAAATAAGATGGACAATTAATGAATAAAATTAAAAACACGTCATTATACGAAGGCAGAGCACAAAACCGATATACCCAAATAAAACAGAACGCGGGCGGAGTAGACGCAAACTTTTCTAATTAATGTTAATTTATCAATTAACTTGCGCTAAGAATTAATTATCTCAGTATTACGATCCCTGACTTTATTAATAAACTTTCACTAATCAATCTTCTAAAATAGCCTGGCTGGAGTATAGGAAACCGACTTATAGTAAATAAACTTATAGTAGGTTAGAGTACAAGGACGCCGTTTTTTTTTAAATTATACTAATATCATCAACTTTAGAGGGACACAAATTAACGGATATTTCACAATCAATGTTAACTGAATAGAGTGTTTTGCTGATATAAAAAGTTCATTAATCAATAAGTAATCATCCTTTTATAAGGTACTCATATGAAGAGTAAAATATGTAAAGAAATAGGATGCATAAGTCTGAACGAACCGTAGAAATAAAAAAAATCATTGATATAGGAAATATTTCATCAGACAAAATTATAAGTGGTACACAAAACTTGTTATTCGAAACACATTTAAATAATATAAATTGTCGATTCATAACACTTAATTACGCATTTAAATTATTTGTAGATTTAACATTCATTTCTACTATTTGGAAACATCAGGTTGTTTGACAAGTTCTGGCGCAAAACACGAGTATTAATACATATAAAGTATTCAAAAATATGATAATATAACAAGTGTATTTACACCATTTTTAATACAATTAGTAAACAAAACATTGAGATACCGATGGAAACTAATTCATAATTCCAGTCACATTTAATTAAAGTAATAAGCGTCGGTCAAACACATCAGATTTAATTGGCCGCGAGCGTGCGTATTAATTACACCAATTATCTGTAACATTCATAAATAATAATAATTTATTGCTGGCAACATTTGTCAAAAGCCGCGCTCACACGATGAGCTAATCGACTATCACCGCTAATTGCCCCCGTCCCCGGCGCGGCGCCCACCTGCCGCACCCCGCGTCCCGCGCCCGCCGCCATGCGCCCCCGGCAGGGCCCCTCTTCCCGCCCGCCGCTAACTAATTAGATAAGTTTGCAACTCCACTGTACTTCTGGTGCCCCGCTCCACCGGTAAGCATCAATCTTTTTAATTAAACATTTTTGACGCTGCAACACGATTAGCCATCGAAGTCGTTTATATGCTAATGCACGAAAATGTACATAATAAGATATTCGAATAATAAGCTTACGACATAATAATTGCCACGAAATATTGTTAGTCCGTCCTAGACTCTCTTAACTATAATTACTATCAAAAATATTCCAAAGTATGATTATACTTTAAAATATTAAATACGAAGCGTTTAGTTTCGCTCTTTAGCACAAAATATCTCGATGTCGGCCGCTATTCAGTTGGGGAACCGAGTAATTTTCACTAGGGTACTAACTACACACAACGGGTTGTGCAAGAAAAAATCGTGAATTAATTATTTTAACGAAATTTATCTTGAAAAGCTGAAAATTAAATATAAAATAAATTTCCATGAAACAAGTACTCTTAACAAGTAATAATCAGCCAAGCTGCACAAGCAGTGTCAATAACGAGTAAGTAATAAACTTTACATCATGTTTTTATTTTCCTATTAAAATAAGTTGTGCTATTATAGATTACAGTTGGACAATATATCAGTAGTTACAATGGCTCATTGTACGTCGCTCAGTTTGATTAAATAAATAAAGGGGTGCCGATCCGAGACACTCGCGAAGATCTTATCTGACATCTCGCGACATTTATAGAGCTTTAGATGCAAGCCGAAGTGACCTCTCTATCCAAACAAAGAAGGACTTTTTATCTGAGCCTGAAATCATAAGCATCTAATCTGTAGCAGCTTTTTAAACAGATCAAAAAGACAAGTTCTTTCTTTATTCCGATTGTTTTGACTGTGTTCCGAATGGCGTGCGTGTCTCGTTAGTTGGACTGTGCAATGCGACTAAGATGGATGATAGTTACGCGTTCATTTGAACGTAGAAACATCTCTTATTACAATGTTTGATGACTTTGCAACTTGAATAATTGCTATGGTAATTAATTTATATCATTGTAATATTCCATACGCAACAATCGTGAAGTACGTTCGTTGAAACGAAAATCTCAATTTCCAATATTGGTTTGGTGTTCGTCTACAACTGTGGGTTACTGTAATGCAAAAATAATTTATTATACAGCTGGAATCATTTCTAGCAGAAGAAGAAGGTGTATAATAATGAATGAAAGTGTTGATAAAATCTTACATAGTCTATAGATAAGGATAATATTAGGAGTGTAATGTCAAACCAATAATAAACATGCTTTTTAATCAGTATTATAACTGGATTTTTATGCTTATGTTCCTTCTTTCGCGGATATTTCTTACCTAGTTCAAAAATGTAAGTTTTGGTCTAATAATATCAGATGTATACAATATCAAAGTATTTTAGAACGAAGTTTGTTAACAGGGCTTTAAATAGGTTGTACGATACGAAATAACACGTAAAATCTATAAAAAAACGTAACGATATATAATGTGTATGTGGGCGTGCGTGTATTGAGCCTACAAACAAAGATGAGAGGTTTCATCTTTGTTTGTAGGTTCAATACAAATCACTTATTATTTGACAGTAAACGCGTATTCGTACAGCGTTGTAGAAACTTAACAGACACATCAAACGAACATAAATTATCGGACCAAAAATTTGTTAGCATAGGCAAAACTTATAATACAATACCGTGTGCCGGAATAAGTCCTGTTTCATTGGCCGCGTTAGTGTTGTCAATTGGTGTGGCATAATGATAGTTACTGTGATATATGACTTGTTATGATTTTAGTTAGTCAATATTAATATCAAAAAGTATAGAACAAAATTTAAGTATGGCTTTACTATATAATAATTCCACATTATATCTTTAATATACTTGTCATGTGCAGCTTGTGAAAAAAAGAGAGAATTATGCGTATTTGTATAATTTAAAACATGGATCGAAATAAGTAGATCGAAATAAGACAAAAATTTCAAAAATATATTTTTCGGGCTCATGACAAAAGTAAAGTTGCGGTTAATTAGTTAACCAGATGCGAAGAAATTATAATAAACTCAATACATTTATTCTCGTAAGTAGGGATCGAACAATAATGTTCTCTAAAACCAAGTACAATAAGATATTGTCCCATTGTGTCGCGATGTCATGTATGAAAATATATTAATTTATTTTAATATATTTATTGATTAAATTGATATGAACATACCAATTCATGTTGTCCAGAGGAATCGTTAGCGTGTTTTATAAGGAGTAAAGGATCTCATAATTGGACGGGCCGGATGCATCGCACTCACAGGTGCTTGTTCTGCGTCTGTGCCCTCTTGCGGTCGCCGCAGGAAATGAGAGCCAATCCAAATTTCTTCCATGCCGAATCGATTACGCTACGCCATTAAATCATTTACTTTAAATGATTTTGATTTATTTATGACGTATAAGTTAATGAGATAATGTTAAAACCGTACATTCATTAATATGTAATGTCATCGAATGTACTTCCGGTTATCTAAAGAATTATAAATATTATACTGTTATTAAATAATCATGTTCAAAATGAAAATATATCGAAGTATAAACGTAGAAGTCTTAGTTGAAAGAATTATTTATTTTATTCAATAGAATCTAAAACCTTAACATTCCGCTCAACACAATTAAGTCGACAAAAGTTACGATAAGCCGATCCGTAAACGGGTTAAGAAGTTCATGTTTATTCATAGCCGGATTGTTGGCCACAATCTGCACAGAATCTCGGCACGAAACTCATTTTTCAACTTCATAAATTATCGGCTGATATCTGAGACCGTTCCGTACCTACCTTAATGAGGTTGTAAACAACAGTCTAATTAAACTCCTTAATCGCAAAACTCAAACGGTTACCGCTTTTAAAACAAAACCTCGCAATTTTCGAGCGACCACCGCGTAAATAGCCTTCGTTATATCGGGCCGGCGATCGCGGCTCATTACCTTCCCCCCTCCCTAATTAGACACCCTTCCTTCCGTTCTCTACTTTACCCTGTGCAGTTCAAATTGTTTTCTAATATTTTTATTAATTTTACTTAAAGTTGACTTTTTTTAACTTAAAAGTAGTTTTCATAATATGTATTATTATTCATTCTTATATTAAAATATCTAAAAATCTATATGTATCTACTATCAAGATTTACATTTCTAAATATTATAAACAACTAAGATTAAGAAAAACATTTTTAAAAAAATATGGGGTACCTAATATTTTTAACTATTGTGTACTATTGTGTAATAGGTGTACCTAATATTTTTAACTATTGTGAGTATTAGGTCTATTTTTGATAATTCTCTAACAGAGATAAAAGGCGAGCAATACAAGTCACGTTAGTTATTATGCAGAGAAGCGGCCTCGTTGGACACCAAACCTCTAAACAAAAGAATTTTCTTTTTTCCCGTAATAGACGTCCTATCGACATCATTAACGTATCGACAAAGTTAGCCGCGCAGTTATTTGCTAATGTGACAACAACACAGAGAAATCCGCCATGTACGAGGGTCCACCTTTTTGGATAAAACCGGGGATACAATGAAATTTTGTTTAAAATTAATTTTTTTATATAAATTTAAACATTAGTTTTTAGGACGATCTCAAGTACGTTTCTTGTATTCGTCACCCGGCATCAGAAAAAAAACGAAAATAATTTAATTAATTAAAGGATTTATTTAGTAAATCAGTTTTTATTGTGCTGTCTTTTAATTCATCCATAACTTATTTGCACTTAAGTTCCTTAATTTAAGCCCAATCAGACAATTCGCTTAGTAAATACGCAAAATAAATTCACGCTTTGTGTTATCAAAAGAGCATAAATCATAGTGCATTTAGAATATTATAAATACGTTTTTTTTTTAAAAAAACAGGCGTGAAGATATGACCATGACGAATTATAATATTTTAAATGCACTTTGATTACTTATTATATTTAATGGATATCATGGGAGGTTAAAAATAATAGAATCGAAAGCAATGTTGAGCTCGGTGTTTCTTTCGCAGCAGGGGTATATTCTAATAGCGCGTTAGCGTGCTCCGTTTTTGCGCTAACGAACAGGTTGCGTTAAGATGTCGGATCGAGTCCAATGTGGAATTTCGCCTCATTAAAACTTGTGACCCGTGGAGGCAATTTAAAGGTTCGCCACTGCTCTTATGCTTATTAACCTGATTTCACACCATAAGCTATCAGTTATAGTACAGTTCCACAAAAGAGTTTTAAATTTAAAACAACAAATTTATTTTGATTTCTCCTGCCTGCTAGTATTTTTCCTTAGATCAGAAAATTTCAACTTGCGTTTTAATGAAAATCAACGCGGTTTTAAAATCTGTTACGGAGTTTGAAAAATGTAGCGCACTGATAACGAACTGGCGACTTCGTTTTATTCTAAGAAATGGCAACGTAATGTAACATGAAAGACTCTAGTATGATAAGTTAAAAGACAATATTACTCGATGATGTACATTACATGGTACACATAGTATATTATTAATTTGGAATTCATACGAACTAATATCATCCAATGAAATCCATAAGTTATAAAGTATTGTTAAAATATTATAAGAAAGGAACTTGTCAAATAATAATTGAAGAGAATAGATATTGGTATAAACATTCAGGAGAAGTTAATAAAATAGTATTATTAAAAAACCATACACCTCTTGTAAAATGTTTATTTTTATATGCTTATTTATTTTAATGGGATCATTATACTTTTGAACAAACATTAAACAGATGACGTGTGTGTATTATATAAATTAATAAAAAGATAAAGCGTGAAGGTTATATATATATATATATATATATATATATATATATATATATATATATATATATATATATATATATATATATATATATTGTTTTTTTTTGTTTTTATTCTAATAACTACTTGCTGTACTTACTAAATGAGATTGAAAAAGTTTTCAGAATTCGGTGTAATTTGACTGTTTGTTTTATGTTGTTTCGTACGAAAAATGCATCGAGTATTGGAATAAAAACTTTCCTACATTCCCAGGACTAAAAGCTATTACCAGATATTTCCAAAATAATTTAATTTTTTTTGTAGCTTTTGCGTGTCTAACGCATAAACGGACAGACGTATGGAGAGACACACATACGAAACTTCTACTAAGTGCTTTTTTAGCTTTTATTACCTATTTATTGTTAAACATTAATGTGGAGAATTCTAGACTTTTCTACTCTTTTATTTACAAAGAGAGATTTTTAGAACAAATATAGAGCATATTTACTATTTTTAAAGTGTTATTCCACATTTAGGATTAGAAAACATTGTTGAAAAAACGTATAAAAATTTGAACGCAGAGGGAGCTTGGACGGTATCCAAGAGGCGCGGGTTCGAATCCCGCTGCGTTCAAATTTTTATAAGTTTTTTCAAAAATATAGAGCGTTAAAATATTTGTGTTGTGTTATATAGTAATATAATTTTTGTTAATAAGACACACACACACACACATATATATATATATATATATATATATATATATATATATATATATATATAAGCTCAAAGACCACATAAACAATATTGCAGTACTAGTTAGTGCTCTAGTGACGTAGATCAGTTTTAAATTGTATCGATTTTAATAGGGGAGAAAAAATCATTTGAGATAATGATTATTTTTTAATACTTATGAATTCTTAAGAGATACTAGCACTTGGATACCTACTGACCAGACATGGCTATTTTCAACTTTCTTATACACAGTTCATCAACAAATTCATTATGTCGTAAAGAAGCATGCGAGACCGAAATATCGCGGGGCTCGTAAAACCGCTCGTAAAGACGTTTGTTTACTAATTCGAGTAGGGCAGGTGGGGTGAGGGATGCTGCCAATAATAGTTTAGCTAATAAATCTAATACATACGTAAAACAAAATTTTATCTCTATATTTAAAAAAAATGAATCTTGTCATAAAGATTAGTCTTTATTCAATCGCAAATCAAAAGATAGCTAACGATTTTAACAGGCTTTGTTAAAATGTATGTCTGTAGGCACACCATTTCCTGCATTACTCACAAACAACAGATGGAAAATATTAATCAAAGTATAGTTGAATATGTTGTAATTATTACAAATATTATAAATTTTAATTAATATCAAATTATTTAACTTTTTTAATATTTATAACCTTTTATTTTTCTGTTTATATATCTAAAATAGATTTATAAACTTTACAATATCAGCCAGCTCGCAACGCGTTGCGTCGCTATGCAAGTTTAACACGTGAGGTTAATTAAGATCAGAAGCTGATCCATAGCTAAGTTGCCGGTAACTTCCTAATTGATACGATTAAATCGTCATCGCAACCGCGCTCGTTGCGATTGAAATGTAATTTGTTGCGCTAATTTACCCCATTTCTGTATAATGTGAACGGTGATCTTTGAGTAAACATATTATACGTTAACATATTATTTTAGTGATGGAATTCAATTATAATTAATATGTTTATTTCATTTGGATTTTACATATAATAGCAACAATTCTGAAATTACTTCATTCAAATTAATAATCCGCTAGATTAGAAAAAAATATAAATTGAAAGTAACGTGAATGTATTATCTATTTGGTAGGCTTTTGTGCTTAACAACTTTATAGACAAACAGAATTTATAAAAAAAGATTTAACGGCTCTCAGCAGCTATATGCAGGCCGAATTGCAAAAGTTATCTTCGTTTCCAATAAATCCCGTTGTATGATGAGTTAAAACTCTGGCTAACTGAATCTCGGATTGTCATATTAAAAATTCCTTTGACAATGGTGGCTATCGAATACTGATTTGTGTTCGTCACGCCAGTTTCCGTTGTCATACTTGCACCAAATTTTCGACTGCGATTTTTACTTTTTTCACCGGCCAGCCTGACGCTAGGCCCTGCGTTTATTTATTAACAAAATTCGTCCGTCTACCTAACACGTCTCTTTCGTATGCTTCCGCTATTCTAATGCAGCCTGTAGAACAATGGTATAAAGTCGGAGATTCCATATCTCGCTACGTTTGAGTTGGGCTGTTTTTGTCCGTGTGGACACCGTTTACGAGGCTGCATAGGCGCGACGCGGCAATGCGCTCCACCCATATCAATTTCGAATAGGTTTCCTATCCTATTCGACCAGCGCGGGGAGATTGCGTTTTGATCGTTTTGTGTGTAAAACTGTTGCCCTAAATTAAACGCTTTAATAATAGAATAGAAATAAAACCAGACGTTCGGTTCTGTTGACGAACGCATTGGCATGTAAAAATCCAGCGCGGCGTGCAGATTTACTATTAATATTTTATGAATTAGTCGCTCGTAACATATATGTAAATAGGGCTTCACCCTCGGTTACGGACGACTGCATCGATTCAGAGTATCATCAATTACAAACAAGTTCCAATTAGAGATAGTGCAGTTACAAATCAAATTCAACCGAGTCCTGTACGAGAGTCGTTCACTAATTAGAGCTGCGGGCGAGGTGCCTCCTGCGAACTAATCAGGTGGCTAAATAATGTAGTCGTGACGGCGTCGTTAGCGCTCGTGAGACAGACGTTATTAATTAACATCACTCTCCCCGCACACACGCCCTCCCGCACCTTCACCCCTCAGCTGTCCCGAGTGTCGTCTGCGTGCGAATCGTCTCGTTTCTGTAGATATTATTCATCAATTTGGGATTTCCAACCTTTACAAAAAGAACTACATGAGTGACTGCGTTCCGAGTCCACCACCAGTTTCATTTTTTGAAGCTTATTTTCTCTATATATTAGAATAGGCGTGCGAATACGTTAATAATTAATTTATAACTATATTGTTTCTATTTAAGAAATTGTTCTCAAAGTACCTCAAAACCGAGTGACTATCTGACCTGACTAATACTATAAATATTTTCTTTGTATATTCTATCGAAGTATTATAGGAAAACATTATATGGCACGTTATATTTCTAGTTTCCGTGTGGCCGAGGCCAGCTATGCCCTTATACTGTAAGACAATTTCCAATTAAGAAGCTAGAGTCAATTTATATAACAAAGACTTGGTGTACACGCGACATGATTGGCTCATCTCGTAAATTTCTCGTGGCCTCCTAAACACGACTTCGGCGTGCTCCGTCGAGCCAGCTACGACGTGTCTGCTGCCCCTTGCGACACCAAAAAGCTAGAGTAAACTGTAGTGCCATGTGTGTATGTTTATGGGTACGTACAATAGATTTGTTTCACACATTGATATATTTCTAAGATTTTTAACATAGCAAATTATCTTTTTTAATTTATTACAAACGTGGTATAAGTTGTAAATATGTCATTTTTGTAAAAACAAACTTTGTTGTTTGCAAAATGTTATTTAGTATTACAGTATGGGGAAAGCCTACACCAAATATTTATTATTACTATTTGGTGTAGGCTTTCCCCATACTGTAATACTATTATTATTGCTTTTATGTATATGTACAAAAGAATTTTTTCACAAATTAATATATTTCTAAAATTTTTAACTTAGCAAATTATTTTTATTAATTTATTACAAACGTGATATAACTTGTAAATATGTCATTTTTGTAAAAACAAACTAATATATAGAACGATAATTAATGTTAGTTATTATTACAGTATGGGGAAAGCCTACACCAAATAGTAATTATTAATTTATGTAAACTATAATAGGAAACAGTGAATGAGGTAATTGTAGAGCAGACAATCTGTATTATTATTATATGAAATAATTAAACCTAAGTTTTGTGCACACTGTTTGATTTGGAACAAAGTGTGATGGGAATTTTGTCTACCACTAAATATGATAGTCAAATTGGAATCGTAATGAAACTGGTGTGGTCAGTAAGTATAGTTAAAGAAATTCATAAAGATTTTTGCAATGCATTATCAAAACTGGCCAAGAGCCATCAATAAATATAGTTAACGTTTTATAGCCAGTTTTGAAAAAAAAAATAATACATGTACGATTTTATTTTCACGCATAGCAAGGTAGACAGAAAGTACCTAGTGTCAAGAACTTTTGTACTTTGACAATGTACAAATTTATTTTTCATATTTATAAAAATACTTGCTTATATAAGTCATTAAATATTTGTTTTCACAAATGGCTATTATTTATTAATGAATTTTATATTAATATACTTCTAAATACGATAGATTTTTTTAAATAAAATAATGATTTTTCTAAAGGCAACACACTTATATCTTGCGTAAATATACGTATATACATTGTAATATACATTATAATATTAGCATTTACGTGCGCTCACGGAAGTTAGTTTTTTTCCGTTCATTAACCGAGGTCGTTTGGCTTATTAAGGTCGATAGAAATTGAGTAGTAAAAATTTATATATTGCTAAATATATTTTACAACAAATTAATAATAAAATATTTTCTATACATATTTCATACAATTTATTTTTTGTTATAACTTGTTGTTATAAATGGTAACAGCGTTAAGTTTCGCTACTGAATTAAACGGAAAGCACGAACGAAGTGTCTTGGCACTATTTTCTTTGCCGATAGCGTAGTGTGAATCGACGATATTGAAACTTAACCTGATTTTCTAAAGAGTTTATATAGCTTAAGAGTTTAAGTAACTGTGTGTTTTATAATCTCTATTAGGATATCTAATAAGATATGGCTTAAAAGATTTAACAATGTCACTAGAGCGGTTATTATGCGGTCGTGCTTTTGAAGTTTACCCAAAGGCAACAAGTTTGCATGTCCAAAGTGGATATCGGTAATAGAATTTCGAACATAGATTGGTCGTTTGGTCAGCGCTGTTTAGACGTTAGACTGCGAGGGACAGACAAAGAGACAAACGAAATTAATTGGGGCCATGCGCCGGCGGCGTAATCCAATCGTTTCAGCTCGTCTACAAGCCTTTTACACGACTTGACCAGGGCAAGAAACTCGAACTAACTTTACGACCGCAACCAATTTGTTTGCAATACGGATTTACGACTTTAGCTGATGATGTATGTATGCACTCCTGCTTTTTTATTTTTTTAGGAGTTTTGCAGTATTCTCAAACGATAATAATGTACAATCTAACTACACCTTGCTTGTAATATTTTTTATGTTATTAATCATTATATTATCCATAAAAGATATGATACGAAAATGACATTAATCAATATTTAAGATCATTTCCTATCAGTATATATACCCTACGTGGAAGGGGGTAAAAATTTCAAGCGGGAGTGTTTAAATGTACCCAGATCGCTTAAATATATAATTAGCAGTATGATAAAAATGGGTAATAGTAATCATATAATAATGATATAATTCTTTTCCCTTTACACCTACGTGTACCTACGCACTTCATTTATAAAAAATAAGATTTTTTAATACATTTTAATTCAATCAAATCTATTATATTCTGGACAATATCATGCCGTATACAAATCTTTGGCATCATGGCGAGAGTTTGTCGACATCAATTTACGTACAATGTCAATTTGCACAAGAGAAACGTTCGAGTCCGGGACACAGTGCCTCATTAGAGGCGAGCGGTTGCAATTAAACTGGGCGTCTTTTGCGCGTTAACGAACGACCAAATTGGAAGCCGCCCGCCCTCAACACGTGCTACTACGAAATATTCTTTAACATTTATAACAAATATTTACAGTGACAATACCAAGGAACGCCTATGTTTCATACATATACCTATTTGCCTTAAAATAATTGTTACTTTACGTTATTTCGATGATCTATCCGTATCACGAGCGAGTTTTGGTTGTTACTTTGCCAAGACGGTGTTTCAGTAAATACAAATAGTTGTTTCGTGTCGGGTTTGGCCTTAATTTCAATATGCTCAGAAAGTAGGTTTACTACGCCAATTAAAGTCATTGGACGCTTGACTAATGAGTTTTAATTTTAAGCATTGAGTTATGCTATTACATATACACTCATAATAAACGTGTTTGGTATAATTTAAAATATAATCTTATAATAGTATATTGAATAAGCAGTTATTCATTAAGAGGTATTATATTTATGGTCTTTTTTTGAATAGATGTCCTAACATATGTAAGAGTTAAAAATATTGGTAAAGTTTATACCGCAAACCGAGTACACACGTAATACTTCAATGATAAAAATGATTTATTCACGAAGTTCCACTACAAGTTGCAAATGTGAAGACGGCTAACAATGTGAAAGTGTGCGCGTGGTAAGAAGTTGGTTTGCAGGCTCGTTAGCGGCGGCTGATTGCCGATTGAGCAGCAATTGCCTTGATTGACGGAGCCCTAACGAACTCGCTTCAAGAGCTGGACGTGCCTCGACGCTCTGATCTTTTAACTCCTAAATGCATGACAGGTATATATTGGTAACACAAAAATAATTTGTGGAAACCTTATAGGAGTTATAAAAACATATTACTAAAGTTGTAAAAACATTAGAAGATTAAAAATTCAACAAACGTGGACTATGCTTAACATTGAGTTAAAAATTTTGACGTGAAATAATAAAGACACCCATGTATTTTAAAGCACGAGTAATAAATCGTAACTATTTTATACAAATTACATAGTTATATAGTATAGTAAGCTTTAAACAACACAACATGATACCGAAACATATACCCAACTCTTATTGTCGCGTCAATATTAAATTAATTGAAATAAGTTATGTCTACAACTGATACATTTAAGCAGCTTAACCATCTAATACACTTAGTAATAAATATGAATTTAAAAAAACATGTTGGTTTTCATGAATAATGTACAGTAACATTACAGTACCTAGCTAATTTTGTTTGCTATTCGTAGAGGTGCTACGTGCTACGAGTTTTCTGATTGCTGGTTATTCGATCGCATAATGTACTTCAATTGATGTGGTTTGAATGTCAATAAATGTCATTTATTATATACACATATAATATCACGTGACAATGAAGTAACACAATAATTTATGTTTATAGGTTTATACTTATTATTTAATCATAGGTTTCGTTTTCATTAACACATCTCGCACATACACTAATAAATAATTTACAAAAAAAATCATACAGGCGTCTTTTGCTTCTTATCATATTTATACCTAATCCCATAGGCGGTGTAAAGAAACAACTCGACTAATTTTACAGGTAAACAATAATCAACAGAATAGAACATTATCAGTGTCTTAGAACAGTAAACCGCAATTCATCATATCAGAACAAAAGGCGGTTGATAAGCGCGGCATTTGTTTGCGTGAGAGAGCGTTAATTTTGTTAAGGAGTCTCAATCAGGGAAGACGTGTAAGTAAAGTCGGCAGGCGGTCGCCGCGGGAGCGATTCGAGCGAATTACCGTACCTGGAGGCGCAGGGGCCGACTCGTTAGTTGTTGTTTGCCGAGTGACGCGGGTCAATCAGCAGAGACATGCACGGAACCACACTTCTTCATCCCCCTACCCTGCCGCTCGTTAGGCCGCGCCGTCTCTGTCAACTGTGAGACGAGCTTTATCGAATCTACGACGCACGACCCGCGCCGTGGTTGGCCCACTCTTAGCTCTTAGTTTGGTTCGCAACCGCCGGTAAACAAATGAAATCAGCGTAAAACGAATTTATATTTCCTCTATGAATGTCAAATACCTACTAGAAACTCAAAATTACACCGGTTTAATGGATACGTCAAATAAATCAATATAATATACTACGAATACGGTTTGCACGCACGGAAAATCAGTGTAATTATAACGGCAGACGTGTACCACACCGGGGTGGTGGACTTAGTTAATTGGGTCGAATTCCTTGCGTTTAGCTAATTAACGTTTCGGGCGCCTCGAGGCAGCTGCGGTCCACGTGCGAAACAAGAGCGGGACGTGGCACCGAAAGCTTTTTCGTTAACAATCATTCCCTGAGCAGTATGTTCATGTATTCTTAGAGCGTTTTTGTTTATTAAACATTATATTTTATGCTCTATATAATAAACATTTTCGGTCAAGATGCGGTAGGTACAACATGTATTTCATTAATTAGTTAGCTATATATAGTAAAAAACTTTGTTACCAACATCCCAAATTAGCCCTTTTAGTTTTTTCACGATGCCAATTTAGTCGGCTTTGTAGATTCCACAAGTTGGATGATGCGCCAAGTTGTGCTTTTTGCCTCTTTCACAGGTAGAAAATGCAACGGCTCAGAGTATTTTCATAACAATGCGCCTGCGGCTTTCTCAGTTTATTTTTTTGAGCGTTCAAAACGTTTGACAGACACGCTATTGTCATTGTTAGATAATGCTTTAAAAACTTTACCTTTTATGGATAATCAATGTTGATGATCGGCAAAACTGAATCGAATACCTTTTTATACACAGACACTAATTAACGTGCCTAAACATGGTTACAGAAATTTTTCTTTCAAGTTTAAAATTCAATAATATGCTTTAGTATATTTATTCATTTATACTACAATTAAAATTTCGAGAGACGGGCGTATATTTAACTCACCTTGTATAATCACTTTTGCACAATATCATTCCTCCTTTGAAGTAAAATGAACGACCCATGTCTGCTAAAGCTTGACCACAACACGTGCATTTCAGGCATCCATGATGCCAATATCTATCGAGGGCGTGAAGAAGAAACCTTTCTACAATTTTGCCACCACATCCTGCGCATTCTTTAAGTGCTGGGTTATTATTGTTGTGTGGGTAGTCATGTCCATTGGCAGCAAATGCTGCCTCTGGTGAAGGCGGATGTGGCGAGCTGAGCTCCGCGTACCCGTGGTAGTGCGGGTTCATGCTCAACGCGCTCGCTGCCAGCTTGACGGTTGGAGCGGGAACCGCTCACACCGACCACCACAACTACACGCCCTGTAAATAAAAAAAATATAAATTATTTATTTCGTAAATTAATGAAATTCATTTATTTTACATGGATAAATAAATTAAATTACACATGCCTAAATTTTTTTATAAATGCTTTTAAGGTCTTGAAACATCATATAGATCTACAGACTGGTGCATTTATAAAAATTCCAATTAGCAATTTGATACAATTATGAGCGAGATGGGAGTTTCTGTGGAACGAGTGCGGGACGTAGAGCGGTGCGTCAACCCGATCCAATTAGCTCGCGGCCAGCGGAGCGGCGGGACGCCTGTGCCGTCTGAGCGCTCCTGTCGCCATAAAACTTAATTAAACGTTTAAAACAAGTATTCATTAAAGAATAATCAAGCTTATGTAGTCATAAATTACCGGATTGTCCCGCGCAAAACGGGTGCCGTAATTAAGACTGCACAGAGTTGATCAAACGCACTGATTTGAAACTACCCTTCATTAAGAGAACGCGAGGCGAGCGCGAGAGCTTCCGCTGCGGTGCAGAAACTAATTAAGAATAACGGACGCTTTAAAAGCGTAATTAATTTAGATTGTAATTCTATTTCTCTGAGAGTAAAGTAGACAATTATTTCAGTAGCCCTTTCTTTAGGACCGATTTGCTTTACTAAATGTAATTTGGTTAATTTTTGGATCCAACATTGTAAAGGGTTGTAACAGTTTTATTTTTTTGCGTGCCTTGAATGAGATATGAAGACAATACACTCTCTTTTGCTCGTTTCAAATCGGCATGAAGTTTAAAAATCACATTTTTCGTACATGTACAAGTTTAGAGCGACTTGAAAACTATTATTACTTTTTAAGTATGTCGAATCAAGTCTATATGGGACAGGCGCGCAAGGTACAGGTGGCGTGTAAAATAACCCATGACCGAGTTGCGTGCGTGCTAATGAGCGGGTGTCGCGTGCACCTATAAGCACTTCGTTAAATCGCACCCGAACTACACTGATCTACTGGTTACGTATACATTAGTTCTTTGTCTTGTTGATTTCGCGAACACGTGTTATATAGCACGTACCAGCTTCGGAGATTGTAATCGGACTTCTTGGGCATCCATTAGCTGGATTAACGGTTGATTTATAACCACAATAAAAACTTTAGAATGGAACGTGATTGTACAACGACTATTAACTATTCCAGTTTGTGTCAATGACCTGTACGCTCCACTCTAATATCACTTTGACATTGTCATTTTAATATTTATGAATGCGACTATTTGCCATCTGCATGAAAAGGAACGGATTGGCAGCATTATTAAAATTAAAAACATTGATGAAAGGGTTAATATTATATTACTTAAGTATTTATATTTTAAAATTTATTTATTGTATGTTTTTTATCCAATTAAATGTTCAAACAAAAATTATACCACATGTTCTGAAAATATATTTTATATATTAATCATAACATGAAAAAGCCTTAAAAGACTTATAACAGTAAAATTTAAACATTACAAGTTTACTAAATTGTAAACGTGTAATGTGTTTGAATGCCGCAAAGTAAAAAATAATTTCTGGACCATGAAATACCGTTGTGTATAATTACTTAAACTTATGTCTGTTTAAGTCTCACATTGAGTGACTGGGGTGAAAGTAAAGTTTAAGAATATTGAACCGTGTAACATAAGTGATAAAGCAGCAAATTGCTTTTTTATTAGAGATCCGTGTTATGTGGTGCGTGTTTAGGCTGAGGGTGGCCTGGGAACCTGGCAGGTGCCGTTTTCATTATTCAAGCCCCATTGATTGGATACTTTGTTGCCGTTTAAAAATCTTATTACCAGCCGCCCAACAACAAAGAGGAACGAGGCAACAAGCCTCCTCACAGCCCTCTATTTACCTGTTAAGTGATTTTTTTTCAATTACAGCAATGAACTGCACATTCAAATGTTTAACAAAATTGTAAGTCATCTTGTTAGGCAGTTTATTGTTGGTATTCTTTAAAATTAAAGTATTAGAAATCCGTCATCTTTTTATATTTTTAAAATATTTGTATTATAAACAATTTACTATTGAATGACGCAACTTTGTTTGGGTGGACTTTATAAAACTTTAACATTACTACATCCTTACCTCCCTCTGTACTTCGCCTTCAATTTGAATTCAAAATTTAATGGTTGAAATAAATGCCGCTATTAAATTATCGGAGCGGGAACATAAACACAATTAAAAAAAATAGTATCGTAATTATAATTATTGTATCGAAATATTTTAATCGATTATGAGTCTTTATTGATTTTTTTGAAATTGTTATATGTCATCCTACAATGTCCATCACGTGGCATTTCCTGAATTCTAGCGTATTGACTTCTTTCATTCAGATATAATGAAGTAAAATACATGCGTTATATATCGAAAACCGAATTACAACAACATAAGTCCTAAGCATTTGAGTACATATATTAATGGCAGTTTTTGGCAGCCACCAAAGCCATATTCACTAGATTTGATATAATTTCAGGAGCAAATGCATACTTTGTTCTGTAATTGCTCAAACTCAGAGATCTTTTATACCAGATGGTCTACAGTTTACATATACATCTTGCGTTTTGGTTGGGTCTTAAGATTCCGGATCAGATCTTCTAGATCCTTCTATAATTTGTAGAAAATACTTATCTGGCTATCTTATATGAGATTTCCTTATCGCCATGTCCATAACTCTTACAACTCTTACTGTTTCATCAAGTTCCACATTATGAAGACCAGCCATCAAAATGAATTTTAGCTTATAAGGTTTAGCCTGTATAGTATCATTCAGTAGTTACAGATTTTAGCGTATACGAACAAACAGACAGTTTATTGTTTTTTAAATGATCAACTCAAATTTTATTAGTGTTTTAATATCACAATAAATAATTTATTTGTGAATATCGTCATTCTATAGATACACTTTCTTTATGTAGATATACAAAATCACTTGTAATGTGTTTAAAAAGTGTTAACAATGCAATAAACTAATAGATATCCGAGTCAAATATATATATATATATATATATATATATATATATATATATGTATATATATATATATGTATATATGTATATATATATATATATATATATATATATATATATATATATATGTATATATTTATATATTTATTTATTTATTTATTTATTTATTTATTTATTTAGTTTTTGAGTATTTTTGGGTGTAACAGAATTAACTTTTATTAATAATTATGTTGTAGTTCATTAAAAAATAGATCCAGAATCAGACCGCCTTTATCTCTTAATTGAAAGTAAAAAATGTTTGTCACTTTTTTTCTCTTAGCGTCCAGACATTTCCAGGTTACTATTTTTTCTATTTCAAAGAAAGAAGAAGATAAAGAAAATACCCATCACATTAAATAACTTTAGATAAGAAGACATTTGTTTATTAACTGCTGTTTAGCTTTTTTCTCTATTCAGTCTTTTATGGTTTTACATCAGGTGAGTCTTAAAAATAACTATATCTTTTTTTATACCCAAGCTAAACATAATTTTTCTACTTTCTTCGTCAACTACTTTCTCAGATTAAAATGTAGAAATAGACAAATTGATAAACAGATAGCCAAAAAAAACATTAAAAAATTCTGTTAAGTACTGATTTTTCATTTTTTCAAATGGATTCCCATAGCATGGTAGCAAAGAAAATTTTGTATCAAGACACTCCGGGGATTGTTTTTCGGTAGAAATCGAAACATTGAGGGTTGAGTTGCGAACCCAACGCCGTGTTTTATCGTACCAAAAAGTAAGAATAAAAATAAATTATAAATATAAACATTCCTCAGGGCGCAAATCGAACCCACAACCAACAGTGTTTACAGTTTGCCGCTATTCAAATCCGCCGCGATGACCCCAATAGACAGACACATTTTTTACTATTTAACTACAGTAATATATAAAAGATAAATTAGTGAATTGCAAAATATCCAAGAATATCAGACATTTACAATCATCAAGTTTAATTCATAAAATCGGTCACTAACTCCACACGGTCTCAAGAACAACAGCGGGGCCCGTGAATAACGTAATTAAGGCGAAACCGCCGACAAAATTAAACGCGAAAACGGAATGAGAATGTGAGCCTAATTAGAGCCGGGGGGAAGATGTTGCACCGGTACCACCTCTTCACCTCCCTTATCTCCGAATGGAATGTTCCGCTTAAGGTCTATGACAATCATTGCTAATGGTATATTTATGATACAAGTACTTGCTTAAGTTTGGTTACTTGTAAAAGATGATTTCAGTTAAGTATCATATATATAGAAACATAGACCTGCTTCATATTTTAAAGATAAAAAATATAATATGCGGATTATATAGAGATAAGGCCATGCCTTATGAATAATCACATTGTTGAAATACTCTTAAGTGAAACTCGGATCCCATTTTTTTATAAGCTATAACGTGCGATATCAGGTTTCTACAATCATAAACAAATGTAATACTAGTATATATATAATGAGAACAGTACTTGAGGCTAATGTATAATATTATTTGCATATAATGACCGTTAATGGCCCAAGCGCATTATTCATCGGACGTGACCTCAAAATGAACCGTTCGATTTGAGTTTCCCGCTTCATTTGTATATCTCGTGATGAGAAGCAAGCAACAATATTAATCAAAATTTTTGATGGCTTCAAAATGTATTTTAAATTATTGTAGACTATGTTTTTATAAAAAAATATCTAAATTTTAGTGTTGTTTGAAAACCTAGCTGAAACATTTGTCATTTGTGATTTATCATTTTTCTAGCGTTTTTCTGTAAGTAATAAATACCATAATACAAAGTATAAATTTTATTATCCTTTCATTTTTCCGTCTACTTCCGTGAATAGAATTATTAAGTATCTCAAATAGTAAAGATTTTTAAAAGGTAGCCTCGCGGAATTTTTGGCCAAAAAAGGTAATGTAAACGTAAAATAAATTAAGAATGTTATGTATAATTTTATAATTTTTGCATATCGCATAAGTAGAGTTTTTTGGAAAACTAGAGTTTAGATTAGGTAGAATTCAACATTTGCTTCTTCCAGATAACGTAAGGTTATAAAGTCAAAAAAAAATTTATTACAATATTAGTATCTTAACAAAATCTATAATTAAACTTAAATAATAATAATATGGTACTTATGTATTAAACTAAAATTAAGTTTTATCTATTTTTATAACTGTTAGTCACTAGTTTAGTGTACTTACTTGTTAGAAACATATAAAAGGATAAAAAGTTTTTAAATATTACTGTCAATTAAAATCAAATTTGGTTGACAAAGATTGTAATTTCTATAATATGTATCACATATGAATCGAAGTGTCTACGTAAGGAAACATTTTCTTTTTATATTTTGAGCGCGATTTCAAGATGAGATTGAATATATTTGTGCCTAAATTTTTGCACCATAAACACTTGCGCGAATAATCGTCTATGCATTTGTTCATTTTATTAACCTCAAATAAAATTTTATGAGTCGCACGCGTCACACATGTTAAGTGGATCGTTTTGTTCGACGCTAATGGGCCAGGATTTGTCATTGTCGTCAAACAGGTGTGTCGTGACGAAAAACACGTGTAATAACCATACAAATGCATTCAATATCGCCTACAAGTCGCTTGCTCTCACCGGCTCTCTTAATTAGAGGCGGCCAAGCGTGCAGGGACCGAACTATGAAAGCCAATGTAGCGAATTGCGAGAAATAATGTAGTTGTTTTTACGAATTGATGTTATATAGTTATTTATTATACTTATTAATTTATTATACTTACTTAATTATTGAATTTGATGGATAAGTTTAAAGTATTACATCATAAAGGTTGATGTTTCTTACAATAGCTTTAAATAATAATAGTGCAATTTAGATTTAAACAACAGTGAATTTATCATTAATACATACTGTTTATTGAAAAATGAATTGCTCATTAATTTGTCAGCTTAATGTGTTTTCTACAACGCAAAGGATTACAATGTTAAATGACAACAGGCAATTGTCATTGCTGATGGGCAAACACTGATAACGTACCTATTGTTCCTCAGTCAACGCACTTTGCACAATCAGGTAAAGTCCTCGCAAAATAAATAATAATTAGGCATCAAGAGCCATCCATTGTTTCGCAATACGTTGATGGATACATTGAAGCTTCTGACTTGTTTTGTCTGTTTCAGATATAAATTTATAATATTTGTGAAAATAAAGTGAAAATACCAAAATTATTTTATCAAATACGCATTGTAAAAATAAACACAAAAATAGATAAAGCGAACATTAACATTTTTAGGGCATTATTTTGACTGCAAACAAATCTTAAATTTAGTATAAGGCGTTTACATTAAAAATTAATACATTTATAATGAGTATGTCGCCATTTTTTACACGAAAATATTCGACATGTAATTTAAATTTGTCAATTTTGTTTTTACGAGGTACAGTTAAGGTAAAGCGGTAAATGATGTACAACCGTTAAATGTGCATGCGATGTCAACCACAACTTTAAAATCTAACGGATTTGATTCTTTAATTTTTTCTTTAGCTTTACACAAAACACGCGACTTATTTATTCAGTTAAATTAATAATATTCGGTATAAGCTGATAGATGAAGAGACCCGCGATTATACCGCAAATAAAATATTTAGTACATGTACAAAATATACTTACTAATTACTATACCTTAAGGACGCTTACGGTTACGCACCAAAAAATTGACTCAATAACAATCGGTTTAAATACAGCAGTAAATGCTTGATGGCCAAACAATATAACATAAATAAGCACTATAACAATCTTATTTTTACAACTTTGAGCTTTGTCCCGTAGAATAGTAAGAGAGAATTATGTCAAGACATTTTGATATGCGCTATCGCCAGAGTTCAAGATATTGCGTGTGGTGTGTTGGAATTCAACGCCGCTTTTAGTTTTGCCAGAGCGGTGGAATGTAAATAAGTTATAACAATTTTACTTAAAATAATAAGATGTTATATAATTTATTTAATAGCACCATTTATTTACATAGATTTGTTTGTGTTCAATTAGTCTCACTAGATAGGCAATTGCATTTCTTACGTAAAATTTGCAGTATACAAATAATAATATTTTGTTAGGTTAGTTCTTCTAAGAAAAGATTAGAATAAAAATCAAGTAGTTATGTTAATTCATTGAGTGTTTTCAAGATATATATTTTCAGTGTACACATATTTTATATGTTTAATAAGATAAAAATATAGCGTTTGCTCATTAGGAAATAAATATATAACCACTTAAACTGTTCACGTACACTGTCTTTAGATGAGAAAAGCTATAATACTTTTTTGTTCTACCTTGCGAAACAAATTAATGTAGAAGACAAACAAGACTTCTTAATAAAACACACTTTGAATTGAAAAGCAATCCATAATTGGAAAATACAAGAACGTTAGGCATCATTGTAAAGCAGCCTTTGATATTTATTTAACGATTTAAACTCCCATCTCAAATAAATGGCCCAGGCCAGATGGTAATCGTGTTCATTACTACCTCATTAGCTCTAGCCCGAGGACTCGCTTATGTCATTTCACCTATCAAATGCCTCTGTTTTTAAACTAATTAGAGTTTACTGGAGTCCCGCTCTGTTCATGCTAACAAACCTCATTAAGCATTCTTTAACTTAATAATTGTTACACGTGTATCATTTTCTGGTTTCTTTTTTCTTTATCTTAACATTAAAACAATTGTTTTGATAATGAGCTCTAAAAAACATCTAAAAGAATTTTTCATTATGATAAGGAATACAATATACTTGATTATATTGTACTTTAGATAGAAAACATTGATGGAACTAATTATTTTTCATATATACAGAATGATATAAGATGATGATTGTATGTTATGCACGACCTTCATTAGTGTCCGCCATTCAAATATAATGTTCAAAAATAAAGTGGCTAATTCTAAATCTGAAATGAGACGAATTCAAACGAAAGATGAAGTATCGGAATTAAAATTTTAGTTTTGTGATTTTTGTTAAGGCCAGACAGTTTAATTCGAACAATTTAATAAAATAAGATTTAAAAAAAGGAGAAATAATGGTAATATTTTTTCTTATAACGTTTCATATGTAATAATAAAAAAAATATTATTAAATATTATGTATATTATTAAATATTTTATCTCTCTTAACTTAAAAGTTTTCTAATTAACTTTATTTTACACTATAAACTATGGTTTAAAAAACTATTACGCGTAAACGAAATTTTACCAAAAAAACTAAAATACAAAGCCGTTTCAATATCAATATTATTTGGATGCAGTTAAAAATATGTACAAAAATTGCAAATTGTTAAGCACACATTTTATTATTTATGCTTTGTATCTGGCATTGATGAACTGAGCCGTCCGGGTACATTGGGTGGTCTACCTGCCACATCTGTTTCGATTCGCAAGTTATTTTTCAAGTAGTGTAATTAGATTTCATCAAAAATAGTGAGTTATGTAGTTTTATTTATAAAAAAGTTAACCATTCAAAGTTCTATATAATATGTCCTACGAGTATATCCTTGTTTGTTCTTTTGTAAGTTTATAACAATCTATGTATAAACACATTAGAAAATATAGATGGGCACAGATTTAAATGCGCTTAAATATAAAAGAAATAAAAACAGAAATATATTTATTTATATAAATTTACGAATTTATGATATAAACATAGGTGACTAAAATAAATAAAACGCATATAACACCAAAAAGTTGAGGGAACAAAAAGTAAGAATGATCTACGTCTACTTCACTGTCTTACACAATATATTTATTGAACATCTTATATTTTCCCACAACAAATCATTTTAAATTTTAAGGTACGTAAATTAAAACAGAAGTTAATGAAATATAAATTTACTTAAGTTAAGTAAATGAACATTATCACATTAATTCCCACATGAAATTGCAATATATTCTATAACCTACTAGTAATTATCTATTAATTGTAAAAAAATGGTAATTACTAAATTATATAAAAAAAAAATATATTAGTCTTAGCTATACGATATATTATATTTATGCTATAGAAAATAAGAACTATCAAAAGTGCGATAGATCCCAATCTGTGTACCAATGACAAGCAGATGCCAGGTGGCCCCTAATATGTTTTTGTGACCCAATTCTATACGTCACCCCAATTAAAACGTGTTACATTAATAATTTATTTTGATGTTAGTTTATGCGAATCAAAAATGATATTAAATAACTGTCACATTTCGTTTCATAATTTAATATGCTGGAGATTTATTTTTAAAAATGATTTTATATATTTATAAATGTGTACGTTTAATAACTATATTACTATTATTATTGGTAGGGCAAGTACTTGCTGTGCGTCAGTGCCATATAGAAAGAACTTATACTTAAAATGTGAACGAATGCTTTTTTATATTTTGAAGAGGAAAGCAAACAACATAACTAGAAATCATTATGAAGCATTATAGTACGATAATAAAGCTAAATTGATTAGCGGTGGTCGACTCTCGCGCAGGTAGGCCACATTCCATCCCCTCAAACGCAGACGGGAATGTTTGTCATAATTAGGGTTACCATGCTCACTAAAAACACCTTTTTAGTATTTCATAATTTTAAGTAGTTTAAGGTCTCTTTGAGCTAAATATTGTGATTTTATTGTTGATTGATTAATTATTTGAATAATTTCTTTTGAATATCATCTTTAGCGGTTAATATATTTTTCGTATTTTTGATTGTCAAAGATCCGTATCCGTAGATGTCATAATGGTAGCCCTACTCTTAATGTATACGAACTGGGGCTCTTAATAAAAAGAATTCTATAGAAGGGACAAAAGATGACGTGATACAAAAAATGTCACAGAAATGAATTTAAGTTGAATTTTTTGCTTGGTGCATTGTTTGCCTAGTCATGATAGTTAGTTATTACTTTAATAAATATTAATATAATTAAAATTAGTTTTAACAATATTTGTATTTTATTGACATATAATTCATGTTGGTACTATAGGAAAATTAATTAGGATGTAGTTAACAAACAACAATTCTAGTGTACATTTATAATGTTGCTCATATATATATATATATATATATATATATATATATATATATATATATATATATATATATATATATATATGTTGCTTGTATATATATATATATATATATATATATATATATATATACAAGCAACATGACCATAGTTGCTCAAACAATGTGTTAAAGAAAAGTTGAAAAATAACAAGTTTCAAAACTGATTAAGTTGTTAATAAAATAATAATATCGCATTTACCTACGTCATTTTCTCTTATTATAATTAGAAAACCAAAAATTCAGGATAAGTAGTAAGCAAGCGATCCATACAATATCTACTGTCACCGTTCACACAGATCATCGCTACAAATTTAAACAATTACTTTTAATAAAAAAAAAATTAAAGATTATTCATTCATGATGTCTAGTAATCTTTGAGGCATCAATCTGCGCGTGCGCATGGTTATGAAGTACGTGAAAATAAGCGTTAAATTAATATCAGGTCAAGGATGTCATTAAAGTAACATTTGGCGTCCAAACTGTGTTTACATTATGTCATGGAACTAATATTCAGTTTAATTTAGTGCGTGGCTTCACAAGATCGATCTTTAAGCAACGCGATAAAATAACTGACTGACTTACTTATTATTATCAACATGGATTTTAATTAAGTAATTTTATTATAAGTTTTACCATTATTTTTTTTCTTACGTGATATTGGTTTTGGTAAGTATACTTTTTGTGGTGCTAAGTATTTTATAGTAATTTTTCGATTAGGATCGAATCTCCAACCATCGAGTTGTAGGTTAGATGTTGTACCTATTCGCTGTGGTATTTTATCGTAATAAATTTAAAGTAATATTCACATTGAATTTAAATAATACTTTAAATACAAAATGATAAACTTCTATTTAAGAAATTCTAACATTAGCTGGTTTGCGTAGCATTCAACGAGTCCATTTAAATATTTAAGAAATATATGACCACAAGTTCTATGTATAAAATAAAATATTATTAAATTTTTGAAATAAGGTTACATTGCTATAAAAATACATTATAAGGTAAATTCAATTTATATAGATAAATTAAACAAAAAAAGAATATTCTAATTTATAAGACGACCTTGTATTATATTATATAATGTGTTATAGTGCTGTGAACATTTTAGTATATGAACAACGGCGTGGGTGCGTGTAGGTATTATACCTACGAGTCATAAATTTATTACTGCTGGCAATAAAAATACAACTAACACATTTCCTTCTCTTTGATTTGACCTGTTTACACAGATCAAAGGGGAAGAAAATAAATTTTATTAAATTCAATAGAGTACATGTGTATATATGTACCTATACGCTTAGCATGATGCGACAAATATTTCCGAAGTAACTTATCATTTAAATATTCCTTAATTTAACGTAAATAATTTTAGCGGAATAAAATTTGAAATTTATATGGTAACAAGGATTACGATCAACGAGTGAGACACGTGGCACCTGGCGTAGTTATCAGAGTGGCTTCCCTCGCGTGAAGGCATCTCAACATCAATGAATGAATGTCGATTGGACTTCCATTCAACCAGTTTAGTCTCGCACTGATTACCGCCTGCTCACTTTGAATCTTATCTACTACGGAGTAGCACGGAACGAAATTGTTGAGAATCGACAACTACCACAGCGTCGGGTGCAGGTCCTACAAAAACTGCGTAACTTTGATGAATTTTTCTTTCCTTCACACTTTTTTATAACATTTTTTACGAGTGGAGTCGTGTTGAAGATAATTATTGAATTTCGACAATTCGTTACGAATATCGAAGAACCGGAAGCCTATCTGACGATCGACTCTTGCTAGTCGAATTCCTACGTCAAGGAGATTGATAATTTTATGGTTTTTAAAAAATATATTTACAAATTTTTAGTAAGCCAGTAAGCATATAGAATACTATTTTAAATATAGACTAATAATCATAACGTCGTTTACTTCGTGAGCTTGTTATTATAGTTTAGACAATATTATAAAAGCTGCGTCCGACGAAGGTAGTAATTTATATCGTGACTCTGAGTGCCGGCTAGCATGTGATAGTATAATTGGTTCCCAATGCTGTAATTTGAATTGTCATATTAAATTTTCTACAACAAACAAGAGTACTGCAGTCGTCGGACGGGTATTAGAGCGGTATTATAAAACGAATCAGTGGTAATAACGCAGGGGATCTAATTAAATTGCCGCCGATAATAATGGCACTTGGGCTCCCCTCACAGACCCCTCGACATTTATTATTCCTGCAACATTTCCCCGGAACTCTGTGCTTCAGTTTATTCAACATGTAAATGGAATGAATTATAGATCTAAGATACGTTACTGGTCGAGTTAGATTATTTATTTTAAAAACTTTATATGTAGTACATACCTTTGTAATTAAATCAAGTAGCTGTTAGTGAGTATGTAAACAAAGGAAGGAATATTCATAGTTATAATTAAAAGAATAAGTGAATAAAAATGACCGCATTAGCTTAATGCTCTATAAGTTATTTAATGTCTTTGAGAGTCATCGTCGCATTCTGTCGTACTCATACCGCACTGTCGAATTGCAATTCACGGTAATTCAGACACACACCTTCATATTGTTATATCTCTATTTCATTTCATTGCTCGCTTGGGACTACATCTGCTCCGCCCCTCCCCGCGCTCTTACCCCCACGTCCATTAGTGTTTTGTGAATGATTTAAAAGCTCTTTCGGATAACTACTCTGTAAGTGAGTAATTTAAGACTTGCTTCCCATTTTATCAGTGCTCCCTAATTTTGAGTGCGCATTAAAACATTACAAGCGAATATTACTTGCGTTCAGATGGTTGATGAACAATTTTTTTCATAGTGCCTTAATTTTTTTAATTTGTTAGGGAGTCTCATTATGCCTTCCTGACAAACTTCATATTGATACACTTTTTCCAGGGTGTATTAAAATAAAAAGGTATTTTTATACCAAAATTTTAATATTTAAAAATACGATGCAAGTTTTTTTTAATTGCTATTTATAGTATATTTTAAGAATGTACTGGAGAAAAATTTATATCAATCGTTAAATATCACTTAATTATAAGTTACTTACTCAATTCAAATTGTTTATACCGCATAAGAATGGGTTTTAAATTATTTCTTCGAAATTAAATTGCAATTGTAGTGTAATAAAAGAAGAAGATATTTTGACATCATCTTCTTTTTGAGACCGAAAATTAAAAATTTTTTTACAGTTTTTCCCTAAAATTATACTTTGGTATAGCTGATCAGATTACCCAAAACAGATTATCAGAATAATTGGTAAAATATTATGTAAGTTTAATAAAATTTTACATTTAGTACTGTAATGTAGTTTGAACACTAACCTTTATACCGATGAAATAGGTATACAGGAACAACTCTACAGCAAAAGCAGTAATTCATTTCGGTAGCCCAACATCCAACAACGGAAGAAAATCCGTCATCTCCCATTCGTAAATAACGGGCGTCGGTACATGCAAATGAGCGTTATGGTAATTCATTGGGATGGGGCGGTAATGATAAGATAAAGTAGGGATGTTCAAATTTTTTAATATAAAGCTTTTTGTAATCGTGCGTTCTATTTAGGTTTCATCGTTTGTTTTCTCTGAGTTGACAAAGCGATGAAGTCACTTGGCAAGGCAAAGCAAGTAAGAAAACTAAAATTCGGTTTAAATTTTATAAAGTGTAAAAATTAAATTATTTCTTCTTACCCTTGCTATATGGATGAAGCTGTTTTTTAAACTAATTATTCTATTTATAGCATTTAGTATATTTATCTAATTTTGGAAATAATTATACTAAACCACGTATTTTACTCTAAATAACAGATTTTAAATTCATGTTCCTTTGACTGATCTATATATAACAATGCTTGGAGATTTTTTTTATTTCAATTGTAATTATTGACAACAAGCGGGCCGCAGTTTTATACCCTCTGCGATAAGGCATTGTTGCAGCCGGAGATACGCTTCGTAGCCTGCGCTCGCTTGCTCATCGCAACGGTAGAACAGAAACATTTATTTAAAAAAAAGACTAGATATTATTTCGATGTCCCATCCGGGGCTTTTTATCTGTAGCTGTTTAAGCTGAATAATATCAGTAAATGTTACTTATGCATAACTATTTTTTATGATTATAGAATGTATGACTTTAAAATAAATGGCCCTTTCACGAAACGTTCAGCATACACATATGGGTGCTGTAATTTATATACTTATTGATAAACTAGCAAATGCCCTCAACTTCGTTTGCATGAACTTCATGACATGTAAGCAAAATTCGTATTAAAACACTGTTCTCTACTTTTCAACAGAATTTAGAGTTTAATTGTGGAATTAAACGCCGCACTTGGAATTACTGGAAAAGGAAAATAAACACAATTTAAAAATAATGATTCCTTCAAATAGAGATCGAGTCCAGAACCATGGCGTTTATAGTCAGACACTGTATTTGCCTTTAACTATTTCTGTCTTTACCATGTGAAGATACTCCTAGTTTATGTTATCTTCTTTATTTTACTTGAATTTATTTTATATTAATTACTTGAACTTAAGAGATACAATCTAATCAGATGGTCCTTTTATCGATATCTAGATTCTTGCTGCTGCTCATTATGTCATATCAAGGGAATATGGCTTCACTGGCTAAACTTCCATAAATATATGCACTCCAATGCCCTCGGGCTCATGTTGTTTTCGTTGCGTTAAGGGTCTAGTCTCTAAGTAAGTCTTGAGTAGAAGTAGAATTTTTAACTCAACAGGGTTTTTAACTCAACAAAACGTTCAAAATGAATCATAAATTTGTCTATAGCACCGCTTTCACATATGTTACGATTGTTAGGTTGTTCGGGTTCCGCATCAGATCTTCTAAAGTAAATCCATCAATATTTTGTCAACAGAAAATGCTTATCAAGCTTAATATGATTTCCTAAGCTGCTACACTCGTACCTAATACTGCATGACTAGGCCTTAAATTTCATTGAAATTTCATGAAAACTTTTTTCATGAAAGACTAACAAAAAAAATATGTACATCCTCACAAACTTTTGCATTTATACCATTAGCAGGATACTGTACACAGGATTATCGTGATCAAACAGATGCACATACAAAAAATTTCAATAATCATTGAGCTATATTCCATTGGTGTTTCAGCATAGACCTCAATAAAATTTCAGGACTATGTTTAATGTGTACACACTTTTTAGATAGATGATAGCTGTCATCAAATATTATTAACGCGATGGAGTAGGGTAAATTGGCAGATAAAAATAATTTATCTATTTTTGTGTTGTTAACGACCAGCACAGCGGGATCCTTCAGCCCCTACTTCCCCTGTAGACTCTGAGACGCCATAATTATTTTTATTTCAAATTAAATAATTTCTTATTCAACTGTAGTGATGCTTTTTAGTAATAATAAGTATGTAAGACAAATTGAGTTTAAATATCTATGTTTATATTCAGATGTTATGCGTTTGCCCAATTTCTGATTGTATTTTTTTCAATATTATCATCATATTACAGAAACTGAGAAGATTTTTTAAATATCTCTTGTATAATTCACTTTTATCTATTCTTAATATTTAACATATTATTTATTGTATTTATTTTTCGTAACTTGTCCTTGTAAAGCATAGTGTAATACAAGACACTACGTTCTTCACGTTCCGCCTGAATAAGAGACTCGTAGTAAAGTGGCAGGTCCCGTGACTCTGATCGTGACCCCGTGTTTTGTCTAGTGAGATGAAAATATGAGGATAGTTTAAACATAGTCAATTCATCGATTGAATTTAAACTCCCAACTATCTCATTAACAGTTAAACGCTGTCCCACTGCGTGACGATGGCGTCTGCTTTTCTATTATATTATTTTATTGAAATCCATTAAATGGGAATATTAACTAACTTAGGCTTCCTGACTAATGGATTTGATAGAAACCATTAACTACACAGGGATCACCGTCTAGGATTCGTACGGATCCCTTAAACAGATTTAGTTAGCTGTAGTATGTGATAAACCAGTGAAGTATAAATGCAAAATATTATTTTATCTTATAACTTTTTGCGGTTATTATTATTTATTGTATAATAAAACATGATCACAATTAAACACCGCAAGTGCTGAACCAATTTACTACATTTATCTATCTTAAATAAAAAATAATAATTTTAAATGCATAATTAAATAAGTATTATTAATGACAACTACAAAAACACAACATTTTTATTAAAGTTTAGTTAAAAAATATACAAAAGAAAAATATGATATAGCAGTATTAACACTGCACCCCAAGTGTCTTAAAAAGATGCGTAATTGATTGGATATACGCGAGCTCATTTGGCTGATTGTACTGAGCACGAATTGCGTATTTAACGTATGGGAAGGACCCTTTTGAACCGCTGCCAATTTAGGCCACCCTCCAGCCAACACCAGGGTGAGTGAACTGTTTATATTAAATTTGTTTTGCAGGTTTTTAATATACATAATTGTATATTTTTATTGAAAAATGAAAAAGGCCCAAATGTTTTCTGCTAAATTATTTACCTAATTAAAATTTAATATATGTTTTTTATAAATAGCAATATTCCTTTTGAAATTTTTTTTAACGCCAACGGAAAAATACTCAGATTGAAGAGTAAAGAAACATCGTAAATCGCAGTGTATAATGGGTCATTTGCCATATTATCAGCGTGCAAATATCCCGCCCTGAGGAGATTAGATAAAGTGCAGAAGACGACTTCAAAATACGTGGGAAATAGCTATTTTGAAATGCGTTTCATCGACACTTGTTCTTAAACTATATACTTGGTTATTTGTTAACATTACATTAGTTACATTAAATAAAAAAATATATTAATAATAAAAGTTAATTAATTAAACCCATCTGTAGAGAAAATTACAATGTCTAGATTCTAGTCAGATAAAGTGCATTAGTATTTATCCACACACCCGTCCACTAAGTGTATCAAGCCAGAAAATTTTAATTAGATGTCTTAACAGCTTCCTCATATTCTATGCAGCATAAACTCTGCCTTAACGTTATAAATGCTTTGTTTATAAAAATTTAAATGTAACACTAATAATAAGTGCGTATTATTTTGACTGTATGTTTAAGCTCGTCATTTTTCATGCCCTGCTCCAATAATATTCCTACTTTTGTGTAAATGTAGTTTTGAAATTATACGCTTTAAATTATTCGTAGATTCATGTTATGAGAATTAAATTTTGCTACATATTTCCTTATACATGCTTATGTTAATCGTACATATTAATTGCTTTACAGATTTTATATTGAAAACGTACAGTAAAGTTCAATATTTAATTTTTTTTTAAGTTACTTAAGTGTATTTCTGCCAATAGACTTTGGATAGCATCAGTCATCACTCAAGTAACAGATGGCCTGCTGTATTCAAGGTTGTAAATAAGTTGTACTTTAAATTTAAAAAAATTATAAAACAATTGAGGTAAAGAAAATAATTATTTGTATGGATGTAAATTGTATATGTTTAATAGAATATTAAGAATTATTATTTTTTTTTAAATTATCAAATCAAATTTGCATATTTTTTAGCTTCATGCCTTTATCCCGCATAGCAGGGTAGATAGGAAGTACCTAGTGTTAAGACTCTCCGTACTCCGCTAACCAAAAGTAAATTAATAATAATATCAGAAATGAATTAGGCTAATGTAACATAAATAGGCATTGTAATTTAGAACATTATAAAATGAATAACCGCATGATTCAGCTTTTTAACAAATTAAATTATATCGCCCACTACATTGAAAACAATAAAAGCTGGTATAATGTTAAAAGTCGTAATTAATATAAGACAATGCGAACCAAGAACCAAAGCAAGTCGGCTCATCAATCAGGCATCTTCTTCCTCCCCCGTTCCACATAATTAATCATGGATTATAATTAAAATTCTTGATGACATGGCGCGATCACCACAAAATAAGAAGAGAAAATTGGTTAAAGTTGTGAACATTCATAAAGAGTTAACTACAATATTCCAAGGCATCGAAGTGTAAAATTTTAACAACGTATTCGAATATAACTTACAAGTTAGAACTTTTAAAGATCAGCGACGTTGTAAAATAAATTTTTCACTGAATATTTTGAAAAATGGTATAGTATTTAATTGGTTGGTAGTATGAAATTTTGCGTAGAAGTCATCAATTCATTACTAGCCCATAGTAATGAGTTCAAAGATAATGTTGGATTTGAGGCGCCTCGCAGGCGTCTGCCATAGTGTAATTACCTAGTGACTCAGCACGGCTTTGTTCACTGCATAGGATCCGCGAACAAACTTGTTTTAATTAATTTCGTGTCTCGAACAAGCCTTCAAGCTGATTGTTATCTACTTAGTTGCTGTTAGCGATCCGGACGCCCCGATAATGAAGCAACATATTGTTTAAAATTCTGCTTGCTATTTTGATAAAGTTTAAAGGTCACAATCATTTACGTGTAACGAAAATTTTTTCTAATTTACTAAATAAAAAAATTTACTAAATACTTTGTAATTAAAAAAAGACTTGTAATTAAATTTTATATTTATCAACATTCTTCAACGTAACCTACATAACTTTTTAGTGTTAAATGTCAATTGTATTTATGTTTTTTATTCCTAGATAAAATTGACTGGATGTAACTTTTTACTTGTATCAGCATTTTCATACGAGGTAGAATTTATAATCTTAGCGTGTTTGTAACGCCCGTTGCTATAGTGACGGGTGAAATATGGACTCTTTCTTGCCACGTTATACAGCCGTTATTAGCTAACGATAGCTATTCATTTAAACCTCTTACACAGTTTTTAAATAGAAAAATCAATATTTGTTTTTTTTTTAATTAAGTAAGTAAAATAATGTACGGAAAATTTGAAAAAATGTGATTTTCATTTTATTTGTGGTGTTAGTATATTATTTTACGAAATTTCCACCAAAACAATACGAATCTGTTTTAGACGGTTTTCTTCGGAAACACTAATTATAAGAAATAGCACAGAATAGTCCGAAAGTAATAAAATTGACAGTATACATTACATAAGTTAGCAAGAACAAAATGCCAATAGTAGCACGTTACTCATAATTATTGGTTTCAATTTCCAATAAATTAAGTAGAATGACTGGCACTAGTTGAGTCGCATGCAGAGGGAAATTAAGGACAACCGGATTTTGCATCTCATTTCTTAATTCATTAAATATTATACCTACAATATATATTTTTAATTATATAAATATATAATTAAAAATATACACTTCATTCTATTGTACATTTTACTAGCTAACAATAAAAGTCCTGGTCATTGCTTAAGTGTTTAAATTAGTTATTCTCAGAATATTGTTGAACATGAGCAAATAAGTAAATATTCAATTTGTAAATAATAACATAGCTTATACGGTTTAGATGAAATTCTATGAAGAGATCTAAAGAATAAATATTATACTAGCTGCAATCAAATGAACCATTCCAATATAAACATTGTTTTAGTACTTGAGTTGTAATAAAATCTAATATTATTTTTAAAAAGATACATAAACATGCGTTATTCGGTTTTCTCCAGTAAAGATCTATAGCAAGAAGTGCGTTTCCGCCAAAAGGATACGTAGTTTTGTTGTTGGTATAACCTGTAATCGAAACCGGTTTACACAACTTACGGGCTTGAGGGTATGCGCGATATCAAAGCAGGTGTGTGAGCCCACTGACTCAATGAGAATTCCTATTCAAGTTAAAATAGTTTACCTAAGATTTACTACTGGTATAATATAACGGATGAAGAATTCCGCGACTATACAGTGTAATAAAGAAGACAGGAATAACTAAGAAAACAACGTCGAAGATTACGCAGATATAAGCAATGATTCTGGGATTTGCTTCCATCATGTACAAATATTCTAAGAACAAGTTAGGGTGGCGTGTTTATAACGCGTGTTTAATAATTTACCAGCGCCGGCGCGCGGTCCCTTACCGGCCCGGTACTGAATAATGGATGCAACAATAATAGACCGTATATATTCAATACGACTAATGTATGTTACTAGCTATAACGTTGACAATATTATATTTGTTTTATTATTAATCTATTAATACTTTATAATTACGTAATAAATATAATAGAAATTAATTTTAAACGATATTTTTGTAATTTCTTACATCCAATTATACTTTTCTATAGTTATTTACTTTTTTATAGTTATGTCATATTCAAAATAATATCATGCTACGTTGAAATTCTATAAAAAGTAGTTAATTAATCAAAATCTTAACTTATGACTACATATATCATATATTCGCATGAGGGTGCAGCAGAATGCATTTAATTCGTTAATAAATCAGGCTGCGGGGGTGGTGCGGGTTCATTAGGCAGATCGCCTGGGGCCTTCCGGGGAGCGCTGCCCACTCCATCTGTCCTTCTATTACTTGATGCATTTAATTCGGCGAGAGCTATACATGATAGAGTATTCGCTAATTTAATTCGCTTGTTAAATTTAGATTCTACAAAATGGAAGCAGACAAATTTCCTTACAAACACACTGATGTTTACTTGACGGGAACTTATAGCTCTTCTTTTTAATATTAATCTTTCTTTGTAATATCGCGATTCAATATAAAAATAATACATGAAAATATATTCAAGAAGCAATAAATCACGCGTTTTCGTAGTTGATTTCGAACGCTCTTATAATCTTTTAATAGTAGTCTCGATAAAATCTTACCTGAAATAAGTTATTAATTGGCTCTCATAACTCAAGCTTATCGTTGGCATAAATTAAGATAGATATTCGCGCGCGGGCGCTTCGTCCACGCACGTAGTGAAACTTTTAATTGCATTGAGCTCTATCACTGTTGTCAACACTGCGAGTTATGAGAAGCCGAGTTCTTGTCCTCTTTTAAATAACTATATCATATTTCTTATAAAAAAAGTATATAAAGTTCTTACACATTTTGCATCTTTTAATTTTCTCTTTATACAGTATGTTTGAATACGTAAGAGACATAGTAAAGATACAATAGTATGTCACCGTGTGTTACCCAGTCACGTAAATATAAAACAATAGAGGCCAGGACCGGACGAGAGACTCATTAATTTAGATGATTGTACAATTATCTAAATATAAGCGGAGCGAGACGCCCATGCGGGGGCAGGGTGTACTTCAACCCGAAAAGGAGGGAGGGGAGCGGGCACTCGTTTTTAATTAAACCGGCGATGAAATGAAGTGGTCCGTGTAATATTGCTTAGACATATTTTAAAAATTAATTTTCAACCCGGCTCTTTTAGCAACCATTTCAACTGCTGAATGGCGTAGGTTTGGACAATATAGCCTTTTTTGCTAAAATCAAGTAATCACTAAAATGAAAGTTTCAGATTGGCTTAAGATGATGAAGGGTTGTGAGATTCAGCCCTCTTTCTCCTCTATTTGTTTTTCGTTGAAGCTTTAATTAAAAGGAGGTTTATTTAGAACATAATTGATGTTCAAAGTAAATAAATCTTTAATGGTTTAATTATCTTTTTGTAATTAAGTTTCACCTGAAAGTGAAATAATTGATATTGTTCCCGCCAATACAACGTAATGATTTATTGATGCCAGCTTTTTATTCGAGGTATAAAAATAATTTTGTAATGACTTTTAAATAAAATATATCTATTTATTCTATTAGCAGTGATTCGTGTTGTTATATATTAAATCTACCGAAAATATAATTAGTTGAAAATAGTAGAATTAAAAATACTCGTTTAAACAAAATAAAAACGCATATATTATGCGTACGTTAAAATTTTACACGTTAATATAATGTATAAAGCTTTGTTGTGTTTCTAAGTAAGGTCAGCTTGAACAGTCAGCAGCTGCACGTGGTATTTGTTGAGCAACATTCGTATAAATGATCTTCGAAATCTAAAAACATACTGTCAACATTTTTGTAATTTGTTTTTGAAGGAACGAGATAGTCTTTCTTCAAAAAAATACATAAAAATATGTGACATAAGTTTGTTTACAAACAATTTATTGTTGTCATGACAGATTAAGTTATAATTTACAGATCAAATACCTTAGTAATTATTTGAATTAGTTACCTAAAGGCTTTGTCCAAAAAGTAAGTACCACGCGTCCAGGCTTGGGGCCTCTATAGAACCGTCAAACTCCGTAGTGGCACGATGCACCAAACAAAAAACTTAACAATAACAAAATTAAAAAAAAACACTAAACGTATTAACTCAATTAACTACACCGCCGAATGCAGTCTCGTATCCTTCAAGTACGACAGGACAAAAGACTTGAAGCACAAAAACCTTCTCGTAAAACTTTAGAACAAAAACTGTACAGAGAACTTCGAAAAAAGTAGATACGTTCGTGGGGATCGACGACACTTCCCCACACGGCGTTTCGGTCGCGACTGAACCACGCGGTCGGTCGAGGGGCGGGGGAGGGGCGCAGGGCGACGGGCGCTTCCCCCGCACCTCCGCGGTATTATTTGATTAATTCGCCTCCCCTTGTATACTCGGCAAGTCGTCATTACGACAATGAACGTTAACTTTTTAAATTTTAGTGAGAGGGCCGCAACCTTCACCTACTGTTTAATTATTTAATTAAATTAATTAAAAATCAGAGCGTCACCAACAAAGACTAAGTCTTAGCAAGCAAAAGTGAAGGACTCGTCTCGTTCTTGGTTAATTACAGCGTCGCAGTAAAAAAATTTGAAATAATGAGTAATACCGACCAAGGAACGTCAGTCCCGCTAATTGGAGTGCATTTGCATACTGAAGTAAAATAAGTCAGAATGAGTTATTTTGATGAAGTTGAATGCCGGTTAACGTCAAGCTAATAAGGTGGCTAGGCTGCGAGTTTGCATACGCAGGTACAAAATGTGTGAAGCCTTCTAACATTCATCAATTGCTTTAGCCTATAGTAGTCGTAACTAATTTTATATTCATCAATTAATTAATAACCAATCAAAATATTCAGTACTATATATTATATTTTTAGTATATTTATTAAGTTTAAACTTTTTATATAATCATGAAGATTATGAATTACTGTAGATTTGTGAAAGTTTGTTTATATTGTTAAAGCATTAGTTAATATTTCTATTTAAACTATGATTGTTACAATAGATTTTTTTTTAATTTATTTAATGTTTCTTAAATGAGAAAGCTTGTCGTTGTTATACAAAGTGTGTAAAGTGCTTATAAAATCAATATATGGTTTAGGGATAAATTAAAGAATTTATTCAAAATCATATAATTTTAATCAAAATAAAAAGTTATATGCTTAATTTTTTGAACGTCAAATAATTTACCACCAGTTCACTAAAGTTAATGTCTTTGATGTGAATAGAACCGGCGCATAAAACTTGGCGGGACTTTTTCTTCTTTTTTTACAACTTAAATATTTACGAGATTTTTTTCATCTGTAACAGTGTTTACTATTACCTAAACTACTTCGTTGTTGCAGATTGATATGGATAGGTTCCCATACCTACCAAAGTATTTTGATAAGCTGCTACATTTCTTGTATAATTTACGATAAACTCCATTATTTTTATATGCAATTTTCTATTATTTTTTTAAATATATGTATTAATAAAAAATATAAATTTACTTTATTTAATATGCATTTCATATGCTTTAACTATGAAACACTACTAAAGATTTAAACCTATTAGAGGACAATTTACGTAATAATGTAAAGTCGAAGTGAACACAGATTAGAATTTATTTTCGTTTTGAGGTTTATGAATATTACTAATAATGAGCATTTTGTCTGACACTTTACCGGCTATTCATGCGATTGACATATTTATATATTTATTTGAGGAAACTATACCATTAGAAGTACGTTATTCAACGTTATATATCAGCTATAAAATAACTTATTGAAAATAAATAGATTTGAAACGTAGATAGTATGAGAATACTTTATACAACTAAAGCTTTTTAATACAATATTATGATAGGCGTGATTATTTATTAATAAAATTAATATTGATTTATTTAATAAATAACTTCACTTATCCTGTATGTCAACTGTATAGCGGTTGTACTAGAGCGTTAGAGCGTCTATTAGAGCTTTTTCATTGTATTTCCGAGATGTCTTAGGACTTTACGGGATAAATATATTAAAAAACAACACACGTTTATTTCTTTTTCTCTAATTTACGCCTGATAGCTGTGTATGGACACAATTATACAACGATCGCTTCTCTTAATTTACATGACATTATGGCCCCGACTTACGAATCCAAACTCTACGACCTTCAAAACAAAGTTCTATACTGAATAAATCGATTAAGGGAATAGATTAGTGACAGGTGAACGCTAGTATTATTAATATTATATACATTTTAATTGGATACGTGGATGATAAGTTATTAGAGGCGGTTAAGAAATTGTAATAGGTATAAGTGGACACAGTTGATATTATTGGATTTGTTTTGAACGTCGCCCGTTGCTGTGAGTAATGAATTTTGTTACAATTTTTTGTTTGCTATAAAAAGACTTTGCATTTCATTTAGATAGAAGTAACTTAGATGTTAATTATTTTCTGTCGTAGAAATGACTGTATTATTAATGAAAGTAAAACTGTATATTATATTTTAAAGTAAATTGTACACTACATTTTCGCAGTACTGACACAGTACACATAGAAAAAAAGTATTATATGAACATACTTAACTATACATAAATTTGGTGATGATTTATTTTATAGAAAGCTTATTAAAAGGCACTTAACGTTTTTATCATACAATATTTAACTTTTGAAGTGGAAATTGCTGTCTCAAAGAGATACTTAGAACGAGAACAAGATACAATAAAGAGCTGTGATTGCGTCAACCTCCAGTTAAAAAGTAAACTGTACCGTCGATTATCAAGAATTAACATTTAGTACAGTTAACATTTAGTTGAAACAAGAGTACAATTAAGGCGGCAGCACACTGCACGCTGTAAGGGCGGGCATCCAGCTCGTCCGACACAATGCGCCAAATGACGACCGCCCGGTACGCAAATGAAGAATATTGTCGGACTCTGTGAATGCTCCTTAATGATGCACCAGACGCCACGCCGTGTGCTAGGCATCACCCACACTACATTTGTGCGATTGTTAACTTGTTAATTTGGCATTATTGTATAGTTTGTCGAAGCTCAGACGCTATATGGACGAGTTCACTAGTTTATATTAAAGATAATAACGATAGCTATAACACACCTTAAGTTGTGATTTAATTTTCATAGCATTATCACAATAGGACCAGATTTATTATTAATTTCCAAACTTATATTTGCTACAGAAATCTAAATGCATTCGTTATTTAGGTTAAATTGTATCTATTAGGCAAATCATATTTTTAGTTAACAATATACGATAGTCTTTTATAGGTCTCTAAAGAAGTTTGATTATCAAGCAATTGTGATATGCGATTTAATTTCTTGTTGTGCCTCTCTACACTTCAAATATGTTAAAAGATTAGTAGACCGGCGTGACCGGTCTACTAATCTTGGCAAAACATCTGTATTGGCGAACACTGAAAAAGTCTTAGTTTTTAAGTGTGACTTTTGTTCCTTACAGCAAAACCTTACAGCATATAAATGTGACTGAGATTCGTTTGTAGTTAGCAGGGTGGGCATTACTGTCATATTCGGGGACAAGTTGTACTTTGGTCAAGCACACTCCGGTGCTTCTATAGCCCACCAACAACCCCCAGAGAAATTTGAAAATATTTCTTAAAATAAGAATCAACTCAGCCGCGCAATTTTGTCGTCATTTTCTCCGGTCACCTTAACCGAAATGAGGTCAGCCCTTTCTTCACGTTAAGATAAGGTAACGCTTTACGATTTATATTTTGCCAAATATGTATAATTGTCATAACACATTCAGAGAGGAAGCAGCGTCTAGATGCTCAAATTCTGAAGTTGGTTTCTCTTATCTTCGCTTTCTCTATGCTTTCCTCTTTATTTAAATAGACAGAGAATACCTATTCACCAAATGTAATCCAATCGAGATTTATGCTTCACCTTATTGCTAGGCAGTTGAGGTCATCCTTTATTAGAAGTTAGAGGTTTTAACTGATTTCCGATGATCTTATCCCTATGCACTTCATTTTACAAGCAGGATTTCAATTCTCATATTTTCCATCACTCATTTATGTATTTTTTAAGTTAGAGCTGCAAATGAAAAATATTTATTTGCAATATGCTAATATACTTGAGTAATATAATTTAGAATACTCCAAAAAAAAGAGTTTTTCTACGTGTCGTACGTTATATACGTAGTTAAAAGTAAGTGAATCGTCAAGTAAAATTCGTCTAAGTCCGCAGGAAGATTTACGAGGAGCATTTGACCTAAGAGTGCAAATTGCTTTACAAAGGAAACTATGACGTGTCGTGATGGTTTGACACGGCGCGCCACACGTTGACCCCATGACCGAATGTCACCAGCTGTCATGCCCTTAGTCTTCCACATAAAAAATATTTACATAAAGTAGTTCCATGGAAATAATAAACGGTTATTTATGTAATTACTTCGAAAAGTATATTAACCAATACAAAAGAAGGATTGTATTGTGGCATTTGAAAGGAACTTTACTTTACGAAATCGGAGGCAGGTACGTAAAACCTTTTTACCGACTTAGATTAGAGCACGTTTAAAGAGCGCTGCAAGAATGATGAAATTGGCAAGAGACAGGGCCAACCGGCTTAGCGACGTCATCGAACGAGCGCGCATTACGTTCGATTGTAGGGCCAAGCGCGGCCTAATTGCCAGCATTGTGTCGGCATGCAGATGTGAATGGGCTTTGATTTGGGCTCGGGGACGCGGGGACCGGGGACAGGGGACAAATCGCTCGTTACGACTGCAGGTAAACTTTCATTGAGCGTCGGAAGGCGTCGGACGTGAGAGGCGGCCGACAAAATGCCCTCGTTATTCGCCGCCGAATCACCCGCTCATTGTGTTCGGGGAAACGGTAGACGCGGTCGCCGAATCACGAAAAAGACTTTAATGAGGCGTGAGAACGCTCCAAATGAACGATTGTATAGGGCTCGGTTTAATGAAGGATTGATATTAAAGTGGCCTTGATTAAGCGCGGCAAACTTTCCAAATTAATGAACGTTCGTAAACACAAAATAATCCGCTTATTCTACTCGTGATTTAACCTTTAGAAACTTTATATGGATTAATGCAATTAAGTATCTTATTTCTTACTTGTTCCTGCGAAACAGTTTATAATAATGTTAAGACTAATATACGTGTATATGTGTACATGTATAATGTAGATCACCTTGTGCGTTGTTTTCCTGTAACATTCGATTCACTTCCTAAAAGTATTGTTGAGACATTTATAATTTAGTCAAGATTTACTAAACGATTATGTCTATGTATTAACAATATTGACTGTCACGGATACTCAGTTCATTGAACCACCTGTTGTTTTACAGGGTATGAGAGAAAAACTGAGTGTTGGGAGATCGGGCGATGTCCCCCCGTTTTCGGCCCAATTCTACACCGCGCCAATTAAAAGCTGACTGTTAGTGTTTTATTGTAGTTGCATTAGATTCATCTGTGCAGCGTAATTTACGTGAAAATAGGTTTGTTTTATTTTAAAAATCTTCAACATAATGCATTTCTTTATTATTTGCTTGAAATAAATATTATAAAAAAATTATACATTGTTTTACAAAAAAATATTGCATTTAGATTTTTTCTGGCATATGTAGTGTTTACACTTGCTCTGGTTTTCAATATAAAAGATATACGCTATTATGTTTATATTCCTGAGAAATTTCATTTAATTTATAAAGACAGTGACGTAATTAAATTATTTAAAATTTCTACTTGTCAGTTAACGGTTCTTGCTTCTAAAATTTAGATATAAAACATTTTTGAATTTATTTAAGTACTTTGTAAGTAGTTTGTTTGTAATCAAATTATCATATTTTGTAAATAATTATTAAAAAAATTCAAAGGAATACTTATTAGTTGAAAAAAGTTGATGACAACAACGATATCCCTTCCAACCCTATGTGGGCACAGTGTATGTAGGTTTCGCCACCTGCGAGGGTGCCTGCGGCACAACGGCTATAGGCCGTGCATATTGCCGACATATGTTTGCAAATAAAAAATAGGAGAGTGTTTTTCATTAAATGTAATTTAGTTAATAGTATAGTAGTAGTTAATATATTTTTTATAAAATTGAAGGTTATATTTAATTATCTAGGATTTAAAAGTGTAAAAGTTATGTTTTTAATTTAACAAAATAATGTTTGATTTATAGGCTATGTATAAGAGTTTAGATTTCATTTATAGTTCTAAATAGTTTACTGATGATGAGGTCCTCATGGCGTAGTGGGGCAGAGAATGACTGTAAATACCATGGATTGTGGGTTCAATTCCCGTGAGCGGGAATAATTATATCCAAGTTATTTTCATTTCGTTGCTCAGATAAGACAATGCCTCGAATTCGGGCTGAAAGCAGAGAAAAGAGTACCCATTTCTAATAATAATAAAGAATAAAATACTTACGAACAATCAAACATTGTATGAAATTGAAATGTTAAAAAATCTGAGTACATTCTTTAACTCGTTACGTCATTCTGTATTTATAATAAGGAAAAATTATCCATAATTCATAAGAATCATGTCTACGATAAGCCGGTACAGTGCGATACATGGCTAATGAACACAATGTTTTTAGTTTTTATCCATCTCAATTAACATTGTAGACAATCTTTAATATATTATCTTAAGTCTGAGACTCACGTATACGTGGTTTCAATAATTCATATGAAAGGGCGCATTCACACTGCGGTGTGGGCCTCACGCGCTCCTCTCCTACAATTACGCGCTTGTGTCATATTTACAGGCCAGGTAATTGCCATTCAATTACGAGGCCAGCCTGGTGCAGGTGTGAGAAGGAGGTCCGAGGGCCGGTTGTGTTGCTTCCTCGCTCTTGCGCGTGCAGCCATCAATCATCGAACACCCCCCGCTGGACGCGGTAGGGATGGGACTCATAAAGCGAAACTCACTCCAACAATACTCGGTAAGTGGGCAAACGCCACGCTAAATTGATTCAGAACCATTTCGATTTCGGTGTTGTTTAGCTATGTTAACGTAACTTTAGTACTATCTTCCAATCTCAAAATATTGCCATAGAGCTGTAACTTAATCCTAATTTAGTCATGTCTAGTATACCTAATCTCATTTTTACCTAATACCTGATGATGTGTCATCAGCACAATACTTATATATATTTATTTCAATATAATTATCATAAGCTTTAGTATTTAAATCAACTGATAATAAATAATTACAGTAATTAAAATTAATTAAGCACATAAAGTATACTTCATTCGGATATCACTAATTAAGACTTATTTAACACTGGCTGTACGCGAGGCTCAATTCAGCTCAGAAAACATACATTAACAAGCTTTTTCCTTGTTTTTCATTTTTCATATCTACTTAATTAGTACGTGTTTATAATAAACTAGGGTTTTCCGCGGATTTACTTGTATTTTATTTTATAAGATTTGATATTTACTATTTAGTTGTTACAAATATCTATAAAGTAAATAAAATAGATAACTAACTACATACTACATATCATATTAAATCAGTGAACTATATCAATGTAGGACATTATATATTTCCTTATTACCTATAACTATTAAAATTTTGAATAATATTTTTCTCTTAAAATACTTTAATAAAATAGATACACATTGCACGCCTACTTAAACCCGTCATAACCTTAGTTATAAACTTATTATATTCTTTATAATTTCGCACTTATATAATTACTTTGATAGCCGTGACGTCGTGTTAATGAGCGAAATAAACTTAATTAACTTGTAAAGAATGTTAAAAATATAAAATTGTAATTAAAAATAATTACTGCTAGATCGTAAACGTGTTTGTTGCTATATTTGGGTATTCTTATAATATTATTTTTTTTACCAAAACTTTTTATTTTTAAGTATCGATATCGCAGTTATGGCCAGCCCTTCGAATTCGATGCGGACGGCCACAGGTATGCAATCTTTTGCTTTATGCCTTTGCCCTATTGCGCTATGAGTCGATACTCATTTTATTTTTAAATCACATAAAACGATATTATACGGAAACAATATTATTTGATTTTGTAAAATAAACCTAAATTTTGCAGATTACGTTCTTTGTTTAAACCAATTATATTTAATTAGGTAGTATTTAGGGTTATCACGAGAAAAAGACTTTTTTTCCATTTTTTATGATAAATAGCAATATAAACAACACACTGACGTGAAATATTTAAAAAATCTAGTCGAAAAAAATGCGCGGAGAGGCGCTTAATGACACAATCGTTAATGTTTCCATGCATATTTGTGTATCATGCTATAAGCTAAAAACCATTGATAAATAACAACATTGATATTGCTATATATCAATTGACTAATATATAAATTAATAATAGGTTAATTTATTTCATATTTTAGCTGCTTTGTTTTCATTACTCTTTATAATTTTTTTTGACATATTATCGATACTACACATTTCTATAAGTATACTTAAAATTATGAAAAGGTATTTATAATACCAGAATTCTGCTTCAACACCTAACCTACATGAGTAAGAGAGAATATGTGATAACTTTTTACCTAATACTCCCCAAGCCTTATTGTTAATTAGTTATATAGTCTAGAAGTAGATAATTAAAAGAAAGAGTTACCGAGTAATGAAAGTGAAGGTTAGAGCGTAGGTAAATTAATCTGAGATTTTTCTTGGAAAAGTCGGTTTGCTTGTTTCAATTACGTTTACTAATGACTTGACTTTTGCTCACTAATTAGCTACTTCACTAATTAATCACAACGGGTTTGCCTTGTAACGTAAGCTAATAATATTCGTGTTTCTTGTATACATATTTATAGGTTTTATTAAATGTTAATTTAACTAAATGATATTTTTCAGTATTAAAATATACTGAATGTGTACCAACTAAGTTGACTCGTAAGGACGTCGTTTTAATTAATTTTATTGTATTACTTAATTCAATCAAATATATTAGTTCTAATATATATATATATATATATATATATATATATATATATATATATATATATATATATATATATATAAAGTGATTTCTTACAATTATTACATTGACAATATATTTCATTATAATAACTGAGTTTCTAAGTGACGAGCAAATAAATATGACCGTTAAACTTCTTGTAAACTCAGTTTGTAAAACGTGAACTGATATGATGTATCTTAATGCACCGATATATTGTATATTATATTTTTTGTTATTTTTCACTTATAATGTGATCCTAAATTGAAAATGATAAAACGTATACACTTAGACATGTCATTACTATAAATCTCCTAAACAAATGAATTGAAATTCAAATGTAAGAAAATATTGTAATTAAAAATTGAAATACAAAACCTATTTCTATCCCACTCCCATAATCAGTAAGCCCTTATTGATTTAAAAATATTTATACATAATTATGTGAACGTGTCCTTACTAGAGTACTTTCATATACAGTCAAGGGATCTGTTTGCTTTATTAATTTTTCGCATATTTTGCCAGGTAAACGGTAAGAACTGAGTAACATATCACTTCTTAATACTATAAGAGTTGGAGTGGCATTCATTTTAAATGTGAACATTATGCGAATAGGATCTTTTGCGTATTATCATGATATGCGCTCAGACTTTTAAGACGAAGAAACTACAATTTTTGTTAAAAAGCTGAGGCGTGATAATATACTAGGTACATTACTTACTTTTTAAAAGATCATATAATTATCGTTAGTAATAAAGAATGTAATTATCGCTAGTAAAAATAAATAAATAAATAAATAAATAAAAAATCTTTACGTAGATTCCATAGATAGATAGAATAGACAGAGAAAACTTGGAGAGACATCATGGCGATGAGACATCGTATTCTGCGAAATCCATATACAAGCTAGGATTCTCAATTACTCTGTCATTAACGAGTAAACTTTTATCTGTAATAAAATCGCTGACAAAAATTGTTTCAGATTTGCTCATTTAGTTGCCACCAGCTTATGATGAACTTACAACAAATAACAATAACAGAGTCCTTATTATCGAGTAAAGCAGTATGACCACGTTTTAATACGTAAGTGGGTACAATCACATAAATTTATGTCAGATTGATTGATCGCTCTCGCCTCGCTAGAGATAGTGCTACAGCCTTCGAATTCATTATATCCAACATTAACTTATCCAATTAAGTGCATTACGCTTATCTACGCCTCTCATTATGGTAAGTGATGGTGTCGTAAGTGGTAGGAGTCGATACTTTATTATTAACTGAGTGGGAATAAAGGAACCTCATATTGTGGTTGATCAGACTCTATTCTCTGCATTGAAACGTTATTATATAAAATTTCAAATTATATGAGAATACCGTCAATGATGTCTGTCGGTTCTTATTATGTTTACTTCTACAGGTCTTGATAACTAATGTTGTTCTTTTAAATTTTGTTATTTTCTAATTATATTAAATAACAGATTAGATATATTCTTCCATTGTAATATAAAGGTGTAAAACGTCCGCACAATGTCACAATGTCGCAATATAATTATGCCACAACAGGCAATGAGTATGCGGCTGAGGCTGAAAGGCCTAGAGTCCTTCGTAAACTGCTGATACTTAAATATATTAACTGATAAACCAACAAAGTTGTACCCGAATACTACAAATCGTTAATAAATATTTTATGAAATAATATAGTGGTATAACTAACCGTAATAAAACCTAGTAAGAATGCTAAGGCGATAGCGTCTACGCGGTAAGCGTGCTGCGCCAGCGCAAGTAGTGTCTTTATCTACTTTGATCGTTGGAATTGTCTTACTTCAATTATAATTGTATCGCTTATATGAATATTTATAAGCAAATATTTTAGTAAAAAATTACTTATCTATATTTTTTTTACAATATATACTATTCTTTTATTTATATCAACGTTATTGTAAATTATCTCTTGGAGTTGTAAAAAAAGATTATAAGTGTAAAATAGAAACAAAAGAATTTTGAAAAGATCTTCAAAAAAATATTCATCTTTAAAATATAATAAAAAGATAATATTTATTTTGAAATTTGTAAGTATCTAAAATAGGTACGTAAAGAATAATAAGTGTTAACACAATTATGTATTGTGGTTATTAATATGACGACAAACACCGTCTCTTTAACTGCTGATTTGCATGCAACTTGCGTGTTCGTCTGCGCGTGACCAGAACAATGCTAATATTAAATATTATAAATGAAACCTATTCGCTGTGTATACATCGTGAGCTCTATATTATGTGCTATGAATTAAATTAAAAACTAATTTTATCATTTCGTAGTATCTCTATTTAGTATGTTCTTTTACTGTAAGATTTTTCCGTTTTTTTGTACATGTACATATATACTACATTATATTTGGGGTCAAGTGAATAAATACTAAAATTATTTTTAAATTTTACTTATTTTAATTAAAATTTAACATTAGTTATCTTGACACGCGGTACGTTTAAAAGTAAAGTTGAAGCTTATAAAATTGACAAGCAGTGCCGTTTGTAATATTACAACTCATAACTAAAAAACTATTTTACTAAAACATGTCAAATTTGGCTCGTATATAAGATTTGCAACATAACTTTGTGTTGCTAATTTCATGAACACATTTAATAACAATGTAGATGAGTGGAAGATAATCTTCCAGAAATCGTCACTATTATCGCTGGAATTAATTATATCAATAATTTTACATCAATCAAAAGACAAATAGCAACACAGTGTACCTCAAGGACTAATGTAAAGTGTTCAAACGTCGGGTCGGGTCAAAAATGTATTTTTGATTACAAAAATACACGCGATTATTCCGATTACAAGAGTTTCATTTAAATTTATAAAATAAATAATTTACTAATAAAAATTCTCACAATTAATCTAAGAAAATATATATTTACTGCAAAGAAACTTATATGGTGGAACACATGAACTGCGTTCCACCATATAAGTTTCTTTGCAACTTTTACATTTAATTATTAACTAATGAACTAATATAATATAATATAATTATTATATTAGTTGCAGGCTGGATGAGGGTTGCGGAGGACCGGGATGTTTGGCGCAAACTTGGGGAGGCCTATGTCCAGCAGTGGACTGCAATTGGCTGACGATACGATACGAACTAATATAATATATTATATTGGTAGGTATAAATTCGCCTGGGTTAAAAAATCAGTATAAAACCTTTCCATTTTTACTATATATCACATCGCAAAAAAACTAAAATAAATTGATGCAATTGGTTAATTCGTTAAGGTAGAAAAAATATGTATTTCTATATTACAGTTAAAAACCAATAAAAATATAGTATAATCAATTTATTGACTTCATAATAAACAAATTCGGCCCCGCTGTCTATACGCAAAGATCTTTCAAACTTTTAGGTTTTCATGAACAAAAAGGGATATATGAAAAAAAATTGAAGAAAGCTTAGTCTAAGACAGACCGCGGGCAGACGAAAAATGAAATATATAGGATATAGGATATGAGCATATCATATAGTCATGTCGTCTTCGGAGACGAAGCCACTAACTAGTATCAAAATATTGAACTTGGCTCTCATTTTGCACAATTTTTTTTTTTGAAAAGATTTTAATTTCTTAATTGAATATATTACAAACAAATAGAGATACTATAACTATGTAATAAATATAGCATTTGAGTTAAGAAGCTTTCAATTGGCTCAAGTTATTTCTAAAAGAAATAGCGTAAAATTTTGAAAAATTATGATTATTCCAACTTAGATACTTTAAATGCTCAGCTGTTATGCCTTTGATTAAATGTCGCTTTGATTAAACTTTTAAGTTTTACTTGCGAAAATTATATAATAATATATACTAATCAAGAATATAATAATAAGCAATATATAATTAATAAAGTATTTGAAAATATTTTTGGTCGAGTTGGATGGCCTAAGTTGCCTTAAATAGTAAAGGAATTGATTATCACATTATTTTATTTCTCCGAATGAATTCTTGTGAATTCATACAATAAACTATTTCGTTATTAAAAAAAATGTTCTAAACTCTCATAATTTTCGAGTTTGTCAACCAATTTTCAAGCAACATAGATATATATAGTTAATTTAAATACTTTACTTTTTACTCGTTTTCTTTATAAAACTAATATTTAAATCATTTAAAAATATATCCATTAATTTTATATATCAGATTAAACTTTAAATATTTACATGATATATGCTTAGAAATATATAATTTATAGTAACTGTACAATTAAAATATACATAATTATCTTAATTATGACTCTGATCATAAATTTTCTTGTAACGCAATCAAAAAAAAGTCTATTTCACATATGTTTACATAGTCTGTATCACGTAAGGCCTCTAATTAGATATTTCCATACTGTTATTCGCCCATCGTGGAATATTCTAGGCTACTCAGTAATTAAAGGCAAGCTTTTACTGTATTAATGGTATTCAATTAAAGGAAAATTACCCGTAGTTTCTAGTTGATGCTAAATCACGATTGGTTTCTTCCGTTGCTGTTATAAATTTAAATATGCAGTTACTGGACTGCTACCATGGAGATAAATTTTATATTTTTATTTTACAATTGTTTTACTAAGAAATTTCTGAGTATTTAATTATTTAATTTACATTATCCTCTATATAAATTTGAATTTCGCATTTAGGTATATTAATACAGAGTAGTAACGTACTAAAACCGTGCGTAATAATATTTGATATGATAAATAAGATTTTATATATTTTATTTAAACTTTAGAAAATAATAATCACAACTTAGATCTTTTTTTTTAAGCTAACAAACAATATGGATGTCGGTCAAGGAAATAACTTTTAAAAAAATAACATTAAAAACTAATATGAAAACATAATTAAATCTCCAACTATTGCACGAACACTCAACCTATTTAAGATAATTTATGAACCGACCAGTTTAGTTTGCTCCGCAATACGAAGCAAGTAGAACTAAGCCAGAGACTCTTATTGGCAATGACGCGATCGATGGCGCCCCCTCGCGTCTACCAATCAGCTCCATCAAAACTCGAGCTCATTACTCAAAATCAATTAGCGTTATTAGTGCGGCGCGTCTTCGTTAGCCCGTGATGGAGGGTAATTTATTGGCATCTCTTAATTAGGGATAAGTCTAATTGGAGGCTTAGTCGTAACGAGGCCCTCGAAATCTGACGTCCCGGCGAATAAATTGGTCGGCGAGCTACGGCCTCTGTACGCACTCCACCCGCTCTATTACCGCTTGTATTCCGACATGCCAATTCTGCTTTCGTTCCATAGTCGAAGATCTTTGAACTATGTAGTCCGCATTTATTAATAAGCATTTTTTCCGATCGCACATCGAAGTGCTGTCGATGCTAATTCAGTAATTACTTGTTCTTTAAATATACTGCATCAACGTCTTTTAGTTTTCTTAATATCCATTATAACTATATTAGTAGCAGGATTAAATTTATGTGGGTTGATGTCTAGCGTTTGAATGAATCAATGTTATCACTTTGTTACAACTTTTTCATTCTCGCAGAGTATTTACAAGTATAATAGGCATGATTTTGAAATTCATTTATTTTAATAAATGTAGCTTTAAAATATTTGTAAAAATCTATTTCTGCGTATGTGCACAATATTTGGTTAGCAGTTATTAGTGTTTTATTGTACTAATATTAATTTAAAGTTTGGTTTCACACAAATTGATACTGGTTACAAGATCTATTTGCGGGCAGGTCGGCGTTGTGGCGGCGTGCGCTAAGCGGTGCGGTCGACGCGGTCATTCAAAGCGGTATAAATAAAAAAGAAGTATAAGTTTCACAAATAAAAGAGATTGGACAACGGCATGATCAAGTGCACCGAACGATGTAACGTGATATTTTGTAATGTGCTTTATTTTGCAGCGCGCCCTGACTCGTCCGGACCGGCCGTCTATAATTAGAATCAATTCTGGACACACACACTTTATAGAAAGATTTACTTTTAATATTTCAATATCAAAAGCTATGCCACAATATTGTTTTTTTTTTATTATTTTTTGTATTGTAAGTATAACTAAACTGGACTGGTCATGATAAATTGTACTCGTACGCAAGCCTTAGAGGTTGTAGAATAGTATACTTAAAAATGACAAAAAAGAATAAAAAAATATAATATCATGAGATTTAAAAAAACAGTTCCCGTACTGTGGTATAATATTTTTTTTTTTAATTTTTTTTTTGCAAATTAGGAAATTATGAAAAAAAAATTTCATTAAATTTAAAACGTTTTAACTTTAAAAATCAAAAAGAAGCAAATATTTTTTAAATAAAAATTTTAAATCACATTGTACTTCCTACTTATTCTGAGGTATTATTGACTTAATTAATATATTTCGTTTTTTCATTTAGATTTTATATAATATGTTTAATTAATTAGTTATTTCCTTAAATTTAGTATGATTTTATTTTAAATTTAATGATAAAAAATTCTAAGAAACTTTCAAAAATTATATAATCACGAAATAATTTTGTGTATTGCAAAAAATGCAAAAAGTACTGATGAGCTAGTTCCTACTTTTTGCGTAACTGAGCGCTAGTACTACTAGTAATTTTAAAAATGAGTAATATAATTAACAGTAATATTGAATCGTGTATATTTAAAAATACATTTTTGTACACTTGACTTTGTGAACACTACAGTAGTCTGTGGTCACAGGTGACTCTTTCGCGTACTGCCCTGTGCTTTGGTACTTCCTTTTTTTCAGATAGCATACCATCTCTGCGATGCTGAACACCTATAGGGACGGAGTTTAACAGGTGAAGAGTTCTTCAACAGAATAAGTTGCCAGTTGCCCGCCAGCAATGTGTGAAGACCAACGACCATCCACATTGGAGAGAAGGCAAGCAATTCTACCATTTTTGAAGGGAGTTACCGACAGGATGGGCATAATCTTAAAAAAGACTTCTATTATAATTATATTTAGGTATTATAAAAAAGTGAGCCGATTAATCCGTTTCAAATAGTTTCATTTAAAATGTTTGTAAGATTTGTTTTAAGATGTGAATTTGCATCTTTCTATGTCCTGTACCAGCAACAATGTCTGAATAAATAGCACATTAATTGACTTTTTAGAAGTATAGATATATTTCGAACACAAATATTTATTATAAAAGCAATATGCACATTTAGGTCGATAGCATTAAGTATTGCAATATAACTATTCATTAACATATTCTGTTAAAAATAATTAAATAACAATTGTTTAAAAATAGTTAAATATTCATACAAACATATGAAGTTATAAACCGTCATGGTATTTGTTTCTTGTAAAAAATTTGCATATTGTTCTTGAGTACGTTTAATGTTAATTTTTTTGCAAAATTTATTCTTTTGCACAAATGTGCTTATATATTGTATAACATTTTTATTCTGTCTGCTTATATCAATAAAATATATCGTCTGCAAGTTATCCGTTATTCGTGTAAAATCAGGCTTAAAGGTAATTAAAACATAAACAAATTTGAAGCAACCATAGCACCGTTGGGATGTAATTGAAATTAATGTTTTCAAATACAAAAGTCGTGGGTTTAAATTCGACTTAATGAAATAAGTATTATGGTAGATTTTGCTATAGGTACAACGCACAATTTTGTTATCATTGTCCGTGATAATATGTTCTCTTTGCCTATTTTACGCTTAAGAAGTTCAGCTAACCATCCAAGAATAATAATAGCAAGATATCTCGGACCATTTCATCCTCTGAACTTAGTGAGGGGGTTATTGAGGATCCGGAATGCTCCATAATCGATTGAGTTGGGACTATGATTGACGCTCGTTTCGCCGGTATCGAAGAGCGTTTCCTGCCAGCACAAAGGATGCGTCCCCCGCTAGCCTCATGTACGAGGTGAGCTATCCAAAACCAGACTGTGATGTAACCTTTGCCAGAGTCGGCCATAATATATGCGCAGGACGAGAGTAGATCTCGACCTTTCGCTGTAGATGGTTCTTGGGTCACAGTAGTTAGGAGAGGTAAAAAGAATTCTTCTTCGCTACCAGTAACGCAACTGGCCTCTAAATCGAAGCAGACATTTGGATGTCTGTTTCGATTTAGGGGTCAGTGGCGTCGACTTGGCTCTAAAGTGGTTAAATCACCCCGCACTAAGGCAGTTATGAGCGGCTGCGAAGGGTGTATCTTATGCACAGATATTGGAGCAGGCACAACAGGGCATTAACTTGGTACAGCTAGGCATCACTAGGTTGCTAGAACTGTCTGCTGCACATTCATCTGAACAGGCTGACAGGCTAGCCGAGTGACTGCGAGTGGTGCTTGAGGGGGAAGCCAGCCGTCACGAGGCCAATTAAGCCATTTAAGCTTCTGTGAAATTGAAAGACCTGGATGACGCAGTCACAAAAGATAAGTTAATAAGTGCTGTCGTCAGCGTAAGTGGATCTGCTGCTGATACTTCAACAGTATCTGAGTTGTCTCCTGGTCCCATAGGGATGCTAACGGTTATTGTGCGATGCCCTTGCGAGGCGGCTAAGTCAATAGCGGCAAAAGGTCGAATCCTCGTTGGCTAGAGTTCTGCTAAAGTACAGGTCTCGGATGAGCGCCCTTTGCGGTGTTACAGGTACTATTATGGCATCAGGCCACGGTGTCCGTCTAAACTTACACGTGAGCATCGCTGATTTCGTTGCGGAGTTGAAGTACAGCGCTCAAACCTGCCGAGCTCATCTTCGGTGCATGGTCTGTACTGATGCAAAGATGCCAGCTGGACACATAATGGGTAGCGATAATTACCAGCCACATCTCGTCAAGGGGGTAGAGAGAGTAAAGGCTTGCGCCTCTATCGGAGAAGGTAGCTGTCAAGAACGAGAAGATGGTGTTATGTTCTTATAATGGATAGACGACAAACACATTTTCTACAAGCTAACATTAACCACTCTGCCGGACCGCAAGATTTGTTGTTACAGTCCATGGCAGAGTGGCATATTGACGTCAGCGTGCTTTGGGAGCCATATATAGCCCCTCATGATCCTCGTTGGACGGATGATTTGGACGGCTGTGTCGCTATTGTATCTGGGAGCATCAATGGTTTCACATTTTCAACTCTGGAGAGGGGTTCGGGACACCTTGTGGCGGGATGGGGAGAATACTCTGTTATCGATATTTACTTCTCCCCCATTGCCTGGCAGGTTTTGAGACTTTCCTCGATAATGTCAGGGCTGCGGTTTGCCGACATTTGCCGAAAAAAAATTTGGTCCTCGGCGACTTTAATACTAAGCCCCGAGCGTAGGGTAACATTTTGATGTGAAAGCAAGGGAGAAGCGGTCTAGTTTTGGGCTCTATTTTCTAATCTGTACATTCTAAATAATGAACGTTTACTTGCGTGCGGCTTAACGGGGGTCCGTGGTAGACTTCTGGCTTGCTACCTCACTTGTCACACGCAACGTGGTAAATTGGAGAGTAGAGAAAGGAGTGGAGACCTTGTCTGACCATTCATATATCAGGTTTGAAATCTAAAGATATTTTGGCTAAGTGGTACTCCCACGGGACGGCTCATGACTGGCTCCTGCGTTGCCATTTTATCCCCGGGATCAGTATCATTTGTCATGCGGATGATACTCTAGTCATAGCTTGTGTATCGACTTACGAGGAGGCGGCACTCTTAGCCAAAGTACTTACTCATTTACTTACTTACTCGTATCTTCGTCAACTGCATCAAAGCGCTGGATCTAAGTGTCTCTATGCCCAAATCTGAGACTCTCATAATTTATGGTCCGTGCAGGGATACTCCCCGTGGGGCTGCTCTGCACATACATCTGCTTACATACATCTGCATGCTCTGCACCTTGGGTGTGGCAGACAGAGGTTCTCGTCAAAGTGCAAGCAGATGAGCGATCACGAGGTGAACAACCATCAAAAGAAAGTATTGCGTGGACCAGGAGCAGAGTGGATGAAGCCCTGATCTAGCGATGGAAGGAGGACTTGGGGTCCCCGGTGGTAGACTTGGTGACGGTGGAGGCGGTGGACCTTACCTAGATCGATGGGTTTTAGGGTCCTGACGTTCAGGTTGGTGCAGGTACTGACAGGGCACGGTTACTTCGGCAAATACTTGTACTAAATTGCACTTCGGGAGGTATCGCCTATGTGTCACGAATGTAATGTGCCTATTAATTTGGCGCATCACACTTTGGCTGAATGCTCTGCTTGGGCCTCACAACGTCATGTCTTGATGGCTGTAATGGGTAAGCATCTCTCACTACAAAGTGTGGTGGGGTTCATGCTGGATAGTGAGAGAAACTGGTCTGCGATGGTCTCCTTCTGTGAGTCAGTAACCTCTCTAGAGGAGGCCGCGGAGCGAGTGCGCGAGTCCAGCGTAATTGCAGACCCGCTCCACCGTCGTAGGTTAGGAGGCAGGAGGAGGCGCTTCTCCAATTCCCCCTACCCTAGAGGAGCTACTGCGGGAGGGTCATGATCCTCCTGCGAGTCATCGAGGTTGCTGGTGCGAGGCTCGGTAGAAGCCCCGGAGCACCATGAAGGCGACAGTGACCCGAGCCGACAGAGTAGTGGCATGCGCAAGCGATCCAGCGGCGTCTCACTCAGGTAGAGAGGGTACGCTGGGTTTTAGTGGATAGTATCAGATTCATTGATGAGTCCCACAGCATCACCCGTCCGTAAGGCACATCTGCCTTGTGCTCGGGTGACCTGCATAAATACCATTTCCTAACGAAAAAAAAGGCTTAAAGCTAATTAAAACAAAAACAAATTTGAAGCAACCGTATCACCGTTGGGATGTAATTGAAATTAATGTTTTCAAATGCAAAAGTTGGAGGTTTAAATTTGACTTAATGAAATAAGTATTATGGTAGATTTTTCTATAAGTACTATCTACACTACTATAGTAGATGTTGCTATCATTGTCACTGATAAAATGTTCTCTTTGCCTACAATTTACGCTTAAGGAGTTCAGCTAATCAGTCATCAATACTATGTTTTAGTCGCACGTATAGACAATACGTAGATAGTTTAGCAACACCTATATCTGAGCATTTTATAAATTTTATTTCTATTCGCATCGCTTACGAAAAAACATTTTTAACTAATATATTAAATTTTCAAGTTTAAAATTCGACATATGTACATACAAAGGTATAGTTATGTCTCGTGAACTTTGTAAAAATACTCCCTCTCGTAGGAAAAATACTAACACGACTTATTCACAGAAATAATGTGCTAAATATTGTGTAAAACTATACATTTTAAACAGCGTCTATAAATCAAAGGAATAATAAGAAAATTAACATAAAAGCCAAGAAACATGAAGCATTGAGATGGCAAATAGTAAATGACATAACGAATTATATTGCAATACATAACTTATAACTGCCTCTTTACGTCCCACAGTTAAATTATAGATTTCTCCTTACGAAATACATGGAAGACGCCTAACACTCGAGTGTCTTGCGTGCTAACGGATTTCTTTTCCAGTTTTCTTGAACTGTTTTCACGCATTGAAGAGCGCATATTTATAATGCAAAGTAAAATTTTGTAATATATTAAATACTTATTTTGTGATATATTAAATATTAATTTAGGATCGCATTCGCTATTGAATTTCTTAGCGTACTTAGTTATAGTAAAGTGTAGAGAGATTCGTTTTACATTTTAGTATATTACATTTTAATATTTTCTACGTATTTGTATACATTTGACAATTTATTAAATAAACTAAATATGTACTTGATATTTTAATTCAATAAAACATGTTATAAAATTTTAACAAATCATGGTGCATACAAATGGATATTTTTAAATAAAATCTAAATTAGATACGCGGATCTCGCTTTACCCTTTCTAAGGACGACGTCTCGGCAGACTAATGCCTACTATGTGTATTATAGCATTTAATATAATAATAACGTAATGAAACGTCTCGCGCGAGGGGGGCAAGAGGGTGAAAGAGGGGGGAGGACGAGGGGTCGCAGGGAGAGGCCGCGGGAACCGGTCCGTTGAGGTCATCGGCTGCGAGCCTTCCGCGACCGAAGTTGCCAGCGTAGAAGTGACTCCGTTGCCCATTTGTGTTATTATTTAAACCGCAATTTATCTAGGATATTAACAATATTGTGCCACAGCAAGTTGCCTTGTATATACTCTAACTTGCATAATACTTTTTTGCTACTACACCTACGTGTTATTACGTCATGTTATTTATAAGGTGTTATAAAATTAAATATATAAACGTTATTAAGAATTGTTGTATATGGTGTCCAATATATGATATATCTGATCCTCGTCGTTGAGTGGCTGTTAAATTTGTTAAATAAATAAAATATTAATTTATGACGTATATAAAATCATAAATTATTCGAAGGCGAATTTCTTTCCATATGACAACACTACGACAGTTATGGCATACTCGGACGCGCCGCCCGCGCGTATGTTAATGCTCCATTAAGATTATACTAATTGAAAGCCAATAAATACAACGACTATGAATATTAATTTTATTTGGCTTAGTTTGGAATGAAGACCGGATCAGATAAATGTTCGCGTGCGAGGGATAAGTGTTTTGCTTTCAATATTTCATTTTAGTAAATAAGACGAAATATAGAATTCACAAACATTGTAACATAAAAAATACAAAACGTGCATTAAAGAAACAGTAAAACTATATTATATATGTTAATATATTTATATAATATATTAATAGACAATACGTAAATCATGTGAGTTATTAAAAAATAACGCTATTTGAAAAACAACTACTTAAATAATATAAAAATCTTTCGAATTATATACTTTAGATATTCAGAAAGTTGTTTAAATAAGTAACAGAGGGAAATGCTACATTGCGCGTTATCTCTGGCACCGAGTATGACGTCTCGATATTCCCGTCAATCCCGTTCAGGCCGTCGATTACGCAGGACAAATCAATTACCGCTCGCATTCCACCGGCAGCCGACCGACGAATTCTCTGTCATGATCCTATCGCTTAGTGATGACCTCTCGTCCGATATGCCACGTCGTCGGACTGCGGAATGCAGGACATTGCGCCACAGGCTGCCCAAGTCGAGCCCTAGATTGGCAGCTCGGGCGCAATGGAAGACGCGCTTCAATCAACACAACGTGGATTCCTCGCATTCAACTAAAGATATGTATATCGGAGAGACGTTGTATAACGTATACCTCAAGCATGGCTCAAATTTGACCACGTCAAGAATTCCATGTTCGAATCCTCAGGCGGAATGTTATCAGTGCTTTACATCGGAACTCTACATCAAACATGTCAGACTACATTTCTACATTTGTAACCGTTAATCTCCATTAAATTTATTAAAACATTTTACAATGACAAGCATCCTGAACTGGATAATGACTTAATAAGGTAATTGTACGTTGATAATTGATCCATTATTTATATAATATTGTGAACGCCCGCGGCATAGTGAACATCTTATTCAAACAATATTGTACGTAAAACATTTATTTTAGTTTATTTCATTTTACAGATAAAATATATTACATTCAAAGGTTTTTTATTTTGCGTGGAAATTAGTATTTTCCATATATCATTGAAACATTCGTGTCGTAACTCTGAGAGGTAACCAACAGGTCAATGCCGAGAACTTTCATTGGGCGGAGGTCACCAGCTGAGTAACTGCTAATTATTTTTCGGCCATCTTTGCGGTAAGAGATGAGAGATGACTATCTAATGCGGTTTGTTATTCATAAACTATTTTAAATTATTACTGCTGTTATAATTGCGTGATTAAATAATTTAAATAGAGATAAATATTTTGTACTCTTATATGTAAAAACAATGAATTTTATTTAATATAGGAAAAATTTATTGACATTATTTTGAAATTGAGAAAATAACATTACGTATTAATGATCGGCTCGCTTTGCCCGCGCGAAATCACGGCTATGGATATTTCGTTCTATCACCTGTCCGTGTTCTCGCTTTAATCACAGACAAAAATTATAAATTTATCGACTTATAATACCAATACTAAGTCTTAAAAATAGCCCATCTACCAACCTACATTAAAATCAAAGTCTATACACCTTTTCTAACTATATTTCTACAAATACATATAATAAAAAAGTCAATTTTGTACATATATCATACATACACACACACACACACACACACACACACACACACACACACAAACGAGTTCATTGTGATCGAACCGCTAGGCGATCGCGTGGTAAACAAACAGACAGACAGACAAAAATTATTGGTCAGTCAATCAATCTCGTAACACCCAGGGTGAACCCTAAAATATTTTTTTATATTTTCAATGTACAAAATTGTCACTTCTACACAATTATTATAAGTATAGATATGAAATAATTATATATTTTAACATTTAACTTGCTGCAGATCGAACATTCACTGGTCAACTTTTTCTAAGAAACTCTCAATAACACTAGTAAGTATCAGTTCTTGCGCCCACGATCCGTCCACTCGATTTTATGTTAATCGAAGAGTCATGTTCTGTCTCGAAATATAGTTTTAGGTATTAAGTGCATAGTATATGAATACATTAAGTGCGGCATCACTACGGGTAATTTTAGTCTTTACAACCCTATGTTGTCATGTCGTAAACGCTTGATACTGTCAACGTGGAATTGGGTAAATCTATGTGAGACATAGATATACATATATAAATATATGAAAATGTAATTATTATATATATATATATATATATATATATATATATATATATATATATATATATATATATATATATATATATATATATATATATATGTATATAATAAAAAAATACAATTTTATTTTGTACCTAACCTACTACACATTCGTATTTATAGGTAGCTAAATATATTATAACACTTTCAAATAGTTAAAACCAGAATCAAGTGTTGAGTGGCAGAACACATCGCCGCGTTTTGTCTTGACAGACCGAAAAAATAAAAATAATTTAACATAATCATTCCCCCGAGCGGGAATCGAATCCACAACCGATCGATCGCGTTTACAGTCAGACGCTGTCCCGCTGCGTTACGGCCGATCTCATTTTTCTTTTTGTTTTTTATTGCCTATTTAATACAAGAGCTATATCACGGAATTTGTGACGTGAATAATTTAAAGTGACTGAAACATTTCGTGAGGTTTTTTTACTCAATAAGCAATTCAATTTTCAATCGTTAAATCATAAAAAAAATATATAGATAAATAAAAATGACGTTTCAGAAAAATTGTACGAAATTAATCATAAATTGAAGAAGTTTTGAGATACATCATCTTCTTCTCATGAGTGCAATTTATCGTAAGAACACGAATTTAATACCTGCTTATGCCACAAACAATATTTTTTCAATAAATACGAAAAGAATTACAAAAGGTTAAAACAATAGAACTACAAAGATTAGCTTTTTACAGTATGATAATAATCTTAATACAATACCAACTCATGTTTTATCAGAAATTTAACAATTGAAACAAAACAGCCGAGGTAAGCATAAGGGCCCAACTCGAGTGCCTATTAATTAAGAGGGTTGAACCACTCTGTCTCTAATTAACTGAAGACCCAGGCCGCATTCGCAATAATTAGTTTCCTTGGAGGGCTGTTCTCACGCTCTTGGACCTCAAATACGCAGAATAACGGGACTTTCATTGATTCATATCATGATACAGAAATATAATAATACAAAGAATATTTACTTACGAATATTAATTATATTGTAATAATTTATCTTTAAAATAATAATTATTTATGATTGTTTTATTGTCAATTCATTATATTTAATTTTCCTTTAAAACATTTACAACAATTTCAATAACATTAGTAATTACGATGCGACATGTTAATCATTATAAAAATACTTTTTACTGCCACTTACATATATTCATAAGTAAGTTTAATAAGTATACGTAAACGTATATAATATTATCCCTCACATAAAATTAATTATTTTAAGTTTGAGCTCGTGTAAGTGTTACCTATACATTGCTTATGCCTTTGTCTGTCTTAGTTTTAAAAAATAAATAAAATAATAATGAACTAGTACTATTACGTACTTGTTTCTTCAATAGTATAATAATCCGATAGGTTTGACATGTGTATATTACCAGATTTGATATATGTTATTATTATTACAAAGACGACTTGAATAATAGATTTTTATTTTATATTAAGCGTTTTATTTATTTTCTGTTCTGTGTTAAATTTATTAATAATTTGTCATTAAATGTGAACTTCCAAATAATAAACTCAACTTATAAAAAAATGTTATGGTCCATATTATCTAATTGTAACACGAATACTGCATTCTAGTTGATACTTTAGATAGATAGATGTAGTTTATCTTCGTCCGTTCCGTTACTTATTAAAAAGGAAGCTTTGGATTTACATCCTAATACACTGTTCATAAAGTAGGAATGGATGTCACTGTACGTTTTTACTTCTATCTAGTCATCTGGTTCTGAAAGTGTGTAAAGCTATAATACCATCTACGTAAAAATTAAATATATATAAATCGAAACAAAAAGCCATTGTAGTGCAGGCGCACCTCTAAATGTAAACGCGATTAGTTGTGGGTTCGGTTTTCACACGGGGCAATGATATTATTTAAAATTTCTTATAATTTTACTGCTCTGGTAAGACAAAACGTGTTGAGTTTACTAATTGCAATGGTAGTGTTGCGAATAGCAAACTTTTGGGTGGCTGCTATGCGGGAAAAAACTTGAAAAAATCAAAATCGACCTTATTGTACGCTTATAATATATTCATTAGCACGCTATAATTGTGGTTTCAATTTGTACTTGAGAAATATTTTATAAATTTTAGACGCTTGTTCAGTTACAATATAGCGAATAAAATGCGTGGAATATATCAGTAGGTTTTCTGTTTATCACATTAAATAGAAACGATTTTTAAGAAAGAAATAGTCATTATGGTCTCAATTGGATAAAGTGCTTACTGTAGAGTAACAATCTCACTCGGCCAAATATTCATAATATATATACATAAATTATTCATTTTTATGTACATATACATGCCGGAGATACATGAAGACATATAATATAAATGACTATTTTTTATGTTATTGTTTATGTTGAATTTAATCATATTTTATTTTCCTATTATTTATTCTTTAAAAAACCATTACTTTTACTTACTATTATTTAAAATTTAATTTACAATTAAGGTAAATTTTTAATTTTTTTATAATAGTAATGACAGTGAATCTTTATATAATAAATAAAACATATTAGAAACCACAAATCAAGTGTGTCATCTTAACGTAATAAGATATTTTCTTTTACTTTCATCAAGCACTTTCAATTTGTCATTTATTCATTAGCCTGTCTTTCTTCTAATCACACGATTTCTCTTTTAATAATGTTAAAAATATACGTATGTATTGCTTATGTGGCTTGTTGGATTTCCATATTACATACGTTCAGAGACTTTTATAGATTTATTATGAACGTTTTATATAGAATTTTAGTAAATAATAATAAACTACATGAAGCAAAATAAGCTTGTATTAATTATACTCAGGGCTTTACAATATATAGATTCGAGTATTTTGTTCTAATGGTATTCTAATGGTGCTGACAGGCAAGTGGTAGTTGCGTAATTTTTTTTAGCAAAACGTCACTGACACTGAATGAATCTTGAGTTCCTTAAGGCCGATTCATACTATCAGTAAAGTCAAAATTTGATGAATATTCTTTCATACGCTATCTATTGATCGAATCCCTGTCAGTGGCAGTAATGACAGTGTTCTCAGTAATTTAAGTAATGGTATATATAATATAATAGTTTAATTCTCGCTTACAAAGCCGCGATCATGCTTTTATATACAAATATAAATATTAAAAAAGTTTATGAATAAAAATATTGTAAATAGTACAAGAAAAAAATTCTTAAAATATTAAATTTCTGGTTTCGATTACTTCGCGAAGTGCTTTAATACCTTGTATCACATACATAATAAAGTAGCTATTGACCAAAGTATAAATAGAGTATAAGTATATTTATGGATACCGCTTTATAAGAACGTAAATTAGATTAATACAAACAAACCATACAAAACACATTTATCGGAGTTTCGTGTAATGAGGCGCACGTAAAAGATGTCATTGTAATGCCATTACTCGCGGTCAGCTGTCGCAATTTGTCTGCGAGTACGTGGATCGGTTATTAATCTCGCTACAATTAAGCACTGAGCGACCATCAAATTGATTGTATCCCTTATTTGGCAAATTCACCACGAGTGCCGTCATTATCGGTTATTTTTGAATTTTTGTACCCAAATACCGTTACTTTGCCCCGGCGTCATTAAAATTGTAGTTTTTAACGATTATTTTATTCATTCGTTGCTATAAATATAATTCATTAGTAATTAAACAATAGGATAAATCGACGCTCGTACAAAATATCGCATCGAAACAAAAAGTTAATAAGAACTCTTAAAACAATAATACCCCGACGAGGGTGGTCAGGAATCTTTATTAAATCTCGAGCGAGTAATAAAAGCACAGTTAAATGCAGAGAACTCTGATGAAAATATTAATTAATGTTTCGAAATGGGAAACATGTTGCTAATTAAATGGCGATATCGCATAAAACGTAATTAGAGGCCAGGAACATTCGTTTCTCACGAGGCGGACGATGCCCCGGCGAGTCCCGCGCCGCGCCGTGCGGTACCGTCCCAGCCGCGCCGCGCCGCTTGCACATCTCTGTGTTTACGAAAGGAATGCAGCGAGCGTACGCACACGAAAACAGGTTACGCTCAACTATCTACTACATAGTTACATTAAAATACACACTCATAATAATAGATTAATTATTTGTTGGGTCCTTATTACTGTTATTACAACTTAAATCCATCCCATACTAACTTTTTCAAAACCAAATATCTTTTTCAATATTGAAAAATTCTTAGTTCGAATAAGTAAGGAGTTTATAGTAGAAATTCCGCGAGCGAAACTACGAACATTCCGTCGCTACGGAGTTTATTAAATATACTGACTGGCAAGTATTACCGACGATGATGGACGCCTCAATGGGTGCGTAATTAAAAAAGTCAATGAACACTTATTGTAATTAGCGGTTTATCGAGTTGCCGACAAAAAGGTAATTGTTTTCCGACGGCTATCAATCTGGTTGCGCTCAATGGTCGGAGCGGACGGCCTACACGTGCGAGACTCGATCGCCTGTCGCTCTAACAGTGTAACTGACACAGGCCTTTTTGTTACTAAATTACGATCGACTGGTGAATAACAGCTTTATTAAATAGATTGAAAGTGATTTGCTTATTTTTGAAAGTGATACGAACTTATTATTTATATCTATCTCATAAAGTTTCTAATAACTACATATTATATTTGATTGGCTTTGTATTGATGTCCCTATTATTTTACTTTAGAGATAATATGTCATTATTTTAAAAAGATAATTTTAACAAAGCAGTGAACTTAATACGACAGTCATTACAAACGTAATATAACGAACGTTATCCATACCCAATAATCGAACAAACGGCAGAGGCCCAGTTATTTCATAATGAGGTTATTGCCTAGCATTCTAGCCCTTATCTGTCTAGTATGGCGTAGCGAAGAGCAGCACCAAATTGGCGTAGCGAATACGCGGAGCAGTCGATCGGCCCTGAAGATATAGCTAATTAAGGGCCGCATGCGCCGATCTATTTGGTGAGATCTGCTCAGTGACGTGTGAAAACACCCAATTAATTAACGCGAAACGTTCACCGATCGCGTGCTATAAAAGACCTAGCCTAGCTCCCGAGTTGCCGTTCGCGATTTAATTTGAACAGTTCCTAGAATCGGGTGATGTAACTGTTCACTCATATCCATATCGAGATTTACGTTGTCCTTTTATTTGTGTGTTACATTATTATGTGGCAATAACTATTATTATACGCAGCGTTCTAAAGTTAACATCGTGGCACAATGGGGCACCAGTTATGGATTTCCACGATTGTAGCTCAAGGAAATTTAACTATAAATATGCAATAAAAATAAATTTTAACTATAATCATAATTATAGTTAAAAAATATTTTCATTTCTGCGCTCTGAAACGGCGACTAACGCGGCGTTGAGTTTACCATTGTCACGCAATGTCTCAATTTTGGGAGGAAAGCAGTCAACGGACTATCTTGATATTAGGTTGTCTCCAACTACTCTGCTATGCAAAGGCCTGAAACTGCTTTTAGTTAAATTTGATAGTTATAAAATATATTTTTACTTTTTTCAAAAGACAGATCTATTTAGTTCAAAATTGTGGAACAGATGTGAAAATATCATGACAAAATAATTTAATAGATTCTTGACGATTCTTTACCCTTGGAAAAGATATACTAATCAAGCTGTAATTATCATTAAGAAAATATAAAGAATATATTTTAATTAGCTACTAGTTATCGCTTATCAACTGACACGTAATAAGCGTGAAAATACATAAAAAATATTTTAACAATGTATATAATAATGTCTTATAAATCATGATACTATTATTAATTTTATTGTTGTGCTATTTTCATTCAATTAAAAAAAGCTCTAGCACTTAATATTACAGATGCGATAGATGTGTCATGGCTGGTAATTACCTAAGTAGTTCTATCCGATACTAGAATAAATTCTCGATAGCAAAAAGTGTATATTTTACTTTTTCAATTAGACATAAAAAGCCTTAAATGAATACATTTAGTTAATGAGGAATATAGGTTGTTACTAAGTACCTGTGTAGTCATATGAAATGTTTATTTCCTTTACCGCTGTAAAATAGTTATTTCTGTTAAGCCTATTAAAAATTATATTATTAGATAAGTGTGTTAGATAATATTAGTGGCCATTTGTACTTAGTGCTTACTTTTAACCACTGGGCACAGTAATTACAACATTTATGATGCCGTTACATATTAATCTGCGCAAGCCTGTACCTGCTATCATTAAGCTTTAAGCTTACTAGGTAATAAAAGGAAATAATTTCAACGTTTAGGTACTTACTCATATTATAAATTTAATAAAAAATAAATGCGTAAACGTTAGAAACAATTAAATAAAATAATCTTACGATCATTATTTTAAACTGAACATATTTATGCCAATCCAGTTTCCTTCTGATAAAACATAGATGAACGCGATGACCGCGCTGTAAGCGAGTGTTAATGGCCCATTTGCCGAAGCAACTCTAATTGGCGGCGCGAGCGTACTTATGATCGCGCGCAGTTCTGATACCGAGCACGCTAACTTATGCTCCTACTAACGAGATATGCCTTAAAAGAATTAAGAACTGTAAAATATGGATAGTATATTCAGTTATGTAACAACAGATAACCATGAGGACGTGATTAAATAGAAGTGTAAATAGAGCATTTGCGGAGTGCACATTTAATTGGCGGGCACGAGTGCACGATTGACCTTTCGTGTAGCGTGATATCGGGCGCTCCAGTTTATTGATATACCTAAACAATTTAATTAAAAAATGAGTATCCTTGTACAATTCTAAACAACTGTAGGTTAAAAGTATAACAAAATATTCTGTAAGCCATTATAATAAGTTTGTAAAAAAATATATCTAATAAGTGATAAAAGCTTTCGTATCTAGTCAAATGTAGATAGGACAATGATGTTCTTCTCGACAGTGACTCAGCCGTACAATCAGTAGTCGCCGTCACCAGGAAATTAAACTGGCCAGACAATCCTGCAACGCTATATGTCACGTCACCGCGACTATTAGCTAATGGATTTTGAGTTTTGTACTTGCTTTTACATCTTTGCTGTGTAAGATAAAGCTAACAACTCAGTTGCTATGGAATTGTGATCTTTGAACTCTTTAAACTGTGTACCTACTTATAATTAATTTAATAAAAAATGTACTTGATTTGTATTTAAACCTGTTATCAGATCATTAGAATTTAGTTTGTGAACTCTTATTAGTTGAGTTTTTTAATTAAAATATTGATTTAAAATTTATTATAAGGCGAGGAAGTGAAAATAATCTAAATGTAATCACTCCCTCGAGAGGAGATCGAACCTATAACCGATTGCGGTTTTAGTCAGACGCTGTTCGACTGCGTCACGACCTGCCTGCGTTATGCATGTTAATAAATATATTTTAATTTATATATTTGTAGAAATATAATTTCTTTCATACTATAAGGCTTAATTAAACTATAACTTGGAAGCTGTATACGAGGGTGTCTCTATCGTGTGTACAGTCGATAAATTCAATGTCTAAGGAGGCTTAAGTTGTCCATATGATAATCTGAACGCTGAGTACTCAGTAAGTGTAATTAAGCGGCAGTACAGGCCTGCAGTAGCCGGCCGTCGTCATTTAATTTCCTCCACAACGATTCATAGCAGGTTTCAGAAACTAACGACTGAGTGTATCTACATTTGCAATGAATAATGAATTAACTATAAATTCATTATTTTATATGTTTTCTTGGCGAACTTCTTCAATTAATAATTGTGCTTAGCATATGAAATTTGATATTTTATTTTATGTTGTACGGACATATACAGTTTAATATCAGATATTTGAAAAAGTATTGATTTAAATATAAATCATTAAACCTGATGTGTATTATGATTACGCATATTTAGGGGAGTTTTTTTATTTTTTTATTAACCTAATTAGAAACTTTTGTGTTCAGTTTAATATAATATTTTTGCTTCTATAGCGCTCTGACAATAGTCCAAGCAGTCTGACCGCTAAGCCATGCGTTCTAACACCGGCTGTGTCGAAATTCTTATACGTTTTTTTACAACTTATTTACGTTGTTAGCATCTCTGTTGAAAAATTTTTACAAATTTCTGCTACCCAAAGATTATTAAGAAATAATCGTTTGGCAAGAGAGCATACTACTATATTTTAATATTTTTCTATTTTTAAAGTATTATTCCACACTTAAGACGTTTTCTAAACGTTTTTAAAAAACGTGTAAAAAATTGAACACAGCGGGATTCGAACGTGCGCCACTTGGAAGTATACATTATATGCACTCGTGATAACGGATTACAGGAAACAGTTGCTAAATTACATGTTTTGCAAAATAAACACCTAAAAACTCGTTTCTTAAATAAAAAAGAAGATGTTTTATTATATTTATTTAATAGTTCAAGTTATAAGTCTTAATAATCGTTAAGCTATCAGTTACAAATATTGTCCTGCGAGGAGCGTGTCTATATAGGTACAGCATTATTCCCTTTCGCGTTTAATTTGGCTTGCTTACTCGAGTTGATGTTACACCGTAACGTAAATCGCTTTACGATGACTTAATTAATTATTTCCATTAAAACGTTTGAAGTTATGATTAGTGTAACATTATAATAATCTCTACCGCGACATACATATTGCATACTCTAATGGCTGATACTGTTTTGATATTATTAATTATCATATAGACAGGTACGGAATATAGACCTAATATAATCTTATATTCATGTTCTACAGCTGAATTAAAATACACAATAGTAGGCTACTATTTAAAATATTAAAACAGCATGAAATAGGTCTATTTTAATATCTTAAAGAGTCATTAAAGTAAAAACTGCTCACAATCGCAATCCAAGCATCCTATTTACGACGCGGTCTTAATAATGACTTGTCTGCAGATTAATCTGCATTGTGCGGGAAGAAAGTGACCGAATGACGTTTAATTTCCTTCGCAGTGGGCGCTGGCCCACTGGCAGATCTGATACTCGGATTCAATTAACACTCAGCTAGCTTTAATAATATGACTACATAGAACCATTTCATTTTAGTTGATTGGCAAATACATTAATCATTGTAATCAAAACTTAAGACACCTATATGATAGTGAAACGTAATTTAGTTTCGACTATACATATGCAGTACCATATATACTGTTTTATTTAACTGTTTTCTATTGTAGAATGTAGTATAAATAGGAAATTATTATATAGTGATAGAATCAGTCCCCCGTGAGAAACCAGATAGAGATATCTCTTTACAATGCGAAATATTTCTACGTTCTTGATTATGTAGGATACTTTCAAACTAACATTATTTATACGTAGTTATTGTTAATTTTCATAAATTATGATGTGAAGACATATTTTATAAGACAATAACATATTATGTAGTTAGTTAATAAATGATGTTTTTAAATAAGCAAAATATCTTAATGAATTATTTGAACGAATTATTTTATAATCTTGGTAGGTGTACAATTTAGTACTAAGCCTGATTTATAAGATAATTAACAGTTTATCGTCAGAAAATGATACCGAGAAAGTATAAACAAGAAAATTAAATATAACTTGTGATAAGCTTTAAAAGTGAAGCCTCGGAAGACGTATACCATAGGCGACGTACACTATAGTCAATTTTGATTTAAATAATACAAATAAAATTCACGAAAGATAAATATCATATAAGAATATTTGTAGTCCTTAGAAATTTAATTAAATTTTGATACAGATATGCTGAGAGAACTATAGAGGCTAGTTAAAATTATAATAATAGATGAAAATAGAACAAAATCATTATAATTTATCAGAAAATGTGAAAGTTAAGCAAGCAGCCATTTCACTTTTGTACTGTGGCAATCATAATATAATTAAAGTTTTTTTTTTGCCCAAAAAATTGAGACTGACTTTTATTCGAATATTGTTCGTAATTCATAATAAAATTCTGAATTTATTTTTGTATAGTCAACAACATTTACCGTTATATAACTTTATATTTCATTAAAATTAAGTTTAAAAATAATGCCTCAACTTTTTACCCTTTTATATTTTCCCTTACATCTTTTATTTTGGATTTACAGTTTTACTTGTGTGTATAAATATACATAAATACACACACTACTGGTGTGAGGAGTGACGTACAGTTGTTAATGCAATGGATAAAATATTTATGCTGCGTGATCAATAATAAAAACAAATACTTACTTTGTGTTTGTACAAGGCGTAATATTTTTTTGGATTATTAAAAAGCAGAATCATTTAAATGATATATTTTTTATTAAAAATTCTTAGGTCAATATTTTAAACTTCCTTAAATCCGAACGACAAAACTTTATAAATATTTGTTTGCGTGTAAACAAGCAAATACATTAGCATTTGACGACTATATTCTAATGAACCTGTACTAATGAGAATAAATTACGTGATGTTTAGATTGTGGTCTGATATGATTAGACATTTGAACTTTGCCTCTCATAAAGAGACATACAGTTAGATTATCATTACTGTCTTTTCAATATTAGTTAATACTAATATATACATGTGTTAATTGAATATTAGATAGCAATATTAAAAAAGAAACTCAAAGGAACACTCTATAAATTATAATCTTGACAGGATAACAAGAACCTGATGTCCGATTGTCAGAACGGTCTATTTTGACGCATTCACCAATTTTCAGGTTGGTAAATCAGAAGAAAAATGTGTTTAAATGAGGAAGATTTTCTTGTATTTATGGATGTAGACCAAGCTAATAAAAGCTCGTTAAAGATGAAAAAATCTAGCTCAAAAAGTACTCTGCAGAGTGTATGCCTAAATCTAGCCTAAATACTCTGCAGAAAATCTTATTTCTTCTTCAAGCAATCACGTCCTGTAAATAAAATCACAACCATACATATATTCATCCTTGAATTTGCACCCAAGAGATTATTAACTTATATTCTTTTTTTTTACCTTCACGTGTTTTATCCCGCATAACAGAGTAGACAGATAGTACCTCGTGTTAAGACACTCTGTACTTCGCTTTTCACTGAATTCGAGATATAATATCTCGAATTCAGTGAAAAAATGAAAATGTATTATTACTTAAAAATCAATTTGTATTACGTTAGTACACAATACAAGGTTTTTCATATGTCCGCGAGTTAGAATTCGGTAATTAATCAGAGCGGTTGGTTTGTCGCGAACTCCGGCGCCAATTATTGGCTGAACGGCGCGCTCTCGTAATTGAACCGCCACGGGCCAGTTCTCAAACTCTGTCAAATTTGAAAACTTTTTCGAGTTGCCGAGATATGTATTTTATGGTCATTATTTTTAACACGTGTTGTAAGTTTACAGGTAATTATTTCGATTGCTTTCTAAAATTAAAATTAAATTGGAAAATACTAATAGTATTAATTTTTTAACAAAAATATATTGAAATTAATAAGATTATTTTTTCTTTATGTGTTGATATTATTGTAACTTAGCTAAGATTCAAATCAGTACAGTAGGGTTCAAATCCTACTACGTAAGTACTTACACAGCTGACTTCGATTAATTATAAAATTTAAAAAATGTGTTCACATTAATGAATATTCATAAACATATTGCTTTAGTTACTTTCTACACTAATTATATGTATTCACTAATGCACAAATAATCTAAACTACCATATTTATACTGCTGGTAATATAAATATGGTATAACGTGTATATTATTTTCCTTTGTGTTTACGACTATATTGTATAACAGTCTGGTGGTTTATGATATTTGACATATAATTAAATGTTTTCTAATCCTAAGTGTGGAATAACACTTTAAAAATAGTAAATATTAAAATTATTTTATCCTATAATTTTATTTGTTAACTTTAATTTAAGGTAATAATCACTTTTTCTTCAAGATAAAAAGAAAAGACCGATCGTGACGAAATGGGACAACACCTGATTGTAAAACAAGATCTGTTGTGGGTTCGATTCCCTTTCAGTCAATGATTATAGTTAAATTATTTTGATTTCTTTCGTCTGGTGAGGCAAAGTTCGGCTTTGAGTTCAGCCACTCAAGACGCAATGTCTCGGATTTCGGCGGGAAGAGGATTACGAAGTATCTTGACATTAGGTATTTCCATTCTACCCGGTACGCGATGTAAAAGCGTGAAGGCTGGAATTAAATAAAAATAAAAGCAAATATAGAATATTGTTTTGTATACAGTTTTAGAATTTGAAAAAAAAATATTTTATTATGTATTTTAATTTCAGTGTGGCTAGTCCTCTAAAATAACAATTTTAATTTTTTATTCATAGTTCATAGAAACATTGAGTGCGGAGCCTTTCGCCTTATTATATTTAACCAGAGCGTGGAAAAACCTTCGAATATTTGTTAAACCTAAACCATAAAGTTAGAAATATATGTATACGGTGAAGTGAAACGATTTAGGTACTTGCAATTATTTAAAAGTCAACAGCATGTGTATATATTATTTTATTCTTTTTATATTTCGAACTGTATACTTGTGTTCCTCGTACTTTTATATTCACAATCCAAAGTGCTACTACAGAATACTACTACAATTTTTTTCCATAGATTTTTTATATTTCTGTATTATTTTTTTAAACGTATTAATAGTTCAAAATGCCAGGTGCAAAAAATTATTAAAAACAAATACTAAGTAAAACGCTTTTAATACGGCAAAAGTAGCTTTATTTATTATGAGTTACTATATCTATATATCAGTTCATTTCTTTAATTAAGACGTTACTCATGACCTCGATGATATCACGTTGTGGGAAGAAACGATATTTCTCTTCACTAGTTATAGGTAACACAACATATCTATATACAAATATACACGTATGTATGATTTAATAGCAGAGTCGTTGCTAGCTTCGCGTGTTTGCTAGTTAGGTTTCGGGTGTAGTTCGGAAATTAATCAGAGCCCATTGTGGGCGCTTTGTCGCGAACTCCGGTGCCAATTATTGGCTGAGCGGTGCGCTCGCGTAATTGAGCCTGCCTCAGGCTGCGTCCAACTCGGGAACCTTTTACGTGTCGTTAAGCTATATGTTGGACATTTTACGTAAAGCTAGCTTTTTTATCACTTTTCTATTTTATGTGAAAACAACTACGTCATTATATCAATTTTCATTTAGGTCCTGATTATTGTATTTTGTTCAAAATAATTTTCAAAAAAATAATTTAAAAATGATATATAATTTTTAATATTTGTACCAATTTGTTTTTGCGATCTGTACAAACCGTCCCAATCAAGAATGCTCGTGCGAAAAAATCAGAATTGAGTGTAACCCGTGAAATGCAGTTAACAAGCACATCATAAGTAATCACCTGCGAGTGAATGAAATAAATTGCACGTTTCCATTTTAAATATTCGATATAAAAAATGGAATGAAAACATGGTTGACTCGGTCGTCGCAATTTGGCGGGTATTGGGCTCGTTGGGCGCAATTCACTGATTGATTACAATAAAATAATTTGTGTGAAAGCGCAAACATTGTATTGGATTTTTATGTTTTTCAGAAGGTTGGTTCTTAATTACTTCAGAATACTTCTATTATATTTCATATAATATTTTTATAAATTAATAATGATATAACATTTCAATAAATAATTTTTAATGAAAAAATTTAATGGGACAGAAAAATGTCAAAATATTTAATTAGAAATATAATATGAATAAAAAACAGCGAACATAAATTACAGCAATACTCACATGAACAAAACAATAGCCAAATGTAATTTTACCTTAATCTTCTCCTAACCCCTAAAAACCCGGTATTAAATTTATATATTAGAGAGTAGAGAGAACAATAAAAAACATAAACGACTGGGTCCTAAAGTACCCACATAATGCAGCAGAGGGTTAATGAATTTTGGCGTATAGTCGTAGGGTTTACAGAGAAAAAACGAAGGAATTAAAAGAATGGCAAGTATCACGCTAGTGACCGCCGAATTTACATTCCTCGATGCGAAAACACATAAAAATGCTCTCATTAACCTGGGGTGGTCGGGAAACCACCCGCCTGGATGCCTGCTTGTTAATGTTCTGTGCTCTACAAGTAATTATAAACACTTGTAATTATTTGTGAATGTCTCGAAAAGTTACTATTTATTTTTATTACTAGAGTTTCATCTTATTGTGAACAGAATTATCGAAACAAAAATATATTTCAAATTTAATGAACTTTAAAAATGAAACATTTTGCCGAATTTTATTTCTATAATATTTCTTTACACTTTTATTATTATATAATTTATAAAATGTACGTCTAAATAAATAAACAACATCTTCTTTCTTTTGCCAACTACTTATATAAAAGTATAACAACAAATATGTTATGTTATTTTAACAAAGGTCTTTACCTTGTGTAGTCTCTTTAGACTACAAAAGTTGGACGCTCGTAATTGCATATAACTGTTTTCATTGCAAACTGTTTAAAATACCGAGGCGGTGTAGTAACAAACATTCCTGGGACACATTTTTATAGTGCTTAATGTTCTCACCGCGACTTCCCACAGTACAACTTCAAATGGTTTTTAATGAAAATTCTAGCTGTCATAGAATAGTTAAAAATGTTGCTGTGACATTTTTGATAATGTCGTATTACGTTATTTGTTCTATAAAATTATATTTAAATAAAATGTTATCAGTATTTTAAAAGTAATAAAAATGTGTAAAAAGATTACTTAATTTTTATATTTCTGTCAGTAATTTCAAAAATAATCATGTAGTAAAATAAACCTGTTTGGTATTAGTACAACGTAAGGCTCAGTGTCTAATATGGGAGAACCTATAATAACAATTATGGAGATATAATGAATACGCTCATCAATATTCCCCAAAGTTAAAATGTCTTTTTCTTCGTACATTTTGTTATACATGAAACTTCACGGTTTAATATCTCAGAGTACGATAAAAGCTCTCAAAAGATTATATCAAAGACGTTGAGATTTTATTAAATCCTCTTAGTATTCGCTTACTTAATACATATCATAATTTATTAAAGGAACTATAGGTTATTTTGAGTGCTTCGCTCATCCTCACGGCGTTTATAATCATGCGGTTTCGGGGTTGGAATTAAGGCTACTGCGGCATCGTTCCATTAACACAATTTTATGCCCGCCATATTAAAATAATAAAAACTTATGCCTCTCTTAATTAAATAATTTAGCGACGGCCTGAGCGGAGATATGTAAATTGTTTTAGGGGATAGATCAAACAACCCTTTTTTATGACTTTAATATGCGGTTGGTGGGGAGACGGCCGTGAAACAGAGGGCGAGGGTGACGGGGCAAGGGGCGAGGTAAGTTATGAAATATTTAATAACGGCGCACACGATTCCATTTGAATTACTTTCGAGGAAATGACGACGTAATAAGCTCGCGGCACACCAAGCTTGCGGACCACGATCGACTGCGACCTAATTGTTCATAAGTATAAAACAATCTCGTAGCAATCATAACAAATAATTACTAATTCACAAAAACATACGACTATCAAAACAATGTAGTCCAAATATTGTTACATAATAAGGCTGCTACTTTTTCTATTTAAAAAGTAAGTAAGTCATGATATGGAGTTTTTATAAAATTAGTATATTTATATGTAAATATCAATTAAACATTTTGAACGTAACTTTACAATCCGTTCGTTTTGTACCAACAGTCTTATATAAGTCGCTTCAGTGTCTCAAATACCGAGGGAGTGTTTTAATTAATGTTTCCCGACAAATTGCGAAAAAACCAGAGTAATGACGTCACATCGCATGTAACATGTAGATGTAACGAGGTTTATTACTGCGATGGTGCTCAAATAGCAGTCTTTTAACCAATGACTGCGGGAGTAAAGAGGCTTGTAACTGTAAAGAAGCGACTTCTTTATGTCAGTGATTAACTTATTGTGACACATGACATATACAAATATGGTGAAATTGCATGTTATTCTTATGATATATTTAAGTGGACAGGAGTCTATGAGTGAACTCGAGTAGTCAGGTATTTGAAATGTGGGTTTCAAACTAAGAAAAATGAAAATTTTAATTTATGTACATTTTAAGTTTTAATTGAATGTGCAAATATTAATTACAGTGAGACATTTACGAATTGTACTAATTTTGAATGAAACTATTTTAAACGGATTAATCGCATTTAATTGATATTCAAAAATACATGTGAAAAGGCCGGCGTCCCTGAACGTCTTGCCGTTCACAATGCAGCACTGATAACGACGTTGTTATACGGCAATGAAACGTGGGTGTGTCAAAAGAAGAATAAAAGAAAGACAAATGCTGTAGAAATGTGTTCTCTTCGCCGGATATGCGGAATAATTTTAGCTGATGTATATGCAGCGAAGAGACAGAGTAGAGAGTAAGTGTGAATGTTATAGTGAGAATAAAGAAGAGCGTGCTTGGGCACATCGAGAGGATGAATGATGAAAGAGTGGTAAGAAAGATTTATAAAGTAAAGGTGAGGAATACGAGAGGTCGGGAGAGACCTCGGTTGACCTTCGAAAACACAGTATCGATGATACTGCAGGAAGGTCACCAAAAAGTATGAGGACTCCCCGAAGGGCATGGATGAAGAGGTTGATGACTGTAGAGGAAGCGAAACATGTATGCAGAGATCGTCGCGTTTGGCGCTCCGTCGTCTCTATCTACCCCGCAAGGGATAAAGTGTAAAGTTAAGAAAAAAATACATTTTTGAATATACAAAATCTTATACAATTTACAGTAGTTCTATAAGGGTACACTGTGGGTTTTCAAAAATGTCTTTTAGAATACCAAAATTACATTAATCCGTTTAAAAGAGTTTCTTTTAAAAATGTAGTGTTATTTATGAAAATTATTAATAATACACGTATTATTACACTGTATACTGAATATGTATTGTTTATTTTTTGCTTATACTATTTTTAATGGAACTGCCTTCTATTATAGATATCCGTCACGTCTAGTTTTCAAATCCTTATCAATTTCCTTTAAGAAATACAAATGAATACCATGTGTATTACTTTTTTCGATATGGAGCATTGTGAAATAGCTATAAAGCAATACACATGTTTTTAAGTAATTAAGTAGCTATTTCGTATATAAGTAAGTGGCAAGATGATATACAATTTCTCTATATTGTGGGTACAATATGGGAGGACAATATGGGAGGACAAGACAGAATCAAGAAAAGAAACGATGAGATATAGCAATAATGTTAAAGACAATGCTGTTTAGTAATAAGTTCCCAATTCCTTGGGCATTTTGAACTCCACAAAAAGTTAACATTTTAGAATGTAAAATATAAGAGTGTCATTTTTAAGACATCTCATGTCACATCATTGTCAGACAAAGACATGTAATGGTACGTGATATGTGTATTCTGTTTATGAATTCTACTTCAGCGTTTCAAAATTAGAAAGCAGCTATTTTAAACCACGAAAAAAATATGGTCACAGATGTTTTTATATACATAGTTGTTTCTGGAAAATTATTGAACAGAAATTATTAACTGCCACAAATTTAAAGGTGAATATATGTACGATAGGAAAGTATGCATAGAAGATTATATTGAATACGCAAATACTTTTAAAGTAAAAAAAGTACTTTTAAAGTTAGTTAAGTTAAAGTACTTTTAAAGTAAAAAATGAAAAGATATACCTATTATATTTTATTTATCTCTGACTACTCCGCTAGGTGAGTGTGAAGCTACATTTTATTGAAAGATGATATATTAAAATTTTATGTCATAATATCAAATCTAGATATCGTTAATATTTACATAATAAATGTATTTAAACATAAAAATTTGCAATTTGTGTGAAAATTTATCTTAATATATATATTTAAAACATATACACATTTCTTCTAAATGTTCAATTTCTTTCAAGTGCATTTTGATTTCAAGTGCGCATATTTTCAATTCGCCTTTCTAAACTGCTGAATAAAGGTCTCCCCCAAGAGTTGTCAATAAAATGCTACGCTTCCCACATCCAGCGACTCTCCGCGACTTTCATGCAATTGTCGGTCTACCTGGTCACAATTAACACATATAGTAAATTAAATTGCTATATTACAGTCAAATTACATAAAATCTTTATAAATTTTAGCCTATGTCATATTCTGATGTGCAAACGATACTTGTTACTGAAAAGATTTATCTATGTCTCTTCAGTAGTTCTTGTGTGATTTATCATCAACGCTTTCACATTTATAATAATAGTAGGATTGATGCTGATGTTTTAAGCGCTAAGCAAAAAAACAAAACCTGCACATACTATACCATATTTTATACGATATTTACTTACATAAAATAGTTTAAAAGTTTTAAAAATAAATTTATGTAGCTACCATAAAACCGTTATCGTTTGCTATCTTTCTAGTATCATTATAAAATAAAAAATTGCATTAAAGCTCGTAAAAACAAAACGCAATTGACAGAGTTCACACAGGTTAAGTATAAAATACATTCATATTACCATTGAGGCCAAATGTGATTGTTGTAATAATCGATACTTCCATAAAGAACATCTTGTAAGAAATTGTCAAGTTTGATTTTGTTTTTATTTTGGAGTTTGTAATTCGAAACAGTATATATTACTTATATGGGGTGATATTATTTTTCTTATTTTAAAATCTCATGATTGTTTTACATTAATTAAGATTGTGATTCGATATGAGGTTTTCCATTGTTAATTTTTATTTTCTGTATACATAGTTTGACCGTTAGGTTTATACTTGTATGTAATAAAAATGATACCATTGGTGCATTAGAAAAGTATATACATTGAGTTGGTTTCTGGAAAATGAGAACGACAAAATTGATATGGATATACAAACGAGTTGTATTATACAAACTTTAGTAATATTGATAAACGAAATATTTTTGATGCAATTGGTAACTACAGATATATCTTCTATACTTATTATTACTTAAAAGTTTTGGTGGCCTCTTGTATTTGATTATATGAATTATTAAAGAATAGTTTCACAAAAAATATTTATTCAATTGTTGTATATTAATAAAAATCACACGGACTTGTCTTAAGTTATTTTACAATACATTAAATATCAAGGAATTTAAAAAGAATGTTAAAAATATTATATAAATTTATCATTTCAAATATAAAATAAGAATCATTGCAGTTATGAAAAGGTACTTTAGTGATTGTTATCAAATGCAAATGTTGAGCACTATTTGTATCGAGCCGCCTACGAAGGGGGGCGTGGATCGAAAAGGCCCGTGAAAACCATTGGCAGATAAATCGATAGCTAATTCGTAATGGCTCATTGTTGTCTGCGCTTACAAAGAAACACAACCTTCTCGTCTATCGTCTTTCACAATAGCAACGATGGAACTGCTGCAGCAAAAAGCTCAGCGTCATAACATTGGTATTCAATAACATACAAACGAACAATGTAACAACGTTTTTCTAATGCATTTTTATTTTAAAGCAAGCTTCAATATTAAAAGAAATAATTTTATAAAGTTTTAATATTTTATATTGTTCATTTGTAAATTTACTTAAAAATATACAAAAGTATATATATACAAAAGTATATTTTTTAAGTAAATTTATCTTTTATCTACTTTCCTCAGATATTGATTAAAATTTGCGTGTCAATGTTATGAATTTAATAATTTGCCATACTTGCCCCATTCACAACTATTATAAAAGTAATATAAAAACTTTAAATATTAAGGACAGATATATGTGTTAAAAATAGAAAATTTTGAATTTTTGGTTTAGATTTATTTCATAATCATTAAATATGTATGTTAAATAACAAAAAAAAACAGGCAAATAGTATTAAGAATACATGATTATTCTTAAATAAAAGGGCTTAGACATATTGCGGAGAGCAGGCACGCGTGGGCAACAAACATGGCGACTGTAACAACTTAATAAGCAGTTGTGCGTGATTTACGCTTGCCCTCGGCGCCGGCGCGGGCGCACTCTCCCGCACCAGCATATTTATACTAATTTATGACAGATAAACATCGATTTAACTTAGTGTAACTGCTTTAGAAAATAATATATTTGATATACTTTGTTGTTATATACCGTAATTTACAAAGTATAAAATTAAATTTAATAAATTAACGGGCGTGGAAAGTTCAAATGCCTCATTATCGTCTATAAATCTGTTTTAATAAAGTTGCTGCGACTTGCTTCGACTTGTGAATCGGATATAAATCGGTTCGCTCGCTAATTACGCCGTTCTCGATAAATCTCTGGCATTATAGGGCCCGTAAATATAGGTACAGTAAATATAAGTACAGTGAATATACGATACCATAGCGACATAGGCCATAGACCCCACTCGACGCAGCTCTCTCCAGAGTTATAGCCTATGGAATGACTGAGTCGACAATAACAATCGGTGTGAATCGAAAATAACCGGAAAATTCCGCAACTTGTCTAATAGCTTATTGTTGCTTATAATATTGTTGTGTGGCACATTGTTGTCGTTTAAAATTTAAGTGTTGTTGCGTATCAGCTTTCATGGTCCAGTATTGAAATTTTTTAAACGTGTATTTTTGTACAATCATAAATAAATATTTACAAAAAAAAATATTCATATACAAGTTCTGAAATTCTTTTATACTTACATATTGCTGCTATTTATTTTTGTAGTAGTTATTTTATAAATAAGTATCAGCCCCGGATATATCTCCGCATTCTATTTTTGTAAACAATTTTTTTGCCACGTACAATTAATCTCTACTGAAATATAGAATAGAAGAAATATTTTTGTAAATGTGTCGGAAATTTTATTTAATGACTAAGAAACGTAAATCATTTGAAATAATAATGGTTTTAAATCAGGAATATCAACAAAATCAAGCAAATAGGTGTAATAAAATAGATGCGCTTAATAATATTTCATGTATTCATTTAAATGTCAAAGTTGAAAAGCATACACCGTTTATATTGACGTAATTTTATAAGTGATAAATTTTACACTTCGTATATGATTCATCTTGCAAATAGTGAATCCTATCAAATATATATTTATATTATAGTTGTATTATGCAATAAATGTGCAGTAGTTTTTTGAAATTTTGTAAAATATATTGAAATGTGGTTGTTATATATTAATAATTATAAAACAGTGGGAGCAAGTCCTATGTCATCATTACATATTTCGTCAGGTTGATATATTCTCGAAATATGTCTATTCTATCTATCTATATAAAATGTGAGATCTGCGTAAACAAATTAAACATTGTGAGAAATATCCATGTTTTCCCACCGAATGGCAATTTGCATTAAGCCTCTAAGTATTTTTCATCTTTATGCATCTTAATTTTGCTACAATTTACTTCATATAGTTCCTATATTTATTTTACTAAAACCGCAACAGGGTTTTAAAACTCAAATCACGAACTATTCATATATTGAATACATTTAAACTTGTTCTTAATGCATTTCTAAATGTTTGTTCTTGTACTTGTTCAATAACTAACATTGAATATTATGATAGAGCTGCATACTAATGTACCCGCATACATTACATAGTCCAGCGTAGGAAAGTTGTTTTACCCAAATGAAAATATTTTGGCTGTTAATTGTTACAGAATAATCTATATATAGCAATATGGAATGACGTTTGTCAGTATCTCTGAAGCTGGAAATCAGCTGGACCAATTAAGCTAATTTTGATTTTAAAATATTTATTTAAGTCCATCATAGGTTTAAAATGTCAAATATTATGTAGAAATTGTAAGTTTTTACTAGTAAAAATAACAACTTAATTAAGCGATACAAATTGGCAAGTACAATCAATCTATTAATTATAAATACCAAGGAACAAATCAAGGAACGTAGCTTAGACTACGCAACGCTATAAAACGTATGAGTTTGTGGTTTCCTTTTTTAGCATTTTTATTTTAGCTTATGATGTACACAGATATTTTTTATGTAACTCGATATATCTTTCTAAAAAAATGTAATTTATTTAATTTATTATTTTTAAAATTTTGTTCTACACTTGGAATTAAAAAACATTTTTGATCATCTATTTCATTTTCCATAAATCTATAACGATTGAAAATCACATCGAATCACACATGCCTATATTAATTGATAAACTTATTGAGAGTGAATATTTTAAGACAAAATTATGTTTTTTTTTAGTAAAGATGGACGTAATAAACACCACCACCAATGGAAGTAATAAACATTTTTGACTTTCAGTTCTCCCTCTTATTCCGCCAGCAAAGGTAAAAAATTACAAATATAACGTTAATTTTTTTATCCAAAATTTCAACCGTCATAAAACCAATCCCTAATCTTACAATAAATTGTTATTACTGAAGCGTACAAGACAAATCGTATAATTTAACTATCAAGGCCAAGACCCTTTGAATAAGACAGCATTATCTCGGCAGAATCGAGAACTCTTAACCGCGACAATGGCCCCCGCTAACGAGGTGATTTTGCATTACCGGACAGGTCATTAACGGTCACTCCACTGTACTGCACTTGAAATATTATAAAAATATCGCATTTATCGGTTACGTGTGACTTTAGGACATCTTGTCTCGGGCTCTGAACGACCAGCATCTCATTACAAGTCGTTAAGCTCGTCTTACTATTAAGTACTGGCAAAGCTGAATTCTACAGTATGCCATAACTGTGCATGTTATTTTTACATAAATAGTGGAGAATTTTTATATTACATTTAAATACTACTTAGAGAAAAAACGAAAGTATTTTCATAGACCTCATTTTATCATGTTTTTGAAAATATGCACTTGTGACTTTAGTATTCTTCTATTAAACATTTAATATTTTATTATTTTTACATCACCAAATACCATATTTTAATACACAAAATGACTACAATATTAAATAGTATTTCTGAGTGTTATAATTTTGCAAAAATATATTTTATTAACATTCCACGAAACCAATATGAACATATGTTGAATTTTCATGAATTTATTGCTGTATATTCTTAAAGTAAGTATTTATTCTGAAACCTCTGGAGCGTGAGCGTAAGCCTGTTCAGACGGACTAGGACGATCGCACAAACTGAATGATTGGATATATTCCACCATTTTCACCTAAGCTTTCGCTTGCTCCGATATTTTCATCATATTTATTTACCGTTATTTAGTTAAGGGGAATGTAAAAATCTATTGTGATTGGCGAACATCGCAGTTGTGTTGACGCAAGGTTGGCACTACAAAATACGGCAGAGGTCGTAGATTTTATTCTCACAGAGGCAGTTTGGTAGGCAGGCAGTATGGTATTCACATGATTATTTCGGTCTGGTTAACTTCAAGAACAGAACAATGCAGGTACTCTTTCCATTTCTGAAATACGCAAAGCCTTGTATTAGTATTTAAAGATTTCCGTCTGTTTGAGTATAAGATTTAACTTTATCAGAAGCAATAACACCTCTAAGGATATTCTCTGTCAAATTTAATAATACTTTAATAAATTTTTTTAGAGATTGCTTTTTTTACAGAAAAAGGTAGATACGAAAGGCTTTGTGATGGAAATGAAAGGAAATGAGAAAAGTATAGGTGGGAATAGGGAGAATTGTATTCCATGACATCAAACCGGAGCACATGATGAGATATTTTGCAGATCGATTTTGTCATGATAGTGGTCGCGACCCAGTCGGAAGATTAACCTTCTACCACCAAACTACTGCGATACCCGCCTTTTACAGGACCCATCAGCAGAGGGGAATTGTATTCTATCCGGTCCCCTCACAGGGAAATCGGTGCTTCTTATATTTAGCTATTTGATATTTAAATTTCAGCTTAGTTAATGATATAAAATGATGATTATCTATAATACAGGTATCGGTAAAGTATAAATTCCTAAATCTACTTCACAAGTTATTCTTTGTTATAAACAGAGTTATTTAAGGTCCTTTCGATGATATAAGGCACGAAAATGTAAACTTAATTTATATATTATATTCATCAACCATCCTTTTTCCGTCCTTTTTTTTGAAGCAAAACCCAACTATTATGACTCCAAAATAGAAAAAAACTGGGCTTTCCTAGTCAAGGTAACGTTATTTCGAAAAATTTTTTATAAATGCATAGAAGAATTTTTAATTAGATTTGCAAATTACTTTGACTGATTGACTGATTGACTACTGATAAAACGGCCGACAATGTATGTATGTCAATGTCTTTTTGCAACTGATTTTAATTATGAAGTGCAAGAAATTTGAAAAAAAAATAGTCTTATTTGGTATACCCTATAGACATACCCTAGTGCCGCAAGTTTAATTGAATGCCTTCTCTTTACTAAAATGAAGACGTCAAAGCTGTAAAATTTTAAATTACATACACATATTATGTATAAATATATGTTTTTCATTTATTTAGATTAAAATTATTGAACTAATTATGCTAATCTTATGGTATTTTCCATTCAGCAGAAAGCAAAGTGTGGCCAATCTTACTTTTTAATTCTTATTTTTTATTTTTTATATACTTATAAAAAATAAAAAAATAATTACATCTTTAAAAAACGTGTAAAAAATTATATATAGCGAGATTTGATCTCTGATCTGATCCAAGATCCAAGACTAATTTCAAGATTCTGATCCTAGAAAGTTAGTTTCGATTGTGGCCTTAGATCTTGCAAGCGGTTGTTGGGCATATAAGACCTTCTTAGATGAGCGTCGAAATTAAGTTTTTCTTGTGCATATCATTATATTCAAGTCAATTGTCTCTTGTGACCATTTCAACGGCGTTATACCAATATCTTTGATAGGCAGCAAATCTAAAACGAACACAAATACTAAAACATATATTCAATATATGAACAATGTAATTCACACTGCATTCCAAAATAAAAAAAATATGAAACAGCAAAAGTCAATTAACACGTAACAGTTGTAAAGTATGATTCACCGCAAATATATCAGGGATCGGAAACGTATAATAAAGAATCATCTATTTATTACTGCGAGCTACGATAACGCGCAACGTGTAATTAGGGGTATCGGAGGGTCATTTCTGATAATTCATAATGTATGCTAATTATTAAGTGCTGTAGCCTCAAGACATACCTTATCGAAGAGCTTGTAAAATATTGTACGTGATACCAGGACTTTTGAGAGTTAGTCGCTATAATAAATATTTCTGCTCTTCTTGTGTGTATATAAATAAAAATATTAAATTTCTTCAATATTGTTTTATTTTGCCATATCCGATTTAAGTTATTTAAAATTGATAGGTACATTTAATGATTAACATTACATATATGTATACATCGTAACTCATCGATAATATTTTTTATTAAATAAATAAAATAAGAAAGTTTTGTACTAGCAAAATCTAATTAAGAGCAAAAAGTCAAAATTTTCTTAAGAAATTTTTTAAAGTTATTATAAAAATGTTTAAAGCCCAATTTGAAAACTAAAAAAACTGGCTTCCTTTTTTTTACTGAAACACTAGCAAAAGCTGATGAGACGATTATACGTAACATCAGTTACTACATATGTTACAATTTTTATCAGCAATCCAATCATTTCTACCTGACATTACTGCATTATTTTTTATACATATATTATTTTTCAAATTCTACTATAGAATTATTTTAGTACAGATAAATATATAAATGAACAAATGTATATTTGTAAGTTACTTATACCAAGCTTCAATCTTATTGTTTTCTTAGTAGTAACAGGCAATGACGCCTAACGCTTTCGCTATCTTAGAGTCGGCAACGAGTCGCAATTAGCGGTTCAGCCTCACTTTGATACGAAAATTTCCGTGCGCAAACCGTTCACTCACAACACTTTTGTATGTGTTTTTCACGGCTTCAACGAGCGCGATACTGAAAACTGAAAAGCCTCGGGCTCCTAATTAGACTGAAGTCGGACGTGCCAATTAATTCAAGTTTCACTCGGAAACTTTGCTGCATCAATTAATTTCATAGTTAATTAACAAGCCCGGACAAAACCGCGTCTACGAAAGAAAGGCTAACGATGCCCGCCTGCGCCCGCCTGCGGCCGCCTACAATGCACCAATTACATCAGCTTTGTTGCATACAACTCCATTCCTATCACAGGTTCATTCAATCTGACGCGCCCTCTAACCATCTCGCTGTTTCGAGCTCTGCTCCAATTCAATCTACATATTATTCCTTTTATTTTTAAATGAATATTCATATCGCTAGGGGAAAAATGATTCACTTTCACGTTGTTATTTTCAAGATATAAGCATTTTAATTTTATAAGGAACTCTATTTTACATAAAAGTTAACATTATTTTATGAAATCTTTTTTAATAAAATTTGAATCATGTCGGCACTAAGAGTAATTATTTAAAATTTCTACAATTTCATTGCACTCTTATTGCTCAATTTTGCTTTACTCTTACATAATAATAATGTTGAATTTTGAAATTTTTATAATATACCATGAAGGAAATAAATATACTCCGCTCTGTTTGAAGGCATTGTCTTGCAAGTAATAATGGGCCACGAACGCGCCCGATGTACCAAAGAGAATTTTACAACATCACGCCGAGACGGCATTCGGGCAATAACTCCGTGCAAATAAAATTTTAACCTCTGCTTAATATCCGGCGGAACGTTTCGACGAAGTGAACCAGGCAAATTGACAGACGGTAAAATATTTTATTCGCGCAATAATTTCATTTAGCAAGAAAAACAAGAGGACGCGAACGCGGCGCTCCGCAAACATCTTTCACGTGAATTAACCTATTATGAACAGAGTTTGGAAAATAAATTTCATTGAAACTCGTAAAACCTCTTTATATTTCCAATATCATAAAATATCTCACATTAAGTATTGACTTCATGTAACTTTCTTTCTAGGTCAATTTTGTATTTTAATTTAAAGTCTGAGAGAAATATTATTTTTTTGTCAATTGCATTTCTCTTGACGAAATTACTTAAATATATTTTAAAAGAATGTATACAATTTATTTACCTTATATTTTTTTAGAAATGACTTAGAAATTATAAAATTGCGAAAAAAATAAAGATTGCGCATAAGAAAGTAAAATATAATCGATAAATATTTTTCTCGAAAAGTCGACAAATATCTTAACCAAAACTTTATCCTAGATATCACATTTCAGTTGTTTGTCTTTCTGTTTATGTATGTATCGTAGGATAATTACTATTTCAGTCAGTTTATAATTTACTACGAAAATAAAAATTAATAGACGTGGGGGTACAATTTAGAAATTCAGCGAAGTACTCTTAATACGTTTGATGAATTCTTATTCAAACATTGCAAGTGACTACAGGCATAGACACGCTTTAAACAATCACTGCAGTAGGTATCTACAAATCTAACCTTACAGTACCGGTGGCAAGACCCCATTGCTTTGTTTTCGCGATGTCATTAGTGGGAGCCCTCGATATTTCGCGGGCATTGATTATTTTAATGGTCGCCAGCGGCGCCGCACGCCACTTGATCCGCTTACCACGATAACTCGTCTTATCCTTCTGTACTGTCATTGCTATCAGCTTTCACTACCACATTTTCAGCTTACCTAAAAAATATTTCTATTGTGCAATGCAATGTAAAATTTCAAAATGTGTAGACAACATATTATCTAGAACGCAGTCATTCAGTGAAATATAATTCTAAAAAATTTCGCGTACAATAAATATTTATTTTGTTTAAATAAACAACAATTTAGATATTTTTTTTATCATACTAAACCAAGTAAACCGAATCCAAAGCGTGGCGGGCACAATCATTAAGAAATCATTAACGCTAACGACAGCTCTTGACGTCACTCCCTCCCCCACCCGATCCACTATTTCACACACGTCACCTGACATCGGCAAACGGTTTTAATGGTCTTGCATTCTAGGCGAGCCATCCTCGGATACAAAGCGCCAAGTAACATAGTCATCAAAAAGCTCATTCTTTAGTTGACCGATTTTACGAAATTATTCATCGAATTTTCAAAACAATTGAATAATATTTTAAAAATTAAAGGCAATAGGTATGTATAACTCATAAACTGAAATAATTTATAAATTTAGAAGATATTTTTAAAATAACATATTTCTTTGTACTGCATACAGCAAAAGTTGATATTCAAATGAAGTGAAGGCTATAACTTACACATCATTACATGCGCTTGCAAATCAAAATGCATCCCGTAAACGTTTATATGACACCGATTTATCAGAGATAGTTAGAACCTGTACGGGGTGAAAAGAGTACTAACAAAGTCGCACGGCTGGTGTCGCGGCAAGCAAATGAGGCGCGACGCTCACTGCTAACTAAACCAATCGGCCGCACTGCTGCTGCAGACGGGCAGCGCAAACTCCAATGTGATTTCATTTTAACAAATTTACTGAACCGTATTTAAGATGAAAAATATTTTCAATAATGAGTCTTCTTTTAAATAATAATATGTATACAATTATAATAATACAATATTGTAAAAAGATACAGTTAAAATATAAGTTATACATAAGTCATAAACGCAATATATTTAAAAGATAATAATTTTAATGTCCAAAATGTATTAAATGTAACTTTTATTGAAATATTTTATAATAATGTTAAATATAGGAATTCAAAACATGGCAGTAAAACGAAGAAAATGTGTAATGCGTTTCCAACGCGGCTCTGTGCTGCCCAACCGCTAAGCGCTAACGAGGCGTCCGCACGACACATCCCATCCCGTCTGTAACCGATCTGTTATTCATTCATAAAGAGTCATTAGTCCGCGGCACCATCGCCCGTTTGAAACGATCATTTAGCATCATTTGCGGGAACTTTTATCCCTCATCTGGTTTTAATGCGCTCACTGAATCCTTTCGCGTTCGCTTGTTACGGACCAAAGTGTTCACTGATTTCAGGTGTACAATCGCTTTGTAAACTTCACTGTAAGATATTTTGTTTTTGCTGCTGTGAAATCTCTTTTAAATTATAATTTTTCAGTACTTATCTATTAATAACCAAGCTACATTTTTATGGTTGTTATTTCTTTGCCATGTTTACGTATATATTGTAAAAAGAGTGTTTATAAAAACAGTTATTTTTGAAAACTTTAAATTTAAGCATAATTTTAATATTCCATATATACTAATTTTGTTAGAAAGCATAGTTTACATAATTTTAAGCTATATTTCACCAACATCCCCATTACTGTCACGCGCACGTTACGCATACAGTGGCTCGAGTGGCGGCTCATGATTCAAATCTACGATTTGATTTGAAACAGTTACACAAACAGGAGTTTGTCAGAACATTATAATGTGTTATATTATTTCTTTTTATTTCATATAATGTATTGCACATTAAGTATTTTTAGATAATATTATACAAAAGAAAATGAATTAACGTATCTAACAAAAAATTATGTACATTTTGTCTAAAATTATTAATTTTATGAATTATTTTCATAATCATGTTATGATTAGGTTCAAACAAATTTTATATCTTTTCATATTTTCATAACTAGAAAATATTTAGATTAGTAATAAGTTGTAATATAAAAAAATATATAAACAATCACTATAAAATATGTAATATCATCATTAAAAAATTTAAAACTTTGAGAAACAAGTAGAAAAATTCGCCGCACCTTGTCCAACCCGGTGTAAAATTCGAACTCATAACCTAAGGCGCTTTCCAAGCACTCCGAGACGATTATAATACACAGAATTTTCATGGTTGTCTATATTGGCATAGTTATATTTCAGAACGTACATTATACGGAGTGTGGATGCACATATACCTATCACAGTGACTTCTAATCGGCAGTAACGAGCGGCATCGTTATCGGCGCGGCCTCATTATACGATATCATCACGCCTAACGCCTATTATTTTCTCGGTCGTTAGTTTTTCTAAGCACATTGCTTAGAATGCATTGTTTAAAAAGGATGAAAGGATTTGCATCAATAAGGGTGTGTTTAGACGACAAAAAATCTCATTTGAAAATCATAATGAGTGCGATTTAAGATGTACTTGCTTAACTTGCTTTAGATCATTCTTCTCAGAATTATATAAACGAAAATGCAAATATTATGATAAAATTTAATTAAATTAATTACATCAACTTGATATTTAATTGAGTTTTCTTTTAATTTTAACAAATGGTAGCAAATTTACGAATTTATTTTATCACCATCGTATCGAACCCACAATTTATAGCTATACTTGATGCTGGTAGACACGGGAAATAATTACTTTCGAAATTATTTCATCCAGTCTACTAGGGCAATCGTGGCAGTATCACCACTCAGCATCTTTAAATTTGACCAGGAAAAAGAGAATAGAGGGCGCTCGAAGTAAGAGGTACAAGTGTAAAAAAACATTTTATATATAAAATTATTCTATTTTTTATATATTTGTAATATACTTAATGTTGGATGAAATTTTTATGATTCTCAATGTCATTATAATCTTTATAAAATTTTTATAATGAAATTTATCATTTTTAAAATAAAACTTACATTATCATCGAAATAAATATTTATTTTTAATTACTGAATAAAATTTATGTATTCTTTATTATCCAGTAATTTCAAATATAGAGAATGTTTTATTATATATATAATTATCTAGTAATTTCAAATATAGAGAATAAAATAATTAATAACAAACACATACATGTTTGTATTTAAATACAGAATTACAAAAATACAATCACTTATTTACTTATGACGAACATTTAAAAAAACATTAAATGAACAAAGATATAATAGACTATTTTATGACAACTTCAAACTGTTTCTTAACTTTAAAAATATTTTATTACAATAAAAAATAATTATATAAGTCGTATTTAGTGACGTTTATGTTTTTAAATACTGAATAAATTGACACTAACTAAGTTCACCGTACTATAGTATTAAATAGGATAAATTTATAGAAAATCAAACTCTTAACCCTTAGAAAAACATGAATATTGCTATTATTGCTAATAACAGCCTGTAGCTTTTTTCCCACATTATCAGGGTTGGGGAATTGGATGCATATAACTTTTAAAATGTTTATTAGTTACAAAGTAAAAAAAACTTGACATACGATTTTGTGTCACAAGAACATTTCTTGTCAGGACGACATTATGATGAAAACAATTAATCTTAGAACAGAATAAACTTTACTGCACACAAAACACAAAAAAATCATATACAAATAACAAAATACGAAACAAAATGTAATTGCGGTCTTATTGCTACAAACAATCTCTTACAGACAACCTTTGGTATCAAAAGGACTAAAATGAAAAAGAAATTATTATAAAAAAATAAAATAAGAGATAATGTAATTTTATATATATGTACAAAAATAAAACATATTATTTTACTTTTCTTTTATTATCTATATCTTGTGCTTATACTGCAATATGACATACCCCATTAAGTCAAAGTGAAGGTTTTCAGTAGGTCTTTACAATTTGGGTCGAGGTAGAGATCATTTTAGTGATAAGGCAGTCTTCCTGCATTTTGTATTATTTCAATTAATCTTAAGTCAAATTTTAATCAAAATAATCATTTTCTATAATTACTGCTAGTATTTGTAATATTTCTTAAGCAGAGTTATAGGATTAGGTGTGATAGGATTAGGAACACTCTGCTTAGGAACCTATGGGTCTAGATAACTTATTCACTTTAAATAAATCCACATTAAAAATAAATTCATGTATATAGACTGTGAAATATAATTATACACTTCATTATTCACTATTATTGTATTGTAGTAATTAAAGGTTTTATAACGACATTATTAACCAATAGATATAGATAAACAATTAAATAATTAAAAAAAGGAAATAATAAAAACTTGTTCGTATTAATTTATCATTTTATCCAAAAAGTTTATTATAAAAACAAAAGAAGAGGTTTAAATATCAAACATTTTTTATGATTCGTCTGGCATACAGGAACAAACAAAGTTGACGTCAACAAGGGTTGATATACACACAACACAGACACTCAATTTAAAAAAAAATAGTAGTGTAGTAGACAGAATAGTAGTAGTAGTGTATAATCTTATTTGTAGTAGTGTATAATCTTATTAATCCATCTATCTTTAAATATTATTAAAATTAGCATTTAATTAATATAAAATCATAAGCACGTAGCGTAAAATCTGACTGTAAACGCGATTGGATGTGGGTTTAATTCCCATTTGGAGGAATTTATTTATTTGTTCTGATATGACAAGTTAAGTCCCGATTTCTGGCGGAAAGCATTCAACGGAGTGTCTTGACAGTAATTTGTCTCTGACAACCCTGCTCGACGAAGCGTAAATCGTAAATCTGTTATTTAAATGTAAGAAATAGCTTATTACCTTCGCGATTACTTTTAACAACAACAACAATACCTAATCTGATCAACTTTGAAACCTGAAAGATTACTTTAAACATCAAATATTGAGTCGTGACCTTTTTACACTTTATTACTGCTAGGTTTAAAATATGTTCATAAGTGTCAACTATATTATACACTTATATAAGTATCACTTATGAGCCAAGAGAAAAAATGTTATGAACAGTTGAAGTATGATAGTAAAAAAATGTAAGAGTATCCTATAGTCACATATCCTTCTAATCAATGAACATTTCAGAATAGTTTGGTTACATATTGAAATTTATTGGTTGGTATTGTTTTGAACAAAAGTATCTACCTATATAAAAATAACTGTTCATTTTAATATGCGTTGTATGAAATTTGGCCTACAGGTCGATAGGACTATAAAAATATTTTTAGATTTGTAGGATTTATTACAAAAAAAAATATCATCAACATTTTAAATCTAATTTCGTTTCTTACGTTGTAGTGAGTATAGAAAAATATAATAATACACATAAATACAAATATAAATTTTCTTTTAAATTGATTGATGCAATATGTTAATAATTGGCGTGCAAAGGATGTATCTCTGTTTTACTCGTATATTTATTCGTTTTTACGTTCAATAATATCTCACTAAAACAGTTATTGAATAGATGTGATACAAAGATGCAACGAAATATGTATGTGATATATATATATATATATATATATATATATATATATATATATATATATATATATATATATATCCACACACACATTCATTGAAATATTAATCAACTTACGATTTAATTATAATAGATTAGATATAATTAAAATTATATAGAGTTAATAACACTAAAATAGCGGGTGATTAGTCAATAAAATATAATGTACTCAAAAAAACTAAAATACTTTTGGAATATAACAAATAGTAATTTTGTTTAACTATTCAAAAGTAACAAATCAAATACAAATGTGAAGGAAAAATTGCCAAAAAGATTACCGATCGCAAAAGACTCGCAGAAAGTGGAAAGCGATCCACAAATTGCCATAAAAAGATCGTATCCTATAAAACTGAATCGGCATTGTCAGTGATGATTTGAGCGGGGGTTGGGCGGCGTGCGGGGGACGCGGTAACACGGTTTGGGCGGATGTTTTTTCCTAGAAAAAACCGCTCCATTCCGAATAGATGACGATTGATTTGTTGAAATTGCTTGAAGTATAGAAAGCTGTGGTTTAAATTGATACTGCTTAGCGCTGATATTGCAAAAGTTTACATTTTCAATTGATAAAAAAACTCAATTTATTTAACTAAACTAACGTTTATTTATATAATTTAGTTTTTAGACATTATTATTTGCCGTTATTTCACTTAAATATATAACGGTTTGTTTTATTATAAATGCAGGACTAATTACAATATATGAATTTTAAGAAGGTGAAAGCTTATTTATTAGGAAGATAAGCAATCTTATTTTAAGATAAATGAACTTTAATAATGAATATTATATTATTATTGTAATAAAAGTAATAACAAGAAAAAAATCAAAATCACTAATTATTTTATATCATTAATGTAAACCACATCTTAATATAGATAGTAAATGTATAATATATTCCTTTGATATTATTATGATTTAATGAGTTATGTAGTGTTTATAAAGAAAAACAATTCTGTAAATTATTGTTAACAACCTGAAAAAGTACACTTACTTGGCGTGTATGTGAGGTCGGACTACAGCAAGCCAAGCTCCCGACCAGAACGCCCACTATAATCCAGTAATCTAAAATCTTGCTAACTTTACGATATAAGTCGAACTATGGTGAAAAGTTATTTCAAAGTCCGGAAGATGAGTAACGGACGTCGCGTCAGTAGACCGACTGAACGACACGAGATCGCTTCCCGCCGAGTGCGCTGCGCCGGTGGGCGGGTCTTACGACCACGCACCGCCTCGCTCCTCCCACTGCGAGACACGCCCACCTGAATTAATAAAGGCGGCAAACACTGCCGGACACGCGGACAATGCCGCATTGTCCTGTGTCCAAAATAGTTTCAATTAGAATCGAGGAGAAGACACAATAGCCTCCGCCGGCAACTCATTCACGGCGAAATTGACCGGTGCATGCACGATTAGTAAAACCCACATGAAATTGAGTTTGGTCATTAGTGGTTAGGATGTTGAGCTTATCTATTGCCAGTACCATTTGGTGATACATGATACACTTACAGATGTATTGACTATCTGAAAAAGCCCATTTAAATTGCAATAAAAAGTATCTTCTCTGCGTAAAACGAAAAAAAAAATTATAAAGTCTACGCTTAAAAAAGATTAACAAAAATTTCAATTTTATTAGTCATAAATATAGTGGCTCCTCTAATACGTTGCTAATGCAGTGCAAAAAACGATTAATATCAATTTGCGTGAAACTTCTTTTAGTTTAACGTTGCATTCTCGTTAATTCCATCACATATTTTATATATTTTACAATGACAAAAATCTCATGATAATGCGTGATATCTATTCCTCTCCGTAATATCGAATTTTGTGTGAACTATTATATTTATTATAACTTTAATTCTATAAAATACTTAACAACTTACTTTTTGTAAATAAGTAAAATATAAAGTAAATAAAATGTTTAAAGAAATATTTGTAGGATGAGGAGGCGAAAAAAGGAAAAAGTATATATTATTATAATATTAAATATATGAGTTTATCATATTTTTACATAATTGTAAACATAGGCATTGGCCTAGAAGTGTACAATTTGTCTTCAAGCCGTTACCATATAAAATCCATATTTTATTAGTTTTCATTTGTTTTCATGCATTAAAGTCAAGGTCAAACCATGACATTAATGCATAAGAAACACTTATAATACACACACTAGTATGTAGTGAATAGTTGATCGAAGTAAACGTATAATAATAAATGGCTGGCGAAATGAAATGATTTACAAAATAGGCTGAAACAAAGTTACAAATTTTTTAAATTTTGTAACTTTGTTTTAGCCTATTGAAAATGCACTCAAACGCGTCCAATTCAAAAAAAATATCTTTTCTACTTCATTCTATGTGTTGTACGGAGTGTTTTAAGACTTGGTTTTCTCTGAATAATTTTCTCTGCTTTGTTCTATTATCAAAATAGGAAACAGTATTCTATATTTAAACATATTAATATTAATAACTTTAAATAGTCGCAATAGATATATCCTTTTTTTGCGTTTTTTCTAATAAGTTTAGTCAGTAAATTTTGTTTACAGACGATAAAATTTTACCAACTGACATATATTTTAACAAAAAAAAACAGTCAACGTAGAACAACGTAGCCACTATACAACTCCAGTGACGGACTGAGCCATAATTATATGAAAAACCTGTTAAAATATCGGCACACAAGTATCATAATATTATTCTTGAGAAGATAGTTAATAACAAAATGGTTAAAAACTAAGAATGATACTTTGCTATTAATCTTCTTACTGGGCTGCTACTGAGCAGGCCACATCCTTTAAAGCACTTTATTTCCGCTAATGGAGCCCACATCAAATAAGCTTTGTATATTTTAAATGGTTAAATATTATTGTATTAAACTAACACACTATAATTGTAATAAATTTTTTCTACATATTACACTTAACAGGATAAATGACTACATATTACACATAATAAACAGATATTTGGATTTTTAATATTTTAGGATCCCTAAACACATCATCGTTGGGGTTTCTTAATACTATTCATATCCTTCGTATATATTTTTTAATATTTTTACGTTTTAAACAAATTTATGAATTGCAAACCTGTTTATTTATTTTTAACTCAAATATTAAGTCGTAAAATAAATATTGTTATTTACAATGTTAGGTACATTGAAAATAACAATCTCTATTTTACAAATATCTCTTATCTTTTTTAAAATTATTAATGATTACAACCTATGTTTCGTTTACATAACAAGACCGAACGCGTTTTAAAATTGTCATTTATTTTCTTATAATTTGTAGATTTAAGTACAATATTTCTCTCTTCTCCATAGTTTCTCCTGACTAGAAATATTGTTGTAAGCTTTATATTAATTCTCTGGTTATATATTAATCCTATGCTTGAAACTTCTATGCTTTTTGTTTCATATCGAATTATATTCTATTAACAACACATAGATTAAATACCACAGCAATAGATTCAAAACCACAGCAAAAGCTGTAACAGATGATTATTATATATTTAAGATAATCTTATTTTGTTAAAAAAATATTTATCATTTATAAATAATATCTTGTCACTTGAAGGAAAATAATGGGTTAATTATTTAATAAAATTATACCATTAACCTATACACTTCGTGTAGTACTTACTCATTGTCCATTGGAATATGAAAAGCTTCTTACAATCCGATGATTTTATTTAAGTCCTTTCACAGATCACAGCTCGCTTGTTCAGATTCAAGCTACCAAATTCGTTTGCTTTACTAGCCAGGAAGGATTCCGTCTGAGTAAATAGACTCATTCAAATATATTCTGCTGAGAACAAATAATACTTAGAAGAAGCACTACGGACATCGGACACAGTAAATTGCTACCGAGTAAAATTGAAGTTATAGATAACTACATATTACGCTTACAGTCTTTTGATATTTCTACTAAAGCAGGTTACGGTTATACAATTATTTTATCTAGTCCACTGTTCTTTTTTTTGTAATGTCAAATATAGATTTAAATAAATCAAGTTTATATTCTTGAGTTTAAAAACTAGAAAAATGGATTTGAATGAGTATAACAAGTTTATAATTCAGAAACGTAAATTTAGTGTGTAAAACATTGAATTTCAAATTTCAACTCATCGATATAAAGAAGTAATTTCATATAGTATTCATAACTACACAACTTCTAGTTGTCCACAAGGATGTATCACAATTAGGCCATTTTTCTTTTAAATGGCTGTTTATTGTGATATACACTTGGTTTTCTATCACTCAATATACTTACATAAGGATTAGTTATTCAGAGTTATGACAAGAAGTGGGCGAAAACACCGTTTCTTGGTTTTTTACATTGATTAATTTACATATAGATAGATACTTTTCAAACTATCTAAAGCATGTTTAAAAAATTACATGATTCAATAGTCTCCTGTAATTTACACAAATAAGTCAGTAAAACAATTTGTATTTTATAATAAAAATAGTTGCACAGTATTATTTATTTATATGAACTTATACTTATGCCATACCCATGGGAGGGAGTGTTAACTTTATTTTGTTAATGTATTTGGTGGATTATTTAGAAAAAAATATAAGCATTTTACGCTCCTCCACTATATAAACTATAACTGTGTCAAATTTCATTTACTTCCGTAACTTTCGTACAAAAGGGTAATATTTTTGCTTCATATTTACGTATAAATAAAAATGAAAGAAGTAAAAATAAGGATCATCAGCTTAATTTTGAAATTCATGCAGAAATGTAAAACACCTAAAATTTTCCACTCCACTGGAGAACATGACTTCGATGACTTATAGGGGCGCAAACACTGAGAGAAGACAATCGTCGTTCGGTCACGTGATTCAATATTTATTTTATCAATATTCAACCGCTTTCCGACTGTTTGCTTACGTCTTAAAGGATAACGGTGAACGGAAAATACTGACGAGGTGCCGGCAAATTGGTTACGTTTCGTTACTTACCTGTATATAAATTTAATATCAGGTTAATATTTTAATATTTTTAAAGTGTTATTCCACACCTAGGATTAGAAAACATTTTTGAAAAAACGTATAAAAATTTGAACGTAAAAAATATGTTTTTCAAAAATGATTATATAATATCAGTTTGTTAATGAAATTAACTGACAAATAATAATAAAAAATGTTTAATTTACTTATCCATCAATTTATTATTCTAGGATTTTTATTATATCGTTTATAGATATTAAGCATTAGCTTAATAGTAAGTTTTCTCTCTTTTATCATTTTGAGCTTTTTTGACTTTTCATCCAGTATATTCCCAACAGCAGTGGAACCGAAGATAGCGATTTCTTGAGTGAATTAAAGTTAAACTCACAACTATCGTGCGATACAGTCACGTACGTTGCAATTTCGATATTGATAATAAAATGGATTTTATTACTTCATTAAATATAAATCTTAGAAACTTCAATTCAGATAATAATAATAATTATATAACTAGAAAAATACATGTGAGTTATGTTTCTATAGGATATTATCATGTGTGAAGCTAGAAAAAAACACTCTAGTTTCTTATAAATTTATGATGTACCTATATATTTACTATTAGAACACAAGCTCAGTATAAAACCTCTGAGTTATAAGTAATATCACTCAAAATTATATTCTCTAAATTCTACAAGAACACAATAACATCGATATCATTATTCCTCCAATATCTTTTTATCAAAACTTATAAAATTTTGCCGACATGCTAAAAAGGTGTTAAACAGTGTTTTTAAGAAATCTGAAGTGCATGCTAATCGACTCAATTGATATTCTGCAGGGAAACTCGTCGATGTGTAAAAAATTTTCGTCTTTAATCTTATAAACTCTATAATGTCGCTTACTACAGTTAAAGAAAATTAGTCATATTTGTTAACTTACTTAAAAATAAAGCTTTTAATTACGTCCCGTAATTCATATGTATTAAGCTGTAAAAAATAAAAGTAATTAAATAAACCAAATTTGTTCTGTCGTAACCATTTTTTAGAAAAAAAACAGAAGTGGATAAATAAAAAGTAAAAATATTCACGCTATTTTCAGAAATGAATAGTTGGTAACAATCCAGAGAGAGAGACATCGTGTTTTGAGTGGCGAGTTCAACGGCTGCACTTTGTCTTACCAGAGAGGAGAAATTAAATATCCCTCCGAGTGGGAATTGGACCCCAACCAATCGCTTTTACAGTCAGAATCACTGCGCCTAAATAATATATAACATTTAAATTTTTGGAATTTAAATTAAACTGAAATAATAAGCTTTTAAATACAGGTAATAATATATAGCAAATTGTATATTATAAATAGGTAATACGGAAGTGTTAAATTAGAATTCATGAGAAAACAAAATTGTTTGTATTATATCATTATAAAAATACTAATATATTTATTATTATCATACGACTTAGTCGTGGTTAAATGAATTAGAAATCCAGTAGAAAACATTTAATTAGATAATGCTTATGAAAAATCACACAGGCATAATTTTGATCGTGGTGGTTCCTAAATTCTGATAATACTTGATCGGAAATCTTGTAAAAAATTATAATAAATTTATTTTACTATTATATTTGTGATACACAAGTATCACAAATGGTCGAGGCTGAAAAAATCTAATGTATAGTAGGACATTGTGACCACCGTGGCTGTTTAATTTGTACTCATAATATTAGGATACAATGATTATCATTTCTTTAAAATGGAGCATATTAAGTTGGGCATATTAAGTTTGGTGGCACAACCAATCGTCGTATTTTGGCAAAATGATTACAACATGCTCTTGTTACTTTCACCGATCCATCAAACAACGTCAGAAGATGTTGCACCGCTAACCTTTGACTCACGATACAATAATTTGCGACCAGTGTTCCCTTTTTCTAATTTCATTTTAACTATTTCACCATTTTATACAAAAGCATTTAATATTTATAGCAACGAAATAATATTCAATAAGTCGAAAATAAGTTAGATTCTAACTGACTATCATATAAGACATAAATAAAACACACAGGTTAACAGAGACTTATTATAATAAAATTACATTATTTAAAAATCTATATAAATTTTTTATCGTTTAGTTTCCATACCTGTTTATAGAGATCTCGTAAGTACAGTTTTTATTGATTATTTATATTCTTTGTTATTTACTTCATATTAAAATCATTGAATGCCATTTACATAATTCTTAACTTATACTCATTTTAGGTATCTATATTTAAGATACCTCGATGAAATATATGAATTTACCATACCTTGCCTATTATGTGACATATTTATAAAAGTAACTGCTAATTAAATTTTAAGTTATTAAATGTAAAGAATTTAATATTAGTTCCTGGTAATATTAATTATGTAAAGAGATCCATAAACATTTATGGATAGATCGTAACCCAAATTCATTCATCCCTACGGATTACCGTTTCCCTAAGAAACATCACGTCACAAGACCACGTCCGAACCATCATTGTCGGATAACTTGGTAAAAATACCAAAAATACGCCAAATTTATTTGTCAGAACCTAATTCTTGAGGCCTCACGTCGCTCTGCCAGTCAAATTTGCGAACAGGGTTACCAAATTTCGATTATTATTTACTGTTATTTCTGTATCTACTATCTATTATCTACATAACACCTAGACTAAATAAGCTTACTAGTGTTCTCTATAACAAATATAGTGTTATAATATCATACCGCTAGGAGATACTTCTATTTTTTACATATTTCTAATAATAACTTCAACAGTCTATTAATATTTAATAGATGCTAAGATTGTAGTATATTAAGTTGTCTTGTTTACTTTAAAACAGACATAAAACAAGTTGAACTCAATTGAAATATTGGTTTATTGAGCAAGAATTCTATAGCGGATATGTTCGTAAGTACAAATACTTGCAGAATAGAGCAATGTATCAACCCTGGCCACTTAGACAAACAGAGTTCTTCGTTCGACTGACAGCCGGCGACATATTTTATTCACGGCGCACCGCTCGTAATTCCGTCGATGCAGATAAATTGTTTTACCGCGGTACTGCGAGAGAAGCCACGTCCCACGACTTTGGCGTTTGCATGATGAGCTCGTTTTTTATGCTCGAATAAAATTGTGTTAGCCTCCGCCACCGGAGCGACGTGTGAACACCGCCCGTGGATTCGCAAGAAATTGTTTTTGGTAGCCTGCTTTGATATTTATGAAAGTTGGCATGTCGAGGCATCCGTTTGAGTGAAGGGTACGCGGTGGATTTTTAGAATCTCCTGGACGGGCTATTTGACTTATTACTTCCTTTTATGTGAGAAAGAATTTTGTGGTCAAAGATGAAATTTAAATGTAGATTTTTATGGGTAGAACACGAATACATATTCGTACCGATTTGCTACAAACAAACATATACTCGTCGCTCAGATCTGAAATCGCATTCACATTAACGTCGACACTGTTGCTTCACGCTCGTCGCGGGACCGTCGCTGCCTGCGCTATCAATATTAAATCCGGCGTCAGGTAAACATCTGTACTCGAAGGCAAACGAGGAGGTTTGATCATGACTGATTCCATTAGGTAACTCACGAGATTTCATGTTTGTATAGTGAATGCGTTTAACTAATTTTACGTTTCCCCGAATACTTTACTAACGAGCAAAGAGAAATTTAGTTAAAATTTAACGCAGTCAGAATTTAAAGTCGTAAGTATTCACCGAAAAGGAATTCAATGTTGACCTCAGCCCGCACGGTTTCATAGAGGATTATTATGTTTATACTGAAAATAATGCGCGCTTGCGGCGTTCGAGGCAAATATTTGAAGACACAGTCAAAGGGTGGGTTTTTGCGAAGGCCCTTTGAGCCGGCCGCGGTTTGTGGTCAGATAAACCGATTAGCCGTTGTACTTGGAGACTTGCTAAATAAATTCGAGCTAGTTGAGACGTGCTGTATAGTATAGTATTTGTTACTGCAAATGTACCATAATGTAACGTAAATGTAAATGCAATTGTTATAAATAATATGTCAAATACTTATATAATATAAACTTCCCAGTTGATAGGGAAGTTTAAACAAAATAAACATTTAATTCATAGAAATAATTTTGGTAAATCTAATGAAATAAAACTAAATATTATTAAATATCCATGTTTAAGTATTATTTATCTTAATTTATATATAAAAAAATCAACAGAGTGTCTTGATTATTATTGATAATAAAGCAAGATTGTTACTTCTATTTTTACATACATATATGTATTAAATATGTGAAATCTATTAAAACTGATTTATGACTCCTTCACATGACGAATGCAACAGCCTACATTGAAACAACGACATGGATACTATAATTTACCTGCTAGAAGTGAATTATGAATTGTAAGTTTGGCTTTATTATATCTTAGAAATATATGAAACAAATATATTAATTCTATTTTTTTTATAATTACGGTTAAATAAATTTACATATTTTAAAATTCTATTCATTGCAATAGTTTTTTAAAATACATAATTAATATCATACTAAAATAAATTAAATAAAAACTTATTTAATTCATTAACATTAATTAATTTCTTATATTTTAATTCACTTGTTGAAGATGTAGAATCTTGAAGAATTTCACGCTTTTGACCAGGCTCAGATGGAAGGCCATCTGAGCCTGGTCAAAAGCGTGAAATTAATATAATTTTTAATATAAACATTCCTCCTAGAACTTATAACTCATAAGTATATTTTATTATAAGAGTAACGCCTGGTTCTTATTCATATATTATTATTATCATCAAATTGTAAATTCTTTATGTCTAGTCATTTCCAAGGAATTGATTCAACGATCTGTTGACTTATTCAAGAACCCTCGCAAAGGCTTCGCGGCACTCCACCTGCGGTAAGGTGTAACTTAACGAACCCTCTCTGAATCTTTAATATAGTTTCGTTTAATGCCGGCTAGTTGCGAACTTTACGAATGGACCACGTTTATTTTGAAAGGCATTCATTTTAAAGTAAATTTGAAAACTCGTATGTTTGATCTTAACCCTTTTCTAGAGTTTACCTTGAATATAATATATAAAAGTTGTTGTTTTGTTAATTTAATTCAATTTTTATAATTACGATATTTTTAAGAATATTTTACTTATTCGTTAATAAGAATCAGGACAGAAATTTGTCGTTGAATTTCGTTTGAGAATTTAAAGCAATTTATATCGTTCAGTTGATAGAAAATCAGAAGAGCTGAATTAATTCCATTACTAATACAAACAACCACCTTTAGGCCAGGTACCCCGTTCTCAAACGAAATACTCGGTTCCCTACTTGGCAAATTAGATTTCGCATAAAGCCTATTTTAATTTGCGCTGTCGCTAAACATTGTGAGCTCTTTAATGTTTAAGCGGGTGCACAAACTTCTGCTATTGACTCTGTTCAGGCCGCGGCGACGACCGGTTGACATTCGCGTACAAAGCAAATATGTTCTTGGTGGCGCGACCCCGGCCGGGCGCGATAATAAGCTTACCGGCGGAGGGCGCCGCCCTGCGTCTCCGCCCAACCATTGTCGTATTATTAAATTCTTCTTTTGTTGCTTTTCCACAATAAAATTTTCATTTATTTACATGCGGTCCGACCGCCGAACACAATAACGCGATTTTTTTTCAACGCTATTTTGCAAAACTCAAATCTAAATTAAACTTTCTTTATAGAAATTCACGTACGCACTTACATGTACATAACATTACTAATTTTCTACAGTTATTCTAACTTTATATGAGAAGTTGTACGACGCAGGTGTTCTAAGCTGCGTGCCGCTTACACTGTGTAAATTGCTCAAGTGAAGGCAATTATAAAATAAACTGCATTTTGAGCGTGGAAATCTGAGCGCTCACCCTTTATGAATTTAGACTTCTAAGCCGGGGTGGGCTTCATTTTGAGAACACACTCCGTATAACAATAAAACTCATTAAATCGCTCGTGCGGTCGCGTTTTATAAATGTTTCACGTATTAATAAAATTAACAAAGCGGTGGTGGTATTTGAGAGGGCTATTTTCCGACAAAGCGTCGGAGCGGAGTACAATGGAATCTAAAATAAATACGAGGTCTTTAGCAAACAGAGCGTACAAAGCGTCCACCTGGCGAGAGACTGCACTGAGGCCGAGGCGCTGGTCTCCGGACTATTGAAAATTAAGTGGCTGCGACGGACTTCAATTAATGCCCGCGAGGCGTCTGCCGGAAGCGTTCGTCTACTATACATGCAAGGCTAAGGCTTCTTTTAATTACATTTACTATTTGCAATTGCCATGAAAGACGCTGGGTTATAACTAACTTGAATGATAAAACTACCATATTATTTACTTGTTTATTTTTTTTTTCACATACTATAAGTCTTGAGGTACACAAGCAAATTTTTTTTAGCTTCACGCTTTTATCCCGCATAGCAGGGTAGACAGAAAGTACCTAGTGTCAAGACACTCCGTACCTCGCTTTCCACCGAATTCGAAACATTGCGTGTTGAGTGATGGAACTCAACACCGCTCTTTGTCTTTACTAGCGCGAGGAAGTGAAAATAATTTAAATATAATCACTCCCCTGAGTGGGGATCGAACGCACAACAGATCGCGTTTACAGTTAGACGCTGTCCCACTGCGCTACGACCGGCTTCAACATATCAAATCAGCAAATCATTATTTTATTATTCACCCCACTTATCTGTGCGTTTACTTAAAAAGATCCTTTTTTCGTATAAAAACGTGTCTTAGCTCTATATTGGCAGATCTATATCAGGTCCAGCGTCGAGTGTCGACAAACCGCTGCTTATCGCAAATTACACCGTTTTACGACACCCTCTTTAAAAAATGCGAAAGGTACAGCTTTCCACGCTGCAATTTCTGCATCCTTTGGAGATAAGGTTTTTAAATTTGTAATAATCTTTACCTATGAATATATATTCATTTAATAAAACAAAATTTAAGTAACTGCACATTAATATTTATCAACTAAATAAAATATTTTATTTAGCATACTCTTTAAATTTATTTTATTAAATGTTACATGTAGAGATATAGTTAGTTTTGATGTTATATTTGGAGACATCTCATCTTAGGGTCATATTAATTTTAGTATAAGATAATTGGTCATATAGACATAGATATTTGGGTCAAAAATCCTATATGAATCCAAATATTTACAATACATGTATGTGTTCTTATATGGCCACAAAGTAATTTAAGTACACTACTACTACTTCTCTGTTACGAGCATTAATCTAAATGTGCATCGAACCATATTATAGTCTCCTATCTCCCTGCACCGAATAAAAAATTACGTCTCTTAGTAGGGACCGGAGTTAAGCAATCGTCAGTTAAGCCCTGGCGGTGGATTTTATTGCCATTCGTATTGTCGGCCAGAGATTTACTTTGACATGTTGAAAATTCGTTTGTCTCTTCGTCGATATTTTTCTCTTTTCAGCTTTCACTATTCTACTTTTTCGCGAAAGGATTACTTTGGTAAAATGTCATTTTTGCGACAAATTAAAATGTCTAAACTCTTTTTACTCGATTAAATGCATATCCATATTTGGAAGAAAAATGCTAAGTAAATAAGTATTGGAATACAATCATTACATACCTTCTCGTAATAATTACATTTTACAATAGGTGCCGAAGTGGAATAAAGAATGACTGAGAAACATTTATCTTATTGTATATAATCTATCAATTTAAGTTGTTGTTCAATAGAACTAATTATATACGTATATTAATTAATATATTTTTAAAAAATCGCATTCACTTGTCAAGTATTTTTTTGTAAATTTTGGTTCAAACTTGAAATAGCAGTGCTTTGTTAGAACATTAACATGCAAAGAATGTATATATGTATCGGTTGATATACACCGGTTAGCACATTAACGGTGTTTCCTTTGTCTGCACTCGAATTACGGGAAAGGCGAAAATTTAAATACCCGCCGGGACTGTTTTACATGTAAGAGATGCACTTTGCATGTAATGCTGCGATTAAATGAGGCGACGTGGCGCTCCGATCACAAAACTGTTAGAAAAATATGATAAGACAAAATATTACTTCAAAAGATAAAATGTAAGTATCCCAGTGTAAGGATAGGTTTACTTATTTTGTTGTTTTCCAAATAACTTCTTGATATTTTATTGATATATAAAAATGTTCCACATTTTCAGGATTTTTCTCACAAAATTATCGATAAATTAGAAAATGTATTTTTGTTTCTGATCAAATGTAAGACGATTTAACTATTTGAAAACAAATTTAAAACGATTTAACTATTTGAAAACTTCAAACCTAAATTATTACATAAACATTAAAAAATATCATAATTTTATGTTAAGAATATTTCACATTCAATAACACATTTACTATTAATTAATTACACAGTACATTACAAAGCATTTTTATTTATTTCCTACACTGATTAATACTGTCGTATCCGTTTTAGGGCGTTACTCCGCTTCGTAGTAGACGGAAAGTCTATTAAAACACCTCATTTGCTACGGCCGCATCGCATTAAGAGTCAATTAGGCTGGCTAATGAGTGTGTTACAATAACGCAAATACTCAATATAAACACTCTTAAGCATTCAGAATTAAATTGAAAGTATATTGAGGTCAGTCGCAACTGAATAAATAACAGATTATAATAAGAAATAAAGACTTTTTAACTATAAGTGTACTTTTACTAAAAGACACGGTTTTTTGATATTTACTCAATTATTTTTATCTAGTAGGAATAACTAATCCCTTTAAATCTTATTTATTAGTATTTTATATATTTCATTACTTTCACGCTTCCCCTGCATGTTTACATGTGAATGACAAATCATAACAGTCTTTAAATTTGCTTAATCTATTAATTTTCATCACAATAAGCCATTGTTACTTTTTATGTGAATCTAGTACGTATTTCTAATCAAGATTACAGTTTTTACCGGCTTCTTGAAATGTCGTCGCAGATAAGTAAGACGCTAAGCCTGCCGTCACGATTTTTCCAAGGGGCGTAAACGAGCTCTGACCAATGACCGTCTTGGAGGGAGGGCTGATACGATGATAATATTTCGTAAAATCAGCTCACTAGGATTATCTGTATAAACTACGTGTAGTAACAAGATTACAATATGGTATAGTTCAAAAATTTCGATTTTAACGTGCATATAAACATAGTTTTTTATTTCTATCTTAAATAAAATCTCAAATGATTGTAATATATTGCCCAAAATCACATTTTGACTAATTTTATGAGATATTACATTTATAGCACTATAAATTGATATAAAATTATTTTACAGCACCCACGAGCCTAAACGGTCGAAACGACGGGTCCCATTAAGAAATGAAGGAAGTTGATGAACAAACGTGGGACATAAAACACAAAGTTTTACCTCAATAAGAAATGTTTAAGTGTCATTATTTCAAACACCTTTATGTCTCGATGGGATAATTCATTTTCAAGTTGGCTCATTAATTAATTGGGCGTCTACCGCGGAGGGCCGCGTGCTTTTTACGAGGACAATAAACTGACTCGAATAACTGTCGCCGCGGGTGGCGTCTTTATTTGTATAGGCCACCGTAACACCATCGTTACGTTCCTTAATATACATATTAAGTACTATTAAAACGTTAGTGCTTTTTGGAGGTTTTAAACGATGCACGTTTTGTGAGTACAAGTTTTTTTATTTGAATACATTTAAGAGATTTATATAAGGTTTTGATAATGTGTACGACTGCATACCATATAATTCAGTTAAATTCAGTACTGTTAGAGAAGATCTTGTGTGTTGTATCTCCAAATTGTATTATAAATTGAGTTTAAGCCATTTCAACAGTAATACCAGCAAACACCAAATAACGACAACTTTAATTTTGCCAAACTGAATAAGGCTCAAGTTATGATTCGCAACAAAGGCTCACTTTTATTTTATTCAACATAATTAAACAATTCTTAGACCAATCGACTTTACGATCCTGCCTGTTTCAAGCAGCTTTTCAACGTCGCAATTGGTTTTACGATGTTTTACGCCAGAAATTTGCAATTTTATTGCGCTGGAATTATGTTATCGAACTGTGTTGTAGGTTTGAATTACATTATATAATTTTAAAAATGTAATTTTCGTACAAAAAAGTATTATTTGTTATTTTTCCTTGTGGGAAGACGGGATAGAAGATAATTTACCTCCGCTACAGGGTAGCGTCACGTCGGAGGTGGATATCACAGTGATTTGGTGGTAGGAGGTCATTCCCTCGACTAATCGCGACCACTATGTCTTAAACGATCCGCCAACTATCTGAATATGTGTTCCGGTTCAATATCACATAAGCCAGCTTTCCCTATTCCCACCCATCCTTCCCCTCATGTCCTTTCACTTCTATCCCAAGGTCAGCAACGCATCTACAACTCTAACGTTGTAGTTGTCCATGGACGAAGGTGACCACTTATCACCAGGTGGCCCTTCTGCTAATTTGCTTCGTTTTTCTATATAAAAAAATCTTTCTTTAATAATTTAAAAAACCACAAATAAAGTAACAATTTATTTCAATACTAGTATTTAAGTATACGCTAAATTATTAGTACAGTAGTACAATTTGTATTATTTTATAGAAAAGTTATAATTTGTCTAAATTCCCTAAGTTGTAGAAAGACATGCATCTTGAAGACATGCAGAACATAATGGGACAGTTTTAATAGCCGATGTAAATCAGCAGCACGCGCGGAGTTGGCAACTGTACCACCTGTATTTACGTTATTCACATCACCTCCGCAATTTTATAACTTTCAAAGTTAAATACGACGAAATTGTCGCACGTTTATAGAATATTACTCTTGAGCGATCTTGCGTCAATCTATAGGGAGACAACATTTTGTAAAATATTTACATAAATTAACTTTGTAAATTATACATATTTTTAAAAAAATATAGAATTATTATATTTCTGTTATACATTTATATAATGTCTTATGACAACGACTAAATATGGCTTCACGTTTAATGCCGAAAATCGGAGATAACATACACTCCGTTGTCAAGAGACTGTTAACTGCGTGCGCCTATCATTTAGACTATGCATTTTGAGTAGCGCACTTAACGCTGTTGTTTATCTTATCAGATTCCATGAAAGAAATTTGAAAAATTAATTAGAAACGTCAAAAATTATTACGCCTCTGGCAATAAACTAATCGACTTTACATTGAGACGCTGTCCCAATTCGCCATAATGATATCAATTCACTCTCCATTTATTCTATTAAAAATATTTTATTTGTATCAGTTTTCGTAATTCCTTTAATATGCGATTCGACTTGTCCTATAACACATATTAAGGGTATTAAAACTCATAAAAAAATATTAAAAAATTTATTGTGTAAATTATTTTTTGTACAATATAATTATGTAATTAAAATGGAAATAAAAAGATATGTAATTTTCATTTTAAATACATTTCATGTTGTTTTATATTTAATACTTACTACTATATTCATTTTAGTGTTTTTAGTGAATTGTAAAATTTACAATTGCATATACCTACCTTGTTTAATAATAACAGAAGATATATAAAACATATGTATTTTAAAAAAAAATACGAACTTTAATAGAGTGAATCAAGTCATTTTTGTCATCAATTGTGTTAAGTTACGAAATTATCAACTTACATTTTTATTTAGGTTACTTGTCTCGACAACGTAGTTTTGTAAAATACAATAAAAAAATAAATACAAATATTGCATTTCATATTATTTCTATACCAGTGTTATCTAAAATAGTTTCTCAAGATTAACACCAAATAATTAATTCATTAAAAGTTTAAGTTGTATAGAATCAAATCAAAACAATCAAAACAATCTATATCTATTACACAATATAATAAAAATGTAAATAAATCGCTGTCTGTACATGAAAGATATACGAGAAAAACTGTTATATGGATCATTTATAAACGCATCTTTCGTCTATACGTTATAGCATATAGGCGAATGATGAAGATTTGTTGGACAGGTAAAATCTCAAATGATGAATCAAATAGATAAGCTTGCATATCTAGGACATGTGCTTCAACATGACCGCTATGAATTTTTGCAGGTAACAACCATGGGAAAAGTTTCCGGAATAATGAGAATCGGAAAGCTAAGGAACATCAAAAGAATGAACTGGAATCAAAAGAGCTGGAAAGATATTCCAGTTAGCTAGATCGGCCAAAATGTGCGAAGCTGACTTGTGCCAACCTGTATAAGTTGGATAGGTATTATAAGAAAAAGATAAAAATATGGTTTTTTAAACGCTTTATGTGGTCAGCGCGTTAATCTAAACACGCTAATCTTAGAAACAGCTTAGCCAATTTAAATGCAGTTTTTACTGTTACATTTTGGTAGCATACCCCTAACATTTAGTGTTTTGTTTCAATCGGTTCCTAAAAAGAATGTTCATACAAAATTGCTATAAAATAACTTCTTAATCCTTGAATTAGACAAGTCTACGTTTGAATATCCACGAATGGAAGGTTTACTTACAAGGGTCAACTCTTCGCAAATAAATTTCACTATTTATTAATAATTGTATCAATAATATTTTGTTATAATGCAGATAAACGCGTTATTACAATGACATAATGCAAACACTCGTAAAATAATAATTAATATTTTGGTCCACTACTTCAGAGAAAATTTCTATGAATCATTTAACATTACCTTATCAAAATAGTAAATACTATGTTTTGTACATGATTTATAATGAGAATAATGAATTCTTTTTTTTTAGCTCTTGACTTTAGAATAATGCACACAATTATTTTTTTATTAAAATTTAAAAATTCCACCATTAGCTGTTTATTACGAGTACATGTTACATTTTCAAGCCATTTAAAGACACTGTCTGCTTAACACGACACTTTGCTTGTTCTAGACTGATGACACTTGAATAGTATCATCAATATATTAATAAATTATATGTGAGTCCGGCATTAAAAAAAAACAATATAAAACTACGATAAAATTTGGCACTTTAACGTTTATATGGACAAAGCGAGTAACTTTATATAAAACACATTATATATTAATAAACATTGTACACAGTACCATGTGCTTAATAGACACGTAGCTACAGCGCCAACAACATCTAACAGTATAGTGACAGAAAGTCACTAAAATATTCTATCTTTAGTAATTTAAAATCAATTTAATTACTTATAAGTACATTCTCCAAATAAAGATTACAAATTAAGTAAGGAATCCTCACTTTTAAAATATTTAGACAAAAAATATATACTTATGGTTCTATTTATTCTGCATTCATTTCTGCTTAAGTACCAATAAAAAGTACAATATCAAAACATATAAATAGAAAACATATCTAAAATTATGTTTTTCTCCCTATATATTAAGTATTTGTTGTATTTGTATCACATCATCTACTTGTTTCTCCGTTCAATTCAACCTGAAAATAAAAAAATCTATTATTATTTTTATTGTGAAAATTATTTGACTTTATAACGACAGAAGATTTTTTATAGCTTCACGCTTTTATCCCACATAGCAGGGTAGACAGGGTAGTCAAAATAATTTAAATATAATCACTCCCCTCAGAGGGAATCGAACTCACAACCCCGATCGCGTTTACAGTCGGATGCTGAGCCACTGCGCCACGACCGGCCTCAAACTATATTTAAAATTTATGTTCATATCTCCACTCTGGGACAATAAAATGTGGCGTTGAGTTTTCCATTCAACACACAATGTCTCGATTTCGAAAGGAAAGCAATCAATGGAGTGTCTTGACACTAAATTGTCTCCGATAACCCACCCTGCTTTCGGAAATATTCATCAAGCTGCCGATTTCACAACCTCGATTATTCTTTTTTCCGTATTTTACTTAAACAGTATGGATCATAATTTATGTTAGTGTATTTTCTTAATATTACATATTTCTTTTGTAGTTCTCTTGTTTAAAATTATCTTCATAATACGAATTTGACCATGTTGTCATAGGAATACAAGTTTGTTGCTAAGAGAAACTTTGCAACTTACTTATTAATACAAAAATTAAGCTTAGGCCATCTAAGTTCAACTAAGCATGTATAAACAATAACATACTTTGTCTGACATTTGTTCCATGATAAGCGGTGCAGATGGCGCCGGTGCGTCCAGTTCCTTATTATTCAGTGTTCGCCTTGTAATTCCACAATTATCGTGGGCTTCAGTCGGTAACCAATTCCATATAACAGGAGTGAACAACTCTGCATCCATTTTGGAACTGTCCTTCTTATCAAAAAACCAGCCGACGATGGCCCCCACTGCGAGTGTCGCAAGGAGCCCCAATGGAGCGATCCAGTGATATGACACACGGAATAGGGGGAATACTGTTTCTGGATCCTGTGGTGGTGGATAAAATGTTACATTGTGTTAATATAAACTTTTCTTTATAATTTTTTTTTATTATTTACAAGAAACACCAATGCCTAAAAATACGTACTGCTTAAAAATCTAATTATTTTATATGATGATTCATGATCATAATAAATATTTTCAATAGTCATGAAATAATAAAAAAGGGAAACTACAATATTACGTTTTAATTTGCAGTATATGTATGTACTGTCGTATACACTTATACCTATTGTAGACCTTATTGTACTTGTATGTCATCCTTGCAAAAAGTAAACCATCACGATGTCAAATAAAAAATGAATTCGAATCTGTTCGGTTTTTATTTATGAAAAATATTTCTTTTTTCATATACATATAGAGCGCTGGATTTGTCTAATATATATGAGCGATAATATTTACATGGGTTTATATCAATGGATTGCTAAACAGTTACTTACAAAAGATTTTAGAAACAATTCGAACAAACGAAAAGAAACATTAAGCAGACTTACCAAACTGTCTTCTATGATGATAGTAGAGTTGAAGCCGCAAGAAGACGATACATTGAGAGGAGGTTGTCTGAGCCCGCGGGCGGCGGCGGCCTGCGTGCCCAGCGACACGGTGCCGGCCAGCAGCGCGCCGGCCGCCGCGCCCGCCGCCGCGCCGCGCGGGCCCACCCACCAGCACACCATGCCCAGCGTGAACATACCGCAGGTGGCGCTAGCCGCGATCGCTGATAATGCTGTTGCTACGCCTGAGCACACAATTTCACTTTGATAACATTGGGTCTGTTCAGTTTCACCTGGGTTAGATGCACTTAAAATCATTGTAGACTATGGTTTGACCTTCTAGAATTTTCAGGGGCAATTTTTTTTTTTTATTATTTAACACAACATTTACAACTTTATAAGATAAATAATATAAGTTTTTAGTGTAAATTGTTATCGTACTATTCGACTTTATCGACATCCTATATAGCTTACTGTTTTATGACATAGTTTTACAAAAATCCAAGAATCAAGTACACAAACACCCGAATAAAAATTCTATTTGTATAAAAAACTAAATGTATACAGAAATCGAATCTTAATAGCAATATACTACTGTTTTTTTAAATACACTTAAAACTTCAAACAAATAGTATAGTAGAGTAATAATGCGTCATTGGAAGCTTGCCAAATAATTTTACAAAAAAATCTGAGACAATAATACTGAAATCTAGAAAAGTATTATATAAGAAATAAAATATCATAATTTTATACAAAGACGTACTAAATAGGTATTACTTATAATAAACTGTTCCGTTACTCAATGACTGACATAAAGTACTCGGCCGAAACTATTGGATGCAAAATGCGGTAACTACATATTATGTAGGACTGAAAAAATTGGTTTTACGTTTTACAGTTGAAACTTTGGGTTTTAAAATATACGTAAACGAGGTTATGAACGAGCTCTCTTAGGGAATACAATATCGCTATGATTATATATATGCTATAAATATCCAGATTTTTTAATCTCAATTTTGCTTATGGTAAGACAAGATAAGATTACATTATGAATTATTTATTTATCTATGTTTAAGGGAAACAAACAGTATTTATAAGATATGAAATGTTTACTATTTTTAAAGTGTTATTCCACACTCAGGATTAGAAAACATTTTTGGAAAAACGTATAAAAATTTGAACGCAGCTGGATTTGAACCCGCGCCTCTTGGATACCGTCCAAGCGCTCTGAAGTCATACGTTCTACTACCAGCTGCGTCGAAATTCTTATACGTTTTGTTACAACTTATTCATGTTGTTAGCACCTCTCTCTCTCTTATCCCTTTGAAGTTATATTGTTTATATGCGAATCAAGTATTAACTTATTATCCAAATGTACACCAAGGTCACGCAATTCATTTACTCATGATTTAGATAATCATATTATCAATACTATTATAATAAAATAGTAATTGTCACTTAAACACAAACATGATACAACTCAATGTTTATAAAATATTTGTCTGTATGTCTACTTATATATAATATAAGGTTAGCATGGCACAAAACGAGCGTCTCCCTATAAACACGATTGGTTGTGGGTTCGGTTCCTACTCGAGGAATGATTATTTTTGAAATTTATTTTAATTTCTCCGCTTTTATAAGCGGAAACAAGGTGTTGAGCTAGCCACTTAACATGCTTTGTCTCGATTTTCGGTAGGAAGGTAGTTAATAGTGTGTCAGTACTAGTTTGTCTCTGTAAAGCCTGCTATGCGGGATAAAGCGTCAAGTTCTTAATTAGGTAATTTCCAAAGCTTAAATTCAACTCGCCTAGTACACCTCCAAGTTTTTCAATAATAACCAGTGTGAGAACAGACAGCAGAGCTAAGGCAGCGGTCACAGTACGCGCGAGAATGCCTTCAGTCAACGGTTTCAGTTTAAGCCTCAGCCAGCCGTGCATTATATCCTCCACCGCGACTAGAGCACACGCGTTCAACACCGCCGAGAGGGAGCTGTAGAGAAACGGTAAGGGATTATATGCTAGCCATTAAGTAGATATGTGATAATAGCACTTCAGTGGGGAGACTGGGTAATGCATTGTAAATATAGGTTTGTATTTACAATTGCAACTGAAATCTATGGTTGTGGGATTAAATTACATTAATATACTTTATAAAAGTTGTACAATTGTTTTGAGCAAATATGCTAAATTTTTTAAATTTATGTCATTTGATTTAAGGAATGCAAGAATGTGGAAAGTATTGAAGAAAATATATTCTGCAAGTGATTGTTCATTCGTCCATTTTTGATCATTTAAAAGCGATCTCTCAGTTCTTCTTATCTGTCTATGTATTTGTGTGAGTAACGGAACTCAACGCCGTGCTTTATTTTAAGAATCAGGAAATAAAAATATTTAAAATACAATAGGTGGAAAACGAATCCTTAAGCATTGCGTTTACAGTAACATGCTTTTCACTACGCCACAATGGCCTATATTGTTTTATTTTATACAATATTTTGATTCTAATAGCATGCATAAATAGTGTTAAAATTTCGTAAATCTAGCACACAGGTGCAAATGTATGTATGTGCAAATATGCTTTAAAATATGTTGATAATTGTGGGTGTGAGTAAATTTTAAGAATAGCATGATTAACTACAAATTAGTGTATACCAAAAAGTTTATACGTAATACTATTAATATAGGCAACTAATATCTATTTTACACTACACCTAACAAACGAACAATACAGGGCACATAATCGATGTTATTATTATTTTGATTAAATGCTAAAATGAAAAAGATATTGGCATATTAAAATTAAGATTTTTTAAACATCTACAAGTTTAAAAAATCTTAATTCAAACATTATTAAGGTAAGGAAGGTTAAATTTCTTGAAAGAGTACCATCCATGCAGAAGGTGTAAGTCGTACATAAGTACATACACATATATAAAATTAGCCTGACAACATATGTAGACTAAGCAATTAACCAACAATTGACACAAATCAATCTCTATCTACGTCACATTTCCACAGCGACATGCACATGCACATGCAACATGCATATCAATAAAATAGTCATAATGCCTCAACCCAGCTCCGAATACTCCCGCCAAGAAGACTCCCGAGAGGCCCGGCAGGTGCTGCGCGGCCGCCACGTAGGTGACGAAGGCGGGCAGCAGGCGGTCGTCCACCAGCGGCGCGCCGCCGGCCGCGCAACCGCCGCGCACCCACGCGCCCCACGCCGCCAGCCCGCACCACACGCACAGCGATATAGCCAAGATGGCTCCCAAGGCAAATATTGCTAAAGCACTAAAATTATTCCCATTTATGTGTAATTTCACATTTTAAAGTTAATTATCTGAAAAATGCTAAATTTCTGTATTTCGCTTAAAATGAACAATCTTAAAGAATGTTTATAAAAACATTTATTCTGATTAACTTAGAAATTTATACATTTTTTTACTGTCTGTACTTATGTTTATATAGGTACTTTTTTAATAATTACTATAATAATATCTTTATCGGTGAAGATAATTATGTACATGAACATACATCAGGAGAAATATGAGCATTATCTAAAATAATATTAATAGGAATTTGAGTGTTTAATTTTCTATTCTTCCGCCATTACATAATTAATTTATTATTATAAACAATGAATTATCGCAAAATCGGAATAATTGATCGTTAATATCACGTGCAAATATCACAGATACGCATTTTTTCTTATAAACACATTTTTAGGTAACTATCTTATAAAAAATTATGTTTTATATTTATAACGAAACAAAATAAAACGAAAAATTGAACGTAAATAAAAGGAAATTCATCTCTAACCTCTATACATACGGCCCAAAGTACTTAACCTAATTTAATATCTCAAGTGCAAATCAAACACCTAATATATAAAATAAGCTGAGTGTTTTAATCGCTTCGTCATTAATTACAATGATAATAAAATAAAGACCATTTATCATGAAAGTTTTACGTAACACTCTCTTTTTACATAACAAGTAATCGCGCTTACGTAATGGTATAATGTACTCACATTATAGCTTTCCCTTTGCTTGGTAAAGCAATATAACGCTGTACCATAGTCTGGTTGACAGAATTAAAGCAAGTCCAGTATAAAAATCCTCCTACAACAGCGCCCCATCCTGTTTGACGCTCGTATGGTGAAAAATCCCAGCTGCAAAATTAAATATATTTATTTATTTAGTATATTATAGCAAAAAAATTTCGATGTTAGTTTTTGTACCTAGAAAATAAATATTGAAAATCTTGTGGTCTGGTCTTCTCAATTTCGCAAAATATGAGAGATTGACACACGAAGAAAGTTCTGAAGGGAACTGTAAGTAGCTATGAATTGAGGGTATATTTCCAACATTTTTTACAACTTCGTGCTTCATCATGCTTGCCAAGTGATTGATTCAGAAACAATCTATTGTCATAACACTTCGTTGACTGCTTTCGGCCCGAAATCGAGATATCGTGCTGAGTGAATAATTTACATTTACTAGAAATTATAACTCATAATACATTAAAAAATCAACTTTTAAATACCTTGCACCATATATGAGAGAGGTGTGAAGTTAAAAAAACAAACAAAACAACTTACTTCGATAAATCAAGCCGTCCTGATTCTTTAGCAATATTGAGCACAGCGTCCACACCACCCACTGACAGAGTGCCCGCTGCTGCTACCAATATCACTCCAATGAACATTACACCCGTTTGCACAGAATCTGTCCATACCACCGCTCTTAGACCACCCTAGAGAATAGAATATAATAATTTTGTATTAAAATAAGTATCAAATTTATTGTATGTATTATTTCACTCCAGACCTTCCTCTATAGTTAAGGATAACTGTGTGTGTGTGTATATATGTATATATGTATGTATGTATATATATATATATATATATATATATATATATATATATATATATATAATTATATAATTATATAATAATATATAATATATATAATATATGTTCAAAAAATATATTTTGAAATAAAATTATAGCTAAAGAATAAAAAACAAATGATTATAATAAAATAAGAATCTACTCACTAACACTGTGTAAAGGCCACATATTGCGACCATAGCACCACCCACCATAAAAACATTAAAACCCGTTACTGAAAACGAAAAAACATAAATGACAGGTAACATAACATATATTTAAAAAATAAATAGAGATTAAAAGAAAATAAGGTCGATCATTTAAGGCCGGTCGTAGCGCAATGTGACAGTATCTGACTGTAAACGCGATCGGTTGTGGGTTCGATCCCCACTCGGGGAAGTGATAATGTTTAAATTATTTTCACATCCTCGGTCTGGTAAAAAACAAAGTGCAGCGTTGAGTTCCACCACTCAACACGCTATGTCTCGAATTCGGTGGAAAGCAAAGTACGGAGTGTCTTGACACTAGGTACTTTCTGTCTGCCCTGCTATGCGGGATAAAAGCGTGAAGCTAAAAAAATACTAAATATCTTTAGTTTAATAAAGTTTTAAAGGTAAACTGTTTTGTTATGCTTATGCTAGTTCATTTCGGCTGTAAGTTCTAGTTTTTTCAACTTTTCTACATAAAATTCATTGTATGAAATTTTTTATCAACCTTAGACTAAATATGAAAATGTGACCTACTTTTCTAGCGTATTATTAATTATCTAAACCAAAACGACATATACATTGCGTGATGAGTACGGAGCTCAATATCACGCTTTGTCTTGCCAGAGCGGAGAAATTAATTTTTTTTTTAAATATAAACCCCATGAGAATCGAACCAACAAGCAATCGTATTTACTGTAAGTCTCGGAATGTCTTGATTTCGAGCTAAAAACAACCAACACAGTGTCTTGTCACTAGGTTGTCTCTGATTACCCTATTATGCATGATAAAACGTGAAGCTGCTGATAACGACACATATCTTCGAAACACATTTCCACGGAAAAGTTGCACCTATAACTATCACACTAGATACATATAAATGACACGGTATAACGACACGATGACATCATGGGACGTCAAATATCAATAGGAATCTATGATTTAACTAACATAAATCATATACAAGCATTTAAAAGATTGCTTAAACTGGTTATGTTTTTTGATCATCCACATACATAGTAACAAATAACAAAATTACAGTATAGTTAAACATGTTAACTTACATTGATTAAATGCTAATGCAGGAACATAAACAACCATCGGCAGGAATAATACCTGGTAAAGAGAAATTTAAATTAGTTATTGACCTAATATATGTAGTTTGTCATAGCTCAATGGATCATTGTCTAAGTGTAAAAAAGATAGTTGTAGCTTCGATGCCTGCTCAGGGAAAATTGTTTATTATTTTTAAATTATTTATTTGATGGTGTTCGCTAAACATTTCATTTTGGGCGGAAACAATAGAAAGAAGTATCTACCTTCACACTAGATTTTCTTTATCCAATTCGGCATCCGGAATAAAACGGTATGATAAAAATATATTTAGATATATAAAATATGTTAACATATATATACAACAAAACATATAAATAATAATGAGAAACCTATATACATATATGCATACATACCAAGCTAATAAAAGCGTGTTTTAACATTGAAAATTTTACTTTAAAGAAGTAAAATAGAATATTTAAAAATTAAAAATTCTCATCTGAGACTATTAGTCGTTAATTCCAAAAAAAAAATACATATAAAGTTAATACCTATGCCATGGAGACGTGTGTTAATTAATTAGTCCACACTTATTCGTAAAATGGTCAATTGACTATTGTCCACGCACGTTGACTTTAACGTGAACAAAGTCCACCGTGGAGACCATCCTTGGCCGGCAATTGGAATCTATTAATATATTTATACTACCGCATTAAATATAATGAGTAAACAATATTCATTTAATTTGGCTGACTTTTACTTCCTACATTTTTTGTAATTTGTTTGTTGAACTGAATTCATATTCAAAAGGTATAAACCATTTGCGACACAAAGTTACTCTACAAATTTGTACTCATAATATTATATAACTAAGTAAATCTATAAATACTTCAGTCGCAACGCTTGACATCGTCTTTGAGTTAATACAGAGTGCGTTGCTCAATTGCGCTGTATGCTGACAAAGTGTAATATATATTTTTTTAATCGAGCACATAAAAAATACTGTTAATAAATACATATACATTTATGGCATATATATCTATATATACAAAAATGAAACTATTGTTTTTCCAACATCTCTCGCTTTATCATTCTCATTTTAGTACATTGCGGTTGCTGAAATATATTACTATAGAGAAGCTACAACTTTTACACAGTATTGTCAAATGCAAACAATAGAAGATTATACTTTGTATTACATTCAAGATGGAACGGGGTTTATTTATGAGTTTTGGTACCTTGAATCAAAGCCACGTAATTATATATAAGATTTGTATTAAAATGTTATGTATGTATTAAGTTTAAATGGCCTCCCTTTTGATAAGCCTTTTTAGGGTAGAATCTGAAGTATTTAATAGTGAATATTTGACCTAATTAACTGAAATTACAAAAGAAAAACGACCAAAATGATGAAGAAATTATAAAAATTAAAAAAATCCATTATCCAATTTCCAAAATGATTACGTTTTTAATTTCAATTCTTCACTTTGATAAAATTTCGCGGCGTTGACTTTCGCCACTCGCATGCAAACGCAATGTTTTTTTAAAACTGCATAATATATTTATTTAAATTTTGCAATGTTTTATTTAAATTTCTAAAAGTACTGAAATACAATGTATACGGATAGAAGCGAAAAAGTAAGTTTCAACAAAAGTGACAAAAAGTGTATTAAAAATATTTTTTTTATGTTAATCTAACTTATAAGATATTACATACATTGCTCTTCATTAAAATAAAAAGAACAAAATATTTCTAACATTTACATTCAAGTACGCAAAATGGCACCTCATATAAAATTATAACTCGTAAAAAATATATTGATCGTGCACGATTATAGCATAAAATCAATTTATAATTTTTAAATATTGAATAGTTTTGTCACATATTAGCTTGTTTGTGAAGATGTTTGCATTTATCTGTTTTTGCAATTATGTAAACTTGCTTACCTCGTCTAAAAGAAAAAGAATCGATGCCACCGCTCGGACATGACGATTAAACCGAAGTTCTAAATACTGAAACAAATACACAATGTTTATTAAAATAATTAATTTAATACATAAAATATATAGTTTATTCCTATGTCTTACACATATTTTTAGTTGTACTTAACTACAGTACGTATTAAAAGACTCAAGGTCAAAATATATATCGACTTTAGAAACAATTTTATGTACGAGTATTACCATTATTTATGTCAATATAATGCAAATGCACACGTTAATTATGTATATATATGAATGAAACGGACATATTTTTATTATAAGAATCTTATTACTAATCAAGATTAATCTATTCAAAAAAATCATTACTATAACTGACAATGAATCAACATTAATTTATAGCTCGACTAGCGAATCTTTAAGTATAGGCCAGTCTCATCTGTAGCGTACAAAGTCCATTATACGCTAGTACTTGTCAGTCCCCCAGAGATAAATTAACAAGTTAAGATAAGATCTGAGGTGAATCAAATGCGATAAAACCAAATATATGGTCGTACATCTCGACATGTTTCAAATATCTGAGATAAGTATATATTCAATGTTCACCGTGATTGATATGTACTCGTTTTTAATGTTTATAGTCAGATGGTTAGTTATACATATCGTTATTTAGTTACTAATTTCGTGTTTGGTGATAAATTCATGTTTTTATTTATTATACAAATATATTTCATTAAAATACTATATGTTAATTAATAATATTTTGATTATATATATTTTTTATTGTACTTAATGCTAATTTGTTTATATCGATTTCGTATCGTATCGTATCGTCAGCCAATCGCAGTCCACTGCTGGACATAGGCCTCCCCAAGTTTGCACCAAACATCCCGGTCCTCCGCAACCCTCATCCAGCCTATATATCGATTTATCGCGTAAGAATATTGCTAATTGTATAAAGTAAAAATCATAATAATATTTATAGACTTTGCCAATTCAATTTTTATATAACAATACCAGAATTACATAATCACATTATTGAAAGTACTAAAAATCCGTATTATTCGAAATTGAATTCAATTTACTTATTAATTGACATTTCTTACCACGAAAGGTGTTCATTGTAACATATTTTTTTTAATAATATTACTTAGTTTTTAGAGACAGTTTGTAGGTTTGTTAAACACAATATTAAATCTAATACACTCGTATTAGTATCGTATGTAATAACGTTTTATAAGAGAACTCATCATACGTTTATTAAATACATAGCGTAATGTCAATTTTTATTTGGTCAGTTGTAAAGAAAACCATTTTAATAAAATAAAATACAACTCTCTCTCTCGCGATCAATAGGAAACAAAAGCAGTTTTCAAAAGTTACATTCTACTTGTAATATATTCAACTATCTGAATACAACTATAACTCATAATTAAAAATTATACTTACTTCATAAGAAGATGAGAGCCTAAGCGTACAAAACACGGGCAAGTACACAGTGGCTACCACCATGCAACTCAATATCACACCAAAGATCACAAGCCAGTATTGCGTACCGTAGTTGTATATCTCCGCCGGAGTACCCAATATCGTAACACCGGAAACGTAACTGTTTAAATAAAATTAATATTATATTAATTAATTTCTTAAGTATAATATTAGTAAGCGTAATATATTTTTTATTCTTTTTTAAAAGCTGAGTTACTTGGTCATTGCGGAGTATTATATTCTTTACAATTAAGTAGCTGAGTTTTACCTGTATTGTTTTAAAGCCCTATTATTATAAAAAAGCAAATAATTATATTTTTTACTTGATCAGCGTTATAATATAAAAGCGTGCTAAATAGCTTATATTAAATTTCTCAATACAACTTACAATTAGTCTAGCTAGTTCTGAAGCAGTTTGTTGTTTACAAGTTACTACAATTTCCCAACAACCTATTCGTACATCACAACGTGTGATAAAAGACTTAAAATAGAATGAATTTCAATGATTATGAAGTATTTATTATATTATTTCTAGTGTCTTCATAAAAAAACGAATCCAATATTCAACGAATTGTGACGATAGATGCATCATATTGCTTAAACAGACATTATTTGTAATTAGGATGAGATTCTAATTTGTACTTATTTTAATAAGATCTTTGATTTTCGTATATTTTGGTATTTGGAAATTTCTTTTTTTAGCTTCATACTTATATCCCGCATAGCAGGGTAAACAGAAAGTAGAGTCTTACTAGAACGAAGAAGTACGTATATTTTGGTATTTGAAAATATTATTTTATATTTTCGAATATCAAAATGTACCTACGCGATTAATCTTTTTAAAATTTAAATAAAACTATTTTAAACTACTTAATTATTAATAATACTGTTTTTAATACTTCTAACATATTTCATGACATTTAAAAATTTGAAAACTTACTTTTCAAACACTTTTTACATTTATCTACGTATTTTTTGTATAATAATTTTCGAAGCTTTCTTTTCCTATTCCGAAAGTCAAACTACTAGTTACTAAAGTCAAAGTATGTACATTAGTCAACCTTTAATATCTTAATTACATCCCTTTTCTAGATATTTATTTTTATACATTTATTTACTGAAGCCGAAAAATAGATTCACTTTAATTATTTTTATTTAGTTACTTGCGGCATATGAAACGTGCCATTTGCAACATTATTTATGTTAAGAATAAATCATTATAACAGCTGTACAAACTGTCTACTACAATGTCCAGATAGTGCAATGCAAGATTCTAGCGGGTAAACTAGTTTCTTAAATCTATCCGTGGCATTACGTATGGATCGGCTGCTTACAAAAAAAATGACAATAATGACTTACAGATCACGCTAGATATTAAAACAATAATAACAATTTTATATCACAGAGTGAATAAATGATTTTTTTAGAATTAAAAATACCTTTTATATCTTAAAGCTAGACTAATTAATAACTTTAACGAATTCATTCTTATCGCCTTTTATTAATGACTTACTTAGGTTTTATGTACTCTTAGTTTTAAATTATTTTTTTTTAAATTGTACCATGATAAAATATTGGCACTTAAAATTTTGTCGTGTTTTTAAATATTTTTTTCTATGGCTATGGCTAACAATTAACATATTAATGGTTTATATTCTCTATCAAATAGTTTTTAACAATATATAAAAGAAAGCATAATTGATTTTTCATAGGTAAGTAGGTAAATTACCTACGAGTGTATCTAATTGTTCCTCAAAACGAATCGAGCCTCAGAATAATCACAATACCACAATGACGTACATTTATTTTCTATAAAAAATATGTCTAGAAATTTATTATTTGCAAATAAATGAGTGACTTTATAAGTAAATAAAAATAGCAAGAGTGTATAAAAGTAATATGTAAAAAGTTCAAAACTAAAATAAATATTTCAGAGGCTGATTTGAGTAGCCGATACAACGATATACTGAATAAGTAATATAATATACAATACAAGATATTTTGCAAATAGAAAGATATGTTGTAAAGAATAGAAACGGAATAGATAGATATTCATTTTGAAAAAAAATCGATAGGCCACGCGTTCAACATTCGGCTGCGTTAACATTCAGAGCGCTTGCTTTCCAAGAGGCGCTTGTTCGAATCGGGCTGCGTTCAAATTTCTTGAATTAAACTTTAAAAATTGATATGGAATAACACTTTAAGAATAAATAGATAGATAAATTAAAATTAAATCATATTTCGGAATTAAAGAAATCACAGGTATCTAGATGAGATCGTTATAAAAATCATTCCCCTTCATAAAAAAACCCGAGCACGTTGATTTGTCATTAGAAGAGTTATTATACTATGTGTATAACGAATTTAATTTTGCTTTTTTAATTTAATCTTTGTTATTTTTATTTTTATTTATTTTACTTTGCTTAATAATGATATTCTGCCTCTATTAAATTAAAGTAATAGGAGTACAGACATACTTATCTTATTTGTACCTTTAAAAGTTTATCATATTAAGTATCAAATACACATAATTTATATAATAACAATGAAATACAGCTTGTTAAGAATTTCAATTTGTCTTTACAAACAAACTTTAATCTCGGAGACCACAATAAGTGTTTTGCTTACATTAAGCCCATTGACCCGTTCAATCCAAATGTATCAAACTGATTCATAGTTAAATGTAAATCAATTTTTCGACATAAATATTTAAACTTACTACAAATTTAAAATAAATTACAAAAGACATGATGAAATTAGTTGAAATATTTAATTTAATGCAATTAACTGATGAATGTTTATTACCGAGTCTTATCTAAAAACCATTAATCGTTTTCCGTTATGCAATAAATGGTTATAATTGAAAGCTTTTTTAATAGAATTTGTATACTATTTTTTCTAAAAGTACTTAATTGTTAATAAATAAATATTAATAACAGAAAACTTTTACCTGGCTATCAACGACATTGCAACCGGGAATGTAGACATAGCTTTGCCTCCAAGCAAGTAATCTTTGATGTCCAAAATTGCTTTACTTCGAGAGCCTACCGCACTGTACCAAACTCCACCTGCGCATGAAGATGCACATAGCACCCCAAACGCCACATAATCTCCAACTCCAAATCCTCCTTCTTCCATTGTAAACGCCATGGTTAATATCTGTGCCCAATGTTTTTAATTTTTTTTATTAATTTATTTCCAATAATATTGATATATGTATATGACGTTTTTGTACCATAACTGGTAAACACTATAGGTAAAAACGAGCAGAGCTGTACCTAGTCGTAACTAATAGGACCTTGAATAAGTTCTCGCTGTTTTTTGAAAGATGGCATTCTGTGCCTGGAATTTCGTACGGTAACGAATCACCAAAGTAGTGCTATATGTAACCTCAAGTTATAGTAGAATAGAGTTTACCACGGTGTCAACTACATGAAAATGTGTACTTTTGTGACAAATAAAGTGTTTTTGCGGGGAATTTTATTGCACTGCTTTATTCAGAAAAAATCTGCAGCAGACAAATGGTGACAATGCTTTGTTGAATACAAAGTGCAGAGACTGGTTTAGGCGCTTCAAAAGTAATGATTTTGACCTTGAAGACAAAGAGCGTTCTGAAGCAAAAGAATTGGAGGCATTGTTTGAAGAAGATCCATGTCAGACGTTAGTAGAGCTTGGGAAAACGTTACACGTAGATGCGTCAACAGTTTCAAAACATTTAAAAGCGTTAGGAATGATCCAAAAGCAAGGACATTGGGAGCCCTATGAGTTGAAGCCGAGAGACGTAGAGCGATGTTTTTTCATGTGTGAATTGTTGCTTCAACGACAAAAGAGAAAAGGTTTTCTGCACAGAATCGTATCAAATAATCGTCGAAACTGGGGATGAAAAGTGGATTCATTATGACAATCCAAAGCGAAATCGTGGAGTATGCCGGGTCACGCATCAACATCGTCGCCTAAACCAAATATCCATGGTTCTAAGTTTCTTCTCTGCATTTGGTGGGATCAGCGGGGCGTAATTTATTATTAGCTGCTTAAACCTAATAAAACTATCACGGGATCTCGTTATCGACTTCAGTTGATGCGTTTGAGTCGTGCTCGGGGGATTCAACTGCTACCAGAGAGATGTGAGAAAGAGGTCTCAAATGATAGACAATACTTTGAGTAATGTCATTGTAAGCATTGTATTATAAATACATTTTTTTTTGAAAAAAAAAAACAGCGAGAACTTATTCAAGGTCCTAAGAGAATTAATTAAATTAAGAAATCTTCACATGGGCTGTTTTGTAGATTGATATGAGATACATGCCCATTTATAAAATGCATATTTATACAAATATTTTAATAATATATTCTAACAAAAGAAATCATTGATAAGATCTAAAATGTTAAAAAATAATCTACTATAAAATAGAAAAAAGAAAAGGGTAATATTGTGTCTACGGTCTGTCGTAGGTACATCATAGATTATCTGTCCTGAAAAAGTCGAATAAGTAGATGTACTAGCATGCCTAAGGTTATAAAATTTTAAGAGAGAGTGGAAAAGTATTATCACTTCAGGGGATGATTATATTTTAATTATATCTTTCTCTAATATGATCGAAAATTAAAGAACGAAGTGTCGCAATTCAACTATTGTTACCATTACCTACTTTGTATTTTACGGGGAATAGGTCAAATTAAAATTAATTTCAGTAAAACTTTGTATGTCATGCCATAATAAAACTTATTGTAATATTATAATTGTTAAGTTATTATACTTAAGACTTTGAACTATTTTATGGTATTGTCTACAGTTAGAGCATTACATTACAGTTTACAACATATTTTGTATATTCGTAAATACTTATCAATTATTAAGTAGAGAATAACAAGCATACGCATTCAGAATCTGTGTGTATCTTATTATTACGCCATACAAAAAAAATGAAACAAGTAAAAATGATTAATATAAATTGTTAACTAATATCATAATAATAGAACTTTAATTTTCCACCAATTTTTAGAAATAACAATAGAACACAATGAGTGTTCAATATAAATAAACCTCGTACTTGTAGATATCTAAATAGATATTTAATTTACAGGTGATTAAACAAACGCAACAAACTTGTTTATATTTAATTAATTGATGTATAAGTTAATACAATAAAGTTATTAATTGTGAATTGTTTAATTCTAATCAATTTGATAAGAAACATATTTTTCAAAATAACACGCCGTTTATTTAGTTTTTATAATATACGTCCACATATAAAAATTATGCTGCATTCAAATGATAAAAAGAACCGAATAGAACCAAATATTAAGGAACTTATTTTTAGTTGCAGCATATTTTAAACATAATATGTGTCGTTTAAATTTGTTGAAATTCAATACTTTTCTAAATAAAACCATGTTCACGGTCGAGAATCGAACTCACGGCCGTTATATGTACAGCCAAGCATTCTTCAATTGCGCCATAGACGGTTTAAGTGGTTTCCTCATTTTATATAGGTATTCATTTATAAAAATGATGAATTCTTTTATTTTTTAGTATTTTATCCTGTGTGTCTAATATATCCATAAAAACATTCACTAAACAACTAAATAAACGACGCTCAAACGTAAATGAATGTTTTATAGCAATAATTTCTAACGAGGTATTATTTTAAAATTTATTTTCACAAATATATTTCATGCAATTATTTACCTTAGTTTATAACCTATGTATAATGTAGACCGAATGCTCAAGGAAGAATATAACTAAATTCTAATATATATGGTATATTGCCAATGATGCAAGGGCGTCAACGTGCACAGTCCGACAATGTCAACAAGTCCACTAGTACCGACAACTTTCACTCAACATGATGTCTTGTTTAAATCTATTGCACTGTGCAAAAAAGCATCTGCGTCCACATTCTTGGTAAAAAAACTTTATAAAAAAAATTGAATTTCCCGCGCGCTATAAAACAGATAACTAATGTCATTGTCAACCTTAACACTCACATCTTGATAATCAAGTAAATAATACACGTAATTTATGAAAACTAAAATCATTCAGCAGTATCGACATGCGGGCAATAGGCAGCTGGTGAAATAAATGAATTAAACACAGTCGCTGTTGGTCGCACACATGACGGATTTAGTAACACAGTTTTAAAATACTACGCACACATTGGCGCCCATACATCGCGAATACCGCCATCACCGATATACGTAAAGCTACTGTGGCGACGTCTATCGATGAACTATTAAAATACTAAGTAATACTGCTTTAACGACACTTCGCATGGGAACATGGAAAATACCTACTAGCTATAAAACTAAAATATTAAGAATGATCCATTTTTTTGTTTGGTCTTGATGCTTTTGACTTTTCTATAAACTGATTGATTCAATTATATTTTATACTTTTTATTCAAAATAATTTTTGATGAAATTTTAAATTATTTGAAAATATTAAACCTCATTGTAAAAATAAGATAGTCTTAAATAGTCTTTTTGTAAAAAAATATTCACGGACATTTTTTTACGTAACATCTTTTGAAGTTTGCATACTGCTTTGAAATGCCGCCAAAACCTAAAGAGATTGCAACAAAAAAGCTCCAAACCCAAATCTTACGGCCTAATATCAGTGACTTAAGCCTGAATTACATCCCATCAGATGCGGTAGAAGGTAATTATTCGGTTCAATATTAGACCATATTTAATATTTTTCCTTAAGGTACTAGTAACAATGTAAACTTTCCATAGTATTATATATTATTCATCTTATTCACGTTATGGTTAAGTAATTATTTTGTTACTACACGTTTCACAAAACTTAACAACATGATTTGCACTACACACAATGCGCTTATATTATTTAATGACGTAATATTATTATACCTACTACTCCTTGACCAAACATATTTCTTTAGGCTTCCAGGATCGTATTGAAACTGGGATATCTTGGACTCTTATAGAAGAAGCCGCACGTCATCATAAAAATAAATGTTTGAAAAATTGTATTTCAGGACTGCCATTTTCCCAGGCACTTCAAAATAAAATAAATAATAGTATCCTATGTGGCTTTCTTGATGAAAAATCTAATTTCAATCTTCAAGAGCAGTGGGAAGTTTTACTTCCTATGGTTTTGTGGGACAATGAAAAATTTTCAAATGAAGAAAGGAAAATTTGCTTCCGTAACTGTAACTCGTTGACTGACAATATAACTCAGTTAATAAAACGAGCCGTACAGGAAAATGATAGAGGCTTATTAAAAAAAAAATTAAAATGCGTCTCTGTTTTGAGGGTTATGGACAGTAAAGTATGATCAAAAGAAAAATTAAAATCATAATATCGTAACATTTAGTCGCCTAATGATTCTCATGTAGGTTTATTGTACATAGATGACAGAGTTGGACGAGGGATTGAAGGATTTTCTAAATCTGTCAATGTTGAATCTATGTGGTAATTATATCGCTGACGTGAATTCGAGCGTCCTTCCACAGGGTTTGCAAATTCTAGAACTACAGGGTAATTGTATTACCAGCGTGGATAAATTTGCCGAACATTTGCCTAGTTTAATTTATTTAGGATTAGGAAGAAACCTTTTATGTAATGGTTAGTAATATGAATAACAGATTTTTTATTTGAAGTGCAAAATAATAATTATATTTGATTTATTGTAAACAATTCAGGGATAGAATTTGTTTTTAAATTCTTATGATTATAATACTAACATCCGGATTATCATTTTGCTTTTAAATAAAAAATATTGCTGATGACACAAGTATCATTTTAAAATTATTATATTAATTTCTAACATTGTAATTAAAAATGAATGGTAAAATTTTACTTTTTAATTCCTTACAAGTGTAAAAATGCTTTAAAATGCTTTATGCAATAAAATTTACAGATGATGACGGCAAGTTAGCTAAGTTGCCCACACAGCTCACTGTTTTAGATCTGTCTGATAATGACATCTGTGACCTAGAAAATGTATTAACAGCTTTATCAATGCTTCCAAATCTCGTCTCATTGCAACTTGTTGGAAATCCATGTTCCGTATGGCCTCTACTTTCCATTACTTAGTTCTTAATATCTTATATAGATGGCACCCTTAGCAATGTTCAGATTACCTTCTATTACCGGATATTTTTACATTCGCTCCGGCAATACATTCTGTTGGCTACGTAACGAAACATATTTAGTATAGATGGCGCTATTCTTGTTATGTTTCAAGAAAGTATTAAATTTATATGTTAAATGTAGATAATAGTGTATATACTTGTTAAATATTTTTGCCAGTAAATGTTACGAACATTATTGACTATTAAGCTTCGAGTATTTATTATTTTATCAATTTACATGTATTTTTGTTATTTTTCATGTGTAATTAGTCATTATAAATATAAAAAAATAATTGAGTTGAGTTACTGTTTAGTAAATTTCATGTTCTAGGTGTGTGCGGCGTATGCTCGAACAACATTTATGCGCTTGCCTCGCTTGCAATGGTTGGACAGACGAGAAGTTCTTCCTATAGATAGAGCGGTAGAGCCGTTTGACCCTCATCCTGATGAGTTACGCAGTGCTTATTTTAATTTCACCGTTTTTCGAATTATGTCTGTTCCAATGCCACCAAAACCAGAAAAGGTATTCTATTTTTCCCTTATCACAGCCAAAATCGTAACTGTATCAAATTTTACATAATCATAAGCTTTATATAAGTTCATTTTATTGGTTTTCCCTATACCTATAGATACATATTGAATGATACTTTTTTCAAAGAATTCATATAATTTTATAATATAGGTATATACTTTTATGAATTTAATAAAACGATTATCTTTATTTAATTAAGAATTTATAAAGTAATATTTTATATATTAGCTTATAAATTATTTATTTTCCACTATTATTTTGCATGCACAAAAACGATAAAATCTCATTTACGTAACAATAAAAGATTTTTAAAATGCTTGAAGGGTGCAGCAACTGCTTTCCACGTGGAACTAGAGTTACCTTTACTCGATTCAACTAGGCGAAATTTTCTTATGTTCCGTAATAATGATTCACTGATAGAGATGCTACCAATACCGGAGGACGATGTGTGGCCGTCGAACAAATTTACGCCTTCGGTTGTAGAGAGCAAATTAGCTGCGGGTAAAAAAATCGTTATTTTCTAATAAGGCACAGCAACTTATTTAAATATGTCATATATGTATTCCAATTCTTATACATATAAGAGTATAATTTTAATACGGTCATCTTTGAACATAATAAAGCTAAAATCTAAAAACTATGCAGTATGTTTTTCCCGGTCTTATTATACAACCGGTGACGTTGAATTTCATTGCTTTATGTTTCTAAATTAACCGAACATATAAAAAGAATGACTTCATGTAAAAAAAACACAATATCTAAAAAAAGATAATTTACTTTGTTATTAACCTACATGATTACATGCTCTTAGAACATTCAACCTCTGTCCACGAGTCGGATATTTACAATCAACTGACAGCAAAGGACTCTCGTGAGATTTGCCATTTCAAAATATTTGAAAGCAACCATGTCCAGTGGAATAAGATAATGAACTTTCAAGAGCCAGCCATCAAAATATTTTGTCCAAATCTTAAAGCACTAAGAGATACTTTTCGCACCGTTATAACCATAAGATTAATTTATACTGTGGTAATAATTCATTATTCATTTATAATTTCATTTATCATTAACGTAAATAAGTTCCTTCTATATGGTTTATATTTATAAGATATTAATACCTGAAATATCGCGATTTCGTTCGGAGAATAGAGTGCCTTAAATATATAGGTTTACTTTTTACACTCTGCTACGTGGTTCGAAGCACTTTGCCCATGAAAGATATTAATCAAAAGCATTATTATTTCTATAAAAGTACATAAAGTTTTAATATTTTTAATTTACTAGACTGAATAGATAAAATAAAATATAGGTAAGTATACCTAATCTATACCTAAAAGATTTTTTATATATATATATATATATATATATATATATATATATATATATATATATATACATACATACATATTATATATGACATTAATTTGTCGATACTATGAAAATATATAAATATACTTATCATTTTTAATCTTATCTAAATATTTTTTATTTCAAGAAAAAAATCAAAAATTAATGTTAATTATTACAGACAACAGTAGGGAAACAAAAATCTGATAAAAAAAGTTCTCTATATCTAAAACAACCGGGAGAACAACGTGTGACATTGGCCACTATAAAATGTGCTCTTAGACAACCTGACTGGAGTCAACCATCGCAGCATTTTCACTGGGATGAGTCCTTAGACACAAATGATGCTATACACTGGGGAGATGGCGACCTCTCGGTAACTATAGTTTTATGCGTCATAGTTTATTAAATAAAAAAAGAATTATAATATTTTGTATTATTTAAATTAAAATTTCAGTAGTAAAAGGTTGTAAGCATTTAGTTATGTTTTTAGATATGTCTTAAATCAAATTTCATCTTTGTTCTGATAATAAAGATTAAAAATTTATTACTATTATGTTTTAGGTACTTCAATACACCATGGCAGCTCCAAAAACTCCTAAAGGCAAATCTGACACTGATCCAACTCCGACAAAACAGTTTCCACCTGAAGTTATGACGTGCCATTTCGGATTTGGAATTGATACTTTGCGTCCTTAAATTCTATAACTTCATAATTAGCATCAGATGTAGTAATAAAAATATTAATTTTAATCATTTCATATTTAATTTCGAATATATAATAGAAATACGTACTCGCAGATATTAGGGAATCCATATTTGAGATACATTGCTTATATATTGTTATATAATCATATTTAAATAAAGACAGCTTACGTGTAAAATATAAACTGCTTATTCTGTAAATAAATGTCTGAATCGCACACTAATTGTCATTAACATACAGTAGGATATCGAAGTCAGTTTTGAAGAGTCGTGTCATCAAACAGTATTAAGTATATTTTGTTTTCAAAGTTCAAACACAATTTTATAAGCAGATAAATAATAAGTAATTGAGTATATCCTCAATTTAGAAGATTGGTCAGTGTAGACAGTGATGGGTTCTTATACACGTACATAGTCGTTTATAAGTTAGTATCATATGAATGGCGAAAGAAGAGCATGAACGCTGGGGCAGCCAGCTAGAATATTTACTGTCATGTCTTGGATATGCAGTTGGAATAGGAAATCTTTGGAGATTTCCATATCTTTGTTACAGAAATGGAGGTGGTAAGTTATTCAGTCTATAATTGACACAAAAAGGTACTAAATATAACAGTTATACAAAATTGATGTTATTCCCAATATACTTACCGCCACAGGTGCATTTCTCATCCCATATTTGCTAACGCTTATAACGTGTGGCATTCCGCTGGTATATTTAGAAACTTTACTGGGACAATTTGCAAGTGCTGGATGCATTTCAGTATTCAACATTAATCCGCTATTTAAAGGTAATTTATATAAGTTATAGTTATTATATTCCTTAGTTTAGTGTTAGTGTAGTAGAAATTGGAATCGAATCCAATGGAATTGGAATCGAATCCAATGGAATTGGAATCTCAACTCTGTTCCCTAATTTGTGCCTATATTTAGGTGATGTAGAGTTATAAAAACAAAATATTATTATGAAAAAATACCTGTTTGACAGCTTAAAAGTAATTTTCAGGTGCAGGATACGCTGTGGTAATTTTAAATGTTATAGCAGTAATGTATTTTGCAACCATAATGGCATATCCGATATTATACATATATCACTCGTTTAGTTCCCCGTTACCTTGGCAGAGCTGTGACAATCCTTGGAATACGGAGAAATGCCTAGAGGTAACGTTAATATAAGCATCGTATTATGTGTTAATTAAAATGTATAGAAATGCCAACACTGTAATCAGTTTAATCAGTTTATCTTTTGGTATCCGACAGAAGTCATCGTGACATCGCGACGTGCTTAATTCGTTCCAAAGTTTCATTTAAAATATGTCAAAACTGCAAAATTCAAGGATTTTATTATAGAAATCATTTCATTTCCAGATTACTGGAAATCATAGTTTAGCAGTTAACGGAACACTCACTACACCACAGGATGAATTTTTTCAGTAAGCCTATTTGTTATCCCACTAATAATTGAGGCCGGTTGAGGCGCGGAGACAGCGTCTGACTGTAATCGTGGCCGATTGCGGGTTCAATCCCCACTCCAGAAAGTTATAGATTATATTTAAAATGTTTTACACTTCCTCGCTCTGGTAAGATAAAGTGCGGCGTTGAGTTCCACCACTTAACACGCATTGTCTCGAATTCGGTAGAAAGCGAAGTACGGAGAGTTTTTACTTAAATACAATTAAATCAATAGTTTACTATTTTTAAAGTATTATTCCACACTTCGGATTACAAAACATTTTTTAAAAAACGTTTAAAAATTTGAACGCAGCGGGAGCCGAACCCGCGCCTCTTGGAAACCGTCCAAGCGCCACGACCGCTAAGTCATGCGTTCTACTACCGGATGCGTCGAAATTCTCATACGTTTGTTACAACTTATTTATGTTATTAACATCTCAGTAAAGAAATTTTTACAAATTTCTGCTGCTTAAGGATTATTAGGAATCCATCGTTTAATAAGAGAGATGGCTATTTTATTTTAACAGTTAATTATTTTTAAAGTATCACTCCACACTTAGGTTAGGTCAGAGCGCTTGGATGGTTTCCAAGAAATTCGCGCGGGTTCGAATCCCGCTGCATTCAAATTTTCATTAGTTATTTTCAAACAAATTAAATCCTATCAAATCAATCCAGATTATAGTTCCGTTACAGCAGTTCCTCTATAAATAATTTAGTATTTTCTTTTTTAATAATTTAAAACAGAAAGAAAGCAGTACTTTAAATTAAATCATAAATACAAGAATGTCTGAATTTACCGTTCAACTAAATCGCTAAACCGATTATGATATTAGTATAAAAAGGGTTATCGAGATTATTCTCTCGAAGGTAGGTCAAAGGTCTCGAAGGAAGGTAGGTCTTTAGGGTCGCGCAGTAGACCAAATTTTACGAGGAAAATGCCACGGGAGGAAACTAGTAATCTTATAAACTATTTTTTTATTGATTAAAAAAAGATATCGTTATTTTTACAGCATACGCTTGCTGAACATGTCTGCTGGTTTAAACCATTTGGGAGGTATAGTGTGGCCTGTATTTTGGAGCAACGTTATCTGCTGGGTTCTTGTATACCTTTGCATTTGTAACGGTGTCAAAAGCGTTGGTAAAGTAAATACACATACAGTATATTATATTTATTGGATAATTGCCAGTGAATTTATTTTTCTGAAAGTGGACTTCTTGCAAATCTATTTATGTTCACAGATCGTGTACTTCACAGTTTTGTTTCCGTATGTAGTACTTTGTGCCTTATTTGTAAGGGGCATAACGTTGCCCGGAGCTTGGCAGGGCATACTTTATTTTGTTCTTCCGGATTGGAATCATTTGGCTAAACCAAAGGTAATTAAAAGTGGATATGTGTCACGTGAAAAAATAATAAAATAATAAGAATATGAAGATAATTGTTATATCTATAAAATTGAAATTTGCCATAAATATTTTCTTTTGTCGAGTCTTCAAGGTTCGAGATTTCAACGCATTCATGAACACTCATATTACTCGTACATTTGAAAGAAATGTTTCATTCACGAACGGTACAAAAGTCTACCTAAATAAAAAAAATATGGTCAATTTATAATAAATAATATTAATTTTAAATAAATATTTTAGGTTTGGGCAGATGCAGCTACACAAATATTCTATTCTCTAGGCCCTGGATGGGGCGGACTTGTCAGTATGGCAAGTTTTAATAAATTTCATTACAATAATCTGCGGTTTGTATTTATTTATGTAAACATGTACATATATATATATATATATATATATATATATATATATATATATATATATATATATTTATTATAATATTTATTTTTATATTCTTTTTTATTTCAAAATAAATTTATTTACTTTTTCAGACCTTCAATAATAATACCTCTTGTAAACAGCGGTACAAGTATATTTGCAGGATTTGTTGTGTTCTCTGTGTTAGGATTTGCAGCTGAACGTGCAAAAGTACCGGTCGGAAAGGTGGCGGCGGCTGGCCCCGGATTAGCCTTTGTAACCTACCCTACTGCTGTGACCATGATGCCCGCCCCCAACTTTTGGGCAATAACATTCTTTGTTATGCTGTTCTTTCTTGGTATTGATTCTATGGTAGGTTTTGTAAGATTGACAAAAAATATAGCTTTATATTAAATTATATATAATTTAAAACCTAGTAAACACATTCACTACATTTTTAAAATAGTAATAAAATAAAGTAAACATAAATAGTTTTTAATTTTAATTAAAATTCATCAAGCGTCGAGTGCAACCAAACAAATAGAAACATTCTAAGAGTAAAAATAACATGATTTGTTAATGTTACTTGCTGTTATTATATATTTATATAAATCTTAATTATTTTCAGTTTGTTACAATCGAGGCAATTATAGCTGGGGTCCTTGATGAATTCGCACATCTACGTTCTAGAAAAAAACTAATAACCTTATTGACTTGTATTATTCTTTTTAGCCTTTCTATAATATGTAACACTGAGGTGAGTAAAAAAACAAGCTAGATATTATTATTATCCATTTTGTAGCGCCCTTCAATACTCAAAGTCTTGAACTCCGAAGAAAAGTGGAAAGCAAAGTGTGATGACACTTAGTTCTCTCTGACTACATGAATTTACTATCTCCGTCTTGATGAAATATAACAACTAGGAATCATGTCAGCGCAAAAGCTGACCATTATATGTCATTATCAATGTTTACTTCCTTAATAATACGTTTGCGTGTTTTCCAGCATTAAAAGTTTAATAGCGCAGTAAAACACCGTGCTGAATGATTTAATCTTTTTCATTGCAATTAAAGTGTTAACAATTGCAAGTTGAATACATGACTGCTACACTCCCTGGGGTAAACGACCCTGGTATATTATATAGAATAAAAGTTTGTATTAGTAACTTCAACAACTTGATAAATCGTTTTACTCGTTATTTCAAAGAGCTATAGTCATAGCATGATGTAGCTTAACTAGTGTATACAAAAGTTATGCATTATATACAATATACAATAAACTTATTTAAGATAAATCCCGGAGAGCTTGCTTACTTCTGTACGTAATATTAATGCGTTAATTATATACTGTTCTTTTTATGGGTAATTTTGTAAAGCTAAATCAACAAAGTATCTATAAGTAAGGTCAAATAGGTGAATAGAAATGCTATTTTCATATCAAATCAAACTATCAACACCAGCTGGTAATTCAATCTATTCACATATATGGAACACCTATTGAAGCCAATAAAATCATTGGCTACTGTCACTTCACGTGTATACGATCAATCTGACTGTTTCATTTCCTTTCTATGGCCTTAAATTGAAAACGATTCCAAACGATTTATTCAGATTACTCGTACATAGCTCACGCAAAAATAATAGATTTTTTTAATTCTGTGTCAATTTTATTTAAGTTAATAATAATTTTTTTTTATATTTCAGGGGGGTCTTCACGTCATTGGTCTTTTAGACGCTCACGTTGCAATTGCTTGTGTGCCTGTAGTTTGCGGCTTAGAACTACTAGCAGCTGTGTACACATATGGTCCCAAAAGACTTTCCTTAGATATGCAATTTATGACCGGCAAACCATTAGAACCCATTTGGCTATTTCTTTGGAGATATTTGATACCAGCTTTGCTATTGGTAAGAAACATGTAATTTTACTAAGTTAATATTTTAAAAACCCTGAAAGTAAGGATTTCTAACATCCTTTCTTATTTTCAACATATAGATATAATAATAATATTCTATTAATTACAGATAATAACAATTTACTCATTACGAGATGCATCAGGTCTGGCTGGTTGGTTTGTTGCTCTTATCTCTGTTATTTGCATTCCAATTTACGCAGGAAAAATGATCTACGAATCAAAAGGATCACTTAAACAGGTTTTACAACAAATTAATATTTTTATTATCTAAGTATTCTTATATTTCGACTAATAAGTATATCTCACTAACAAGAGTTTTTATTACTACGCTATAGTAGCAAAACCTAACCTTATTGAACTTTATGGCTTGAACAGCAATTGAGGGTAGAGAGTATTTTTTTTAATATTTGCGTTTCTAATGTCTAGGTAGATAAAAGGCGTTGTAGAGGATTCCACAGTGTACATAATACTTGATTATATATAATATTTATTTATGTTTTTGCTTCAGAGGATAAAGCAATCTGTACAACCAAATATCCATTGGGGACCAGTGGAGCCTGAAATTAGAAAACAATGGAAAACCTTTCAAGACGAACACGCTGAACCTGTAACCTGTTTGTAATAATAAAAGTTAAATAACAAATATATTTTTTTTTAACTTTACGCCTTATCCCGCATAGCAGGGTAGACAGAAAGTACCTAGTGTCAATACACTCCGTACTTTGATTTCCACCGAAGTCGAGACATTGCGTGTTGAGTGGTGGAACTCAACGCCGTACTTTGTCTTTACCAGAGCGAGGAAGTGAAAATAATTCAAATATAATCACTCCCTCGAGTGGGGATCGAACCCACAACCGGTCGCGTTTACAGTCAGACGCTGTTATTTTAATTTTAATGAAGTATTATTGTTTATTTTTATGGAATACGTAGGTACCGATATATATATACCTTGTTAAAATGAAAATTATACCTACCTGAATAATACAAATTTAATTTTAGTACTAAATTAATGACAGTAGTTTGTACGATAAAATTATATTCGATTATTATAAATAAAGTTTGTCTTGAGACAAACCCTTCAAATACTTTATGGAGTACATAAACTAGAGCTATTGACATTATTTTATTTTTCGCTTTCCGCCTATTGTCACAAACATTTCTCACTAAGTGTTGAAACTCTACACAACGTATATATTATTACGAACCAAACAAACTTCTTTTTGACTTAATAGAATTTTCTGCTCTCTGCAAAATGTAAAAACTGATGCTTAGAATAAAAATATAAACTATTACCTTATTTGCACACAATAACCAAAATAATACAGATCTGCTATTTAGAGTACAAAATATACTTCCATGAAAACTTTTTACACACTGGCTATTAATCAATGCTGTTGACATCAATCCATTATAGACATTCTCAAATATCTAATAAAGATTAGGTTATAAATTTACTGTGATTATGTATTGAAATCAAAATTATAGTATAACAAAAATTATGTAAATTTTCTCATAGTCTTTCTAAATTATCAAAATTTAAAGTGAATATTAATTACAATCGAATAACATTAATTATTAAATATGGATAACAACAATAATAATAACAATAATAACCAGAGAGAGGAGAAAGATAAAAGAGTAAAAATACAGGTAAAGACCTTTTCTTCTCCGTTATAATCTTTATTACTGAAGGTTGTGCCCTCTCTGTTAGGCTCTGTTGAAGGAAATAACAGCTTGACGGTAACAAGCTGCTTGTCTTAACGCTACAGTAATAGATAGTCCTCTGATCTCTCTGGAGATATTAGATCATCAGCTAGATATTCAGCCTCTAAGTCTTCTACCGTGGACTTTACTAACAACAACCAGTTTGTTGAGATAATCTGGTTTAGTTTTAACTAAATATGAGAGTACTCCTACAGATATAGAAGAATCTGGTTTTAATTTTAAGCTGGTCCACAATAGTTTTATTCCTCCTTGCGTTCTAAGATAGGGGCATCATGCGTACAAGTGTCATATCATCACAGTTCGTTCTGGTCTCATTTTACTCTGCCATATTTTTATGGAGTGGTCATTTTACTCTGGTCATCTGGATCCGTGCTCGTATCAATTCCTACAAAAATTGCGCTGGCGCTCCTATTAACTTAATTCTGGATCATTCTGATGTTTACTCTCTTGACATTAAAGAGAAGCTACTAAATAAACTTGAGCGACTCCATAATCTTTGTATTAGATTCATATTTAGTATTCGTAAATATGATCACATTCCTCAGCTCCTTAATAAGCCGCCTTCGCAGAAATACTCATACTACATCTTCTCTTTTCTGTATTATTCTCTATTAGAAAAAACAATTCAGTTTTCTTCACAAAACCAACACACGTTCCTTACGCTCCCACAAATCTACTTCTTGAAATTACTCCCCATTCTTCTTTCTTTACGTTTGTTGTGTGCACTATAGTATATTTGTATTTGTATCTTCACATCAGTCATTAATACTCATGAGGTAAAGAATAAATAATTTTAAAATATTTATTTTAATCATAGGTGCTTCCAAAAAATGTTTAAAAACTTCTACAATAATATTATATTCACTACTCCCGAGACGGGCACGCCCACTAGCATTAATACACAATTCACCGTGCATCTTAAAATTGCTCTCAAATGGAAATTTTAATATCTATTAAGATAGATATTATGTTTCTCCACACAAATGATTAAATTACCTATTTTTTATAAGACGAGGATCTGCCGAGTAGCAAAAGCAAATGCTGCGTTTTGTCTTACAAGACCAAGAAAATGAAAATAATTTTAAATATTTTTATTCCTTTAAGGGAGATTGAACCCATGATCATTGCATTTAAACAGTAGCAGTAGTACATTGCAGTAGTACAGTAAAACGCTATCCCAATGCGCCGCGTCGTCTGGTGTTAATTGTAAATTTTCTCCTAAACTACGCTTATTCGTTCATTTTGATATTAATCAGACTTCGTGAGTTTTAACTAGTTTAAAACTTAAATCAATAAAAGCTTTTTCAATAGTTTTTTCAAAAGGTTATAATATTATATAAATTGCTCAGCTGTTGCTTACAAAATCATTTTCAATAGTATTATTCCAATAAATATTTTGTTTTATTTACATATCAATAAAATATTTTATATAGTACAAAAATAACTCATAAACAAATGTTACGTCAATCAGTAAAAAATACGAAATAAATGTACAGAATTTTTTATGTCATCAATTAATCTCTTTATAATGATGAAAAGTCGTGATTATTGCAAAAAAATAACATATAATGAAATTATATGATCATAATAAAAATTGGAGAAAAAAAATATTTATTAGTTCAAATTTTACGCATACTTTCTATTAATACTTTTATTGAAAGATTTTATAACGTCATATCATGACGGTTGTTGTTTCGCCTGTTTAAAAACTACTAAATTTGAAAGCTTTTATATGAATTATAAAATAAAGTATGCAATTTTTTCTTTCTCGTTTGTACACTTTTAGAATTATTGTAACCGAGTCAAATACCCCATCGGTTCTTGCTGAATGTTGCTATAAAAAGGTCAAATAGAACATTTTATATTATTTTATTTTAATTTAAAAATACGTTCATTCATTAATTCTTTCATTCATTGTTTCATTCATTCCTTTGTTCATTCATTCACACGTTCCTACTTTCATTCACTCACTCTTTTATTCTTTCATTCGCTTACACACTTAATCACAAAATCATTCATTTATTCTTTCATTATTTTTTTAAGAATAAAATATTACGTAATTACATATTTTTATATATAATTATTTTATTCGCGAAGGTAGAAGGTGAAGATGAAACTGGGGAAGGAGAAACGGGAAGAAAAAAAATGAAACGGTTTCAGTTACCTGACCTACCCCGATGGTGGCAAGCCAAAATAATACAATATGCGTAAGTACCCATTTTAAATTTTAAATTTTGTATATATTTTTACTCTAACTAGTAATGCCTTACACTGCCACTTACTACTAACAAACTACTACTATTGTAAACAACACTAGCGTTGTCCATATTACTTATTAATTGTAAAAATAAATAAGATTAAGTCCTAAAATCTTCTTCCTATTCACATTATCGTCATTAAGTATCATGCAACATCGCACGAGAACACTGTTATAATAACCTCGTGTTTTTATAACATTAAAATTTAAAATGATAAATATATATGCCACAATAAACACGTGACTTTATATCTCTATTGAGAATAAGTGTCATTAGCATTGTTAGAATAAAAAACTTATCAATTTGTCGCGATTAAAATGTTGGCGCACTACGCATATTATTATTAAAAAAATATTTATTACTGAAACACTATAGGTGACCGACATAGCAAACCAAAGTAATTAATGTTTAAAAGCAATGTTATTTACGTCTTTGGTTTAATTTAATAAAGTTTATTGTTAAGATAAACTGTCAGGTAACTGTATATATCATATACAGAGTAGCAGAACAAAATACTATAATATTTTCTTCACTTAAACGTACACGTATCTATAAACATTAAAAACAAACTTTTCACAAAGATTTTAAATTTGGCTTTCATGTTTCTAAGTTGGTACAGTTTTGCTTAAATGAGTACAATAAATAACTGTCAGTATATAATAAATAAAAACTTTCTATTATTTCTGTAATGCAAAGGCCTTAGCTTCAACTGACCCGGTCGGGGCTGGCGACATTCGCGCCATCTGGGTCACTTCTCGGTCGAGCTTTTTAAGCAAGTGTGACGCATCAAACGAATCTTGGAATTAATTATTTTAGTCCATTTTTATTTATCGTACTGAAATATTGATAAAGGACATATAATTTAAAAAAAAATGTTCTAATGTTGTAAGTTCTAATAATGTGTGGATACACATTAATGCAATTTCAAGTACTAATTATATTAAAGTGCCTATTTCTTTTCTAAACATTTAATCAAAGCTACTGTAAACAACTTGATTGATTGTACAGAAAATTATACACGATGGGTTTGGGGCGTGATATTAATGTTTGCGTGTGACACGTGGGGCGCCAAGGGGGCTAGGGTGGTAGCGACTAACGGCGGCAATGGCGGCCATGGCGGCAGCAGTCATTGCACTTTAGAACTCGAGTGTAGCAACATGCAGTGACATAGGCAATAGCGATCATGCAGCGAACCTCGTCAAACGCCTCAGAGAGTACATTTTGGACCACCATTCAACTACTAGCAGGTCGCGGTAGGAGAACATCAACAGGAGACTATGAAGAAACATCTCCTTTTGAATCTTCTAATACAGAATCTCCCAGAGCCAAGTCATCACTCAGGTGCCTTTTATTATAAAAACATTTTTAAACATATTATATACTATGCCACATTATTGGACGTTGTAATCAATTTTGGGAAAGTAATAGCAAGTAATAGCAATAGCATTAACAACATAACTTAATTTCATATTTAATATAATTTAATTATCAATATGCTTTACAAATAGAACTCCAACGTGTAAACAATTTGTATTAATATTAGATTCTGATATCCTACATTTCGTAAGGGAAACGATCGTAGTCTGATGTTTATATACAATCCGAATCAAAGCAACATGTAGTTCAGGTTTAAACATTTTCTAAGACTATCGTAAATTTACACTTAAAATTTATTTAGCTATTAATTCGCTTAACATTATCGAGCTATTACAAATTATTTGTTTAGAGACTTAATAGACAATACGTACTACTACTTTGAAACTATTTACTATTTGTTTCAGTGAAGAGAAAAATATAATTTTCTAACCGAATTTAATTAATGGCAGAATCCCCTTAAATATTATAGTTATTATATATTTATTATCAATTCTTTATCACCGTATAGAAATATAAATAAACATGAGTAAACATCCCAAAAATGATGCGAACACGGTAAATAGACCGTAGTGTTTAAGAAGCACTTTAAAGTCTAAGACGCGTGTTTTATAGCTTTTAAAAATATCACAGCTTTTCAGTTTTACTACCGACAGTTTAACGGCCTACTGATATTGTAAATGTTTCTATTCAAACAAGATAGATTCGTACTAACTTATTTCAAGAGAGCAATGCATACATAAAGATTTTTTATTTTTTAATCTATATTAAAATTAATTAAATGTTACATATCACACCTCGTTAAACTTAGACTTAGATACACAGGATATTTTCATGAAATGTTCTTGGTAAAGCAAATGTTTTGTGTATTAGCGTGATTGTATTATATATAAAACAAACATATATGTATTTAATTGTATATAAAATCATAAATTGTGAATAGCCTCAGTATCCTCTACCAGTATTCTCCAGCTGTAATTCAATGAAACACTTCTGCATAAACGTAACGGCCCATAAAACTTGCGCTATTTATTACTCATGATTCAAAGGAAGTTTCGTAGTTTAAATGAATAAGCATTCTTTTAGACCCACGATGTCGGGTTGTATTTATATGACACAATTGTGAGGGAAAACGTCAACCGAATGACGTGGACGTGAACGTATCGTCACGTATAATTTAGGCTATGTTTAAACAAGAGCCACACAACACTTATGTATGTTGCTCGCAATATAAACATTATAAATGGAGGTTAATATAAATAGCTTCATTAGTACTACCACAGATAGAAAATAACTATAAATAATCGTATGTACTCTTTATTTTTTACTACTTTATTATTGAACTTTCTTTTAGATTTATAATAAATCACATAATTTTATATTTTTATGGTAAAGAAAAAAATTGAAAGCCCCATGGTAATATTTGTAATTATCACATTAAAGTTCTTTAGATTAACGTACTATGCAAAACGATTTTCAACAATTTATTCTCATATTATATTTTTACTAGTTTTCGAATACAGTCAGAAATTTCGTAAGAATAAAGGTTACCGTTCGACCAAAGCAAAGTTTATATTTATTATATATATTATAACTAAGAAGTAACAGTGTGTATATACATTATAACTAAGAAGGTGACATAACTTATATAAAAGATATAAAAGTTCAAATTACTATCTATATAAAGATAGTAATATTTTATAAATATAGTTATTGTTGTTACTCTCCATAGTAAGCTATAATGCAATGAGGTGATAAAAATAATGCAACGAAAATTTTAATCAAATTATCGTGTTATCTATAAAAAATATTTAACCTAACTCAAGTCCCTGTTACTAACAAACAACATGATATGAGCCCTGCCTAGAAATTTAAAATTGCGTTTAATTTAAAATTTATTTATAAAATTGAACTGTAAATTTACTTTATATAATAAATAAATAAAGAAATTAACTAAAGTCGAAAAATAAATGGTGTACAATAATTAAAGAAATCAAATCAAAATATCAGTAAATATATAATCTCTATTTATGTTAAATAGAGATTATATATTTACTGATAAATTTGAATTGCTATCCAAAATTATCTACAGATGTTAATTTATTTGACGATATCATGAACTAGTTAATAAAAAAATCAATCGTTCGACAGCGATCGTAGTTTGATAAATTTAGCATAGAAAAAGAAAGTCCCACATTCATGCCTTATAATAAGTAAGCTTTATTGACTGTTACATTTATCTTTGATGTTTCTTAAAATATATACTTATAATAACTTAACAAAAATCTAAACCTCATTTATTATATATATATTATTATATAATTATATTATATTATTATTTCTTCATACAAAAATTAATATATGAACGAATAAACTAAATTTTTAATATATGCAATTATGTTATGGCTAACAATGTAAAATTCGATCCCCACTAACAATATTTATAAATTTAACATACATTCGTTTTTTTAACAATTCATTTAAAGAACTTAGTTGTAGTCTTAAATCAATGAGCCTTTTAACGAAAAAACGGAATATCTTAAAATAATGGAGCTAACTACATTTTTTTCTATTTGTACCTATACCCCATATAATTATGGTCTAAACTACATCAAATAATAATATTACGATTTCGATAAATTTCTTCGGTTAAATTATTCAGTATTTATTTTTATAAGTACCCTGATACATTATACATTTTTAATACTTTACTCTTGGTTATATCTATTCTTAATTCCTAATAATTATTTTACAAAAGATATAGTCACATCACAGCTTTACGCTTTATTTTGTATAACATTGTAGTCGAAGTGAACCAAGTGTCAAGCCACTCTGTTCGCCGCTTTCCACAAGAGTTCGAAATGTTTTGTGTTAAAAGGAGAAACTCAACGCTGCGCTTTGTTTTATCAGATGATTTGTGCCATGCCCTAATTTACCTATCCGCCCTCTGGTGATAAAGGCTCCGTACACACAGTTACTAATGAACCCTTTTAAGCGTGAACAATAGTAGCCTAATAGCTGGATAGCGTTTCGTCTAGTTTTATGTCGCTATTCTGTGACGAAGATATTGGCCATTAAATCATTATGACATACTCAGAGTCCTAAGTAAATATTATGAAAAGTGTGCAAAGTTACACAAGTCATACAAAGAGTCACAAATATTATGAATACGATAATATTATTGGAAGATAAGTACAAAATTCCACCAATATTTAATTTTCATATCATCCATAATATAAACATATTTGTTATAAAATGCAAAAAAATGTTGTAATTAAAATTAACACTATCTAGTTGTACTGTAATTATAGCAGTGCTGTAATTACGTTTATCACTCTATGTAAATGTGTTTATTCCTATAAATTTTGGATACCATGCGCATTGACCGATTTGAATTATCGATCAATCAATCGATTTTTCTTGCCTTGAGAATGTAATTAAAAATGGGACAATACGTGAATAAAATGTGTATTTCGATGAAAAAATGTTTAGACTTTCTGGAACTTTTATCATTTATTACAACTTTTACTCGTAAGTTGTTCATCGTTAATTTATATTGGACTCCACTCCGAAAACTAAAGAAATGAAACAAAAATTCTGTACATGACTTTCTTTAAAACGATTCAACTCCTTTATTTAATTTAATAAAATAAAAATAACATATTTATTAAAATTTGTGTTTTGGCGTTCATCTAATTTCTTAGATATGTTTTATTGGCAACTATTTTAAACTATAAAAAGGGTTTTGATAAATTATTATTTTTACATCTTCACACATCTGATACTATTTTCAACGCAGGTAAACAACCACTTTAAATAATCAAATTCCTCAAACAAAGATTTAAGCACACAACCTCCTTGTAAACGAAGCTGCGTAGTTGTTATAGCCATAGTGATTCATATGCAAATATGTATTTTCAAATCAGAACAGAACGCAGCGATGATCCCTGAAATTTATGCACCATGTCGCAGCCAAATATTCAGTAATTTCTACTTCATGTATGTTATTCACAAAAACTTTTAGTCACGAAACCTAAAGAAGGAGACTGACTTGACGAAAGCTTTCTTTTTTTTATTGTTATTAATATCATACGTATATTATTGTAATTTATCTAAAATTAGGTGTCCTTAAATAATAATGAAATATAAGGTGAAAATTGTATTAGAACTAAAATTTTACGTACATTTGTACTTGTCTGTATATGCTATAAGATTTTTTTAGCTTCACACATCTTTCTCATATAGTAAGCATATACCGGGGCCGGAATTAACTAAATATTCACTCAATAAATAAGACTATATTCTGAGTAATTATATTTTAAAATATTGTTTATTACTGAAGTATAAAATAATGTTATTAACTGTCATAACGTTTATTTACTTATGGTTTTGGTGGATATCGTGTTCTTATAGTTTAGTTATTATATATAAAATATAATTTTATTTAGGCATTCTCGTTTACAATTTCGCTCTACTTAGAATTTGTAAAGAATATTGCCCACAAAGAAAGGCCGTCAAGTATGAACACCACGTTACATGAAAATATATAATACATGTGGTATCGTTGGCAGCCGTGCCATACCGTGCCAGCCCTGCCGCGTACCGTGATAAAGGTCTCAACTATTATGACACGGGCGCTCAGCGTCAAAACTACTAATACTTTTCATTGGGAGTTTTAACGTCCCGACGGTGGTTTTCTTTTAGTAAGACATCTCGGTGTTCAAAACGAATCGCAGAAAGTTACAGCAGCAATGGTAAGATAAAATAGATGAAATTATTTATACATCTATTATTCTTATATATTATGTATAATCTATTCATTTATATCATAAAAACATTTCCATGAAATGAAGCTACATCCAACCGTTATCGTAAACTCTACTTGTAGAGTAGTTACAAAAAGTTATTAAAAAATATATTTTATAACGAAACTTTGCTTTCAGCTTTACACACCCTCATGTTCGGGCTCGTCTTGAAAAGCATATGGGTTCAAACCTTGTACGGCTTACTGACAAGAACTTCATGACGGAACTGGAAGAAAGAATCCGTGCCGTTAATGAAGAGAACCTTAACAAAAGGATCTCTTCGAGGGTCGTAAGTACCGTCTAAGTACCTACAATCGTGTGCGTATAATATGACAGTTAATATAATATTATCAGCTCATTTGATCAACATTGTAATGTAATAATTCCATGTGTAAGTAATAGTATAATAATAATACCATACACGGGTAAGCAATAGATAATCAGTAAAGTCTAGAAATTTTCTCCTCACTTTATGTTTTATTTTATACTAATTTATTTATATAACTCTGTTCGTTTATTAATATTTCTTTTCCTACAGTCGCATAATTGTAACATATACAATAAATATTTAATAATACTTTTAAATATCAAAACTATTTTTATTGACAAGTTTCTGTTATTTTAAAGAAGATCTTTAAAAATATACACTGTATCCAATTCATATATGTTTTTGTATAGTTTTAAATTTAAATAATAAAAAATACATTAATTCAAATATCTATTATGTCAATCTAAATTTCTTATTTTAGCTTGACGAAATGGAGAGACTGAAGCGTCTCATACTAGTAGGGAAAACACCACTGAAAGAATGTCCACCTGAACTATTTAACCATCCAGTTTTCGTATTCTGGAGGATGGTCAATAAAGAAGTCGCAAGGGCAACCAAAAAACGAGCAGACGCTTATTACAGAAAACTTAAAGCCTCACAAAATATTGATCAGGTAAGGTTATTTTATCTATAAAGATTATGAAACCGAAAAAATAAAACATATTTACATACACTATATTTGTTTGTCTCTCATAAATACTATAAATAAACGTAAAGCACCTGTATAAATAGATATAAATCAACCAACTCAATAATTTAATTACATTCAAGGACGCATAAATAAAATCTAGAAAGAACGCAATTAGTAACTTGTACAACAAGTTTAATTTGAACTAGTCAATAAATAAAAAAATCTTTTTATTTGTGTTATCAATTAGACACTAGATGAAGAAGCAGAAGCAGAGGTAACGGAAGAAGAAACCGAACAGTTAACACCAGACCAGCTTCTTCGTAAGTGTACAGAAGAAATAGAAGAATTGAAAAATTCAGATATCGAACAAGGCATCCGCTTTACAGATGAACAGTTTAGTGTTTTGAAATATGAAACTAACGATGTAAAAACGCTTAAGAATCTCACGGTAAGTTATATTTTATAATACATAACATAGAATATGTTTTATTACGTTCACCATATTCTATTTATGGTAATACTACAAACTGTTCACTTGCATATACATTGCTGAAAACACGGTTCCAGTTGCTAAAAATGGAAAGTTTATTACACTGAAAGTTTTAGGTTAACCTTAATGATTTTTTAACACTTCAAAAATGGATAAGCACATAATTTCGTAGTTTTTGCGTTAAGCTATTAATTCGTACCTATCTAATCCGCGTTGATTGTAAAAATTAAAAGCTTTTAGAAATTTAAAACTATTAAAAACCATTTGATTACGATATCAGCTTATTAAATTTGATGACTAAAGTGACCCTGGAAGCTATCTAAGTACTGTAAAGTATGTTATATAAATACATAGGTATAGCAATTTATTATATTGATAACATTCTTCGATTTTATTCAGATGAAAACACGTATCATGGGCTCGTGGCAATCTGGTATAAACTAGATACAGTATCAGTTACTTATGACCCTTGGACGGTGATTCCTAACTTGTAAACAGTTCTATGATCATCTAATAGTTACACTCGTGTACGTCTGTAGTTTACGATTAGATTTCACGCTTAAGTCATGTTTCTTATTTGTGTTATCTAGTGGGTGCACCAACTTTCGATATGAAAGGAATTCTTGGTATTGTCTTTAATTTTTCAATTTACACATCTGTATCTTAAGTATTTACTATGCCTTACACTTTTATTTAACTGTAATATTATCATATACATTATACATGCATGTATGAATAGATTATTCAATTAAATTATAAAAATTCGTAATGTTTTCATACTGACATTGCACTGACATATAAAAAGAATATAAATTTAACTAGAGAGATCAACATTGAACTTGACAGTAAAATTAAATAAAATTAAATTTTTACTTACTTAGGCTTACTACGCTCCATATTACGCTTATTTAATGTACGACAGTACATTAACGAGATCCATTTAGGCAGACATCTATCATTTACTACATCATATATAGAGAGATCAATTGACAATTTTCCTATAAAATAATTTATATAAATTTAGTAGTTATAAGCGAAATGAAGAAAATATATGTGATTAATTTTAACCAGTTTGTTCTCGTAACATTATCTCCTTGTATCTATATTAATGATACGAATGACCTGATCTTAATAACATTAATCATTTATAAGTATTAGTATTATTTATTAAGCCGGTGGGCTAACAGTCTTAACAAAACTGCCTGAAAAAACCATATGGTTCTCGGAAAAGACAAAGAGCAGTGGAGCGAAATGGAGGAGGCCTTTACCCAAGAACATGGGATCCATACCTCACTAAATAATAATAACTACTAACAACTACTACTAATATTTAATATTTTTAATTTTTATTTTTACTTATTATAATCACTAACCAATCTTTGTAAGGAGGTATAAGAAAATAAAAAAGGCTTTTATTACTATTATTATTATATTATTTATTAAAACCAAATAGGAGTATTAGAATTATTTTCTATATTATATATTATAATATTCTATATTATACAGCATAGTTTTAGTCTACTGTTTTGACGATATGAGGATTAAAATGGTCATCGGATTGACAGTGTTGTGTACGAAAGTCAGACTTTGTGTAAAAAATTAACCTTTTATGTTCGAGATAAATAAAATTATAATAAACGCTTTATATAAATATATAACTTTGCCTGGCAGTAATCTTACTTAATGTTACTTATACTTACTTAGGCTATTTTTATTAGTTTTAAACCTTTTTAACGTTATTTTTTATCATTTAGTTCCTTATTTTATGAACAGATATACAATATATTTTTATCAATTATCATACCTATATAAATGATGTTATCAACGCTACGAAGACAATAGCTGGAGTAGCAGATAAGCTATGAAATATTATAGGAAATAAAAATGACAAACGTATTATTGACCAGTTACATCATAAAATTAAACTTATTATATATTTATAGCATTTTTTACATTTGTAATATTTTTTTCGAAATTCAAGACAATGTGTGTTGAGTGGCGGAACTAACATCCTCGAGTGCGAATGGAACCTACAACCGATCGCGTTTACAATCAGTCGCTGTCACACTGCGCCACGACCTGCCCCTACATTTTAAATATTTACTTACAATACTTATATAGTAGCAATTTGATATTATTTAATTACGTATTAATAAAAAATATCCCACATCATTTAGATAAAAATATCTCGTATAAACTATTTTAGCAGAACCATTCACTGAATCTACCTAGGTTCAAAAGATCACGCTGCGATTTATCATAATTTCTGCAACTTATTCACAATCATATCACGTTCCAAGAGTATGTACATAGATATATCCATAAAATAAAAAATGTGTATGTTTATTTTATAATTTAAAAAAAAATGAGAAAGAGAAATAAATAGAAAATTAATTAAACAAATGTGTATTTTTACACTTTTATCTGGAAAACAGTTATGTATTGGAGTAACAGACTTTTTGAAAACCCTCTTAAAGCTTCACCCAATATCAGTTAGGCCATATTTATTAAAGAAAGCATTGCGCATGACGGATTTTGAAGGAACCTGTCAATCGTATTAAATAACTTTTGCTGAGATTCTATTTATTTCTATATATAGTAAAACTCCTCTATTTTGATTATACATGTCATTTTCAAACAATTTGTAGAAGTGCAATTTTCTTATTTTTTATAGTTCAATTTTTATATTAATATGCCATACATCAAATATAAATAGGTAAGAAATACAAAATAATTGAAGCTGTATGCAAAAATTCTAACTTTTATTCAATTTCTTCATATGCTTAATAATTTTTGATAAATAAATTATTTTCATTTCTCCATTATGCTAACACGAATTGCGCCGCTTAGTAAAAGGCATAAAGAGCCCCCATTCTTTGATGAAATAATAAAAATACTATAGATAAACCATATAAATACTGGCATAATAATAAGTCGTTAGTTATAAGCGATAGCTGACAAATGAACTAGTTATTTAATTACTTAGCCTAGATAATGATATTTAGCAAGTGCTCACTAATGGACTTCCTTATAATATTTAAATTAATAAGTAATTAAAAATGAAATCATTATGACCATAACAACTTTTGACATTATCTTTTGCAGTTAATTGTTTTATTAAAATTTATTAAAGAAAAACAAATGTTTATTCTTACCAATATTTCACATTAAAATGGTTGAATAATTATTTTTATCATCGTTAAACTTTAGAAAAATGGCATGAATGAATATATTTTTATATGTAAATTGTATTTTATTTCTTTTGCAGACCGTGGAGGAACTGTACGCGTTGGCTGACAAAATTATTGGATCGAAACGTCTATAAGGAAACTCAATAAAAAAAAATATATTTTTTATTTTTTTTAATAATATTAGAATTAATTTTTGACGAACATTTATTAACATTGGTGTTTATTGACATTTGTTTGTTACTTTTTTTAGATTTATAGCTGTTATGTAAAATGTAGCCTTTTTTTATAATATTATTAAGTAAAAGCATTTCTAAATAAAATTATTTTATAATCTTAGAAGTGTATTGTTCTAAAATGCCTTTACAAGTTTTTTACTTAGTATTTTAGCTAAGAATTTGAATTGATATTGAAGGGAATCCTCGTTATAATTTATTATGTCTAGAAACCTTGAAATTCATTGATTCAAATGAAAATACACATTTAATACTTTAGTAATTTATTACATAATAAAGTAGTAAAATAATTGTACTAAAGGAATATGCTTAAATAATATCTTTTTATTAAAGCACTTATTCTACTTTGTAAGAGAGCACATTCGGGATATTAACCTTGACTAGATATTTTTAATATTTCAGAGTGCTTGTTACAAAACAAAATATACAATTGAAATCTTTAAACGTAATCTTGTATGTTATAAAAAAATGGGAACAATATATTACAATTATTAAGTGGTGACCTCTACTATGATATATTACTGATTTTCTTGGTTGCAAAAATATCTACACGAAAATATTTTCATTGAAACCTTACAATATACCTACGTTACTTTATGTAATGTTGAGAAAATGAAATCCTTATAAAAACTTTCGCAGGAAACAAAATACCCAACATACATTACAAGCTTCTATCTTAATTTAGTGTACGTTAGATCAATATTTATATATCAGCCGAAGGTCACAAGTGGCTTTTAGGACGTCTGCGAAGTTGCGCGTAAATAAGACCCGCGGGCTTATCAATAGGTTGGTAGATATAATGACGAGGATCTCCTTTCGTCACATTTGCAGGGAATTTGGATACGTCGATATTTAGGTAATGCTTGTTTGGCATCGACATCCGGATCCAGGTAATCTGTGAATATAAGAAATATAATTTAAAGTATTATACAGCGATAAATCACCCATCAAAAATTTTAAAATACATTATGATTAATCACTCGTGTCTTAAGTTTTCAAATTTTGATTTATTTCAATTTATCAATTCTACATCTCATATCTAGGTATATATTTTGCTAGAAAAAGCAAAAACTTAAAATATTTCTTTTTGTTTTTGTTATCATGACCGAATGATACACATGAAAATATATGACGCTGGGAATAAGTTAAGATAAACTTTGACCGCCGCGGAGACGTTTAGCTGTGCCTCACGTGATTTGACAACTCAAAGGGTGTGACGCTATCGCATCGCAATAGTGATAATGATTGCTAAATTTAGAAGATATCAAAAATATTATTATTTACATAATTAACTAATTAATTATGTACTTATAATAATAACAATTTACAAAAATTATATTTAACTAAAGATTTATCACTACTAACTAATACATTACAAGAAATATATATCCGTTTCCGTTTCAAAGAAGTCAATATAAATAAATAAGTTTCCGAGAAGTATATAGTTATATATACAATTCAGTTCATACTATTAATACCCGCCTACGCGAAAAATGTGTATCAGCACTCCCGCTCATTACACTAATAAATAACTTAACATTAATTTATTCGTTCTTTCAAACATCACACAATACTGAGCAACAATTACCGAGATAACCTCAGCGCATGATTAAATGCATAAACATGTAAGTATACTTATAGATAATTTTGTAACCTAGTAGGTATATTTACTGTTGTCACCAAAAATACTATATCTATAAAGTAATTAGCGATAACTTTGTTGAAAATAACATATAACTGGTAATTAATAAAAATAGATCTTTAATAATTTGGGAATAAATTATAGTTATCTATTTGAACGTTATAATAGATAAATTGAATTCGTAACTACAATAAATGAAGTGTGTGTCACTGTCCCTGTCATAGAAACGGAAAGCCTAATTTTGTAATTAACAAATTACTGACAAATATAGTCTAAAAATTACTCGTTTGAGCAAATACAAAATATAAGATTACCTTACCTCTGAAACTTTTTCTAAGACTGTTTTCTCAGCTTGATAAAGCGTATGTTGTACTGAAGGTGAATATACGCCGGTATCAGGAGGACCGGCGAATTTTTCTAAAATGGCATCTTTAACGGTTAACCATGCATTGTCAAAATCTGCTGTTTTCATATTATCATACGTCCATTCTGCTTCTACTATTGTACTGTAAAATAATAAGGAATAAATTACGAACTCTTCATTTCTCGTAAATACTTATAATTTTTATAAATTTTATATTCAACAATATTTCACTAAATTCATTTCTATATTGCATACCTAAATATTCTTTCAGGAGCATCCGAAAGCGTGGTGTATTCATCTTGTACAAAATCAACAAAAGCGGACTGAGTAGTCTTCAGAACTCGGAGGCCACTTAATCCAGATTTTACTACAACAGCCTCTGTAAAAGTATTCTACGTTATACTTGATGTTTAAGTTTTTAGACATAAATTAATTGTTCACCTTTTACTCAAACTTTATTAGGAATAATAATGATTAATTAAGAGTGATAAGCATAACATTGAAAATAAAAAAATGAATTTTAAAAATGCAATAAATAGTTATCACTTTAAGCACTACTAACCGTGCCGCGCTTGTGATACTTCACACCATCTTGTCGCTGTTGGTGCAAATACAAAAGCGTGATTATGGGGAATCCCTGCATGGAGCCTTTCCCATGGATATTCAATAATGTGACACTTCGCTTCGTAAATTTGTCTGTATGTATAAAGAAAATGATTTACTACAACTGCACCAAACTCTTCTGGAGTCTTGATTCCATGTTTCTTTGCCAGTAAATAAACTGTGTTCTTTTGGGAATCTGTCGCGACAACTTCTTTGTTATCTCCGATCACATAAGCTGATTCGGAGGCAAGTTTTAGTTCTGTTGACACTTCAAATTCTCGAATTACATGATATTCACCATCTCTATGGACATGTAAAAGTTTAACGGAGCTCTTCCCGTATCCATGATCACTAAGCTCGAAGCGGCCGCCAGTGTCTTCTGCCGCTGTTGTCGCTGCTTTAGCACCAGTCATCGCAACTGGGATACCTTCACCTGAACTCGTGTTCGAGGGTTTCGCATAGATTCTAAAATTGAGAAATAATAGTTAAAAACACTTACACTTTAAACATTTCATATTAACTTACACTTTCAACGTCCATATTAACAAAATTATTACCTGTTTGAGCTAGCCCACGGCATTTTATTTATTTTTTTACTTTATTTTAAGCGTGTGTAAGAAACGCCGTCGGTACATTTACTTATGAAGACTGTGATAAGTACAGCTCAGAAGCTCATTTATAACAGTACCCTGTGACCCTCATTATCACTGACGAGCACGCGCCTAATGCGCAAACTGGACCTTATCGGACTTTACATTAATTTTGTTTATACAGAGCAATATAGACATTATCATTGGAAATTGTAAATAAACAACATATCCGTTTTTCAGAAATCGTTGTTAATTAAAACATCTAAATAACTATACCGAAATCATCCCTCATATTATTTATTAAAAACGATATATTAATTTTTGTTATTTATTTATTATTTCGAATATTATGACAAAAAAATCAGTCTTCCATTTAATCATAACATAAGTATCATAATAGATACGATATTCGTAATTCTACATACCAACTTCTTAATAAATCATAAAGGTAATACAATAATATAAATATTTTAATTAATAAAATTCGCACGTTTAATGAAAAGTACAAAATTACATAGTGAGTCAGTCATTATTCCTACTTACCTCCTAATTAAAACTAAATCTTATCGGAGTAGAATTATTAGATATGTTTGTAGTGTTATTCATTATTATATTATATTAATTTATCAATTAAATATATTATAAAAAGCATTTTCGCTTATAAATTATTTAGTCTTATTAATACGGAATATATTAAGAGGTCACAGCATGCACAATAACATTTACTAATTCTGCGTCTTTCGGTAAGTATCATGATAATTATATATTTTGTTCGCATGCTTTGTTAAATAAACCAGTATCAGATAAAGAATTATAAGATAAAGAATTTATAATTTAAATGCATATTTTCATTTTATATTATATATATTGTATAAGTAAAGATTCCTGTAGGACATACAATAGTGGCACTAGTGTTGATTGACCATTAGAAAGTGCTTGTAAAGAGCCTATTTGAATAAAGAATATTTTGATTATATTATATCAAATTAACAAAATATATATAATTATGGTATGTAGTATATAGGTAGTTTAATATGGTATAAGGACCAATGTTGTGATAACAACCATATGGTCAATATTCAGTCAGCCCATTGTTAAAAACTATCAGCAAAATATATCCTAATTAAATAAATACATATTTATAACAAAGCAAAGATGAAAAAATCCAATTTCCAGTCCAAAGTTCACATTGGTGTTTTTTATTTATATATTATTTTGTAATTTTTATTTAAAACTTTGTTGCACATACGAAAGTAAAACATTAGCTATAAATGTTTCAGCAGGTTTGCGAGTATGGAGATACATTAATAGGTACAAATATGTATGTATGTATGTAATAGCCTTGATAAGACTAATGTTTTACTTGTTAATGTTAGGGTTTTCACGTGTGGTTTTTATATTGGGAAATTATACTGCAGTATGTTGAATAAATCTTTTTTTTTATTTTTTTAGCTTTACGCTTTTATCCCGCATAGCAGGGTAGACGGAAAGTACCTAGTGTCACTCTAACAAACACTCCGTACTACGCTTTCCACCGAATTCGCGACATTGCGTGTTGAGTGATGCAGTAGTGAACTCAACGCCGCACTTTGTCTTTTACCAGAGCGAGGAAGTGAAAATAAACATAATCACTCCCCTGAGTGGGGATCGAACCCACAACCGATCGCGTTTACAGTCGGACGCTGTCCCGCTGCGCCACGACTGGCCTAAATCTTTTTTTGAACAATAACCAAAGGATATATAAATATATATATATATATATATATATATATATATATATATATATATATATATATATATATATATATATACATACTTTTCACACTAATTCATACTAATATCGTTAATCTAATATTCTATACAATAATATTGTATTATAGTATTATCAATTAATAGTTATTAGTAATTCCTTTTTTTATATTTTATCCTGGCTGCCTAGAGCTGGCCTGAAAATGTGTCTGTAATTTATAGGAATATTTATCAATTATGGTCAAAAAATTACCAAAAATACTTAGTAAACACCTAAGCTACCAAATAAAGAATGAATCCTTAGCTTATTTATAAAAATACAATATATTCCATTTTTTAAAATACAAAAAATATATAATATCTGAACATAGTTATATAAGATACATTACTGTTTGGCCATCGTTTGCTATCTTGTGATACATAGTGATACATAGGTCGTCAGTCAAGTGAGCACCATTATTGTTATTGTGCTCTTTATCCGAATTTTGCAAACTATAGGTATGCAGTCATGTCGATCATTATATTAGTATAAAAAAAATATCATTGAAAAATATTTTTAGTATGCTAAAGTGATAAATATAAGAAAAATATATGACGGTAGTATTGTAGCTTACGATGCACGTAGGCAGCGGTTACAGAGATAGTTTGAAAACTCAAGATTAATTATATAGCTACTCACAGAAATTTCAAGCTTTAAGTCTACCAAAGTTTTGTCTAAAAATAAAATTATAAATAGATTTATCGAGAGTTCAAAAATATGTTATCCATTTAAATATCCACCATTTATATTAGTTAATCTCAAGTCAAGGAACTGACACTCGTGTAACTGAAGTTAGCAACAATGATATCACTACGTTGCTGGACTTCGTACTTACAACTATAATAAATACCTATAAATGTAAAATCATGTGACTTTTTACATTTTTTGTAGATGTGGATTACAGAAAGGTCAAGTCTTTGTGTTTCATATCATTTTTAAAAAAAATTAAGTATACTTTCCATAGAAATAATAAATTATATCCATTTTATTATTAAGCAACCAAAATGTATATAAAATAAATAGTTTTATATAAAATATAACCAATCCACTCTGATTTAAACTGCTAATACACAAAAAAATCCTAAATTAGTTACTGAAACATTCTACAATTGCAATTACTTATTCACTAATAAAATATATAATATATATAGTAAGTATATAATATATATAGATAATTTTCACTCATATCGTAATATAAATAGAAAACAAATTTAGAGAGGCATCATAATATTTTATGTGCTTCATCAAAATACTACGAAGATAGTTTATGACAAGCAGAAAGTCTTACTGCGGACTTTTTATAGCCGTCTGCATAGCGTTGCGGATATTTTAAACTATTTTATTATTTATTTCCTAGAATGCTTAGAGTGTTGTACATGACATATTAGTATGTATGATATTTAGAAATCTAACGTCACTTTTACGTAATTTACTTCGTTTTAACAATCACATTATGTTATTAAAATCTCCGCAAGACGATAAATCTGACCTTGTTTTCATTGTTTTTAACCTACTTACATGCTTTGCTGAGTAAGTATCTAAATTTCGTAAAAATTATAAAAAAAAACATGTTTATAAAATATAAATATTTTACAATGTAAACATTAATATAAAACGTATAGGAGATAATATATTATTATGATAATACATATATTACTAATCGAAGTTTCGTCATTCTCACATTCGCTCGCTTCGATAGAGCATATCAGACAAGGAAATCGGGTGGGACATAGTTACGAAACATTAACGCGACCGTGTAGTGAGATGAGTCGGACGACCCTAGTGATTGAAAAAGTAAAATTTAGGATACAACAGTCGTAATTTTGCCATTACTGTTATTATAAATGTAAAAACATTCCTATTATATATCTCAACAACTGTCAAGTTAATAAAAAATAACATAGTAAATAATAAGTAGATTTATAGATAGTTCTGCAATTATAGTACATATAGACATGGTTTCTTTTAAAGAATAAAATTCAAGCATAACATATTTTTCTTCATTTAACAGTTTATATTATTATTTTTTATTCTACGTTTTTGCCTTGAATACGTGTGCAATATCGAGGCAGATTAACAGACTTATAACATTAAGTTGTATGACACGTCAGCGAGATGAAAATATCGACAAAATGTAGAGCAAGCGGCGCGACTCTAAAGCGCTAAGGCGGGCGTCGTGCGCAGGCGCGAGGGCGGGCGGCGTCGCGACGCGTCATGCTCGCCCAGCTGACGGCACGGCCGAGTGACGTCCCTACGCAACCGCGACCGTAGCGCACGTCTGCACGTCTGCATGTGATGCTTCGGCACTCTCCGTAAATCTTCTGCGTTACTCCTGTGATACAAATGATGGTGCGACGCAGTGGTCGTTACACAGTGAATTGGAGAGGATTTAGAGACTTTGTTAGCAATAAACCACCCGATGACGGTAAGTTGTTTTATGAATCGGCGTGTGAACAAACTTAACCTCAAAGCTGGTGAATAGAATTGTTACTAAATTTCAGTACCTAAACTGGTCAATTATTACTTTCAAACAAAAACTTTATTTGCAAATCATTAACTGTAAGTATAACTTCCCGAAATATGATTTGAATAAACTAAATTTGTAATTATTTTGCGAAATTATCTTTGTAAATTATCTTTGTAAATTATATATAATTATTTAATTTTACACAAGTAAAAGATAATTATTTTTCTAAAAATGACTACAGATTATAATCACACTCTAAATAAATAAATAATTTGTATCTTACAAGGCTGACATTTGTACATGTAAATACAATAATGCCTATATCGGGTATAATGACACCGGGTTGTTATTTGAAAATAAATAGATTTTTACGTAAAGAATAAAATTTATAAAAACATAAACTCTGACGTTACTTATTAATAATTGAAAAACATTTGTGCTCTTAAGTAATGAATGTCCTTATTATTATATAATAATAAGGCTTTACTTTTCGGAAATGTTTCTTCTAATAAATTCAACATAGCGTAGTTACTCTCGACGATTATTTTAAAGTTAACTAAAAGCTATACAATATCTTGTTCGATTGTTTATATAATTTGGCTATTTTTGTATTATGCTATAATATGGAGAATAAAGTATTTATTTTTCAATTATATTTTAACATATAATCCAATCACTTTGTAAAGATTGTTTACTTATCTATTTTGGTTTACTTAACATTATATTGTAGGGACTGGTCGTGGCGCAGTGGGACAGCTTCTGATTGTAAATTGCGATTGGTTGTGGGTTCGATCCTCACTCGGGGGAGTGATTATGTTTAAATTATTTTGACTTCCTCGCTCTGGTAAAGATAAAGTGCGGCGTTGAGTTCCACCACTCATCATGCAAATACTCGAATATATATACACACGTCATATTACCGATTAAAGCCTTATACGTACATACATAATAGCTCCGCAAGAGACAATACTTTTACAGTCAATCGATTGGTGATTTCCGAGAAACTAGCATGAAAAATTCCCAAGTTAGTTTTTAAATTGACTAAGTTTTTCTTTAAATAATTCATCTTTCATAAATAGCTCTTGCCTTTCCTCTTCACAGCTTTCGCAAAGCTTCTTATGCTTTACGTATAAAGGTGATAAAAATATGTTCACCATTTTCAATATCAAGTTAGGACACTACAATTGTTTTTTTTTATTTTTAACTTTAAAATCATTAACATCGATGTGACTGAAAAAACAATCGTATAAGAGATTTATTAGTCCCGTCCCCATAATATGAATAGCAAAAGGAATTGAAATATATTGCAAACCATTAGGATGACCCAGACTTGTAATACATGAAATATGTGGAATCCACACTTTATCTTCCTGTCCAAGCCAAACTAAGGTCTTGTTGTTTCTAAAGGCGTCAAACGTCAATGCTAAATTTTAAAAGTAATATCACCACAAGTGTAATAAAACTTATCAAGATGATTTTTATACTTTTTGCACCTTACTTAAAAACCATTTTAAGCATCGTAACTACACTGTTCAAATAGGTTTCACCTTTGTTTGTAAAAGTAATTTCAAAGATTTTTTTTATAGTTATACAAAAAAGAAACTCGATATACTCAAAATTAATATGGTTTTTAATCAGGGTAGCCAGGTGAGTCAACCTATCAAAAGTCTATGTAGATATAAAATCAGCATTGTAAAAGTTATTAAATATCTATTGACGCATATATTTTTGCCTTATTCATACTTAATACTAAAAAGGTAATAATATGTAAGAGATTAGGCTAAATAAAACAATAAATCAACAAAAGAAATCGTGTACAGGTACGCAACCCGCTATTATTTACTAATATTTTATACACAGGATAGAGATAACTTCATACATTTTCTAGATTCGTCAGGGTACGAAAATAATAATAATCATTTTTTATTTACTTAGATATACTAAATATATTGATAGTTGCATTTAATTTTGCGCTGCCTGTTTGTCGCTTTGTAATAATACATCCTGGTTTGGGATTTTTAATATGTTCTGACAATTACTTTTTTATTGCATTTGACTAGATATATTATATTGCGTTATACGTTAAGATGTACTAAATGCGTTCATGTTCGAGTAGTTGATATCCACCCGAAAGGTGTAATCAATGTTATTGTCTATTTTTATTTATATATTTTTTTATTTCACTTATAAATATTTTTTATAAGATTTTTATAACCTATAACATAACGCGAAAAATAGAAGAAAACGAATTTTTGAAATGCACTTCAGGCAGAAGTTTCTAATGAGCGAGTTAGTGTATATATATATATATATATATATATATATATATATATATATATATATATATATATATATATATGTGTGTGTGTGTGTGTGTGTGTGTGTGTGTGTGTGTGTGGGTGTGTATGTGTGTGTATACTATAAAAATTCTGATCCTATATACAATTATGTGCAACATCATAAAAATATTTTTAATTATATTATTTAGAAAAACAAGAAGAATCCCAACCTGAAGAAGATCTATCAAATCACGAAGTGATATTCTTCAAGAGCATTGTGGAAAGTCCGGATTTTAGCAGAAAATATGGTGTAAGTATGGGAATTTGAATTTCGTTCGAATTTCGTGCTCAATGGCTTTATTTGATAGGAATTTTTTTATTAATGCTATTTATGACTTAAACAAAATATTTCAAATGACCGCCGCGACTTTTTTTTGCACTGGTGAATACTATCGGTCCAATTTTCGATGATTCGGTGCAGCATTTCGGCTGGTATGGCCGCTATAGTCACTCGAATGTTGCATTCAAGGTCTTGAATCGTAGCTGGTTTATTGGCATACACTTGAATGTCAAATGTTAAATAACCAAGATGGCGGCTGTGAGCTATCAAAATCCTATCAGCCCTATTGGGAAACACTGTACTAAATAATACCAACTTCTTTTATTATATTAATTATTGTACACATTCCAACCGATTAGCACTTGTTCTTAAAACATATTCGACCAGTTAAATATGTCCAGTTCTTAATATTATGTACAAAAGTTTAAGTAGCAACATTCAAAAGTTTGGAATCACAAGGATGGATTTAATTAAAACAACTATAATATGTGTGAAGTATACTTTATTAAATTTACATCTGAATCAAATCTTAAATTGGCATTCAGTTAAATATCTTTCTTTTATATAATATTCAGTCCTTTAGATTCAAAAAATTGAAATTTGTACTCATCCGTTCAAAGGACTTTTTTCCTCTGTCTAGCTTTTATGTGCCCAATCCAGTCTTCTTTGACATCCTGTTAGACCAGCAGACAGCAAATGTCTTTTTACAGTTGTTATTGAAACTGATTTTTCTCGAGTCTCATTTAAAGTAGCGGCAATTTGACAGTTAAACGTCAATGAAGTTATCTTTCTGCTTAGTAGTAGATTTCGGACGTTCAGATTTCTTCCGGTCTTGATTTCCTCCAGTAGCTCCTTTTCATACAAGAGTTTAGTACACCTTTGTATGAAACACCGACCTTTTCTATGATTTGACGCATATTCGTATTATGTGGCTCACACATCAATGTCACATCAACGTCACACTGAACTGATAATATTTGAAGAAATACATCCATATTCCAAAGTTTAAACAATACAATACTTAAAACCACCAATTCTAAGAAATCTTCAAATGCCGGTGTCGCAACATAAGTGATTGTAAAACAAGTGTATTGGTTTTTTTTTGAAAATAATGTATAGTTGATAAAATTAGTTTAATTTTTGTTTGATTTCATGCGGTATACTTTTTCTGTCGACGAAAATTAAGGTGATTCCAAACTTTTAGATGATAGTGAATTTCGTATACATTATGTGATATTGATATTTATAAATGAAATAAACATTGATAATAAATATTGATAAGTAATTGTAATCATGCTTAAATATTGTTTTAAGTTTTTTTTTTTAGTCTGTGGTTCAATGCCAATCACTTGACAGAAACTGTACATTGCGGATCATTGTGTCATAAATTCAGTTAAACATTAACAGAACTGACAAACAACTTTAAACCTTAACTCTTCCTGTTGACAGCTTCAAATACGTTGTCATCATAAATATACTCTTTGACAAAACAGGTATTAGGAAATAAACTACGAACACTCAATAAGAAATTTAGTAGGTGGGTGTGTCAAATATCTTTTGAAAATTGTTTTTATTATTATTTCTTATAACAAACGAAATTAAATTTCAAAACTCAACTATATTTAACAAGTGTGCCGACGTCAATATGTATTTTCTTTAAAATCCGTCAACTTTCATTCAATATTTTGAAATAACAAGTGCCACGCCTAAGCATCAAGTTTTTTGTTCTTCCAAAAAAAATATATTGTAAAAATAAAGGAAACAAATTAAAAAAAAATATAAGCATATGTATTCGTATTGCAGTCAATAGATTCTGAAGAAGATTTAGTCATAAAACCAGTCTCCTTGGATAATGTAAACATAATAAGATCGTTGAGCGAGTATCGAGGCAACAACATACGGACTATTGAACAAGCAGAATTAGCTATATTATTGTCCCGAGTACATTTTAAGGTATGAATTCCAATTTGAAATAAGTCTGCCAAAGAATGTGTTATATATTTAGTGTATTGTTTGTTTACCAAAGGTAATCATGCTTCATGATTGAAATTCAATTTGTGTAGTCAATATACAATAAAGATTCACTATGTTAATAGAAAGAATTATGTTTAATAATTATTTTAATTTTCTATAGGCTTTAATTGATGCTCATGACCAAATTGGCAAAATTTGGTTGGATAGAGGTTCAGGAATAGATGAGAAAACAACCAAAGAGAAACAAAAAAATACTGAAGAGTCTTCAGATCTCAGCCCAGACCAAAACGGAGACATGCCAGTAGAAACTGTTAAAGTTGTAGGACTTCGAAAAGTCCCTGGACAACCCTTAGGCTTAACAGTAAGTTAAACTACATATTTCTATTTTTAAATATTCCACCTTACATAATACATACATTTTTTTATTATTTATACAAGACTATTGTAATTCAAGCTATTTGAATGTACACTTGATATGGCAGGTTACGACTGATGAACATGGTCAGTTGATAGTAGCTAGGATCCTCGCAGGCAGTGCGGCTGCCAAACAGGCACTACTTACTGTGGGTGATGTTTTATTGGAGGTTGATGGTGTACAAGTTGATACAGAAGAACAACTGAAAGAAGCTGTTTCTAAACCTAATGATAGAGTCACTCTGAAAGTTGGACCAAACTTAAAAGAAAAAAATGCTCAATTAACTAATAATAGACTTAGTGTAAGTTTACCCCTTATTGATACTTTTCATTATTATTGCTTATATTTATTATAAAATATTATTTAGACATGTATTTTTAATGAACACTTTTTTGATAATAATATTTATATATTTTTAGTGTTATATGAGAGCTCTATTTGATTATAATCCTTCAGAAGACACATTACTTCCATGTAAAGAAATTGGATTAGAATTTAAGAGAGGTGATATTTTACAAGTAAGTGATAAAACTTTTTTAATGAAATTAACATATAACAAGGTCAGGCTTAAAATAGAAAAAAGTAGGTGAAAAATAAATTCTGCTACAATTTTATTTACATATTTATAATATTTGTCCTAAGTGAATAAGATGAAAATATTAAATACAACTTTTTAACTTTATGCTTTTATCCTGCATAGAGGGCTAGACAAGAAGTACCTACTGTCAATACACTCTCTACTCCATTTTCTTCTGATTTTGTGTTGATTGGTGTAACTCAATGCCACACTTCTTCTAACCAGAGTGCGGAAATGGAGAAAACTGTAATCATTCCCACGTGGGTAATCGAACCCACAATTGCTTGCATTTACGGTCAGATATTGCCCCACTGCGGCAACAACCAGTCTCTACAATATTTATTTAGTTGTTTTACATGAATATTTTCATTAAAACTGATTTTAAAATTTTATTTTTCAATTTTGTTGTAGGTCTCGGATAGAAAAGATCCTAATTGGTGGCAGGCCAGTCATGTTGAAAAGCCGGAAGTGGTAGGCCTTATACCATCACCCGAACTAGAGGAGAGGCGTAAAGCTTATGTTCCTCCTGAAGCAGATTTTGTGCATAAAATTAGTATATGCGGAGCAAGAGTAAGAATTTAAAATGAAAAAACCATTAATCAAATACTATAATTTAAACATATAAATTAATAAATAATACTTAAAGATATATTATGTACATCAATATACCTTAGTAAGTACTTTTATTATGTACCAGGACACTTCCTGTGGTTTTTATAAAAAAAGTAATGTGACTATTATAGACTATTTTCATTTTAAATAGTTTTAAGATATCTATATTGATGCAAAGTTAGTAAACTTCTGTTCTAAACATGATACTTGTGAGTTCGATTTCCTAATGCCACCTACCTGTTTAGTAAATACATAGAATATAAAGATAAGATGTAGCATCAGTCTCACAATGTAATTGAAAAACGTAAGTGAGAAATTTTAAATAGTATGTTTTAATAATAACATTTCCTACTCTTTTAAATAAAAATACTGTGCATTAGTAATTTGAAAAATAATATTTTTGTAATTAACATATATAATCTACACACACAGATATCAAAAAAGAAAAAGAAGTTCGTATACGAGTCGCGGTCGAGCGTGCAGCTCGAGGGCGCGGAGCTGGCGTTATACGAGGAGGTGGCGCGCACACCGCCCTTCCTGCGCCGTGTGCTTGCGCTGGTGGGCACCCGCGGTGTTGGACGCCGCACGCTCAAAAACAGGATGATACAAGAACACCCTGATCGTTTTGGTGCTGTTGTTCCACGTGAGTATCAGTTCCTTTTTATATAGGTGGGCCAAAAAGGCATGCGAATTTCAAAATCGAATTGGGCGTGAGAGAGACGCGGGAGCGGGGCGCGGGTAGTGGGTATAGGTAGCTGTAAGTAGAGTAAATTTAGTCGCCATGGAGTGTTTTACCGGTGAACAGCGTGCGTTCTGTGTAAAGGCTTATTACAAAAATGGCGATTCGTACACTATTGCACGGCGTCTATTTCGGCGTTTAGTTTACATGATTTAAATTAATGTCCTATTGAAAGTGTTATCAGGTTGTGGGTCAAGAAGCTTGAGTCTACAGGTTTGACACTGAATCAAAAACCTGCGGGGCGTTCTAGGTCAATAAGAACGGAAGAAACTGTAAGCGAAGTCACGACGTCCGTACGGCGCGATCCCCAGTTATCAACCCGAAAGAGATCAACTGAGCTCACTATATCGAGAACATCTTTATGGCGTATTTTACCAAAATATCTTAAATTTCACCCGTATAAATTTCAATCAGTCGAGGAATTGAAACCAAATGACCACCATCTTCGCCGTGCTTTTGCCGATAGAATGTTACAGCGTTTCCTAAGTTTGAACAATATTAACTTCTTGGATAAAGCTAATTTTCATTTAAGTAGATGAAATGATGCAAATAAGCAAATTTGTCGGTGTTGGCCCTTAGAAAATCCCAAATTAAAACATCAAAGACCATTGCATTCGCTTAAAGTAACAGTTTGGGCAGCCATGTCGACTGAAGAAATCATCGGACTCCATTCTGTTGTTGTTCATGTTACTATTCTGATCGCTGTACATATATGTTACCTAACTTTTTCTTCCCCCCAATGTATAATTTCAAGCTCGACCATAGAAGGACCTGGTTTTAACAAGGCAGCGCGACACCTTATGCATCCAATGAGCCCTTAGCAGTGATTGATTACTGGAAGTGAGTGATTGATTACCAAATGATTACTGGAAAACTAATATCACGTCGAGAGGAGCTCGGACCTCATGCCACTGGACTTTTTTCTCTGGGGGTACCTCAAGAGCCGCGTTTATGCCAATAAACCGACGACGATTGCCCAGCTCAAAAACAAAATTTGCGAGGAAATAGCCGCTACCCCACGAGCGATGTGTCAGTGTGTTACGTATTTGAGGCCCAGATTCGAGGAATGTGTACTTTTGGATGGTACATATGTTAGTGATGTTATTTTTAAAAAATAAAATTCCCATGTAGATTTTTTTAAAATTCGCATAAGGTAATGGCCCACCTGGTAGTTAAAAAAATGGATTATTAAGTGATAGCTCACCTCGTTTACTTTCATGATATCATGATCATTTTATTTTGGGGTGATGCAACCGTTATTAACTCGATCGAGTTTTGCAGAAACGGGCTATTCAAATGAAAATGAAAATGAACGTTAGTCATGAATATTTTATTTAATGAAACTAATTGCTATTGCTAACTGCATTTTTTATTTCGATTTGTACACACGTTTAGTTTCCTTTTTTTAGCTACTCGAATATATATTTTAAAGTAAAATCTATACTAATAATATAAAGCGGAGTAGTTTGTTTGTTTGAACGCGCTAATCTCCGGTTTTACTGATTGGAATTGAAAATTCTTTCTGTGTTGCATAGTCCATTTATTGTTGTGACAACGGGAAAATTTGATGTGTAATATTACTAATAGATGAAACGTGCGGCGCGGGAGAAGAAATCTTTATGTTATAACGAGAAATGTCAAATATATATAAGTTTTTATTAACATCATGCTGGCAAAATCTAGACTGAAATAAAGATTCACTTAATTATGTGTCCCTCAACAAAGGGATTTATGACAATTACAATCCTTATGCAAAAAGTTTATTTTATCGATACTTATTAAAGACATCTTTATAAAATTTATATTAAAGAATTGCTGTAGATTAGCTAAGTATATTATATCTTTTTCACAATTTTTGTAATATTGTAAATGATAAAAAACAGAAAGTTAATGTTTGATTCATATTTTTTTTGCCAATTTCTCAATTGACACCTTGAAAATATACTACATTCATTTATTAGTTAACTATTACATTTATAAGTTACAAAGAAAATTATTTAGAGGAATACAGTTAAAAAAATATAAATCAAGTAGATATACATTTATTTGCTTAGTGTATACTAACGTTTTTCATATTTTTTATTTATTATTAAAGCCATTGTGGTGCAGTGGAACAACTTCGGTTTGTAAACAAGATTGGCTATGGGTTAGATTCCACCAAGGAAATGTTAGTAATTAAAATTTATTTTCATTTCTCTGTTATGATATGACACAGTAAGATGTTGAGTTCGCCATTCAACACAGTATATCTCGATGTCGGGAGGAACACAGTTAACGGAGAGTCTAGAAAGCGAAACTAGGTTGTCTCTGACTACCCTGCTACGTGAGATAAAGCTGATTAGTATCTACTCTCTTAGATTTTGTCAGTTAATTATAACTTATATAGAACTAATTTTAATTTATCATTTCAGTTAATATAATATTTTGACAATCAATAATGTATGTTGTGGCCATCGTTAGATGTCATTAGCCCGTACGAATTTCCAATTACTTTAATATAGTCTGCGTATATAGTAACAGATTATTTAACTTATTTTACTTTAGAGTAGCTGTTAGACCCTTTCATATCACATATTATCTTAGTCGCGTCTGTTATCGGTGCGCTTGGATCTTTCAAACCACGTAACGGATTTTAACACCATTTTGATTAACTCATTATGAGAAACATTAAATAGAGAAGAGAAACATTAAATAGAGAAATGAATTTAAAGTAAAGACTATGATCTAAGGGAGAACAAGGAACGAGAGATGAGAGGAGGGTGCAAAAACCAAAATATATACAGGACAGCGAAGCCGGAAGCGAGCTGCTACTATATAATAAAAGAGTTGAAAAGTCAATTCTGTACATGAAATATTTCGCAAAAAATAATGTGTGGATGATTAAAATCACATGTGAGCCAAGATTTCATATGTGGATGAGTAATACACATGTGGACCATGGTCGCATGCGTGGAAAGGTGAAATCATATGTGGACCATGATGTCATATGTGGACGAGTAAAATCATATGTGGACCACGATGTCATATGTGGAATGGTGAAATCACATGTGGATCGTGATGTCATATGTGGACGAGTAAAATCACATGGTGGCATATGCGGATGAGTGAAATCACATGGGGATCGTGGTGCCGTATGTAGGTGAAGGAAATCACATGCGGATCATGATATCATAAGTGGATGTATGAAATCACACGTCCGTACAACCTGCCCAAAATAATATGAAGTTTGGAGATATAGGAAATTGTTCGTTAAAAACGGCTTTTACGACCGGAGGAAATTATAAAGGTTTAAGAACTTTCACAAGATTATATAAAGTCATAAATATTGTTTATATGAAGTATTATAAATGTTGGCGAAATCTGTTATTTAAATAACGCGTGCAGGTAAAAGAAAGCTATAGTAAAGTGAGTCCACGCGGGCGGACCGCTAGTATGCTTATAATTAACGAATGTACAAACCTCTGTTCTGTTGACAAGTTTCTTTTCTCGCCAAAAGGAATAAAAAATTTCTCCGTTAATATTAGGTGTGCAGACTTCTCGTTAATCTAGTTTCTTTTGAGGTTTAAACTATGAGAACAAAATTAAAACGCAATGATTTTACGAAAACTTGGTGGTGTAAACACACTAAAAAAAAACAAAATCAATATGACTGCTGTGTCAGTACATTAATTTCATATCATTTAATTACGTGTGTAAAAAAAATATTAATGATTTCACCAAAGTCGAAAGGTTACCAATGTGACCTATTTTATATATATATATATATATATATATATATATATATATATATATATTGCTATTCTTCACAGACACCTCACGTCCACCTAGACCATTAGAAGAGAACGGCTCATCGTACTGGTTCGTCTCGCGCGAGGAGATGGAGCGCGACGCGCACGCCGGACGCTTCCTCGAGTATGGAGAGCACAATGGACACTTATATGGAACTCACTTGGATTCCATTAGGGCTGTTATTAAAGAAGGTACTTGCTTTAATTCTATTTTACTCCTATTTTTTTTGTTTCTAGTAGTGTGTTTAAACAAGCAATTCCTGTATATGTAATAATCTTGGAAATGGCTGAATAATTTCATGAAATTTAGTATGTAAGGGGGCAATAAATCGATATAGTCAAGCATCACTTTTGGAAGGCATTGTGCCTTTATCCGTTCCGTCAATTCCAGATAGTGAAAAGCTTACAATATCATTAGAATACGAAGTTAATTTCGCCAACATCTACATGGCTATAATAGCTCAGGTAGGATAATCGGGCGGTCCCCTAATCATAAGACCCTTGTTCGAGTCCAGATGTCTCTATGTCTATTTTTTAATTTATTTTGTACATAAATAAAATAAGCATATAAATGAACATAAGTATTGTTTTCATTTACAGGAAAAATGTGCATCCTGGACTGCGCACCACAATCTCTGAAGCTGCTGCACAATAGCAGTGATTTTTTGCCATATGTAGTTATGATAGCGGCGCCCGGCATTGAGCAACTGCGGAATCTCACATACGCCTCCAATAGAAATCTGACGGTATTCAAACAGTTATTTTTTAATTAATACCACAATTGTAATTATATAAAATTATTATAAGTCATATGATACCTTAGAAATTTCTAAACTTTTTCTACGTAATTTCACTGAAGAAAACTATTATTTAATATATTCTTATAGCCTTGAATAGTAAAAGGCGCGTGAGTTCACATCTCGCTAAAAAAATCTAATTTAGACTATGTAATGCATGGTTTTAGTAACGAATGTGATTATTACCAAAAGTTATGTTTTTTATTTTTGTTTAGCGTAGAATTTGTATTTTTAAATAATTTTGTAATACGTTATTAAGAATTGAAGTTATAGTGCAGTACTTTTAGTATAGTTTGTTTTTTAATTAGATTACTGTTAGTATTGATGATATTATTTTGTTTTTGTTTAAGAGCATGTTTTAAGTATGTGATGTTGCATGTTAGTTCGACCGCCAGAGCTCCATACGCTACAGTTCGAGACGCGCACGCACGCTCGAGTCACTGGCGTCCTTATACGAGGTAACTATGGATTGATATAATTGAGCTTGCCCTATTCATATAATAAATAAATAGTAAAGGAATCTAACCGAACTAACAGATCCAGTCATAAACTATAAATTAATTATATTATAACAGAATATGCTATATTTGAAAGAAAAGTAAGCTCAATTATAAAGCAAGATTACTATGAGGCTGAGAGATGAGGTTAATAATTCAAAATAATTATATTTCTACTGTGTGTCAATTCGCATGTTTTAAATTTAACTTTTCATATAAAATATATTAATAAAAATTGAAAAAGTCTCCTTTTTCGAATTATATTACTTTGATTGGAAATTATTATAATTACGACCAACATTTTACTAATTTTGTGCAACTTCATCACTAAGTTAGAAGTTCTCATAAATATTAAAAATAATTTTTATTTTTACGTCCTATGTTAAAAATTTATATAAAATCTCATAAACAGGAGGAAGATATGAAGCAGACATTAGAAGACAGCGCACGCATCCAACGCCAGTACGAAAAGTACATTGACCTTTCAATCACAAACAATAACGTGGACACCACGTACGAGCGTCTCATGGATGCGCTACACGCACTATCCACCGACCATCAATGGGTGCCCGTCACATGGATATACTAAATATTAGTGTAGTACTGGAGCTGAGGTTCTCAAACTTATTTCCTCTGAAATCCGCTTTGAAAATCAATTATTTTTAGTGCCCCTTTTTTTACTTTACCCAGTTTTAAAACCATAATTAAATACAATATTAATTGGGTTTCGAGGCCTTCCGCACCCACAAATCGGCATTATCGGCGTCCACTTTGAGTAACACAATACTAGAACTTACGTGATATTATTGTTTGATCTTTATTTTGTTAAAATGTAAGCAATTGTTTTATATGCTATCACAAACTAAAGAATGTAACAATTTATGGATGAAAATTCCATAAACTCTTAAATACAATTTGTCTGTTGATTTATTTATTTGAGGTTACATAGTCACTTGAAATTTTCTTATACTACTTTCAAATATCGCGTAAATTGATGTATTACGATATTGTTTTTTTTTTTGCAACTCAACAATTAACACTTTAGACCAAAATGCAATATAAATAAATAAAAGTAATGCCACAAAATGAAAACATCATGGCTGTACTATTTGTCACAATGTTATTAATTATCTATATTGCATCACTTGTAAGAGCTAAATTGTTTATGGTATGATTAACGTCTAGATATTTTAGACCTACAAATGCATTACAATATAAGAACTCCCTCATACTGATACTTAAAATATTATATATCAGTATCAGGGAGTATGGGATAATATCAGTGCTAGAATAATTTCACTAAGTGGTTAAAATATTAATTTTATCATTTCCCAGATATTCGTTTAGTATAAATCTTTGTACACGGATTTCAAAATCTTAATTTTTTTCTGAAAACACAATTACGTGTATTACAATTAATCTTAACACAGTATGTTTCGTTTTTGAAAATATTTTTGAAAACACTTGGAATTGGAATAGCACTTTTTAAATAGTAAATACAGTATGTTTCATTAAAACTAAAATTATATAAATTATCAAATTAGTTATGAAGTGTCGCCTTTTCTCAACTTAAGCATAGTATTTATAGTATTATTAATATTAGCTTGTGCTAGAATAATCACGAAGTTGCCTCTAGCTTCTTCAAATATTTCGAAATAAGTAATAAAGCTATAATATAAAACCAACGAATTTTAACACTATAATATTGATTTTAGGGTATAACAATAGTTTAATATGCACCTCTTAAGAATATAACAATTGATAATATGAATATTATAAACAGTCACAATTGTAGATAAATATTGCTAAGACAAATGTTTTTTCAAATAATATGTAATATATTAAGAAATTAGAGCCTGATAATAACACCACTTCTAACATTAGCTGTTACATGAAGACATGCATAAATGAATTTGATGTAATACAAAGTTCATATATATAGAGATTTCTGTTTAATGATTTATGCCATAATTGAAAGAGGTGTTAAACTATTTATGCTGAGTAATATTGTTTATAACACCGTTCGTTTTTTTTTCTCTTATGTATTTTTATTACTTTATCACAAGATTATTAATTTAGCTTGTAAAATATCAAAAAATAAAAAAGTTGAGGTTCTACAAAAGTCCTTAATACTATATATCATCTTCATTGATGGATGTGTTCATATATTATGATAAAAATCTACATATTTCCTTTTTAAGATACATTTAAGAGTAAAATTTAGACTCAGAGTAATTATTGAATTTTCTATCCTTAAAAACATGCTAAAAAGGGCTTCATTTCGAAACTAAGATTGCTATAAAACATTGCAGTAATGTAACTCAATGCTTATCACATTTTAAAGAATCACATTTACTGGCAACACAACAGTACTTTTTATAAAATAAAAAAATATATGTTTAAAAATATCTTATCGTTAAATTTAATATATATATATATATATATATATATATATATATATATATATATATATATATATATATATATAATTAGTAATTAATCTGATTTTTAATTATTTGGAAAATTCTAGACTAGAAATATTTATAATCGATACAAATATAACATAGTTAATGGCCGCGCACAGATTTTCTTTTACATAGTGCACACATTACATATTTCGTTTTTATTATTAAAAAAAAGTTATTTAGATCAAGTTTATTTACAATGTTACATACAAGAATTTTATCTACATATATACTCTTTAGTATTTATACCTTATTATATATTAAAACAAAATGTTTTCCTTTTTAAGACAATTTTACGAAAACCCATGTATTGTAGAAAAGTGTTTTATTTTGATCAAACATGCTCTTAATATCAGCAATTTCATTTTACTAATTACTTATAAGAAAAACATTTATTTTAAGACATTTGTATTACGGCCCGAATTTTTTTCATTGTAGACATCACATGGTTGTAAGTAGGGTTAGCTTTGTAACTTGAATAAGGTTTCTTTTATTACTACTTAAGGAGGTAAAAATCTCTTAAGCTAATATGAAAATCATTCCAGCTATTAATATTTTATTTTTCATTATAAAATTGTTACCATACAGTGTATATTTAGGGAATCAAAAAAAGAAAACCCTAGTAAAATTCTCTATATATTTCTTACATCACTTTTTCATTATTATCTGTGTTTGTTAGTTTTCAAAATTAAATATCCCACCAAGCTTCTGTTTATATAAGTTACTATTATTATTTTAAGTTTATAAATATTTTTTGGTCAGCTTTTAAATATCAATTTATGCTATGTATTGAATAATCTCAAATTTAATAAAAACCCGATAAAAACCTAATATTATATTGTAAGACACAAGTATATTTTGATAAGCAAATATTTGATAGATAGTATAAAATAATTTGCCACATAGAAAAATAAGATTTTGTATTATGAAAACATCACTTTATGAAAAAATCACATTATGATCAGAAAAGAAATGTAAACAATGCTTTATTTCATTATATTCATATTTTATATCAAAAACACAGCTGTCAAATACAGTTATTGAAAAAAAACCACTGTAACAATAGATTAGAATTTTATTAACATAGTAAAAAATAATAACCGTAATTTAGAATTAGTATATATATTTTATTAAGATTTTTACATTCCGTCCATTTTGTTTTGTTAAATAGCTATAAAATTTTATATTGGAGAATATTCAATATACATTATGTAACTTTGCTTTTTTTTATTTTTGCTAATATATCTCCTTGTCTAGTTAGCTCCTTTTATTTGCAAGTAACTCAATAAAACACTGCAATGTATTAGCCAAAATGTACGTTTTTTTTAAATCCATTACAGTATTGCAAGGATCCTTAGTTTGTTGGTCTTGTAGTATTTTTGTGATGACGCACCGAAGTCTTAAATATATTGGGATCAATATGATTGAGACCTGCCTCGTTTGTCACTGAGACCACAGTATTATCAGTTTCAGTTTTATCCAAAAGATGCGGTGCCAACAAAAGGAACAATTGCTAAAAGTGAAAATACATTTCAAATGTTTGAAACAGTAAGCACTGTATTTTGACACTAGATTTTCTCTGAATATCCTGCTATGATACTAAAGCGGGAGAAGACTTTTTTAATATAATATTATTTTATATATTCATGCCAAAAAGTAATGATTAACTATGTTTATGTATAATTACTTCTGCCCATGGTATCAAAGGAAGATTCGCAAATGCAGCTTGCCAGCCTGGCAATCCAAGGTGCACCAATGCCATTCTAAAGTAATGTGTGAAAGAGTCTGCCATCCACCCCCAAGCTCCCTCTCTCGTTGCAAGCCATATAGACCATGAACCGCCAGTGAATATTAAACATACCTGAATATAATAAATTTACAGTTAATATAAAATATATTTTTATTTCCATTAAACTATTTCTATTAAGAATTATTATGATTTCAACGTTTCTTATGTGATAAATACGAATACTAGTTTCTCTAATTTACCTTTCCAATATTTCGACAATTGTCCAATTCAAATACCTTACTTTTAGTATTCAGTATGGGACGAGGTCCTGAATTTTGACGTGTCAAAGAAAAATCTAATAAATCTTTTAACACTGGGCTTAAAATTAAATCATTTAGAGAATTTACTCTTATAGATCCAACTGGTAATATTTCATCAGCTGTAATAAAGATTAATTATTTAATATTTATCCTATCCTAAAATAAAGAAAATCCTTTACTCTAAGTTTAATTTTATTACCTAGTAAGTATTTTAAATATATATTAATAACATGCTACAAAATAACTGCATTTAACTTGCATTGTTTCGGATGCCAGCACTGGATACTTTTAACTATTGTAAAAAAATATCATAAGGGTCAGGCCATCATGGCGCATCGGGAGAGTAACTGTAAACGCGATTGATTTTGATCTGTGGGTTCGATAACATTTGGTGGTTCATACCCCCATAATCATTTATCAAATATAATCAATTATTTTCCTTTCTCTGCTCTGGCCACCGAAATAACGCGAATCCTTTACAAAAAATATAAAAAAAGTCTTTCCTGAATATTTATAGTGCCATGTTAGTTGAAAACCATCTGTGGATGCGTAAAAATTACGCAAATCTTCTGGTAATGTTGCCGAATGTCTTTGTTCCCAATTAGAAAGGGCCACTCGATCACATGGAGGACGACGTTCAACTTCAACATTAGATATTCTTGGATCTGATTCTATAGTTATATTATAATAATTAATTAAATACAATGGAAATGATCACTTTATCACGTACTTATACTACAATACTTTTTAGTTTCTTTGAAATGAAACCGTGAAATGGAACTAGCTTTTGACAAATTTTGACATTTAAAACCAACCTCGTTTTGTTATACCAATTTAACGACCATATTTTATATTATAAAGTCAACGAAACAAGCATGAAATATTTATTATTTACTACCAAATCTACATTCCAATACACTCAGTATTAGGATTTTGTGAGTTCTTTCTTATTATTCACAAAACGTTTCTATACATACTACTAGAAGAAAAAATATAAAAACCACAATTAAACCTGTAACCTAAAATAATATTTAAGCAATACTACAATTTTGCTTAGCTCTCCCAATATTATTGAAAATATGACAAATCTTAATATAGGAATATGTGAAATTAAAAAGGAATTTGTAATACATAAGCAAGATAAAGTTATATGTTCTGAAAATCACGATGCTTCGAATAAGCGTAAACTAAGTGAATGTATTAATAATGACTGCAAAATATCTAAAAGTAATGAAGAAAGTGATGTGTCTAATAAGAAAAAGAAAGAGAAAAGGAGAGGCCAAAATAAAGCAAGACCAAAGACTTTTCAAGATGATAAACAAAATAAGCCATGTCCTAGTATTATAAATATAACATCAAAAGATGATCAGAAACAATGTCAGTACACAAATTGTAAATATATTCATGATCCAGTGGAGTATTTAAAATGTAAACCAGAAGACATAGGTAAGGAGTGCCATTTGTTTAATATTCGAGGTCAGTGCCTAAGAGGCATAGCCTGTCGATATGGCTCAAGTCACATCACTGAAGATGGATACAATATTGTAGATAATTTAAAAGTTGCAGCTTGGAAAGATGATACCAAGAATACTTTACAACATTCCCTGCAAATACAACTACAAAAGAGAACATATGATTTTTCTTTTGCTGAAAGACTAGTAAAATGTTTGGATTCAAGAAATAAAAACAATGAAGAAAAAAGTTCAATAATGGAAGATGGTAAATTACATAAAAGTGGATCCATAACTGATGAAGATTTAATCAAATTATTACCTAAAGAAAGAAAAAGAATTGATTGGAAAGATAAATTATATCTAAGTCCTCTTACAACTGTCGGTAATTTACCATTTAGGAGAATCTGTAAAGTATATGGTGCAGATATAACTTGTGGTGAAATGGCACTATGTGAATCACTATTAAAAGGTATGAAACAAGAATGGGCTTTAGTAAAAAGGCATGAGTCTGAAGATTTATTTGGAGCACAAATATGTGGTAACAATGCTTATGCAATAACAAAAGTTGCACAGCTTTTAAAAGAAAACACTGAGTTAGATTTTATTGATTTAAATATTGGATGTCCAATAGATTTGATTTATAAAAAAGGTGGTGGTAGTGGCATGATGCATAGATTGCCTGCTTTAGAAGCATCTATAAGAAGTGCATCAACTATATTAAATATACCCTTTACCATAAAAATGAGAACTGGAATTTATCAAGATAAAAAAATTGCCCACAATATAATCCCAAAAGTAGTCAATTGGGGTGCATCATTAATAACCTTACATGGTAGATCAAGAGAAGCTCGATATACAAAACTAGCTGATTGGGAGTATATAGAGCTGTGTGCAAAAGCAGCTGACACATGTCCTGTCTATGGCAATGGTGATATTTTATGTTACGAAGATTATGTCACTAAGAAACAACTGGCACCAACAGTGCAAGGTGTCATGATTGGTAGAGGAGCATTAATAAAACCATGGATATTTACTGAAATAAAAGAGCAAAAATTATGGGACATTAGTAGTAATGAAAGATTTGATATAATAAAAAAGTTTACTAATTTTGGTCTAGAACATTGGGGCTCAGATACACAAGGAGTAGAAAATACAAGACGATTTTTGCTAGAATGGCTTTCATTCTTATATCGTTATATACCAGTTGGGCTACTAGAAAGACCTCCACAAAAAATTAATGAAAGACCCCCAATGTATTTTGGCAGAAATGATTTAGAAACACTTATGGCATCTGGTAACTGTGCTGATTGGATTAAAATAAGTGAAATGGTTTTAGGTCCAGTTCCAGAAGGATTTAAATTTTTGCCCAAACATAAAGCAAACTCATATCAATGATATTGTTATATTGATATCTATTTTTACCTAATACTTTTGTAACACCCAGTGTAATGTTTTCATAAAAAGAATCTTCAGTAACTAGGTCCACACAGAAACTCATTTTGAAAGTTGAATATTTTAATATGTTGTTATAGTATAGATAAAATAAATGTCATGGAAACAATCATTGCCATTATATTTGTTATTTACTTTTTAGAGATTGTTTTAAGTGTTGCTTGTTAATAATAAACCATTTCTATCTATAGATACTTTATTTTTACGAATTGAATACATAACTACTTACTGAAAGGTACACTTTAAATGTCACATAGTCACAAAAACAAGTGTTTAACAAATTATGTCAAGTGCAACATTTTTTACTCACAGGTACTTTTAAAAAATGAAAAACAAATGTCACCAAGATTATATTAATCTGCTAAGCACAAAAAAAAAATATTTTTTTATGAAAATGAGTATACTGTAAAGATAATAATTGCTAAAAGTACTTTCATAATACATAGACTAATGGTATAAATATGAATGAATACCCAGAATTTTTACTCAAAATATTTTCATTTTTATTCATGTTATCTTATATCATAAAACTTAATACAAAACTGTATTTTAATACTAAAGTAAACAATTACTATAAAACTGTCTATCAATAATTATATCATATTGTGTACTTATAAATTATTTCGTACAGTGTGTGAAACCAAATCAGTGCTGTTATGCATGTGGAATGAAAGATGAAATTCCTTAATTAATTTGAATTGTTCTGTTATGTAGGAGATTTCTCAGTTCATCGCCTTCTACGTCGCCGGGAGTCACCATTGTAGCCGTTTTCTGTAAAAATAAGAGAAAAATTATGTTTGCTACATATGTTGCTATATATTTATGATAGTTAAAGTAAAGGTACAGTAATATGTTTAACAGTGTTTATGACACACCAACCATAAGTGCATATATTCTTACACAAAAATAAAAACAGATATATTAGGTTTACCTTTAAACATTTAAGTATTATGGATGGCATCTCTAAACAGAAATTGTTAGGGTTGATGATCTTTCGTTGGTTTGAATGTAACAAACCTCAAGTGTCATTTCACCGCCGTTGGCGATTGGCCTGGCGGTCATTTCTGTACCCCACGGAACCATTGGCCGGCGCACCGTTACACATTACTTGGTCCTCGTCGGTGAGAGGTCGGCCCGGTCCCATATTATGGTGTCCGTAGTACTCAACACCGTTCAGACTGTTATCATAATTTCCACTTTCGTTAGCTTGTTGATTTCGTTTATTTTTCGGCCCATAGGAGCCGAAGGCTGTGAAATTAGCGCTTTGTCCGCCAAAATCGCCAGCACCGACGCTCGGTGGAAGCATGCGCGGCACGAGGCTCCCATGGGGTACGCCAAGACCGCCAGAGGCCAGACCGCGGGGAGGCTGGCCCAGGCCCAGGCCGCCGTCCAGACCGCCCGAGCTACAAGACCCGAGACCACCACCCGGGCTACCCGAGTTATAGTCATCGTGGTCCCGTCCTCTGCCACGCCGGCGCCGATCTCGGCCGCCACGTGACCGTGAGCCGCCCAGGCTCTCGTCGGAGCCGAGGCCTCCGCCGGAGCCCAGGCCTCCGTAGTTGGAACCCTCGGCCCCTGAACCCAGTCCCCCTCCGCCGGATCCGAAGCCGCTGTCGGGACCGTAACCACTGCCGCTAACCGAGCTCGAGCCGAGCCCGCCAGAGCGACCTCCTCGCTTTCTGGAATCTGACTCCAGGCGACTTTGCTCTGAGCCACTTTGACCATAATTGTAATTGTTTTGAAGCCCACCGCTAGAATCGACAGGAGGAGGAGGAGGTGGGGGAGGTGGTGGAGCACCCCAACCTGTATTAAGCATGGGGTTTGGAGGGAAGTTGGGCATCATCATTCCATACTGATCACTAGGAAAGAAGGGAGGCATCATGAAGTTTTGACCGTTCATAGGTGGAGGAATGCACATATTCATTTGAGGGTTAATAGCCATCAAAGGTGGAATAGAATTTGCCTGCTGGTGCTGTTGTTGCTGTAAATTGGTATCATTGTTTATTTGATTATTTATATTACTGTTAGTGCTCTTCTGTGAATAATTATTGTCGAGGGGTTGTGAGTTATCATGTCTAATGGGAGGTGTCGAGGATACTTTGCCATTGGGTTTGTCGAAATGAGTCGGGGGTAGTTGCGGACCAATGGGCGTGGGCAGAAGCGGCTTGGGCGTCGGCAACAGCGCCGGGGGCGCCTGTTGGGGAGCGGCGGTACAAGTATCCTTCACGGGGCTGCACTTGCCTGAGCGAGAGCGGCTACGGGAGCGGGAGCGCGAGCGCGAGTGGCTTCTCGAGGACCTCGACGACCTGCTGCGAGAGGAGCGCGACGAGCTGTGACGGCGCCGTCTGCGATCCCGCGAACGCGAACGCGTCCGCGAGCGCCGTCGCCGATCGCGTGACCTCGAACGCGAGCGCGAGCGACGACCCCTGCGGTATCGGCCGCCGCGACCTCGATGTCCTGCAACAAAGTCAAATTTATATAGCTTGCAGCACATCATGGCAAACTGAACAAAAATTACCGCTATCAAAAATTCCAATCATTACATATATTCCATTACAGTAGTGGGACAGTGACGGACTGTAAATGCAATTGGTTGTGTGCACAAACCACACTTGAGTGAGTGATTACATTTTAAATTATATATATTTCTCAGCTCTGAAAAACGATTGATGAGTCCCACCACTAACAAATTATCTGGATTTTGGACATTATCATATTTATATTTATTTTTCTATCATTATACATTATTTGCTTACTTCGACCGCCGCCTCCACCGCGCTCTGCCAACTCTTGCAACTTTGGATTAACAACCTGTTTGGCCTCTTTCAAAACAGATACAAGATCGGCAGCTTTGGCTGCATTTGAAGGAGTAAAAAAAGTGTATGCTGTTCCTGTTTTGTTGGTTCTTCCGGTTCTACCAATTCGATGGACATAATCTTCTGAATTACTAGGATAATCAAAGTTTATGACGAACTTTACATCATCAACATCTGGAATAAAATTTAAGAAATCATTATTACTTTTAACAATGACCTATAAATAAGTTTCAAGAAATTGTAAATTTTTAACCCACCTAATCCCCTTGCAGCAACATCTGTGGCTACGAGTATCGGAGCCTTTCCACTTCGAAAATCTAAAATAAATACATTTATCATATTACATCAGAGAATTCATGTTATTTATGCAATCACTTAGTGACATGAAGAAATTAAATTGTTCGATTTGAGCTTAAATTGTAAATTATTTTATATCAATACTATAATTATACCATTAATTTTACAAATACTTAACCCATTTTAATAAACTAATTTTAAATGAAGCCTTTTAAATCCGTAACATAACTAGTATTGCAAACAAATATTTAATGTATAAGCTAATAATAGTATTCTTTATCCAATCATTTTAATTGAATTGTAGTAATATTTATCCATGGGTAGTGCATATTATTTACCTACATATTTTAAAGCCACAAAATATGTATTTATAATAGAATATGTACACATCTTATACTACATGTATAATAAATATATGAATAATATAAAAAAATGTATAATCATATCATTCAGTCTACTTAAAATATTATAAAGAGGACCAGCCGGCTAGCCAACATTGAAAACCCCATAAGTTGGAATGTTCGAACTTACTACTTCGACCCCTTCGAACAGTAACTGTGGTGAGAGCGTTCAAATAATGAATGGACTAATAGAGTACATCCGAGAGCGCGAGAGGCGCAAAGTGAGCGAGCGGCGAGCGCACGGGAGCACCGAGGCGGAGCGAGATCCTCGCCCGGCCCCCCGGCGCGCCGCCGCCGCGCGCCCGCACCGCGAGAAGCGGCGCAGACTAGCCGCGTGGCAACCGAGCTGAGCTTAGGCTTAGCCCCGAGGGCGTGGCGACGTCGGCGCCCCGAGCCGCCCGCGCCGCCGCCCGCAGCTCGCCTCGCCTGCACATGCAGACATGCTTTCAGAGAGCCGTTAACGCAACACGCTACATGCGAGTGTGCCACTCGACTTGCGTGCCACTTCAGTCCGACACCGCTTCTCGACGTATTTGTATTCACCACATTATTAGTCACCACTTTTTATAGGATTACATGTCTATTTGAAGGGATAAAAGGATATGATTTAATGTTTCGATATAAATCTAATTCCATAGTATATCAAATAAACAAAAATATATAACAAAGCATATTTTTAACTAAGCATCCCTAATTATTTACTTACCTTGCAAAACCCAGTCACGTTCATTTTGTGACTTATCTCCATGAATACATACAGCAGGCCAACTATAAATAATAAAACGAAAGTTCATATTAATAAAAATTATGATAGCTTAGCTTATGATGACACAAATAAAACTTCATTTGATATTTAAAATAAAAAGAATTCTTACCCGTCTCTTTTCATTTTTCTTGTAATGTCGTCAACTCTGCGTTTTGTCTCTATGAATATAATTGTCTTATTTTCTTTTTCAGCCATTATTTCTTTAAGTAATGTGCTCAGTTTTGTTTCTTTCTCATATTCCATACAAACATCAATAATTTGTAAAATATTGTGATTTGCAGCTAATTGCAAAGATCCAACATTAATTTGCAAATAATCTTTTAAAAACTCTGCTGCTAAGCTTTGGACTTCTCGGGGCCATGTAGCAGACCACATAAGGGTTTGTCTGTCTGGTCTGATTTGCTCTATGATTTTTCTGATTTGAGGTTCAAAACCCATGTCTAACATTCTATCTGCTTCGTCTAGTACTAAATATGTGCATCTTTTAAGATTAGTTCTGCCACTTTCCAAGAAATCTAACAAACGGCCTGGAGTTGCAATAACAATCTCAACTCCTGCATCTAAATCTCTAGCTTGAGGTCCCTTTGGGGCACCACCAAATAGGCATGTATTATGAATTTTAGATGTATTAGCAAATTTGTCACAGACTTCTTGAATTTGCTGGGCAAGTTCCCTGGTGGGGGCCAACACTAAGGCTATAGGTCCATCACCTCTGCTTGATTTAGGTTGATGATTTATATGGACGATAGCTGGTAAGATATAGGAAAGTGTTTTTCCCGAACCTGTTGATGCAATTCCTACCATATCATAACCACTTAAAGCTATTGGCCAACCTTGTGCTTGAATTGGAGTTGGTTTAGAAAATCCCATTTTGTCAATTTCATCCATAACATAGTCTGGAAATCCCGCTTCATCAAAAGTTAACGTGGGCTTTGGTATATTTCGGCCTTTTAAGGTTATTTCATTTTCACTTCTCCAAGCTTCAACTTCTGATTCCAATCTGTTTTCTACATCAGAGTGAGGAACGTAAAAATCTTTTTTAAAAGGTTTCAGTCTATTCAAATCCCATTTAGGTTTACGAAGATTTGCTCCAGGATTACTTCTGCGTCCACCTCCGCCATAACCGCCGCCACCTGACCCAAGTCCATAACGAGGGCTACGACTGCGACTCCTGCTTCTACTCCTACTACGACTTCGACGTCTATCACGGCTACGATCTCTATTTAACATAACACACTTTATTAACAACTTATAATATTAAAGAATAGATTAAGATAAAGCAATGTGCTTTTTTACCTTCCACGTCCCATATTGAGGATATAGCACTCTACAAGTATTTAAATCTTAGTATTATAGCTTATTTTAAGCAAATTCTATTACAGGAAATCTTAAATGATTTTCTATTAATATGTATATTGAAACAAGAACGCCACTTAAAAAATTAACCACACGAAAAGCTAAAATGGCGGCTTCGTTACTCTAGCGGTGAATCTACAAACTTTGGTTTGCAAGGACAAGCTTCGCTTAAAAACGTCATGTCAATCGTTGATCGAGAAATAAGTATAACCAACTTGACTGTTTGAAAATTGAAATTATAATTACATTTATAACGAATAAAAATATGATAAATGTATTATAACTATTAACGTATACTAAATTAATTTAATGTTATATAAATGTTAACACTATTATATCGTTATTTCCAGTTTTCCATTGTTTCGGACAAATAAATTGTTTTATGATAATATATTAAATTTTGTAAATATATCTTTTAATTACATTTTAAATATATATAATATAAAATATTTATATTAGCGCAGTTGTGTAATCTTGCCAAAAATATAATAAGATATAATTACTACTTACTTGAAATGGAACATATCTTAGCGGAATCCATTTTCTGCGTTGTTGTGACATTTTGATTTTCGCTCTTCTGTTGTGAAAAGGAATGAAAACTATGTTATTTAACCTTGAATTATTTGAAATAAGTGATGAATAAATAAATATTATTAATTTACAAAATGTCACATAAGATGAAATATACATTAGTACCATGCGAAGTAATACATTATGGGTTGAAGAAGTGATTATCTGCGGCATTACTTCTTCGTAATAAAATACGAAACTATTAGAAACTAAACACGTTGTTCTGAACAATGGAGTTGGATGTATCACCAATGGATTCACATAATAACGATATGGAATATTCTGACAATTCATCTGAAGGAAAATACTTATCATGTAATAACAACGATCAGTATACGGTTATTCGCATACCACAAGATGATGAAAAATCAAACAAACATTCTTCAAGAAAACAATCTAAGCGTAGAAAAAAGAGTTCAAATCATTCTAGATCTCTACCGAGAATAATAGTAAAACCATTGCCACCTCCTCCACCACCTGAAAATCGTGAATGGACGGCAGCTACATCTTGTTCAGACACAAGTTCTACGTCTAATAATAGGCCAACTACAATGCGTGAAGTCTTGGCTAGTATACCAGGATTTTGTATAAAACCTAGAAAACGTAGTGGGAAGAAGCTGTCAACTGCAGCACAATTACAGCAAACTAGGGAAGGTTGTATAGATTTAGAGACACCTGACTCAATATTAGTTAATACGAATATAAGAGCACTTTTAAATAAACATACTTTTTCTTTACTTCCACCTTTATATCAGTACAAATTGGGACAATTGCTACCCAGTGTGGATAGACCAAGTACTTCAGGCCGCTTAAGTTCATCTAGTCTAAATAATGAATTTTTTGCTCGGGCTTGTTTGGAATGGCAAGAATCACTTTCAGGAGGGGAATTTACACCAGAAAATCAACAAAAAATGAAAACTGAAGCAGAGAAAGAAAAAAGTAAAATAGATCCATGGAAATTAAAACATTTTGAGCCATTTTGGGGTGAAAAATCACAAAGAGAAAAATCATCAATGAGCTTAAATACTGAGAGGCCTTCCTTGAAAACCACAATAAAATTACGCCCCACAGCATCAATTACTAGTAGCAGCACCGTTCCTAAAATCAAAAAAAGCAAATCATCAAGCTCTAGTAAGAGATTACGTTCTGTTGGAGCCGTTACTCGCTCTTCAGCAAAGGAGGCAGAAGAAGCTGAAGATGAGTCTATATCTGGCAATAGCAAATCATCTGCCCCTGTACCTGGTTTGTTACCAATTAAACATGTTAAAAATCAAGGTTATGTTGAATGCCAGATGGACTTTAGTTTCTCTGACTCATCCTCAGTAACTAGAATAGAAGAATCAATAGCTACAACTCCAGTTGATCCTCTGTTATTACCAGATGCTGAATCTGGTAGTGATACAAAACAGGACTTAGATATGAGTGTTGTTAAGATTGAAGAGTCTAGTGCATCCAAAGATTGTGATGAGGACAAAACTACTGATTCTGAAAGTAATATACAAGAATCTATAAAGAGATTAAGTAATGAAGTTGAAGACTATAGATTTTCAAAAAGGATAAAATATGAAGATGACTATGCAGTGGATAATACAAATTTTATTCATATGAAAAGTAATACTGAAATTAACAATGTTTCTGACGGAGAATCTGCATATAATAATGAATCAATATGTCCAGCAGAACTTACTTTATATACAGGTCAAGATCATGGTGATACAAATAGTGAAGATAGCAAAGCAACTGCGTCTGTTTATGAATATGATGAACATAGTGTCTCTTCAATGTCCAGCTTAAAAATAGAAAACCATTTAAATAATGTATCACTTGTTGCTGATGCCCCAGATAGTGTAGCTACTGAATTTGAAAATGTTGTATCGCAAAAGATTCCAATATCTCCAGAAGTTAAAGATGACAGAAAAGAATCTCCAATTCTTAAAAATCAAGATGAATTTGTTCCAATGTTACAGGAAACTTCCACAGAGACATACACTGTCAGAACTGATACACAATGTGACAGATCACCAGCACATGAAACTAAAGATCAGTCATTTGATAAAATGGAATGCCTAGAAGAGCTAAGTTATTCTACCAAACAACCTATTGATCATACAGATGTAAAAAATGACACAATAAATATTGACGAAAAAAATGATGAAAAAATGAAGGAGACTGACAGCATTGTTCCTAATTATTATGATGAACATTTTAAAGATGCTGAATCTTTTATATTAGAGACAAGTGGGCTGCCTATGTTGACATCTCGTAAGTGTAATATATATATTTTTAGTAAAGTATAGCATAGTATACTGAACAAAATAATAAAAATATAAAAAATTGATTTTGTATATAAAAAATTATATTCCACAACTTTTTCCATATATAGAAAATGAAGAGGTCAAGTATTCAACACCCCCAACTAGTATTATGGAACTTACTTCATATATAAGTGAAACAAGTAAGTAAATATTAAATTATTTATTGTTATATATTTTTATAAAGTATCACTGCCCCTTGAAACTATCATCCTATTCATTTTCATTTTCACTAACAAGACTAGAAACTGCAAGTCAAATAAATGAAATGTACGAATGCTTTTTTCACACAATTACAGATGTAACAGCCGTAGTAACAATGCCAATGCCTCAAAATACTTCTATTCCCATGATGGAAGTTACAAATACGTCTGTAAGTATGTCACTATCATATTTTATATTATGCTATTCTGTGTTTGACTTAATGTAATGTTAATTATTGCTCCTTTGTCGTAGGTTGTGTCATATCCAGATGATCACTTGCAAGATCCAGCAAAACCTAAAAATTCAGCAGTATCATGGAAGAGTGACAGTGATTGGGTTCACAATGAGAACATTATAACAGCACAAAACTTTTCTAATTTGAATACAACTGATGGTACAAAATATGTGAGTGAAGATTCAAAGACTAGCATGGAGGATGTTAATGTGAATGATGAAAATTGTATGTACAAGACAGATAGGGACTCTAATTTTAATATGGAATCCTCAAATTCATCAGAAAGTTGTCAATCAATGAAAGATGTCATGGTGAAGCAGGAGATAGAACCGGCGACTAGTCTGGTCTCAAGCACCACAATAGCAAATTCATCAATAAATTCAACCACTGTCACTCAAAGTGTTCGAGTACCTAGCAAAAAGTCTAAATCTGGAAAAGAATCTAGCAGGTATGTTTAATTTTAAATTGTATGAAAGTCCTCAAATGTAACAATTTTCACTAAGTTATAAATTTCTTAGTATACAAAAGCTATCATAACATTTACAGAAGCAGAAGTTCCAACAAAATACCTCCCGGTGCTGTAAATCTAGAACGAAGCTATCAGATTTGTCAAGCAGTAATTCAGAACAGCCCCAATCGCGACGCACTACGCGGACAGCTACGACCCCCGCCGGCTCTACTCACGCGGCCCGCGAGGCCTCCGCGACCACCTCCCCCGGTCCTCGTAAGACAGATACCAGCCGTCTTACCACATACTGAGGTTTGACTAATTTTGATAGAAATACAGCCATTTTTGTGCAGTGGGATAGGTTTTAACTGAAAATATGATGGTTAAGAGTTAGATCCCTACTTTATCGACTACGAAAAACCAAGCACTGTTTTAAGTTCCAAAATTTAACTCACTTTGTCTAATAATTCAAGTGGAAGTTGGAATGGAGTGTGTTGCTATTGGGTTCTCTCTGCCTAGATACCCTGCTACTAAGAAAGAGCTTGAAAAGGCTAGCTTCATAGGCCTAAATATCGTATTCGTCTTTTTATCGTAACTCATATTTAACAATATCTTCTTATTATAATTTAAAAAATAAATATTGCTTTATTGTATGTTGTAATTTCAGATGAATGAGAATAGATCTAACAATATGGGACAATACATCCTAGTACAGAGGACACCAAACGTGGCACCTAGAGCCTCGAGTGCCCCCCCATCAAATCCCAACACTAATGTGGTGAGTACTACTTATACTTAACACATTTATTGACATAATGTTTTAGTAATTCTTAAAATTAATTCTTAATTCTTCTGTAATATTTTACCTAAAAATACATTGAATTGTAATAATTTACAAAATATATTTGTGGTGCATCATATTGATGACTTATATGTTTGTAAATACTTATTTATATCATGCTTTTTTCTCGCACAGCAGCGCAGACATAAAGTACCAAGTACCTCTTTAGTTCGAATTTCAAAATATAATTAATCCCTCGAGTGGGCTTGAAGAAAATCAAAAGTACCAAGTACCTCTTTAGTTCGAATTTCAAAATATAATCAATCCCTCGAGTGGGTTTGATGAAAATCAAAATTATATCTCTGTATTATCCTCCAAGGATTATCTGATTTAAATTTAAAAAAATGAAGGCTATTGAATAATCTATACTTCTTTGAAAAAACGTATAAAAACTTGAACGCAGCGGGATTCGAACCCGCGCCTCTTGGATACCGTCCAAGCGCTCTGACCGCTAAGCCATGAAGATTATTAAGAAATAATCGTTTAACAAGAGAGTTTGCTATTTTATTTAGCGGTCAGAGCGCTTGGACGGTATCCAAGAGGCGCGGGTTCGAATCCCGCTGCGTTCAAGTTTTTATACGTTTTTTCAAAGATGTTTTCTAATCCTAAGTGTGGAATAACACTTTAAAAATAGTAAATATTAAAATAAAATAGCAATCTCTCTTGTTAAACGATCATTTCTTAATAATCTTTAAGTAGAAGAAATTTTGTAAAAATCTTTCTACAGAGATGCTAACAACATAAATAAGTTGTAACAAAACGTATAAGAATTTCGAAGCAGCTGGTAGTAGAACGCATGGCTTAGCGGTCAGAGCGCTTGGACGGTATCCAAGAGGCGCGGGTTCGAATCCCGCTGCGTTCAAGTTTTTATACGTTTTTTCAAAGATGTTTTCTAATCCTAAGTGTGGAATAACACTTTAAAAATAGTAAATATTAATCTATACTTAATAAAATAGATAGGACAAACTAACTATTTTCTGACAACCAATATTAAACCAACATCTGTCGCGTGAGGCCAAATGCCTTCATCCTGCGCCATTATTTTTCGCAGTAAATAATCATGTAATGTTAAATATTCATTAAAAATAAAACAAACAACATATTACAGAATGTAACACGATGTCGGAGCGTGGGCGCTGACGACGCGTGCGTTTGCAATTTACGCGCCATGATCCTGTGCAAGAAGTGTGGCGCCTTCTGTCACGACGACTGCATTGGCTCCGCTGAGCTTTGTCTCACCTGCCTCATACGCTGACCCCGACACTGTACTCGCTATCTTGCCATATACATACAAGCTTTTATACTTGCTAAATAACCAATACTTGTGATCTAGTGAACAGTGAAATAGTGGAAAGTGGCTGTAGGAACGGTGGTGCTATCTGTTGGATGTGTTTCCCGTTTTTATTTTCCATCTGACTTTCTTTTTCAATGTCTCTAAGGCAGAAGAACTCATTTAAAAGTAATTTTGTATATACCTTAAATAGGGATTGAAATGAAACTGTCAAAGTATTAAATGATTAAGTCTAATTATAGAATATATATTTATACAGAATACATTTGTAACATTAGAAATTGTGTACCTCCAATTTAGCAATACAGTAACTTGTTAAAGCGACTTATATCACAATTTATTAAATGGTTAATGTTATTGAGCCTATATATGAAAACAAGCACAATTTTATTCTGTATTTAACTATTATATTTGATATAATAGGCTGGTGTGTATTTGTGCAAATCTAAAGTTAATCTTTTAAGGCTGAATCTATATGAATAGGAAACTTATAAATTCTCTCATCTCAAATATTTTATTGTTATATATTTTTAATTATTACATTCTAAATAGTTACATTATCAAACCTGTAATAAAAATAAATAATCTAAATGCATGTAAAACTTAGTTTTTCTATTTTTATAAGTTTTGAAAGTAAGGACTGCAAATATGCATATCTTCTCTGCCATCATTACAATTATTTAAATAACGCCATCACAATATTTCGTTACATTGTAAGCTGTACTGTGCTTTTGCTAAGCATTTGTTTTAATGTACTAGTAAGAGTACTTCTCTTGTATAGGAAGTAGAATTAGTTTGGCATTCTTGCTAATATACTATTTAAGGTTTATGTACAGATATTTATTGACTTGAAAAGGCTGATGCAATCATCAGATGTGGTAATTTAATTATGATTTAGGTTAAATATACATTTTGATGCATCTTATTATTTAATAAAGCACAAATGTAACCTAGCCACTACCTAACATCAGTACCCCGTTAAATAGTGTTCTTAATGATTTTCGTATTTTTTATTATATACTCTCACTGCAGACACTAAGTTCATACCTTTTTATCCTAAAAAAATTATTTTTAGAAAAAATATAAATAAACACTTGCAATAGTATTTTAGGTAGAATACACTTGAATTAATATTTATTGGGTAATATAGGTCACATTTGTGCGATTTCATCCTGTTTGTCTTAAATTTTCACATCATTTTAGAAATTCAAATAATGGCATTTATTGTAATATGTCTATGTAAGTCTTTTTAATATTACTGTTTGATTTTAATGTTTAGTGTAACAGTAATGTTACATTGGTTTATTATTGTGGCATACATTATGTTATGCAATACATATTTATAAATAGGGTACTTTTAAATATTTTTATAAGGAACTTTTTTACAAATGACAATTTTTTTGCCAACTAACAAAAATCTCTTGATATTAAGTATTACTTGACATTTTCTATATTTTATAATTCATAAATCCGATTAATGATTTTCATTTCATAGTGCAATGATTACATTATGTTCTTTAATGATAAAAAAATTTTTGAACATGGGTTCGAAATATATATCATATATTTATTTTTGGTTGATTTTCAATTTTTATTAATATTAAAACTAAAATCTCTTTAAATGCTATCAAAAAACACCATGTAGGAGTGAAAGTAGTATTGTACTTTAATAATTTACTATGCCATACTAATATAATAATTAATAAATAAGTAAGGCATATTATCCAGAGCCTTTAGGACAAAAGTCTACATAAATTTAAAGATATTATTAAAATCTGTTGAAACCCAAATAAGTTTATAAAATTAGATCATACTGTAAAACAAATAATACCAAGCCAATGTTTATTTATACCATAATATCTGTTTTTGTATTTTTCATGTGAAGGTTTATTAGCTCCACAAAATTGTTTAGAAAAATAATTTATGATTATGTCAAAGAATTGTATTTATATGATTATTGAAAAATATATTATGCCTAGGTAAAAATGTTGCTCATTCTCAATCACAAATAATTATTATAGATAATATGTAATAGTGTATGTATACATAGATCACATTGTTAAGTACTGTTAATGAATAATTTAAGTATATAGAGATGAAACAGCCAAGTACGAAAGTATGGGTTTTCAACTGCAAATAAACTGCTACCAGTGTAAAAGGCAAAAAATAATGTGATTTTTATTTTAATTCTGATTAAATAAAAAATGAAATATTGTTAAAAAAAATAGCACAACTGAAAGATACTTAGCTATCTATTTTTATATTTGAATATAATCATAATACAATTTTTTTGTTATTTTGAATGATTATTTATTATTGCTTTAGTTTGTATTAAATTATGTATGCCATAAAATACAAAATTCTGAAATAGGAGTATTTTGTTTACTGTATAAACCATATCATTACAAACTTGTCATTGTTATTTTCAAATGGTGACTGTAGTAAGCTTATAGTGTGATTAAAATTACAGAATATTCACATTATTGTTATTTATTGGTAATTAGTTATTTTAAGTATATGAACATTTTCTCTAATAAAATTATGTTCTTATTTCCACAAAAATGTTTTTATTTATTTTCAAAGTATTATTCCACATTTAGGATTAGAAAACATTAAAAAATATGTATTTTTTATTTAACAGCATTCCTTAGTCACAATTGATTCCTAAATAAGTATGTAACTGGTCGCTATCATTAAATGGATTTGACTTGGGAAATTTTATGTTCATGTGCATTTATGTACTCAGAAATGGCTTTAACAATTTAAATACAGGTATTGCAATTGATATTACTTTGGCTAATTTATCTTAACATTTAATGATTATTTTTATTGCAATCAGTTCATAAGTAACAAAAATTATATCAATTAAATTTTTTGTTCTTACAATATTATTTTGTGAAATTAACTGGAAGCCTGGTTTTCAATTTAAAGAAATCAACATTTTACTAATTATTTTAAACCAAATCTCTCTCTTAGAGGAAGTTACGGACGCAATGAGTTAAATAATATTTGTTTATATATTGATATTAAGATATGCTGCCATACAGCACTCGCATGGTTCATTCTAGTGAGTTAAACAAACCAAAAGAAGCGTCAGGTAATGCAAACTAAAGCCCTCCGACTCGTCACTGACACCCACTGCTACGTACTAAAGGGATCCGCCGGGATCTTTGCAGGATCGTATGGAGAGTTCGACAAATTCCCACCATTGCTATCCAGTCGTCTTCCCTTCAATAGTAAACCGGAGCTGCTAGTTGTTCACTAGGTACCTCAGCTGGGCCGTCCTCAAGCACGTCCGGGTAGACCACACAGGTGCCCGAAACCGTTATATAAATATAAATATATAAATGTGGATATTTTTTTTCATATGATTATATTTTCATTAATTATTATAAAAATTTCAAACAAATGTTTATCTTTATTTACCTATATTTTTTAGGTTAAGTAGTAGCAAACTACCTTTATTGTTGTTTAGAAAAATAGATAAAAATTTTAATGCAACGGATCTGAGCCTAGAAATTATGAATATGTGTATGTAGTAATATGAACTCTTGGAACATTATTAACTATTGTTTTGGTTGGTACTGGTACAGATGTCATTAGGGAGTTATTAGTAACATTAATATACAGGAAGATTGCAGCGCCATCCTTGTTGTTCTATGAGATCCAATACTCGTATTCTAGTGAATTATTACCCGTCTGCCTTACAATATAGTTAGGTTTTTAGCTTCACGCTTTATCCCTTTCAAAGGGAGTCAGAGATCACGGAGCGCAAAACGCTACGGTCCTTGCATACCTCTTTGTCTCGTCCACAGTCATCATCCTCTTCATACGTGCCCTTCATTTTGTTGGTTTGAGGCAACAAACGGTAATCGGTACACCAGTTTATTGCTGACGCCGTTAAATTTATTTTTGAAAAATAAAACTTAAAGTTTCGATAATACTAATATATTAAATAAAATATAACTAATAGTTTTAATTTTACCTGTGTTGCCCCTCGAAATACGCAGACAGTAAGCACTGTCTACTGTCAAACTGTCACAATGATCTAGAAATTTAGAGATTGGTTTTGACATAACAAGACAGTTAACTTAATTTTCAGTTGTCCCCGTGTGTTTGTTTGTGATGTTCGGCTCATGTCAATTGGCCGTATAAATTGAACATTTCTTCTACTAAAACTTACCACTATTATGTAGATTATCATAATATTCTTACCTGCGATTGATAGTAAATAATAAAATAAAAATGTCCACGGTTCTTCTTGCTGTTATTGCTGTAATACTATGTGTTCTTTTCCGAATACTTAACGTTAACAGCCAACCTTATAAGCCTGTCATATATGGAAGGGACAGAAATTTCATTGAAAACATTTTATTTATTGCACCATTTCTGAATGAACCGTGAGTATAAAATGTATTTTATGCCTTTTTTAAACTAGTTGGTAAATCATCATTGAAGCCACTTACAAGATGATGTCATGTCAACTATCGTTTTATCTTATGGTGTATAGAAGACGGTATGACGAGTGATCTCATTAATTATCCAATCATCACTTTGTTTTCATTTTTGTCTTTCATTTTCTAATTCACTTGATTAAAGTTGTGACCCTATTTATTTAATCATCAGTTTTATTGTTTATGTATTATTATTTTAATATTTAATACAATTAGAGTGTGATATAAAAATAACTTTAACATTTAAAATAACTTAAATTGATTTGAGTGAAAACATGACTTATTTGCATGATGTATTTAAAATACTTAAATATGTTTTACATTATGTAACAAAATATTTAAATTAAAATGTAGACATCTATTTTTATTTATTATTTTGTACTTCCATTTTGTTTATAGAAGTGAATGAGTAGTAGAGTATACAATAAATATTGTATACATAGCTATCAAACAAATTATTATCTCCCTTTATTATAATGGAAAAGTCTTGTACCTATTCCAAACAAAATGGCTCTTTTGAAGATAAAAATTAAGTTAATTTTGATTATCTTTTCAGAACCTGATATGTAACAATTGTTAGCATATAAATATCTCCTCAATATCTGTAAATAGCTCTAATTATCTTCCTTCTTTTTTAGTTATATTCCTACACGACTATGGGGTTTTAGTGGACATGTACAGACCATCCTTCACAGCCTAATAGGCAGAGTTCGATGCCCATGGCCTATTGGAGGTCGTATTTCTTTGACATTGCCTGATAAATCAACTCTTACTTATGATCTTTATGAGCCTTTAGGAGCTGAACATGAAGGTGAATATATATTAGATGTAAACTCTTTTATACAAAGTTTGTTTATATATGATTTTAATATGATATTCTTATGTTATAGTAGTGAAGGTACATAATTTAGAAAAGATTTAGAGTATAGTAAATCATTTATTTTGATTAAGATGTGGTTTGGTTCTGTATTTCTATAGCTATGTATTATATCGCAAAGTGGTTATATAATACTTTTAATGTTTAAAATATTTAATTAATTTCTGAAAAATAAACAATTTGGTGGTGTTTCATTAAAACATTAAAAAGAAAATCCCTTTGTTTGATCTTTAGAGATGATACTCTTCTAAAATGTTTCACACATTTTAGAGGAGCTAAACATAGAGATTTTGCAAAGAGTAGTAACAAGTTATGAGAACAAATTTTAATAATGCCTCTTAATTAATATTTTTGTGAATTATTTTATTGTGTAGATGATGTTACTGTGGCTATATGTCCTGGCATTGGAAACACATCGGAGAGTGTCTATATACGCACATATGTGCATTATTCTCAACGTCATGGCTATAGGTGTGCTGTGTTAAACCACATTGGTGCTCTTAACAGTGTGCCTGTCACTGGGACCAGAATATTTTCTTATGGTAAGTAATATATTATATATTCATTTATTATTAGCTGTTTTAAATACACATTGTCAGGAAAATATGTTATTTTAATTGAAGTTAGATAAGTTTAAAAGTGAATATGAATAACAATTATCTGTAAATGTATTACTACTGGCATAACTATTTATTAATACTTTAAGTATTGGTTTATCATATAACTTGTAAAGAAATCTTTTAATCATTGAAATTAATTTCTATGTAAAACCATAGAAGCTAATCAAATTCAATCTCATTTTCACAAAATACCTAAGCAACTAGATGAATATAACATAGGTAATTATTATATAGACTATATATATATAATTAAACAATAATTTACTGGCCAGTAATTGGGTACTTGACCACTAGACCTTTTAAATTACCCAGAACTATATAAAGTGATTGATGTAAGAACTACTTCGGGTAATATTATGCCAAGAATTATGTAGGTTGAATAGGAAATGTGTACATTTTTGAATGGCAAATATTAATCGTAATAAGTAATTCAATGTTATAAACAGTAAAAATGGTACAGTTTAAATTTTCTTTTTATGATGTCGTTTCATTGAGTCCTCGCGAAAGTAATGTCAAGGTCGACAGCAATCAAAACATTGATATTTTATTTACTATGAATTTGGGTCAAAGAATGGATTAACCTTCTCGACTTAATTTTTTAAATTAATTGTAGCCATAGTTCGGTGAGCGTTTATATTATTTTATGTTAATACATATAAGTATGTTATTTTAAATAGTTAGAGATACCATAAAGATTGACTATCCGTTATCAATTTTCCACTCATCTCAGATAAGTTGCGTCATGACCTATGGTAGCGGAACGTACAAGGCCGCACTTTTGTCTAAGCGTACGTAGTAGTATGTGAAAATTTTAAATGTATATATTTTTTAAATAAACATGCCCCAAGTTACAAACCATTGTGTACTTAGGATAAGATAGGATCAGAATCGCTGCTTTATATATTTGCCTTCGTTATGCTTGAACACATGTAATTAACATATTTTTAAATTGAATGATGTCAGAATTAAAACATATATCTTAAATTGATCTCGTGATGTCATAATACAATCACGGAACAAATTACTGTTACTGTGAATGAGTCACACCTACTAAAACATAACTCATAGTCTATAACACTAAAATACAAAATGTTATTATTATTTCAGTATGTTTATCAACTTGTTGCCATTTTCATTTTATGTATTATGCTTCGGTAAAAATAATATAAAGCAATTTATAAGAACTATCGTAAGTATACTACTTATTGCTAAATTAGTGTCGTTCAGTATATAAAAATATTTTGGAGGTTAAAATAAATTTTATAGCACTGCGAACAGGAGACAGTGTTTATAGTTTAAATGTGCGGCTCAGGGAATTCAAACAAAAATCAAAATTATTATTAGCTTAATTCATCATAACTAGATTTAGCATTACTAAGAAAGTAAATGTTGAAATGTTTAAATTTAATTATTGTAATTTACTCACGAGTATATTCAGATCATACTAGATAATTTCGTACGTTAATATGCATATAAGTTTTATTCGAAATTTCAGTGTGAATATCGCTTTAAATTATAACTAGTGGAGAAAGGTTTTCAAATTCAATATGAATTTTTAACTTTACCATTTACAACTTAATATTTTGTCAATATCAAATTAGGGGCCCGCCAAGCCTGTCACGCAGGTTTGACATGTTGAAAGTTATCTCCAAGCCAAGGCTAACGCTCTCATTTGCCAACTACGTTTGTAAGCGTATAATTTGTTTATCTTTAATGTTTTTCACAGGTCACACCGATGACTTCAATTTTATGATAGAGAACTTGCTCGAGCGATACCCTAATACAAAACTGATTTTAGTCGGTTTTAGCCTCGGTGGTAACCTAATCACGAAATACTTAGGCGAAGACAGGAAAAGACCTAACAATATCATTGGCGGAATCTCAATATGCCAGGGATATAATGCTATCGAGTAAGTAATAGCCTTTCAAGGCTCTAATATATATTTTAACATTTAGTTAAAATTAAAATATATTTTGAAAATTAGCTATTATAGGTACCTACAAAAAACCAAAAATAAATTGAAGTTTTTGAATGGCATTGCATACTTTGTACAACGTTTCAGTCGTTATTATTAGTAATTGAGGAAAACCATATAAAATTGGAATATCTACCTACACGTTTAAAAATGACAACGTAATGTAATAATAAATTTATAACTTAAATAAAATTATCGTATAACTTCTGTCATTTCTTATATAAAGAGAAATACTTAAGCCGAGTTAGCTTTCTGTATTAAACATGGCGATTTAATATTAATATGACAAATTGTCATATTGCGATGATAATAATTATGTATGTAATATAATGATGATAATAATTACTTATCGCGTCCCTGTTGTGTTAAAAAAATTGATAAGACATCAGTCTTATAACATTACAATATATCATAAGTATGTATGTAAGTAAGATATATGTAAAATGTTCAGTAAATTGTAGACGACATGAGTCAGTGGACTGCGTCATTGCAATTTTCAAGGCACTTGCCACTAGCGCCTGCGTTTATATATTATAAATGTTCCTACGGTAGAATATAATCGATATTAAACTACAAACAATAGGCAGTTATGTTGTCGACTGGCCGTTACATACGCGAAAATTTCAAAAAGTGTTTCAATAAGCTTGACCGGCCGTGGTCAACATGCGTCTGTGTATTATGTAATAAAAATGTATCGGGTTCAAATATAAATAAATGCTAAAGCTACTATCAAAAAGTTACTTATATCATCATGTAGATACAATATTTTATTATTAGTGTTTATATAAAGAATATGGGAAATTTTCTAGAAATAAATATATTTTAAATCTCGTAAGCCATATTATTAACGGAACTACGGTAATTTGATGTATTATCCATGAATCATGATATAATACTATCTTATAACGTATAGTTGCCAATTTGTGATATCATCGGCAAATCTACTACATCTATAATTCACCTGCTATTTAATCAATTAATAAATACTAATAACGTAAACTTATTATAAACAATAAAACATTTTTTTTCTTTTATTTTAAAATAATCGATAATGAGCAATCATTAGCGATTGTGTCTACTCAATAAAAGCACTGATCATATAAAAAGACGTACAAGAGTAATAGAAATATACGTAAAACATCATAATAAATACAGTAAAAACTACATGAGTAAATATTTATTAGGTTTAATTTCTCGTAATAAGAATATTTATATTTAATAATTATGGGAAATTAATTAAAATTGAAAAAAAAGAGGGTAGTTTTTATTATAAATAATTTTTATTTCTCGGTATCGTTAGATTGATTAGAAAATATTTCTTCAAAATTTCATAAAAAAAAACATTATTTGTATGGTAAATGGATTAAAACCTACTGAACTATTTCATCTTTTCCTTTTGTTATGAATTTTGAATTATTTTATTTAACAATGATAACATTTTCGTGATCTTGATGGATAATCCCAACAACTTTTCACCTACTTATTGAAAATAATTCCTAATCCTACTATTACATCGAATTCGACCTGGGAAACATAAACATATGTTATAATAATTAATATACAATTATGTGCACAGAGATACGACGGTGTCTTCAAAGCATCTTGTAGCTTCATGCTTTATCTTACGTGGTAGGATACTCCTAAACTTACTAGTATTCATAATTTGAAATTTAATAATTCCTCCCAGTTAGAGTTGAACCTACAACCATTCTAGTTTACAGTGATACTTTTAGGACTTTTATTTTTAGATATAACATTAGTTCTTTACCTTTTTCACTAAAGTCTAATAAAAATATAAATTCATTTTAGTACTATGGTCTACTTGTTGCAATGGCAAAATTTCCGGAGATTCTATCTGTACATAATGACTGACAACTACCGCAATATCATCACGAGACACAAACGCATGCTCCTTAGCTCAGAAATGAAAAGCAAATACTCGCTGGACGAGAAAATGATTGTATCCGCTGGAACTTTGCCGGACCTGGACGAGGCGTATTCTCGGTAAGTGCAGTAGGAAAACAAATTATTGTAATAATAAGAACGGCACTCTTTCAAAAAATTTCCCGTCCCTTCTTTCTAAATCTGGATCATCCTGGAGATATCTTTTTTTTCACTCATGAAAATGTTATGTAATTAACATTGCATGTTTTTTTTATTATTTATATAAATAATATTGTCTGTATGTCTGAAATCTATTTCTTGTACGTTATGCCTATTTTAAATATTATAAAAAATTAAGTATTATTATCTACGCAGTTATACGTTTTTAAATATGTTCACAATTTTTACATAATATCTATTAATTTATTCATGCACCTAAAAGGCGTCCACTAAACTGATGCATTGTGCAATCTTATCCATTTTTACAATGTTATTAATATATCCTTGAGAAAACCGGATTAAATAAATTATAAACATTGGCTTTTTAATGAAATTTTAAAACATTTCATAATTTTTGGACATGGGCTACAGTAGGCACACGATAGTTAAGGGCTCAAAGTTCGAAGAAAGGTATATTAAAGTATAAATATTTATTAATATTAGGTGACGCCTAATGAAAATAAATTTTTCTAAGCTATTGTTATCAAATAAGAGCATAGAAATGTTTATTGAGATTAAATATCTTTAAACCTTTAAACAATCACTATAAGCCAAAAAAATAAATCATTTACTTGTCTCAGAATTACGGTCACGTGCAAATTATTAGCATCTCTATGGCTATAATTAAATTTAAATTCATTATTTATTTTCAGAAAAGTGCACAGTTTCAATTCAGTGACAGAGTTATACAAATGGAGTTCCTCAGCCTTTTATTTGAAGAATATTAAAACGCCAATGATATTTATAAACGCACGAGACGATCCGATTGTACCTGAACCATTATTGCCTACCATCAGAGAGTTTGTCAGTAAGTATCTATTGTCATTTTTTTTTATTTTCCTCTATTTTTATAAAACATTTTTTATATCTGGTGGGAACTATGTAGGTACATACCGTATTACTTGTGGGTTCGAATGTATTTATACTTAGCAGTGTATTTATATTTAGAAAAATTATATTTTGTACAACGTGAACCGTTAATTTAAGTTTGTAAATGCTCAGTAGTTGTTTGTGTTATTCTAAATAGTGTTTGAGAGTTCGAAGACGTACTATTAAAATTTTGACAATATACATTATGATTGAAGCATAAATAGCACACCTTCTTTAACTTTAAGTTTATAGACGTATCGTGCTATTACGTATTTATTCGCAGATGCATTATGAATATTTAAATTAGTTTGGGAAAACACACGTGTCTAATAAAAACTTTGCCTTGATACTTCGTTCACGGCTGTCTTAATATGGTAATATTAGTGTTTTAGTATTGATTAACTTGACTTACGTTTACTAATGTTCCCTGTATTGCTTTCGTACACTACGAAAGTAATACAGGGAACAAACATATCTGAAACTACATTTTATGCATTTGCGTGATCCTAATAACTTCCGATATAATTAAACCAGTGTACAGTAGCAGGCAACACTTATAATTTACAGAAAGAGTTCATTGCATCATAAAATTAGAAGTACTAACTTGACTAGTATAAATAATATAAATTAATCTAATCTTAATTAGGCCTTAAAATATTTTCTTTTTATATTAAAAGTGCAATTTTTCACATCGGATTTCTTTACTGCTTGCCTTTCCAGAGAGTGTAAAACACAAAATGGCATTGTAACATTCTCAAAGAGCAATATCTTTGAGACACCAACAAATAAACACCAATTGTATTTCAGTCTTCTATTTATTATAATATGTGATATAAATTTTTCATTAATAAAGCAGTAATTCTGACAATAGTGTCCTCAGACAGTTTTTATTTCTGTTATTTCATCATATATACAGTGTTTATTTCTAAATGCAAAATTTCCTTAAAATCAGACTTTTCGATGAGAGTAAATATATTATTGACTTATATAAAATATAATTTATAATTTACAGGTAACCACGACAAGGTCATGTTTCTAGAACTGTCACACGGTGGACACCTCGGGTTCTACGAAGGAGGGCTTGTATACGCGAATCCCGTGACTTGGCTGGACAGAGCACTTGCCGCTCTGGTTGGGGGACTCCTCATGGCACACCACAAAGGCGACCCTAAGCCAACGACGGTGGAAATTGATACCCTCTCCGATGACGAACCAGATCTCATTAAATCAGCTACTATTATATATAGAGATCCTCTAGATAAATCTACAGTAAAAGTATAAACTAAGCTATCATAGGTAAGCTGAAATTGGAAATACATTAATTCATTCCACACTGAGTTGTCAAGTCAGACAGTTTTAAGGCATAACGAAATAAATTTGTTATTCGTTTACGTAAGGACCGTAACACGAAAGCATTTATTTTTTGTAGTATTTGTCAAAAAATGCAAGTGTGAAGAAAATATGAAATTTCAATATAAATGTTGATTTAAAGGTGCAGAGCAACTGCTTTAAATATAGTATTAAGAATTTTGATTTGGAGATTAGTATACAATATTTTATTTATATTGCAACATGATAAGCATGGCCTATTAAAGATAAATAATTTAATATGTCATTTACTTCACGTTCCTATTCGTGCAAAATGTTTAATTGAAAAGCTTTGTATTTAGTGTTTTGAAAAATGCTTTGAACTTTTAATATTATTATTGTAGCTGTTTTCAATGTACTTGCTTAAGTTCCATATTTATTACATAAAATTTCGAAACTCCAGTTTACAATGTTAAGTTATAAAAAAAATGGTAATTTATAAGAAACAAAATTTAAATTATAATAATATTAGTTTATTTAACAATTTTGAAATTATTACAAATAAACCGATATTAATATTGAGATACTTAATTAATGTGAATATTTATCAAATAGTTTGAGTCTCAGTTTGCTAAATATTATAGTTTGTCCACATTATTTTAGGTCGCTTAGTAAACTTGTAAATAGACGTGGCGGGCCACGTCTACATACGTAGATATTTAATTTAATGGCTATGTGTTTGTATTGTATGTACTCATGATTTGTAAAATAGAGAAAGGTGTTCTTGTACATATTTAACGTGTAATGTTGTACAATGTCTTGTTATTGATATAATTGTTCAAATTGAGTTTACACAACTTAAGTGATAGTTACGTTCCAGTTATTAAGCGTGTTGTAGTTATATATGCACTTATTAACAAGTTTAAAATAGTATTACTGTAATTTATGCATTTATTGATAAATATTTTGTGGAAATTATATGTTATTAATGTGTTCAAAGGGATATGTGTTTATGTTTACAAGTGAAATGTGAGATGGCATAAACTTGATATGCGTATTAGATTATTTATAGCAAAAGGCCTACTTAATTAAATTCAGTTACATGTTTTTTTTAATTTGATATCTATGTAAAGAATATATGAAAGAACAACACAAAAATGTTTTGAAAATATATGTTAAAAATTATTAATTAACATATACTTCTACAGTTGTATTTTATGCTTACTCTTAATTATTAGCAATCTTTATTATGAGTGTTGCTGTTTCATTGCCTTAATGTTTTTCTTTATAAAAAATGATTTCATTAAAATTATTTTTTACATCATGTTTACTATGGGCCTTAACTAAAAGAAAGCAAGCTAATAATGCTTGCATCTTATAATTATAGTACAAATAATGTATTAAGCACAATCTAAAATATAATTTTTCATCCATACAATGTTATATGTAGAATTATAATTGTTTAACTTTCGCGTTTCTTTTCTTTATAACACTAAATACAAATTATTTTAAAATATCAAATGCATTACCACATCAAACCGCACATATAATTGTTTAGTTTCTCAGTGATACTGAAGTAGAAGAAGAAAAAGTTGGAATCTCTAAATTAATTTACTGTAAAGTTCAAAGTAGATGAATTGATATTGGAATTTTATAAATTAAATATAAAATTTTCATATTGTGCATATGTTTCAATGTTAAATTAATAATTATATATCAAAAATAAACTGCAATTCTTTATTACAATATAATTCAAATGGTAGGAAAGACAAATTACTGCAAGTAATTAAAAATATATTAATATTTTTTTGTAATTGTGTAGGTTTACACCTAATAAATGTGATAGAAATAATACACAGGTTGTTTTGATTTTTCCCATTCATAATTAAATTAATCATTACAAAAAATTTGATAAATAAGTATATTTCTAAGTCAATTATATAAAATTTTTAAGAGACGGGTGAATTTACGCTGCCTTAAACACTAACAAGATAAAATTAATCTTAAATTACTTTGTAAATGGAATATTATAATGACATCCCTCAGAGATAAAACACTTTGTTTATGTGATTTTTACATATTTATAAATATATATTTATTAGTTTATTCGATTTTACAATACTTTTGAGCAACAAAAGGAGATCATTACTAGTATTTCCTATTTTATGGTTTATAATTGTACATAAAAACAACTCCATAATATAACCATGCATATTTTTATTTAAATTTATACTTAATACTATAAAAATACAGGCAGCCATTAATAGAAATATTTTTCTTGGTAAAAATATGCAAGCCTTATTTCAATCAATAATAATTGAGATCATTTTAGAAAAACTGTAGTTTTATTTTAGTTTACAATTTGAATTTGTTACATAGGCAAATGTTATAAATATTCCAAATACAAATATCACAACATTTTTCTTAGACTATTTCTCTTTACACATACATCTTATATTAATACACATCAATATTAAGTATTTTAGCAGCATACATGAATAAATTTACAATTGATTTAATATCAGTGCCAGTATTTAATATTTTTTAAAAATAATAAGACTTATGTTATTTTTTAGAGAGCCATAATACTTCAAATATTTTAACCTACTAAATTATACATATAAACGTCATACAAGTTGATATATTTTATAACAAAATATGGCCACTGGGAGAAAATAATTTTTATATTATTACAAACACATATAAAAATGGCAAAACCTTTAAAAAGATCATTATAGCTGTAAATGTGCTAATAAATTATAATGTCTTAAGTAATTACTATAATATCAATTGAAAATAATAAAGCTAGTCAAAACGGTCATATCTTACAGTCTTTATACAAGATCGGTTTTCTGAGTATTATAATCAGAATAAATTAAAGCTCTTTGTACAAATTTTGTAGTGTATAAATAAATTATGTAAATGCAATTAAATCGTATTTTAGATTATCATATAGTCAGCATACAGCTGCAGAGTCGCCTTCCAAAGTGCATGCTACATTATCTAGTTTATGAGCTAAGTGCATTTTGTTTTCTAGCCCTAAAATAATTTGTTCTCTGTATTTACTCACATAAATGTACAACTCTTTCAAGGCTGACAAAGTGTCGAACTCGTTAAGTTGTTCAACTGAAAGCTGTTGCATAGAGGTACTTAGCTCTTGGTCGGATACTTGAGGTAATTGAGATACGGCTTGATAAAATTGTATAACCATTTCTCTGTAGGTTGGTAAATCCTTTGCAAAAAGTAATTTGTTGGATGGTGAATCTTTACAAAGTCGATGTTCGCTTAAAGAACAAGCATCCATAAATGTTTGAGCAATCACAGATAATGAGGAATCTACTGTTGCTGTTTTATTGATATCAAATATAAAATCAGGATTTTTAATGAGATTGACCCAAAATCTTAACGGTAAGCTATTGGATTTCCATGCATGCACAACTTCGGGGTTCATAATACCATGTGCTCTTGCTGCATCGTCGAAAAGATCGAATAGCCACTTAACGGCTGGAGGCAAAACTTCATTGACAGTCAAAATTGTACTAAAGAAGTCGTCAACAAATTTGTGTACTGTTCCTTTAGTAGAGAGTAATCGAGTAAGAAATATTTCTGGAATGGCTTTGTGACTATGTTCAGAAGATTTATTCACAATGTGTTGGTACTCAATAGGCTTAACTAAATGATAATAATGGGCATTTTGGTCACTGATATCACTTTTGTATACCCTTATATGAGAATTGGAACAATAAATACCTGTACAATTTTTGCAAGGTATTTTATAAGGTGTATTGAAGCTGTCATTTTGTCGTGATATTAAAGACATAACGGCGGATTCTTTAACCCCATAATGTGCAAGCGTATTTAATTTTCGCCAACCATTTAAAGTTTTCGTTGTAAGATCTTCATCTTGCAGAGTAACATGGCCACCTCTTCCATGTCTCCATTCTAAATCAACTTCGTGGACGGAAGGTCGCATACTAAACGGAGTATTTTTAAATAAAGCATCTAATATTTTAGCTTTTACTTGTGATATACTATCACAGTCTAAAACTTTACACTGGACTTTATCGTCGAAATCGTCTTGTACTATGTGTAACGTAACAATTTGATAATCTATTTGCTCTTTTAGTAGTTTTTCTTCAGATAACGAATATCTTGCTTCATGGGTTATAGAATCCACAACACCCTTTTCTATTTGATGTTTAATAGCTTTAAATAACAAAAAAAGTGAGGATCCTGCGTAATCTTTGAGGTAGTAATACATACATAATGCCATCCAATTTGTTAGCATTTTTTCCACTACACTTTCTGTTCTTCTCAACATAAGCTGAGGATGCTTTGTACAAACAGATTTATCAATAAGACGTAACAATAGTGATTTAAGTATATCCGTGGCATACTCCATTTTGCCCATTAGAATTACCATCAATAGTGAGGCCACGTTTACTTTGTCTCTAATATTAAATGTCTTCTGTGCTTCCAATGTATCTATAAACGACAGAAGAAAGCATTTGTTATTTAGCAGTTGTTCAAACTGAATCATAGCAGCATCGTAATTCGTCCGGGGAGTATTAATAAACTGACGCTGAACGTTGAGGATAGGATGATCTGATACACCTGGGAAAAATACCTTCATTACGTAATTTACATGATCCAATGTAGGTATTCCTGAATGTTCTAAATCTGCTGCTAAATCAGACATATCTGTTTGAAGTTCGGCGAAAGCCAACTTACACTCCAATCTAACATTACTTTCTAAAGTATCCATTTGAATCTGTATTCTTTTATATTCTCTTTCTGCTTTAGTACTACGACGCCTATACATTACTAAAACAATCATAAATATCAAGACTAAGAAAAACGTTCCTGCTGCTATACCAGCTATGGCTTCCGGTGGAAAATTATAATTTCTAAGAAGTTCATAATGCAAATACCCAATTGGAAATCTCAAATTTTTGCCAATTTTGACCACAACTAATGGTAAACTAATATCCATAATCTGAAAACCATTTTCGTCTGTGTTGGAAGGTTGAATTTCAGGAGGAGTGCACAGCAACTGTTGCATTGTCAAACTAGTAACGTTGCACGGTTGTGCACCGATAGTTACTACAACATCTGACTCATCACTCGCTCTTATAAGGTTCTCCCCTTCTATAACTAAAGGGTCTCCTTTATAGGACTTGATTCGATTTGGAAATTGATACACATGAGGATCCTCGACAAACAACATATGTGTTCTTGGTGGATTGAAATATTTTTCTAAATCATGCATAGATTCCACATTATCCATAACAAAACCTACTTTCATTGCTATTTGTGGTGTACTTGTTTGAGATTTTGTTGCCTGAATTATATCATAATATTTTTTATTTATGGCTGGACTGGGACATTCCATTTGATTAGAATTAAGCACAGTACAAGCTGTTGCATTCACAGGTATTTGTTCATTGGCATAATAAAGTTTCATAAGAGGTTTTTGTATTGTGTGCAAATTAGTACCATGGACTGTTATCATTCTTCCACCAGAAACAAAACTTTTTAATGGTTTTATTTCCATAATTGTGGGATCTGCTGTATAATTAAATAAATCACCATATAACGTGCGATTTGCATTATCAATGGACACAGTCAAGGTGTGTATAATTTTAGGTGCATTAGCTTTAGGTGTAATGCATATAAGTCTGCTGTTAGATGTTTGAGTTTTGTTTACAGCACATATATGATCATCTAAATAGGCAGATATTGTTGATCCTATGTTTAAATGTTGTCCTCCAATAGCTAATTGAGTACCCCCTGATACAGGTCCTAGAGCAGGATACACACCTTGTAACTTTATATTCTTATAACTGAACAGTACAGAAGATTCTGTATAGCCCGCATCATTTTCTACAATCACAGGAGCAACAACTGAACCATTAGATGGACCAGTTTTACATGTTATACTTACAGACACTTCAAAATCTACAATGTCACAAAGTACATCACCTATCCGCACTTTACCAGTAACTTCTTCCACTCTTAGCCCTAAATTACTTCCTTCAATTGTTACTAATGTACCTCCTTCTATAGGCCCACTTAAAGGTTTTATCATATCAATTCTTGGTTTCGGGCACTCTGTCACAGGGTTTTCTAGACAAGATTCACTATAAGAGCATGAATTACCACACCATGTACATTGATAAACAGAATTGCGAGTAATACAGAGAGAGCAATCTGCATGGTTTCTATGAGATCCAAGAATTTCACATTTATACAAAGTGATATTTATAGTATCAATATAATGTTTATGATTCCAAAAAACTTTAACACTTATGTTGTATTCTCCTACATTCTCTTCATAAGAATACATTGTTTTATCACATACAATAAAGTGATTAGATTCTACTCTTGCTGGTAGAATCATATTAGCCAATTCAATACTGACAATACATTGAAATCCAGTGTGGTCAGGTTGTAAGTGTGGCAAGTTTTCTACTTCAAGTTCCAGTTCCTTTGGTACATTGTTAGGTAATAAAATTGGTTCTTTATATTGTCTTATCCTAGGACAGTGGCCAATTCCATGATTTAACAATTTAGTTGGATTCTTCTCACCACTGATAACAGTTCTTTGACATACTGATACATCATGTGTGCATTTGTTATCATAAATACACCAATTGCAAGCCCATTCACTCATTATACATGAATGACATGTGATATGTTTAGAGCAGTCATAAAAAGCAAAGTTCCGTGAAACAAAATCTTTATTAGTTTCAGAAGAGTGGACAGATAAAGGAACAAATATATGATCTTGATTTTGGGGTATTTTTGGCCTGTGTTTAATATCTGGTGTGGGACATGCAAGGCCACTTGATGTAACTGCAGCATCGATAGGAGGTGTGTTACCAAAAACACATTTATATTTAGCACCAAATGGTAGCTCTGGTAAAGTTCTTATTATAAGTTGAACAGTTGTGACTTCAGACATAGAAATACGATCTGGCAATATTTGTTCAAAATCTATACACTGTTGACCAGTATATTGAGATAACCACCTCGGTGCACTCTGAGTACCTTTTTGGCACATATTTTGAACTGTACATCTCTTCTCTAAGGAACACCAACCACAATGTGGATCATTAGACTCTAAACATGATGAACAATTGCCATGTTCTGCACATTTTTCAGTAGGAATTTGGACAATGCTATTCTTTGCTAAAATATATAGAGATTTTCCATATGGTGATAAAGTTGTATCTGGTAGTATTTTCTGTCCAGGGAGTAGAGCTTCACTAGAGTATTCCAAAGACTTTTCCGCATCAATCAATACTTTTATAAATGACCCATCATTAGTGCCTAAGAAAGCAACAGTATGTAAGCCTGTTACAGACATAGTTACTGATGTGATTAAAGTATCATTCCAATATATAACAGAGTTTGCTTTTATTGGATAGAGTCCACTTATTTTAAGTCCTACTTCACAAAAATTAAGTATATTACCGGTGGAGCCAACACTAGGACACTTACCATCAGAAATCATTCCTGATATATAACCCATATTACGTGCCTTAGTACTACCATTGAAACACATGTGAACATTTTCATTAAATTTAATTTCTATTTCTTGCAATGAAAATACACAGATGGCAGATTTAGTTGTAGCTTCATTGGTTATCCCTTTAGAAGGACTAAAGGATGCTACAAGAATAGAATCACCAGTCTCAATACCAAGTTGCGTAGCTAAATTAACACCAGCTTTAGAAATTTTTGCATCTTGTACTAAATTATAATTGACAATTTCACTCTTACCAATGTTTGTTTCTTCATGAACATTACATTCTAATGTTACTTCAGTGTAGCTATTATAGTTGTCATCATTAACACATGTACGGGCTAAACGAGAAACATATCCAAGTTCCTCATTTCCAGCTAGATGAGAATGTTTTTGTATAATTAGAAAGTATGCATAATCACTTGCATTAAATCCATATACATATTGCACAAGGAAATTGTCTCTATATTTAACATCAATTTGAATTAAGCTTTGCTTCGAAAATGTAAATTGCGCCAGTTGTAATGTCATGAGGTCACGACTGGATATTGCAGGGACATCATGCCTATATTCCCCATTATTAGTAAAAGTTGTACCTACATAAAGGACATTGGAACGATCCCAAGAGTTATATCGTTCTGGACCAATAAAAGCATACGTTGAAGCGTCAGCATCATTTGCAGCGACACTTTCAGGAATAAATTCTGGTTCAGCTGACAGATCACCTAATTTATATTTAAAACATGAACCCTGAGCCACCGATCCACATGCTATCACAATTCGAGATTCTTGTTCAATTACTAAAATTTTATTCACATTATCAGTCCACACAGTTTGTATATCGTCCGACGGGCAACCACTCGCATGACACATTGGATTATCAAGCTTAGGTCCGGTTCGTACAATATGTAGAGGTTTCAAATCGGGACTAAGTTGATGTAGAGTATTTAATGAGCCGGCGTATACTTGTCCACTAATTTTATCGACGACAAGATGGGTAAAATGGAATGTTTCATTTTCATTTTTAGGATATTGTGACATAAACTCATATCCATAAACTATTGTGCATCGCAGCCAAAATGTTATTACTAATAGTGACATAAATGCAGCCATGATCACATTTTAATTTGTCCTCTTCAATAATATTCTTCCTGTTTTCACAACTACTGTCTATTTCATTACGATATTCAACCCATTTTATGAAAATATTAAAAACTATACATGATACATCGATGCAGATGACATGGAATAAACAAGTCTTAGTTTTTAAATTATGTTTGCCTATAATGCTTGGTTTTTAATCCTTCATAAAAAGCACACCACAAGCATAGAGTAAAGTAAAGTATTTTATAACTAAATTAACTTAATAGAAAACTTTGTTTTATTTTTGGATTTATTCAGACTGAGCAGCTAAACTTTGTAAAGAATAGAGAAAATAATAAATTATGGAAATTATGTTGTATCTTAATAATTTTAAGTTATAGTAACTATGGTATGTACCATAATTACAACAACATTTTAATGTCATAAAAATAATTTCCTATGTATTTATTTATTATTTTGATTTTATATACGGTAATATTTTGACAAAAATAAACGTAGTAAACTTTCTAGAAGAGTTATTATTTTAATTCAAATAATTACTATAATAATAAATTGAAATTTTACGTATTTAAATATTAATATTCTATTACTTTAATAACCAGGTTATATAATAAAATCTTCGTTTATTCAAAAATAATTTAAGGAAAATTCGAATATGCACATTATGTATTGCTTTCAACGTTTAAATATTCAGACAACTTGTTTTAAGATTAAGATTTCAGATTAAAAAATGTGTTAAAAATATATTTGCTTCGCATTGACTATTCCGATTGCAATAACAATGATTTTATATATTTAACAGCTATTTTTACATCTCCGTTTCCATTCGTAGTGAATTTACTACGGCACCGATTACATTAAAATGTTAGTTTGTGACCACAGTTACAACTCGATTTTTTGACTTCTGTGAACTGTCACAATTGCTTGATAGTTGATACATTTTTGTTCATCTATGTTTGGTACATCGCTTTTTCCAGACTAAGTTCTCGGCCCTTAACAAACTAATATTTGTTGTACCCTCGGTTAAATATATTAGTTCAAGTACATGTTAATTAAAACAATTTTTAATTGATATTTTTTCAATTTATGCACATTATACTAAAAGCTTGAACGGAATTATAAGAAAATGTGATCTCGTGTTATATTTTTATTCATTTTTATTACGCCGGGTATTCTACAACTTGGGTACTTTATAGCAAAATGATGGCAGCGATGGCCGGGGGTCCTGGGGACCCTCATACACAAATGAATACGTATCGCAGCTATGTTACAATGTTAGCGGATCCTGGAGCTAAAGATGAAATTAAATTAAAAGCTGCGCAGGAACTTAGTGAAAATTTTGAGGTAAAGTGTCCTTCATTTTTTTACGAAATCCATTTCGGTACCCATGTACCTTTACTTATGTATCTTTATATATTTTTAGTAAATGTAATATAATATGTTGTGGTTATTCTAATTTAAATATTTGAATATATCTCACATCTTATTATACTAGTATACCCTCATTTTTTTTTAGGTAATATTGAGTTCGCCACAGTATCCTCAGTTTTTAGACCACTCACTCAAAATATTTTTAAAAATACTACAAGAAGGAGAACCACATTTCATAGCAGAATATAATATTCAGCAAGTTAGAAAATTAATACTTGAAATGATCCATCGCTTACCTATAAGTGAGACATTGAGACCTTATGTTAAAAGTATTCTTATATTAATGCTGAAGTTAATGGAAATTGAAAATGAAGAAAATGTATTGGTTTGCCTAAAAATATTTATGGAGCTCCACAAGCAATATAGACCAGCTTATACCACTGAAGTTGATGTAAGTTCTTAATGATAAGTGAATAGTAATTGTTAATAAATAAAATTATAAACAACTAATATTATTTCATTTTTATAGATTCACAAGTTCTTACAATGGGTAAAAGCTATATATTCCGACTTACCTAATCATTTACCTAAAATATTTGAGCCAAAACCAACAATCAGAGTGAAAGACTTATCTGAAGTCAATATTGATCAACTTCTTCAAGAAACATACACAACTACTCCTATACATACAGAGAAAAAATTGTTAGACGGAAGTGTTGTTACGGTAAGATTGTATGTAATATGTATTGATGTATTAATATGATATATGTATTGATATGTATTGAATGATTTTAATCAAAATATTTATATTTTCTGGCTCTATTAACACAAAATTATATTTTTTCAAATTTACTTCCATGATATTATACTTTAAAAAGATATTAAGCTGTAAAGATATTAAGATTTAAGCTGTAAGTTGATAAATTAATATAGAAGAAATATTCATAATATAATTAAGTGTACAAATATATTATATGAATTACAATATTTATTTCAAACATTTTCTTTTTCAGTACAATCTCATTCCAAGGTCTGTGCTGTCTTTGAAAGTTATCCAAGAACTACCAATTATAGTAGTACTCATGTATCAATTGTACAAACAAAATGTACATCAAGAAGTGAGCAACTTTATTCCACTGATTATGGAAACTATAACATTACAACCAGCCACAACTCATAGGTACTACATTTTAGGCATATTATTTTTATAAAACCTATATGTATTGTATAAAAGTCTTCTGTTACACACTGACTTAATACCACAGAATGCACTTATGAAACTAATAGGTATATAAAGAGAAAATAGAGATACTATGTAAATATCTTAAAGTTTCTATGGAAATGAGGAAATATATATAGTACATTCATAATTTCCTTGTAAACAATGTTATAGAACTTAAATAATTTTATATAGAGTTGATAACCTTTTTATGTTTAAATTTAAAAAAAATTGTTAACATTACTTATTAAGAATATTTTAAAACATTTTTAAGTCACTAAACTTCATAAAATATGAAATTTTACTGAAGTTTATTTTAATAATTTAAGGTGTCTTAATTTTCTGAGAGGCAAAACAAATAATAAGAAAATTAAAATATAGCATATTATTAATATGGATTTGACATTTTTTAATTTAGATGAAGGAATGAATGTTTACACATTAATGTTTTATTATTTTTGATCATTAACTTGTGGTCTTCCAGTCTCAATTAAGCTACATGAATTGTTTTATTTTATAGGCAATCTACAACCTTTAACAAAGAAGTTTTTGTTGACTTTATGGGAGCACAAATAAAAACACTGGCTTTCTTGGCATACATTATTAGAATTTACCAAGATACTATTGCCAATCATGCCAATTTAATGGTGAAGGGTATTATAGGACTTTTGACTCTCTGCCCACCTGAAGTGGCGCATCTAAGGAAGGAATTGGTTATAGCCACGCGACATATACTAGCTACAGATTTGAGGCTAAGTAAGTAAATATGTTGAAAACTAAAACCTGCTTAAAAAATTTGTAAAAGCTGTGTAATTTTATATTTAAATAATGAATATTGAAAGCAATTTTGAACTATTGCTTGTAACAGTTATTTAAAACATTTAGTATGTAAATGTTTAGTAATAGAGTAGTATGTAAATTTCTCTTATGACACTTTTTGTTTTAGAATTTGTTCCCTACATGGAGCGTCTTTTCGACGAAGAAGTATTACTCGGTGGTGGATGGACCGTGCACGAGTCGCTTCGTCCTCTTGCTTATTCCACCCTAGCTGACCTTGTCCACCATGTGCGACAACATCTCCCATTGACAGATTTAGCCATTGCTGCCCATTTGTTTTCAAAAAATGTTCACGATGAGTCTTTGCCTACTAGGTTAGTTAATATTAAGTTGTCTTTAGTTTTTTATTGTGAAATAAAAGAAGCTTCACTCTTTATCCCTCATAGCAAGGTAGTCAGGGACCGAACCCGAAATCGAAATATTGCGAGTTGAGTGGCGTACTCAATGCCGCATTATGGCGGCTAGAACAAAGAAATGACAATAAATTAAATAATTACTCTGGTAATCGAACCCATAACCAATCGCGTTGACAGACAAACGCTCTCCTACCGTACCAAAAGTTTATTGTCGTATTTAATAAATAGTCTCCTTTGTTTCTACTATGACAGTCATTACTTATAGTTATATTATTGGGCTTAAACATTTTTTTTACAGTATTCAGACAATGTCATGTAAATTACTATTGAATTTGGTGGATTGTATCCGCCAGCGTTCAGACAGCGAAGCGGGCGCGCCTCAGGGTCGCCATCTTCTCATGCGCATACTAGAAGTATTCGTTCTCAAGTTTAAGACTATTTCAAAATTGCAACTACCTGCTCTAATTGCCAAATGGTAAGTAGCTGTACGCTTTATCCCTCACAGCAGGATAGTCGAAGAGATCCTGGTGTCAAAACATCTCTATGGCTTCGAGATATTGCGTTTTAAGCGACGCCAGTCTTCGCCGCATTTTGCCGTATCGGAACGGAGGGATGAAAATAATTTAAACCAAATGCTAAATAATTTATTTATATTCTGGAAAATTGTCTTACACATATCTCTTGTATGTTGTCATTGCATAAAATTGTTTATTAATAGACAAATGGGAATGTCCCAACTCTGTTGTGGAGTGTGAAATATTTCTTATTAATAAGAACGTGGGCTGTGAACATGCAGTTTGAATCCCTATTATTTAATATATATAATAAAAACCATGATTAATTGAATCAATTTGTTAATTAAATAACATTTTGTTATATAGCAAACAAGCAACACCAACTACACCAAACACAACTGTAGTAGCAGGTGCTATTACTGCTAGTACTCCATCTACCGACTCTGTGCCTCCCAGTACACCCACTACACTCACACCTAGTACTTCAACAGTTGAAGTTAAGGTGGAGGAAGAAAAACCGACACCTGACTTCTTGGACAGTATAAGTAAACCTGAAGAAAAATCAAAAATTGGCTTTCCCACATCACAGATGAATAATCTCAACGTAGGCGACTATAGGACACTTGTTAAAACCTTAGTTTGTGGAGTTAAAACTATTACATGGGGCTGTGCATCTTGTAAAGTGAGTAAATGGTTATTTTTTTAGTAACTGTAATAATAAATTAAAATGTTTATATATATATTTTTTAAATTCAAAGATTATTTATGTCTCAAAATTGCTTGTCTAGTTCAGATAATTTTAATTTCTAGATTAATTTTTACTTTAAAGTAACATTGGTATAAACATTTTTAGACCACGACAAATAGTGAAGGTACATCTACAACAACTATAACGGGTCAGAAGCAGTTCAGTGCCCGAGAGACACTTGTATTCATAAGACTAGTCCGATGGGGACTCCAGTCTCTTGACATATACACGCTGTCAGCGCCAAGGGCGTCAGCGCAGCCGCCCGCGCAACCCCATGTACGCTCTAAAGAAGAGAAAGAAGTACTTGAACATTTTAGTGGTGTGGTATGTATTGAAATTAAGCTATTGTGCTATTTACAATACAGGCGTCCCTCGTATAACACGGTACTTGTAAAACACGGTTTCGATATTACACGGTACAAGAATTGAGATTAATATAACACGGTTTCGATATTACACGGTAAAACAGGGTTTTGAAATAAATAACAAATATGCATTGAAAATTTGAATTTTTTTTTCCGTTCAATAAGGGGAATACCACAAATTTATTGCTACAAAAAAATATCTCATTTCGTTTTGAGAAGTGAAAGTACATTTGCGTTTTGTCCTTTGTAAATGAAGTTGATAAAGTTTTAGCTTGCTTTGTTTTTAACATTTTAGAAAGTAAAGTAAAAAGTACGTAGTAAAAAAGCCTTCTTTTGCAAGTTTATAAGTGCATAATAATTTTAATTTGAGGTATGTAAAAAATGAAGTTGTAACGTTTATTGTAAATCTTATTTTGGACCCTAAATTTAGATAATGTCTGACAAGATCAAGAAGCAAAAATTTAAACGAAAATTTATTTCACTCGAAGAAAAAATTGCAATTTTAGATCGTATAAAAAGCGGAGAAAAACCTACATCGATTGCAAAATCATTAAATTTAAACGAAGCTACTATTCGAACAATATTCAAAAATGAAAGCGAAATTAGAAAAAATGTTGCCTTTGGTTGCTCGCAAGGTGCAAAACGTGTGTCCCGCAAAAGAGATATAAATATCGTAAAAATGGAACATGCTCTTATAATATGGATAGAAGATTGTTTAGATAAAAAAATCCCTTTGAGTACAAATATTATTAAACAAAAAGCCCTCAGAGTTTACACACATTTAAGGAAAGATGAACTTTCTTCTAAAGAAGAACCAAACCTATCATTTTTGGCAAGTAAAGGGTGGTTTGAAAATTTTAAAAAAAGATTTTCTTTGCGCAATGTAAAATTGCAAGGAGAACAAGCTTCAGCAGATGTAGAAGCTGCTCAAAAATTTATATTGGAAATACCGCGAATTATTGAAGAGGGAGAGTATTCAGCAGATCAAATTTTCAACGCCGATGAGTCAGCTTTATATTGGAAGAGACTGCCGTCTCTTTGCCGTCTCTTGGAAGAGACTTTTATTTCAAAAAATGAGAAGCAATCACCAGGTTATAAAACTTGTAAAGATCGTGTTACCCTTCACATGTGTAGTAACCTATCAGGAAATTTTGTAGTAAAACCAATGATAATAAATCGTTCCTTGAATCCCAGAGCATTGAAAAACGTTGATAAGTCTCATCTACCAGTCTTCTGGCGAGCAAATAAAAAAGGCTGGATGACGCAAAATTTGTTTGAAGATTGCTTTAAAAATTGTTTTATTATAGAAGTAGAAAAGTTTTTGAAGAAAAAAAATTTGAGCTTTAAAGTTTTATTGCTCATTGATAATGCAGGTAGCCATAGTAGAGAGTTGAATCATCCTAACGTAAAAATTGTGTTTTTTCCTCCAAATTGTACGTCATTGATCCAACCATTAGATCAAGGAATCATTGCAACAACCAAGGCATACTACATACGACTAGCATTCCAAAAAATTTTTGAAAGACTGGAAAACGATAAAAATGTTACGCTTACTCAAGCTTGGAAAGAGTTTTCTATTTTAGATTGTGTCACAACTTTAGATGTGGCTTGCAAGGAATTAAAACAGTCTACACTTCATGCGTGTTGGAAACCTTTGTTACCGCAAATGGTCCAGAGAGGAAGCTGTGTCCTATTTGAGGAAGCAGAATTTAGCAGAATAATATCGGTTGCTTCTAATTTAGAAGGGGACGGATTTTCTGATATGAACATTGATGATGTTCGGGAACTATTTGAAGAGCAAACTTTGAATGAGGAAGAACTAATTGAACTACTAAATAACTCCAACTTCGATTACCCCGATGATTCGGAAAACATTTGTAATATTACAACGGTTCCTCATTTAAATTTAATTGATCTGGAAGAAGGAATAGCTTTAGCTAAAAAATTGGAAACATTTTTCGTTGAAAAAGATCCTTCAGTTGTACGTAGCGGAAAATTTAAAAGAGAATTGAATAGCTCTTTAGCTCCTTATAGAGAAATTCTGACAGAATTGCAAGATCGAAATAGGCAGGTAGTTGCTACTACGTCAGATAACCTTTGTCATGATGGAGAAACAACTAGTGAAGAGGAGTTTCAACCAACCTGGAGAAAAAAAGAAGATTAGCTGTAATTTCTGATGAGAGTGATGATGAAAATTAATTTTGTAATCGTAATAAGCTGTTTCTACTTGTTTTATAATATGTAATTATAATTATTAGTCATTGAATATATTTTTTGTTGTATTTTTTAATTTTTGTATTTCATCATAAAATTGAATTTCATTTATTTTTCTTAATAAAAACTTGAAGGTAACTTCCTTTTTCATTTATGTAGTATTTGGAACGAAATTTCAGCTATCATAAAATTTTACACCTTAAGATTTGGTTTCGATATAACACGGTACACATTGCCTTTATTTATATTATTTCAAGGTTTCGTATAACACGGTTTCGATATAACACAAGACAAGGTCTCGATACTACACGGTATACCTTGTTTCGAATAACACGGTTTCGATATAGCACGGTACGAATTAACCGTGTTATACGAGGGACGCCTGTATTACTGAAATTATGTATTTTATTGTAATTATTGTAAAATTAATATATTTCTTTTAGTTTTCAATGATGAACCCCCAGACATTTCAAGAAATTTTTACGGCAACTATATCACATATGGTTGAAAGGATAAACAAGAATCCCACATTACAAATAATTGCAAATACTTTCTTGTCAAATCCAGCAACCTCGCCAATATTTGCGACCGTCCTCGTTGAATATCTGTTAAAACGTATGGAAGAGATGGGAACAAATTTAGAAAGATCTAATTTATATCTAAGACTGTTTAAATTAGTTTTTGGTTCAGTCAGTTTATTCCCCACTGAGAATGAGCAAATGCTGCGGCCACATTTACACAGTATTGTTAACAAAGCTATGGATTACGCGATGACTGCTAAAGAGCCATACAATTATTTCCTATTGTTGCGGGCATTATTCCGCTCAATCGGAGGTGGCAGTCACGACTTATTATATCAGGAATTTTTACCCCTTCTACCCAATCTTTTAGAAGGCTTAAATCGACTTCAGAGTGGTCTTCACAAACAGCACATGAAAGACCTCTTTGTAGAGTTGTGCCTTACTGTACCTGTCAGACTTAGCAGTCTATTGCCTTATTTACCGATGCTAATGGACCCGTTGGTGTCGGCGCTTAACGGATCTCATACTTTAATATCTCAAGGATTGCGAACTTTGGAGCTTTGCGTGGATAATTTGCAACCAGATTTCTTATACGAACATATTCAACCGGTCAGAGCCGATCTAATGCAAGCATTGTGGAGAACGTTACAAAATAACGAAGTTGCAAGGATAGCATTTAGAGTCCTTGGTAAATTCGGTGGAGGAAATAGAAAAATGATGATAGAACCACAAAGGTTGGAGTACCGTGAGACAGATGCTCCACCACCCGCAGTCCAGGCTTACTTTCAAGATCAACCTAAGCCTATAGATTTTGAAGTAGATAAAGTAATAGAGACCGCATTTGCAGCACTAAAGTCGAGCACAACCGATCCTTTCTATCGTCGTCAATGCTGGGAAGTTCTTCGCTGCTATCTAGCTGCCTCGCTCAATTTAGACGACGATAAAGCTACTCTACAAAAATTATTCAACCATCCTAGTTTCTTAGAAGGAAAAATTCCTCCTCAAAATGGTCCCTACTATAAATGCAGCAATAGCATAGTCAGAAATACTCACTGTACTGCTCTTACGGGGATGTTCGTAGCTGCTGCGATTAAGGAGCTACGGCATCACGTTTTACAAACTATGATATCACTTGTTCGTCATTATACTTTAGTGGCTATTGCCCAAGAGGCCGGGCCTTTCGCTGGTTCAGGAGGTCCGAAAGAAGGTCTTGATGCATTAGTTCTGGTCGACGCCATTGCAGTAGTAATGGGACATGAAGAGAAAGAACTATGTAAGCCGGGGCATCTCGCTTTAGTATTGATGATAGAAACTGCGGCAACAGTTCTGGGGAATAAGGAACGCGCTTGCCGTCTTCCTTTGATGGAGTACTTGGCAGAACGTATGTCGGCATTGTGCTACGAACGAGCTTGGTATGCGAAACTTGGAGGATGTATCGCTGTCAAGTTTATGTTTGAAAAGATGGCACCCGAATGGGTATATAAGCATGTGTTTACATTTTTAAAAGCAGTCCTATTCGTTATGATGGATTTGACGGGCGAGGTTTCGTCCGGAGCTATTGATATGGCTACTATGAACTTGGAACGCTTAGTGCGTGTTTGCGTGACGGGCCCTAGCGGACAGGGAGTGGAGCCCGAGGGAGATGTCGCAGCGGCTAAAGCTCGCGCTTTACACGATGTTTTACAAGAACTTGTACTACAAGTGACCAGTCCGCACCTTCTAGTTAGACAACAGGTATACGTTACTGTCTTAAATCTTTGTTATGGTAAACAACATTTTTAAAGTATGCTTTAGAAAATAATAAATATTTTAAATATTTCAGGCTATGAAATCCTTAAAATTAATAGCCGAACTACAAAATAAATCAGTGACAGAGGTAATGGATCCTCATAGAGAGGTATTGGCTGACATAATTCCACCAAAGAAACATCTACTTCGTCACCAACCTGCTAATGCACAGATGGGCCTCATGGATGGAACTACATTCTGTACCACTTTAAACCCACGATTATTTACAATAGGTATGTAATTTTTTGCCCTTCATTAATCATTAATATTTATTTAAAGTAGATTAAAATTATGTAAAGCATCATACGACCTATGTCTTAACTTAATAGATTATTTGTTATCATTTATCATTTTCTTGGTGTTAACAACATCGATAACTTGAAAATCAGCTTAACATACAAAAAAGTACGAAAGAGTATGTATAAATATATATGTATATATGTATTGGCAGATTTGAACATAAATGAGCATAAAGTGTTCTTCCGCGAGTTGCTATCTCTATGCGAAGCTGAAGACGCAATGCTAGGCAAGTTACCGTGCTATAAGGGAGTAAATCTGGTCCCTCTGCGCGCCTCCGCCCTCCGCGCCCTCGCCGCCTGCCACTACATACAGGAAAAACCCTGCAGAGAAAAGATATTCCAAGTGCTTTATAAGTCTTTGGAGAAAAATGATCAAGAATTGCAACAGGTACAGTTTTTCCTTTTTATATTGATTTACATATCATAAATAATGCTAGTAAGACATTGCATTTAATAAGTAATGTCGTCGGCTAAAAGTGTAAGCTTATGAAGTTCATTTTTAGTAAAAAAGTTACACGAGGACATTGTTGGAAAAGCGTAATGACTGAAACTGTCAAACCAACGTCAACAAAAGTCGGTGGCTAACTCCATATAAACTTAATGTAAAAAGCCTAATAATATTTATTTATTCATATTTTTATCATAAATATAAAATTTAATGCACTACAGACTGGGTCAGTACCTATTTCCTTATTATTAATTATTTTTCATTTACATATAATTATAATCAGCTATATTACACATATAATTTAGTCATATTTTCTTGAGATGTTTTTACCTCTCCTTATGTTTACTTAATACATACACAATGTTAACAAAATTCAATATTTTCATTTAATTCAATATTTTCATTTAATTCAATATTTTCATTTACACAAAATTAAAAAATTAGGTATGATAAATTAAGGATTATTTCTATTAAAAATATAACAAATCCATTTCTTTCAGGTGGGCTTTGAATGTATGCGCAAGTTTATATTAGGTTTCCAAATTGATATGGAGATGGTGCATCCGGTTATGAGGCCGTTGTTACTGACGCTCGGTGATCACCGCAATCTCAGCGTAAATGGTGCGAAGCGACTCTCGTATTTGACCCAGCTATTCCCATCTACGTTTAGCGAGAAACTCTGTGAACAATTACTACAGCTTTTAAAGAAACTTCTCGACTATTCGATTCAAACAAATAGAGGTATATTGCTTAGCATTTAGCATAATATACAAATGTATTACTATATTACAAAAAAATTATTTACTGACATCTTTTTCTGTGTGTAGGCGGTAATTTTCTACAAAGTGTATCAAAGAATATGGAAAACGAGCAGAAGATTATTATACTTATAGGTATTTTTCACCAAATACCTGCTGCATCACCGCGTTTCATTGACGTATTGTGTCGCCTAATATTCCATACTGAGAAATCGTTAATGATCGAAGCTGGATCTCCGTTTAGGGAGCCTCTCGTTAAATTTCTTTTAAGGTATGTAAGCGCTATACAGTATACACATTCAAAATATTATAGTGTTAAAAATATAAATAATAAATGTAACCTTTAACAGGTACCCAAAGGAAACGTTAGACTTAATAATGAGTGACAACAACATAAAAGATCAACAGTGGAGTCGTTTCCTAGTGTATTTGGTAAAGCATTCAGAAGCTGGGTTGGCATTTAGAGAAGCTTTACAAACGACAAAGAAGCCGAGGCTGATGCAGCTGTTGGCTACGAACAGTGGCGGAGCTGGGTCCACCATCCCGCAGGCAGACAAAGCCGAGATGCAGTTCCAGGCCATACGAGTTATTTCCCTCTTAATAAAATTTGACGACCAGTGGCTTTCCACTCAGCACGACTTAATTGAGTTACTGAAAAGAATATGGTGTAGTGATCAGTATCATGTAAGTTGTCTGAACATGCACAATATGAGTAAATTTTAAGATTAAAAAAAGAGAACAGATAATATTATGTAAATATTTTATTGAATTCTTTGTAAGTAATATATTTGTTTTATTTTTTCTCAGGAAGTACACAAAAAAGTAGATAATGTAGACTGTACTCATTGGAAGGAACCAAAATTAATAGTGAAAATCCTATTGCGCTACTTCTGCCATCACCCTTCTAATATTGATTTACTGTTTCAACTGCTTCGCGCATTATGCGATAGATTTATACCTGATTTTCAAGTAAGTATATAAATTAAAATACAATTTGAAATGTAATTAAAATAAAACTTATTTAGCTCAAAAATAACATTTAAATTATTATTTTTATAGTTTCTGCGTGATTTTCTCGAGAATACTGTAGCGCAAAATTATACGGTGGAATGGAAGCGTTCAGCATTCTTCCGTTTCGTGGAACATTTTGCAAGTGATGCCATGTCGCAAGAGCTCAAGGCTAAAGTTCTACAAATGATACTAATACCATGTTTTGCAGTGAGCTTTGAGAAGGGACAAAAGATTGTTGGAGGTCCACCTGCACCTTACCAGGATAATCCGGATAATGTTGTGTCAGTTTTTATAAACAATGTAAGTTTTATGTGTATTTTTAGATTGTATTGTAACTTATTATTTCAAAAAAAAACTAAATTTAAAATTACTAAAGGATTCATTAAAAATCATTTGTAAAATGAATTATTATTGCATTTTAATATAGAAATGCTTAAATTAGAAGTTTTGAGTAAAGAATAAATAATATTTATTGTTGATATTATTTTTGCGATTCTTTTTGCGATTCTCATATCGTCGCTGCTCATGTAAACCCTAACACCTAAGAACTAATTGTTTAGAATTATACAGACGGAAGCAGTATTGTTTTGTTTGAAATAAGACGGCTTAAACATACTACATCTATATTCAGCTTATTAACACTTAGAATTTGGACTGGCATATCTCTACAAACTTCAAACGTACTTCTTAAAATTTTTAATAATTAGTACTTAAGAAATGCAAGTATATACAAAGTGATAATAATCTATGAATAATACCAACAGGTAATAGACCCGGAGAACCCGTTCGCGTGTTCAGACGCGGTGCGCATATCGCTCCTGCAGTTCGCGTGCCTGCTGCTGGAGCAAGCCTCCGCGCACATCCACGACGCCAACAACAAGAAGCAAGGCAACAAGCTGCGCAGACTCATGACGTTCGCGTGGCCCTGTCTGCTCGGGAAGAACTATGTTGATCCCGCCACTAGGTACACAAATTTAAAAAATACATACAGATTAAATAAATATTTGGTGTGTTTATTTTTTTGTACGTATTTGCGTATATTTGATATTTTAATTAAAGATAGTACAATTAAAAATAATATATATTTTTGCAGATATCATGGCCACTTGTTGCTCAGTCATATTATAGCCAAGTTTGCCATTCACAAGCGCATTGTTCTTCAAGGTGCGTATGAAATACTAAACAGAATTAATTCTAACATTTAAATACTTTTTCGATATTTTTTTTGCTCTTTTTGCCAGTTTAGGCTACCGACAAAGTGTACCTGCCATTAAATATAATTAGTCCGAACAAGAGTTTGAGACAACATCCATTTATTTTAATTTGAATAATATGTACCTATTTTAACATAAAACAGTTATTTAACATTTAGTTATATTTTACTTATTTATGTTTGCTCAATAGAGTTTTGTACTCTTTTTTTGTATTAAAAGTAATTATATACAAATTGTGTACACAGTGTTCCACAGCCTGCTAAAGGCTCACGCGGTGGAGGCGCGGGCGGTGGTGCGCGCGGCGCTGGAGATCCTCACGCCCGCCATGCCGCAGCGCATGGAGGACGGCAACACCATGCTCACGCATTGGACTAAGAAAATTATTGTGGAGGACGGACATTCAGTTCAACAACTCTTCCACATATTACAGCTTGTCGTTAGACATTATAAGGTGCGTTGCGTTTATATTAATAGTTTTAATTTTTTTCTTTAAAACTTAATTTACATGTCTAACGGTGGTTACATAGTAAATTTAATTTTTTACTTTTTTTGAAGTGTTAGTCCAATTAGGATTAGAAAACATTTTGAAAAAACGTATAAAAATTTGAACGCAGCGAGATTCGAACTCTCGCCTCTTGCAAAACGTCCAAGCGATCTGACTGCTTAGCCATGCTTTGTATTTGTATCCTGAGCTGCTTTGAAATTCATTTATTACAACGTATTTATGTAGAGAGATTTTTACAAATTTCTGATAACCAAAAACTATTTCTAAGAGATAATCGTTTTCAAGAGAGAATGTTATAAATTTATAATATTTAATAATTTTTAAAATGTTATTCCACACTTAGGATTAGAAAAGATTTTGAAAAATCTTTTTTTAAAAAAACTATTTTTTTATCTATTTTTTAAAGAAGTTTTATTAAAAAAAACCATCAAAAACATCAGCCCTTTTTGACAAAAAACAAATGTTTCATTAATCTAAAAACACTATTTTTAAATCTTTAAAGCATTTTAACCTCAAAAGAATAAATTTCAGACAGTATATATGTGAAAATACTAAGTTTTACAAATATTTGTCTTTCTATAAAAATGAGCTTTTCAAGGACTAAACCAAGTGTATGTTGTATGTGTACCATTTTTTTCGTGGTTCATTTTCAAAGCAATAAATACATAAGGCTAGTTAAATATTTATTTTAAATTATTTTTATTGTCGTTTAATTAAGCATTCCGTTTAATTTAATAATGAAATAACATATGTATATAACATATGTATAAATTAAGCATTCTGTATAATTTAATAATGAAATAACATATGTATATTATTATCAGGTATACTATCCGGTGCGTCACGCCCTGGTAGGGCACATGGTGGCTGCGATGCAAAGACTAGGATTTTCAGCGACCGCGTCTCTAGAGCACCGCCGCCTCGCCGTCGACCTCGCCGAGGTGGCTCTCAAGTGGGATTTGCAACGTATTCGTGACCATACTCCTTCTGATAGTATTGTAAGTTTTACTTGTTGTATTAACGAGAAGCAACTCCATAGCATTCCATTTGCCCATCATGTTGCTAAAAGAGGGATGCCTGGGAGTTGCAACCCAAGGTATTAGCTTAAGGTATCCCTTTAAAATACATTAACGGTCGTTTGCATTATCCGAGCCCCACTCTATTATCAAATTGGCACCTATACAGTGAACAAAAAAGATTCAAATTTCTTAAATATTGTTTTCTATTAATGTGTTGTAGTTAATATAAGGCCATTGTGGTGCAGTGGCATATTGCCTGATTGTAAACGCGATTGGATGTGGGTTCTATTTCCACGCGGAATAAAGCTACCTATGCGATAAAGCGTGAAACTACTATTTCATTATTGCTAATATTGTCAGTAATCTAAAATAAGTTTTTTTTTTCAAAGGTGGCTACATCTCCGAGCGGGGCAATGAAGCGTATATCATCAGACGAGAGCGGCAACGAGGCTCGCAAGGCGTTGAATACGGGATGGGCGAGTCCGCAGGCAAGCGTGTCGCGCCTCGAGCCCGACGCAGCCAAACCTCTCGATCGCCAGCACGTTGATGTGGTTGTAAATTTGCTGCTTCGACTGGCATGCCAGGTATGTCATATTTTTACTATGCAAGAGAAATGAGAGTGTTTTATTATTTCTACGTACCAATGCTTAAAATAATCTTAATAGTAATATGATTTTTGATTTTTGCTATTATTACACATTTTAAACGGATTAATCGCGCACAGTTTGGTATTCGAAAACACTGGTCTACGTGTGACCACGGACTACTGTAAAGTATTCGAAACGTATCTGACGTTCTAAAAATGTAATTTTAGAAAACCAAAAAAATACGATTAATCCGTTTAAAATCTTAATTGTAAACTCTATAAAGAATTAGAATAAAGCTCAAGATATAAGATTGATGCAAAGTAATAATTATATTGTGTCAATAATAACTATATAAAATTTAAAATATATAAAACTTAAACTTAAAATTTTAGGCATACATTACTTTAAATTATAATTTGGGACATTGATTGACAACAAATTCTAGCCATCATGCCATCATGAGGCAGTGCAACGGCGTCTAACATTAAACTCGACTGGTTTCGAGTGCGATTTCGATAAAGGGAAATAATTACATTTCAATACCTTTCTCCACTTTTGAGACAAGACAAAGCGCGGCGTTCCGTTTGAACTTAACACGCAATGTCTCGAATTTGAGTGTCGCGATTTTCTAGGTTCTCTCTGACTATCAGAACTTCAGAATATTTAATAGTCAAATTTAAACGTTGTTAATTAAAGTGAACATAATATATCAGATCCTACAAGTGAACGAGGGTGGCGTGGCGGGCGCGACGGGCGGCGCGGCGGGCGCGACGGGCGCCGGCTCCCCCGGCGAGCAGCTGTCACGCCGCTGCGTGCTGCTGCTGCGCGCCGCGCTCAAGCCCGACGTGTGGCCGCATTTGTGCGAGCCTAAGCTGGCGTGGCTTGATAAGGTAATTGGACTTGGTATATTATTATTATTACTAAAATTTTACTCCTGGCGTCAATATTGTAATCCAGATCGGGAGCATTTACTAATCAACATAACTAGCAAACAATAAACAAACTTTTATTCCTAAAACTTATTTTTAGTTTTAAACTACTGTGTTTTTAGTGCAAGACAGATAGAAACGAATAGTGTCCTCCATAATTCATGGCTACTATTCGTAGATTCGAGAGATTGTTGATTCATTGTTTACATACTTTTAAAATTATTGTAGATATTTTCAACGGCTGATACGAACGCAGCTGCGTGTGCAAACGCCTGTACCGCTCTGGAGTTACTGGTGTTCCTACTGGGTGTACTGAGAAGAGAACAAATACTTGCCGCTTTAAAACCGCTGCAGCGTGGACTGGCCGCCTGTGTCGCCTCAACTAATGCCAGGATTGTTCGCTTAACACATAATCTGCTTGCTAAGTTAACTGCTCTCTTCCCTACCGAACCATCTGGAGCTGCCCAGGCTTCTAAGGTATGGTTCTTAGATTATATTGTAGTATAGTGTTGTATATAGATGATTATATCGTAATGAATTATTTAGCTCCTGTATTAATTTGTTCATCATTGACCACCTTAAGAGACATTTGTATTAGGCAATTCATTTTAAATTGCCATTCAGAAAACATATTCTACTATCTAGTAGACATAATTTCCAGTTGATGTGTAAACAGCACTTTGCCATAGCAACGTCAAATTTTTAAAATATGTATGTCAAACACATGGCAGTGTGGGTTTTAGGCATTTATTTTACTATAAATGCCAAATTTTATACTAATAACCCCGTTATTTTCGTAAGAAAGAGTAAACTTTCTTGTTTCATATAACTGCACATAGTTAAATATCTATGCATAATAATTAAAAAATATATGTATACTACAAATTACAATTAGTTACCATTTTTCAGTACGAGGAACTGGAAACACTATACGCGTGTGTAAGTAAATATGCATGTGAAGGTCTAGCCACATATGAGAAGTCAGCTGGTGGAGGTACAGCCGGCAGTGGAGCCAGCGCTCTCTTAGGGCCTCTTATGATGTTGAAGGCCTGCTGCACATCGAGCCCTGGATATGTAGACCGGCTGCTGTTACAGCTCATGCGTGTGTTGCAACGCATGGCAAGGGATCATGTGGCTCCTAATCCTGATTCAGCTACGTCTGATCTTTTGGTAAGATTGTTGTATTAGTTGAATCCGTGCTAATTGTGAATATGTTGATAACACGAGTTGAATATTTGTTTTTTCTTTTATATAAATAAGCATGCAAGGATTGTTTTCTTTGAGGAGTGAATAAATTATTAAATCAATAAATTAAAGGCCGAGTATGTGTAATTTACTTACGAAAATACAATAAATATACTTATAAATGCGCTTCCCGAAAAATGTAGTTTATTTTCATTTATCATCTTATTTACATTATAAATTTGATTAAAATGCTTGTTACAGATTTTAGCACTTGATCTCCTTAAAGCTCGAGTGTCAGTAATGCCGGTAGAAACTAGAAAAACTTTCATTGGGACAATACTTGTAGGTCTCATTGAGAAAACAAATGACGCAAAAGTAAGTGTATAATACTAAATTTAATGTTATTTCTTGATAGTAACATTAATTTGTATTTTGTACTGATAATGTTAAAATTATTAGGTAATGAAAGCTATCACACGTATGGTAGAGGAATGGGTTAAATGGAAAGGTGCGGCGGCCGGAGCTGCGCCATCTTTACGTGAAAAATCTATTCTTTTAGTAAAACTCATGCAGTATGTGGAAAAACGCTTCCCCGATGACCTTGAATTAAACGCACATTTCCTTGATCTCATCAACTATGTATATAGGTATGTGTAATAATTTCGGAAAATAATTTGACTAAAAATGTTCTTTTTAATGTACATATTTTCGTTTACAGGGATGAGCACCTAAAATTGACTGAATTATCAATGAAATTAGAACCAGCGTTCCTTGCTGGACTGCGTTGTCCGCAACCTGTAATCCGCGCCAAGTTCTTCGAAGTGTATGACAGTAGTGTACGACGCAGAATATTCGATCGTCTGCTTTATATCATCTGTACACAGAATTGGGAACATATTGGACAACATTTCTGGATTAAACAATGTTTGGAGTTGCTACTAGTTACTTGCGTGTCGAGTAAGGCGTTTTAATAAAAAAAATGCTTATAATTTTGTAATTTTGGAGAAACTTATAAAATATAAAAATGTTATATTATTTTTAGGTACACAAATACGATTATCGAATTCAAAGTATCTGCTTCCTAATATAGCAGCAGTAATTAATACGGCTGACGTGGAGGAAAAGAAATCATTCATAATGTTTAGCAACGTGAAAGAGGAAACCGCAGACAGCGCAAGTGATTCTCTCGACCCAGACAAAGAGGATGTATTAGATATGGATTTGGATTCCAGTTCTAACACCAAAGATGATTTGACTAAGAATGTACCTAACAGGTAATATTTTTTTAGCTTCACGCTTATTATCACACATAGAAAGGTAGACAGAAAGTACCTGTTTGCATCACACTCCTTACTTCGCTTTCCAGCGAATTCGAGACATTGCGTGTTGAGTGGTGGAACCAAACGCCGCACTTTGTGTTACCAGAACGAGCAAGTGAAAATAATTTTATAGAGCGTGGAAGTGAAAATAATATTAAACTTTGGCGTATGTAGGAGAACCGAAAACATTTCAATTTTAAAAAAATTGTTAAATGTGAAGTTAAAAAAAATAATTATATCGCACCTTTTTTCTACTTTTACATTTTTTTTTAACATCCGAAGGGAACTTTCTAACTATCCAAGCTTTATTAATAACATTTCAGACACAAAACATTAAACCAGATAGTAGCAAAGCAATCAGAGTTCCTAGAGCTGGCGCGGCGCGTGCGCACCGAGCAGCTGGTGGCGGCGGCGGCGCAGCTGGCGCACATGGACGACGCGCTCGCGCACCACACCTGGCTGCGGCTGTTCCCTGCGCTGTGGAGCGCCTTCGACGAACGACAGCTCACGGTGCGTTTTTTACTCACACTTATAGTGCAAATCTGTTAACCCCTTGTTTAGTTGATCATAAGTAAAAAGTGTGTTTTATGAAAAATCTCTTTCTTACATTAGTTTTGTACGAAGCTGTGCATCAAATTTTTGAAAATAACAATTTCACAGTTTTAGTTATCTACATTTTTTAACTATTGCAAATTAAAATTTAATAGGTATGGTCTGTTTTTCTAGGTTTATATTTTTTACACTTTAGATTACTATTAAAAAGTTAACAACTCCAAAAATAAAGTAATCAAAAATCTTACCAACGTTATACTGTGATATATATATTTATATATATATATATATATATATATATATATATATATATATATATATATATATATATATATGTGTATATATATATATATATATATATATATATAAAATCATGTTTTTGTTATTTTGCAGACTATTATGAATGAAATAGTGCCGTTCATAATATCAGGTGTTCATGTAGTTCAACGGGATCAACCTTTAAGCGCGCTTAACACGTTTATTGAGGCACTCGCGCGTTGTAGCCCTCCTGTATCTATTAAACCGTAAGTTTCTTTTAAATTAAACTTTAAATCTTATATTTTTATTTGCAAAAAAAAAACAACAATTATTTGTATAAATAACAGACCCATGATGAAGTATCTCGGAAAGACCCATAATCTGTGGCATCGTATGACACTTAACTTGGAACAAATGGCAATTGATCAAGCTAGTAACAGAACGAACCGCGAGGCACTTGAAATATATGACTATGATGTGGATACGTCTACACCTACTGTAAGTAAATGAATTAGTTATATTGTATTATTATCACAATAAAGTGACAAACGTTATGGAGATTGTCAATTGTCTTTTAGGAAGTACTGGATTCCTTAAGTGACATGTATGAATTATTACAAGAAGAAGACATGTGGTCTGGTCTGTGGCAGAAACATGCCCGATATCGTGAGACAAACGTTGCTATTGCTTATGAACAGCAGGGCTTCTTCGAGCAGTCTCAGGTATGCAAACTTGTTTTTATATAACTTTTTTGACATTTTTTTTATTTCTGGTTTTAAGCTTAAAATTACTTACTGTTTGTAGTTATTTTAGACTCTCTAAATGTACTGTACGATAAAAATGTCTATAGTAACAAACATATGATCAGTTATTTTATTATTTTAACAAATATATGTTTAATTTTCTAATTGTACTTCATAATATTATACCTGTAATTATGTGATAGACCAATAAATAACTAAATAAATAAAAAAAATAAAAAAAGAAAAATTAGTTAAAAACTACTTAACGTTGTAGTCTAATTTATATTTATTTATTTATTTATTTTATATTTTTGTGTAATCATATTGTCCAAAGAAAAAAATATTTCACCGCTATCCGCCAATTTACTTATCATTTATAAGGTTAGAACCAATGAAAACATTGTCTGTAGGAGATCACCTTTGGTGATAAGGCCACCTGTTGCTGTTATATTTTATTTGCAATTTTTCTATATTTTACCAGGCCGCGTACGACGTTGCTATGGCTAAACTAAAACAAGAATACTCAACAAATCCGTCGTCTTACACTATGCACAAGGAGTGTACTCTGTGGACTCAACATTGGATTAAGTGCGCCAAGGAACTCAATCAATGGGATTCTTTATTGGAACTAGGGTTGACTAGAAGTGTTCGGGACCCGTTCTTGATATTAGAGAGTTCATGGAGGAATCCCAACTGGCCGACTATGAAGGATGCACTCGCTGAAGTCGAGTACAATTGTCCAAAGGAGCTAGGTAACAATGCTTGTTTCAACAGTATATATATAAATAAATAAACGAAAAAAAAATTTATATATTGAATAAATAAAAAGAAACTAATTTAAATCATTTATGAATGCATCAAATTTTTAATGTGCTTGTTTGTAGCTCTATTGTAAAGTGTCATTTGTAAATCTATACAATGTTTTACATACAAGTAGATTTATTTACGATTAAGAATTTTTAAATGAGATATATTTTGCAGATAAGTTGTCCTTTCTATACATTTCTTTTAATTTAGTCACTTCATATTATTCGTTATTATGTCATACAAAAATAAAAAAGTATAGAAGTAAAAAAAAACCTATTTTTTGTATAATATTAAACGTTATTTTGATGATTGCTACACAGCGTGGCTAGTGAACCTGTACCGCGGCTACTTGTGCATATGCGCGGGCGGCGAGCAACAGCTGAGCGGCGTCGAGCGGCACGCCGAGGCGGCGGCGGCGCAGTGCCTGCGCGAGTGGCGCCGTCTGCCGCGCCTCGTGTCGCACGCGCACCTGCCGCTGTTGCGCGCCGCGCAGCAGCTCATGGAGCTCAGCGAGGCCGCCCAGATACATACTGTGAGTGTTTATGTGTGGCTATGTCAGGAGATATAACACTTGATTGATGTCGACCTACTGTAAACGGGCATATTCATTCAAATCCTTACATGATTATGACAAACTGGTCACAATACACGAATTAATAAAATAAACTATAGCTTAAACTAAAATGATTTTTTTTCATAACAGCAAAATGAGGAGGTACATATAATTTTTAAGTACTTCTGCATTTCAAAATAAAGCACCCAAGGTTTATTAGAACAGTTACATTAATTTTGACTTTTTTACTTGTTTGTTTGAATAGCTACAAAAGCGTTCTTTTTAGTAATGATTTTTATTAATAGTTGTGCATAAACCAAAACCTATAAAAAAGGGGGAATTTACGCTATATTTAATATGTTAAATATGTAGGGGCTCCTACACAGTCGACCCACATCACTACACGACATGAAGGCCATAGTGAAGACGTGGCGCAACCGGCTGCCCGTGGTGGCGGACCCGTTATCGCACTGGGGAGCCATATTCACGTGGCGTCAACACCACTACCAATTTATAGCCTCCCATTACGACTCGCAGACCGATCACGCCTCTAATCATAGCATGCTGGGTGTCCACGCTAGTGCACAGGTTAGATACAATTTTAAGTTAATGTTTAAAAAAAATATTTATTATATATTTTGATACATATAAACAATTGAATGTAGTAAGACCTTTTGTAAACCGTCCAAGCGCTTTATCATTTCTAGCAATGATATTCGGGTATTGAGGATTTATAACATGCCCAACAAGATAAATAAAGAAAATAAAATTTTAGCCAGCATATTTATAACAAGCTTATTGGGGCATAGAACGGCTCGATCTAGAACATGTGGCTTAATTGGTTTAAGCGCTAAAATGGCTAGTGGAAAGTTCAAGTTCGAGTCCCGCTATATTCAAGCTTTTCTTTTATCTTATTCCATTGGCTATGGCTATAATTTTACACTTATAATATAAACAAAAAAAACAATAGAAATGCCTACTTATTTAACCTTTATATATTGTCATACATTAAAATATGTATATATATATTATTTCTTTATAATTTTTTTCAGGCAATTATACACTTTGCAAAGATAGCAAGAAAACACAATCTATCTGGTGTCTGCCTTGATTCTCTTCACAGAATATACACAATTCCTAGTGTCCCTATAGTGGATTGTTTCCAAAAAATAAGGCAACAAGTAAAATGTCACATACAAATGTCCTGGACTGAAGGCAAAGATGAATTACAAGAAGGATTAGATATGATAGAGTCAACCAACTTCAAGTACTTCACTAAGGAAATGACAGCAGAATTTTATGCATTCAAAGGATTGCTTTTAGCACAGTTGGGACGTTCAGAAGATGCCAATAAAGCATTCGCTGCGGCAGTTCAATTACATGATACTTTAGTTAAGGCATGGGCTCTATGGGGTGACTATTTGGAGCAAATATTTATACGCGAACCACGACAGACGCAGGTCGGCGTGTCGGCTATGACATGCTTCCTACATGCTTGTAGACATCAAAATGAATCAAAATCAAGGAAATATTGTGCTAAGGTAAATTTACTAAAGTATGTCATCTTTATATATATATATATATATATGTATATATATATATATATATATATATATATATATATATATATATATATATATATATATATATATTACAAATAATATTATTAATATAATATTAATACTTGGTTAGGTACTCTGGATGCTGAGCTTCGATGATGAGAAAAACAGTTTGGCGGAGGCTTTGGACAAGTACGCGGTGGGCGTGCCGCCCGTGCAGTGGCTGCCGTGGATTCCGCAGCTGCTGGCCTGCCTCGTGCAGTACGACGGAAACGTCATACTGAACCTGTTGAGTCATGTTAGTAGAATTTTTATTTTTTATATCTAATTTCAATCTAGTATAAGTAATCTATTATAAGTAATAATTTAGGTATCATAAAAGAATGACGCATAAATAATAATTTTATAATGATTCTATTTAATTTGGTAAATATTAAAACTATAAACATTAACAAGGTATTTTTATCGACACACCACACGTGCGCAATCGCGAGTGAAATCCAGCTACAAATAAAACTTTCTCGTTCATTCTTTTTATTTTTGATATTATGATCAATTTTTTCTTTTTACAAATAATGTTAATAGTGACGTGTGACGGTTAATAACGCTAAAATAGAAACAATTTGTTTTAATAGACAAGAAACGAAACGGTAAACCTAAGGTAACTTAAGGGTTATTGTTATATTTCACAGGTGGGGCGACTGTACCCACAAGCGGTGTACTTCCCGATCCGCACGTTATACCTGACACTGAAGATTGAGCAACGCGAGCGTCACAAAAGTGCGGAGAGTCTTGCCGCGCACCTACCCGCCACCTCTACCGCTGGCGCTGTTAGTATAATTAATAATTATTAGTCATGTAACGTTTTAACAAAAACTTTTAAACTGACGTCTGACCTACTTATAATTGGGGCTATGGTGGCGCAGTGAGACAGCCTCTGAGTGCGACACAGAGGCTGTCTCACTGCTGCAGACTAACAGACCTAGAGTTAAACAGTCTACTTGTGACCTCGGATTGCTGTAAATTGTTTGACACGTCGGGTTTTTGGAAATGTGTTTTCAAATAGCAAAATTTAAGCGATAAATCCGTTTTAGATCCGTTTTAGTTTAATTTAAAATTTACAATATAGATTTAACTATTAAAAAAAAAAGTAGAGTTATTAATAAATAATATCGATTGATGTATTCATGGTATCGCAGTCTGGAGTGAAAGCTGGTGAGGGATCTACAGCAAGCAGTGCATCTGGTTCTGGCAGCGGCTCAGGCGAGGCGGGCCCCATCAAGGCCACGCTGCCCATGTGGCGCTGCTCCAAGATAATGCAGCTGCAACGCGAAATACACCCCACTGTGCTTTCCTCGCTCGAGGGTATTGTTGATCAGGTGAGTTAAAGGATTTTTAGTAAGACAATTACATATACTAACTGACAGTAGTAATGGTGATGATATAATGATAGTAAGTCTAGTAAATGGTTTAATATCATTTTGAATGATTATTGATATTACATTGAATTAATGACCAATATGATATAGATAAGAATGTCCTTAACATACTATCGATCTGCTTTTTCTGAAAGCAACCCCTTTAAACTGCATCAGCGCTTGTCTTGCTCGACAGCGACGACCTTCGCCAATTCACTTTATAAAAGCTAAAAGTTTGTCTGTGTATATCCCCATTAAAAGTAAGAACGTTCAACAAATGGTAATGGTTGTATTTGAGTTGTGGTTACTTCCGCAGGTGACAGGTTGTATAGGTATATAAATAAATACTTCAAATTCGTTAAACTACAAAGCTCATTATTTCATTTTTCTTCATAACTCTACAAATCACGTTATTCTTTGCTAGACAGGCAGGGGGTAGCCTGCCAAACCCTACTAAGCTTTAAAAATATATAAATATACTTTATTAATAGTATAAAAGCTGAAATTTATATACATATGCTACTTGTAAAACGATGACAGGCAGTTTTAATGGTTTCTAAATTTTACCAGACACGTTCAGTATCTGTGAGATGTTGGAGGTGGGAATGGCTGCAAGTGAGACAGCAATTGTCATATTTTGATTACTTATTACCAATAAAAAAGGTTTTATAGTTTTTGGACAACAATTTGAAATTATATTTTTCTCCTTATTATCCTTATATACTAGAAACTAATTTTAGTGTTCCATATCTGCTACCCCATATTCCATATTTGCTGATCGACCTTCGATGCGGACATACACAGACAAACTTTCGACTTTTATAAAATGACAAAAGTCTGGTCGTCGCTGGCTTTTTGCTCTATCTACTCTACTCTACTATATAGTAGGAAAAATATGAAATTACGCCATAAAGTATAACATTAATATAGCTGTATTATAAGATATAATAAATATAGGTGTATTAATTAGATAACAACTTATATTTACGTAATAAGATCTTTGATTTTCGCGATTTAATATTAACATATATGTCACTAAATATTTGATTATAAACTTATAGTTGGAAATAAATCTCCATCAAATGCTATTTTATTTTCATTGTTATTATATTTACTAACACGTATCGTAAGTAACTTGATTGTGGAATTGAGTGATTACTAGTTGTAAAATAAAAAAAATAAAATAATAATTTGCATTATTCAGATGGTGTGGTTCCGCGAGAATTGGTACGAGGAAGTGCTGCGGCAGCTGCGCGCGGGACTCGCCAAGTGCTACGTGGTGGCGTACCACCACCGGTCGGCAGTCGCCGTCGCCACCGTCACGCCGCACACGCTCAACTTCATTAAAAAAGTAGTCTCCACATTTGGCATCGGCATCGGGATAAGTGAGTTGTTAATGGCATTTTCCTTTTTAACTCACTTTACAACAATGGAGTACGAAATATATTTAAATCGCTCAGCCCATGTTAGGTTTAGTAGATGTTCAAATTCATTTGAATATTTTTATTTATTATATTGAGGATGAGATGAATAACCAGTCGTATTAATATGTGCATTACATTCAAGTGACTTGTTTGTTTAATTATTAATAATTTATTAAGAACATATTACTACAATCCTTTATTGGCTATTTATTATGTTGCAAATGAATTTAGACGTTTACCGAAATAATCGAAACATCGTTTTCTTCGTAAAAATCTCGTGTCTTTCTAAAATTTTGCTTTGCGAATGTACATATTATATTTGCTGATGGATGTTTAATTGTTAAGAGTATAATGCATGTATCATGACGCGCTTAAGCCGTTCTATTATGTTTCTTAAACAGTATTTTCTAAAGAAAGAAATAAAAATATAACTTGTAATTATTAGTCATGACTTTTCGTTCCACATGGTTTAGTTGACTTTTTTAAATGACATATAATAATGAAAGGTTTTTTTAATTACGTCTACTTTTTCATACTTTGTAATGCTTACCAGATTTTTGTCACTTTTAAACACTTTTTTTCTCTCCTATTATAAATAAAATTTATGGCTCAATTACTCTGCTTTAACTTTCAAGGACACTTCAACATGTACGTATTATATAAAGCTTATATGTGATATTTTTTGAATGTTGGCTTCGGATGTTATTTATCTTATCTTAGTGACAACATTTTAAACAGATTTCGCAATTATTTGAATATAATGTTAATTAGATTTTATACTAAATTATATTAAATGTTATGAATTTTGCAAGAAATATTTTTGTCAACCCTGACAATATTTTGTTGGCTCAAAAAGCGTTGAATTTTGATTTGAAATAACTAGTAACATTAAAGCGTAACATAATAAGTTTAACATAATTCTTTAATAAAAAGCTAATACACCAACCGACGTTTAAAAGTTTGCAAAGGATTGGAAGACTATATTATTCACGACTGGAATGGACATCTAATATTTTAATCGTCCAAATGCGTAAGGTAACAGTGACATTATAAATTAATTATTGCTTATTATACACTTACACAGAGAAATTGGTGGTGGAATATATTATACAGTTTACGTAAATACCCATTCACGCAAAGTTATTATTTCGGAGTAATTTATACATATTGTATATTACATATATTTTTTTCATGTTATGTTGTTTTTATTTTCATTATTTTTATTATTTTTGATATTAAATTACTACTGTAGTTATAGACGCATATTGGTGCAAATTGCAATCTGTAGCACATACAACATGTAGACATTTTGTATTGTATGGTTTAGGGGAAACTGTTTGTATATAGTGGCTTTTTTTATATATTTTCGTCGTTGACAAGTAGTAGTGAACGTATTATTGGGCCATGCGAGCGTTCTATACACGTACTCCATTTTGTATGCCTACAGAAAGTGTTTCAAGTACTGTAAGTGGTGCATTCTCTTCAGCTGCATCGGAGAGTCTCGCGCGGCGTGCCCAGGCGACCGTACAGGATCCTGTGTTCCAGAAAATGAAAACCCAATTCACCGCTGACTTCGACTTCACACAGCCAAACGCCATGAAATTGCAGAATCTCATACAGAAACTTAGGAAATGGGTGAAGATACTCGAGGCCAAAACTAAGGTTCTACCCAAGTAAGTACACTGCGACACTGAGAGTTGCCAACCAGGTAAATATTTTAGACGGTTAATTTCATTTCTTTCGTCCATTTCGCTAACTCACTGGTTGACATCGCAGTTCGGCGGACCAAGTTAAATTTCGCCCATCAATCCTTTTTTCTATATACATAATTCAACAGCCATCTCGTGTAACACAGGTCGTTCCTGATCGAGGAGAAGTGCAGATTCCTATCGAACTTCAGCCTGAAGACGGCCGAGGTGGAGCTGCCGGGCGAGTTCCTGCTGCCGAAGCATACGCACTACCACGTGCGCATCGCGCGCTTCATGCCGCGCGTGGAGATCGTGCAGAAGCACAACACGTCGGCGCGCCGTCTCTACATCCGCGGACACAACGGCAAGGTGTACCCCTACCTCGTGGTCAACGACTCGGGGCTGGGCGACGCGCGCCGCGAGGAGCGCGTGCTGCAGCTGCTGCGCATGCTCAACCACTACCTGGGCAAGCAGAAGGAGACGTCACGCCGCTTCCTGCACTTCACGGTGCCACGCGTCGTGTCCGTGTCGCCGCAGATGCGCCTCGTCGAGGACAACCCCAGCTCCATATCCCTGCTGGACATATACAGGACCGAGTGCGCCAACAGGTAACACGTCACACAATCGACACAGAAAATCCAAAAACAAACTGGAACACTGTGTTCTTTTTTCTTATAATCTGATTGTATTTTTTTTATAATAACTACATATTTCCTCGCTGAGTATAAACTATATTTAAAATTTGAAGTCCGCAGCGATTATAGTTATTAAAAATTAAATAATATAGCATGAATTGTGTAGTGAACCTATATTAAAACTAAAAGATTTTGCCGTCCTCAGGGGTGTGGAGTACGACGCTCCTATTTCCCGATATTACGAGCGCCTGGCGGCGGTCCAGGCTCGAGGATCCCAAGCGACTCACCAAGTGTTGCGTGATATTCTGCGAGAGGTAACTATACATTGAATGATTAGATTTTGGCTATTTTTAGATATATTAAAAACTATTTTAAACGGATTAATTTCACGTTTTCTAGTATTTTTAATAAGATTTTGAGTGTGCCGTAAACTCAGGTGAGTTTTACCGTATAAATCTCAAATATTATTCATGTGGTAAACAGATTTAATAATTGTGTGATGTTTGCGGCCAGGTGCAAGCGACAATGGTGCCGCGCGGGCTGGTGCGCGAGTGGGCGGCGCGCACGTTCGCGGCGCCCACGGACTACTGGACGTTCCGCAAGATGCTGACGCTGCAGCTGGCGCTCGCTGCCTTCGCGGAGTACGTGCTGCACCTCACGCGCCTCAGCCCCGACATGCTGTACGTGCACCACGACTCGGGGCTGCTAAACGTCGCTTACTTTAAATTTGACGTCGATGATGCCACAGGTTGGTCGATAGATTATTTATTTTTAATTTACACATATATACATCTAATTATTGAATTAATTTAATAGGCAACAACCAATTTTATTACAATACTGTTGAAATATGAATACTTATAAGAAAGTTTTTTGCACTGTCGTTTAATAAAATTTGGTTATGTTCTACTTATACTAAATTTTAGATTTCATCGTGTTAAACTTATTAAAAATAGAAGATAGCTTATATTTATTATTTTTGTACATTCATAAATTTAACCTCGTTAGTATATATGAAATATTCTTATAAATATTGTGAACAATAGTTAATAAAACGGTCTTAATGATTTTTTTTAATTACTTAAACTATATGTGATATGTATTTACGTCAATGTTCTTAATTCAAATAGGCTATTACAAAAACTTTCGAATCGTCAATTAACATAAAAGTGTCAGTATTGTCAATCGTAATAGAAGCTACCACCATCTCGGAAGGAAGGCAGTTCTGATGAGAGAGCTGGCAAGAAACTTAACAGTTGCTTTTTCAAATGTAATTAATATGTATACGTATTTATATTAATTACTTTTTAAAATGTAATTAATATTAATATGTAGGTTTACTAATGAAATTAAACTCCTGAGTGAATATCAAAAGCATTAAACTTCACTTTTAAACATCGGTATAGTAAATTTAGTTTAATAATTAATATACTTTTACCAATAAAACGTTTTAATCTTTTCTTTAAATTGTATTGTTAAGTCTATTAGTATTCGTGAAATTTTTATACATATATATATATATAACCTTGGGCGATTTATTTACCTTCTGAGAGCGAAAACTAGGAGTGATCAGCTTGTTTTTATTTCTTGTATTTAAATCGTGTTTGTTACTTTTCTTTAAATATTTGTGTATATTTTTACGTAGGATATATACAATAATATAGTAGATATATTTTGATGCAACTGTAATACGAGCTTTGTAAAAAACTTCACGCAGAGATTGATTTAACATCTGCAGCATTTCCCCAAAGAGATATTCCCTAAGACGAGATGGAAATACTAAAATAAAAGGTTTGGCCAGTATTATCATCCGTAAACAATAATAATCGATATTATTTTATTTTCTGTAACGTATCTAAAGAAACAAGGGCGAGTAGCCTCTAATTGTATAAATAAATGAACCCTTAAAGATAATAAAATATTCTTAATATCATAAAACTCATAATAAATAATGAATACATGCTTTACATATGTATATGAAATCTATAAACTTAATCAGTTTCTTGTTAATACGATAATATTAGTAACATGTGCAATATTTTCCTTATTCAAGTCCGTATGAGAATTATTAAATATCAGAGGCACTCTTTTGACCTTTAAGGCTTATTATAATTAAAAATTTTTGAGAAAAAATAATAATTAAAACTATTTATAATACATATAAATAGTACAAAAAAGTCTGTAAATGTTACTTAGTCTGCTCAACCTTGCTACGGTTTTCCGGAAGCTATGCGATGTCCAACAGTATAGTTGTATTTACAATATCTAGTAAAAAAAACTATGAGTAACAAATATATTTGTATTTCTTGAAGAAAATCAGTTATTACTAAGACTATTTTCTAAGATGAACGAAATCAAAGGACACGCTATTAAATTTTTATGATTCTTAAGTCTTGGACTTTTAATGGCATCCAGACTACCTCGATAACCCTGAACGTGTTTTTTAGTTTATTTACACTTCACAATAATGCAGTTTGCTTCGTTAAAAATTAACAACTTTTGAGTTCCTCATTTTATACTTGAAAACGTGTTTTATATTGAGTCGACTTATATAAAATGCAATGCAATATAATTAACAGCAATAAAAACGTTTTAATCTGCGCTCTGTTTCTCTCAGGCGGATGCGAAGCAGGATTTGTAGGCGAGATACTCGTACTATGTTTATTTCGTTAAACATAGCCCGTACGATATTGATATTAATGACGTAGACGAAATATGCACATTTTTGGTGACACTTAATTTATTATCAACTTGACATTGATATTGTATTTGAATAAAATATTACAATATCTTGTTTGACAACAATTTATACAACAGAGCAAAATAATGTGTTATTTGAGTTTTTAATAGAAGATATATTATATATATTTTATAAACGTAAAAGATTTATCGTTTATAGGCTTTTTACATTATGCGGAGACAATATACAAAGTCTCAGTCTTGATTTTCTTGTTTATTTATAAATATAATGAAAGTAATCACACATCTGTCATCATCAGAAAACGTGATTTTGGAAACAAAATAACGTTAGCCGATCTTGTTAATGTAAAATAATAAATTATTTGCGCGTAGGTGAATTGGATGGCAACAGGCCTGTGCCCTTTAGACTGACGCCGAACATCGCCGAGTTGTTAACCAACATCGGCATCACTGGACCCCTCACGGCCTCTGCTATCGCAGTCGCGCGGTGCCTCGTTACGCCTAATTTCAAGGTAGGTTCCTTGGGAATTCACACTTAATTATTTTTCATTACTTATATTTTTAGACATAAGTAAAATGTAAGTACTAAGTATTGGTTAATAGTGCTAGGTCGTGATAATAATCCAACGATCACTATGTTCCCAAGCAAGTGTTTTTAAATTATTAAATGTAAGATATAAGTAAGTAAGTCGTGATGGGGAGTCTATTATAAATAACTACTAACACTAGTTGAGTTATATAATAACATAAATTATATATACTGTCAGATCCTATCTGTGATATCATACATCCGTTTCCCTCATGAATACCTGACTGACTTGTCACTTGATAGAATTTATGTTATCTCATAAGTACTAAATGTTTTCTATTCCAATATGAAAATACTATTCAACTACACAGATACAATCCATATTACGGACTATCTTACGCGACGAGATGGTGACCGGGTACCGAAAGCGCTTGGAGGATAAATCTGGGCTGCCGACTGCGGGGACATCGACGGAAAGCAAGCCGATGGAAATGGATAATGATACTATAATCAGTATGGTGACGAAGGCTGTGACAGTCATCACGGGCAGGCTGAATGCGCTTGCGTTGTTCGACGGCCCGGACAGCAAAGTGGCCACGCTGGTGGCCGCCGCTAACAGCCACGACAACTTGTGCCGGATGGACCCCGCTTGGCATCCTTGGCTTTAGAACATCGTGTTAATATTTTTATTACGTAAATTCGAAATAACTTGTTTATTTTTTATTTTTTTAATATGCTTTTATTGATAATATTTGATTTCAAACATGAATTACGCGTTGTCATAAATTCAAATATCACCAAATATAATAAATAATGTGTTGTATGTAGACATGACTGAGTAAAATTTTCCACAGCAGCAGTGTTTGTTCGTTAAGACTTTCTTATTAAGTAAATTGCATATTATACAATCTTGTTATATGACACTATATGTAGGTATAAAGCGTATTATGAAAAGCGATACTATTGATACTATTGATAGATCTTAAGGTATATTTCATGCTAAATTTATGTATAGTTCTTACATAAATTTAGCATGAAAACTTCATGATGAAAAATATAATGTTTATAATATTTTTTTAGTATTAAAGTAATTTAGGAATAATTTAAAGCCGATTAAATTGTATCTTGCTAAATTTGATTGGGTTAATAGCTGAATGTTGATGAATGATACATAATTGATTGTTTGATAAATAAAGACTGAGGTGGTTTCTTGAAGTAGATTAGTTTTATAATTATAAATATTGTAATTAAGTTCTTGAATTTGTATTGAATATTATTTTGACTGTAATAAGAAATATATTACAAGAAGACATGTCATTTGTAATAACATTATGTTTCAAAGTTTGACATGTTTATAAATGGAGTAAGTTGAGCTTAATGTGCGCTTCGTGAATATTAAGAATACATTACAATTAAATGTTGTTTTATTTTTATATTCTATTGCATGTACCGATATTTAAAAATATATTGAGTAGAGAACTGTATAGAAAGATGAATAGATTTCTACTTACTTTGGTTTCTAATAAACAAGTAAAAGACATTAAGTAGCTATTGTATATTTGAATGAACGAAATTCATAAAAATATTTAACATAATAAGTACAGCTTACAAAATCCATGCAATTTAAAAGCCATGTGAAAATGAACACCACGAGTTGTAGACAAGATGTGTTTGTTACGTTCGGATTGATCGCTTAGCAAGGTGTGTATATAAATAACTGGTTGTTGCATGTGCGAGCGGCAGCCGGCAGGTAGGCAGGGACCGAGTGAAAGTACTGGGCCAGCATCAAGTGCAGCTAACGATTCGTCCGCCCGGCAATCTCGCTCCATCACTAGATAGTAAAACTGATTTCATCACGTTAACAATGGGAAAGAAAGTGCAATAATTGTAGGATCATGCAGGAACTGGCAAATGACGGCGTTCCACTAAACTGCCTTTCAAATAATGCAATTTGTTGGAGTAGTTCATGTTTCAACATATTTAGTTATCTTTTTATCTAGATTTATCGATAAGTGAGTACTTGGATACTTTCATAGTTAGGTGTAATTTTTAAAATAAATTTACGTTATATTTTACCCTCTTCTCATGCATACATTGGCTGTATTTCGTTATCATTAAATATATAGAAAAATATAAATTAGAAAAGAAAGAATGATTGCTTGGTGTCAATAAAAGTAACCAGACTAATAACGTTCATTGATAAACTGGACAAACTATTATACGCTTCTAGGGATTCTTGGCCATGGCGGTACTGTATCTTCATGTCGTACGTGCTTTAATAGGTAAACTAAAAAAACTTAAATATATAGTATCATTCTTTTCGAATTAGTCCTTTGGATATTTATTTTCCATTTTTTATTATAATATAAAATAAAACGCTTTCGTGTAGTTATTGAACTTTAAAACAACGACTCTCAAGCTTGGTGTCCATTCAGGATAACTCTTGCATTTAAAGAATCTTTATGTTGATCAGATGAGGAGCGATAGTCTGTAACGGAATAGGTATACGCTGCATTATACATCTATTAATTGTAAATTTGAAAATGAATTTCTATAAAATTAATTTTAGAAAATCGTGCTTCTAAATGCGTTTATCCTAATAGAATAGGTGTAGTTTATAATTAAATCAGTGGTCATAGGTGATTATGATAGTGTTCTTTAATGGAACCACGAAACGCGTCGTCAATTTATTCAATATTCATTTGAGATTGACGGGTGTTGATGTCTGGCGTCGCGTCGCCGACGGTGACGGCGACGACGGCGGCGGCAGCTACGGCGGCGTAACGTTGCTAAGCGGCCGGGATGACGGCCCGGGCAGCGTGCGGCGGCGCGGAGGCCGCCACGTCTACCGACCTCGCCCCGCAGCCCGCGCGCCACGCCTGCACCCCCGCGCGGCGGAGGGACGAGGGAGCGCCTCGGTACTCGGCGGTTCGTTCGCCGCTCCGTTGTTAGTACTCTCCGCGGCTTGGTCCTGGACGCCTGTTAACAAACGACTGCTTGCGCTACCGCCGCCAGTGACCGACCTCTGGAACCCGACCGTTTATGACATTCGACAACCCCGCCCAGTGCATTTTCCCGGTTACATACGATCAGCACGAAGAGTTCGCCGGCGGCGTCAGATCGGCGGCCTGAACCCAGACTCTTCTCGCGTTTATTTATGTTGTCGTTTTGGTGTGGTGAATATTGGTGCCGTACGGACGATAACCGGATTATCTGTGCGCACGAGTTAGTGGATATTTTTGCCAATCGACGACTTTGTTTAGAAGGTAAGTTCATTTTTGTAATATATATAACTGTTGATCGTGATTCGTTAACATAGGGACGGTGTTGCGGCTACGTGGCGGACGTCAAAAACACCATTACCATACCAAATCTCGCCTCGCACTATTGTTATCTCATTATTATAAGTGGATTGGAAAAAAAACATCATTCAATTAGCCTATATATTATCCGATCGTACTGTAGAAAAATACCTTAAGCATCTATGACGTCACCCAGAAACAGGACGTGATTTTTGAAATGAGAAAATATATGCTTTGTTTTGATGTTTACCGAGCTAATAGAATTCTTGTTGGAATCGGTCCTATCTCACTATTCCATATGGTTGTCGTCTGTTTTACGAATGGATAAGAAAACATGGAGGAGACCGGGCGTCGGCGCGGGGAGGTGCGCGCGGCCGGTCAAGCGACCGCATTCCATATGGGATGCCGGACTATACGCAATGTCAGTGTGAATCTGAGTTCGCCGCCGCTTCACTACCGTCTATTGCATATTTGCAACATTGTTCTCTCAATGCAATTTATATATGCGCTGGAGAACGTTTATATCTCATTGTAATTGTGGGCGTTGATTGACATGACGGCGCAAGTCTCGTGTCTCCTACCTCCTACGCTGCAATATATTTAGCCATCATCAATTAGCCAGCAAACTAGAAATTACTTTTCTTTTATCCTAATAGGAATTACCCTTTAATACGTGACTTGAATTTCTAAAGCCACTTTAGTGGATTTATCAGCTGTAATAACATGCTTATATTATTGCATTCCATACTATTAGTAAAAAGACTACCAGAACTAATTATTGTGACAATATTGAACAATCATACAAAAAAACTGCATATTTGCGGACAAATTATTTTACGATTGGGGTTGGTACAGGTTACAGTTTTAAAAAAAGCTCATAGCATTGAATTTAATTATGATTGGTTACTTTTGGGCTTTTCATTAATATTCTTATGCGTAGGATCCTTTGAAATTACCTAATCGCAGCAAACAAGCAGAGGATCTGTTGTAAAAATTATCTTATCCTAGGTATATTAACCTTAAAATTTCCTTTCTATTTTTAACAATTGTGAGTTAAACGTCATCGTCATGCAGTTACTATATGTTTGATCAAACGCAGATTATTTGGGTTTGATTTATATTCATGAGTAAATTTTATAAACTTCTTCAGATGTGTATAAGTAAAACGTAGCTTTCAATTTTGCCAACCAAAACACCCACCAATTAATTTAAGTAGATAACGTTTGTAGTTATTTGCGCCAGATTTTCTCTAGCTACCCCTCCGCTGCGCTCATTAAAAATAACTAATAATCAAAAAATAATATACCCAATGTTAAAAAAATATATATATTTCTTTTCATTATTATGTTGTTTAATAAAATATTTTAACATATACAAATAAATATTTATACAAATATTTAAAAATGGACACAATTACAGTAATTTATTTTTACTAAATGTATTATGGCATAAATTCCTATGTAAACGGGAACTCCTCATAACGCAGAAAGAAGAAAACGAGAATGATAGATAATGGGCACTAAACGTATTTCGAAACTAGTCTCTCGCGCGTCTTCCGCCCTGTGCCCTACTATTACCTTCAATGCAGTTTTAAGAAACTATGAAGAAGATCATTACATGTAAATTAAAAAAATCTATATATAACGCTCTAATTTCTCAAAATAATACTATGATATATTACTCGGAAGATGTTGATATTATAATTATTATCTAATCATTCATATTTTTTCATAGTGTTAAAATTTTAATTGAATTCTATTAAGTGTATTACGTAACAATTGTGGATTCATCGCTAACTTATATGTTAATATAATATATAATATATTTAAAATATACTTATAATATATGTAAATAGTAAATGTTTTACGATAATACTATAAAAATAGAGGTGTTGAAGAAGGTAAAGCCCTGGCATACGGCGGTAAATACCTGCACCAAATTGCACGTCGGGAAGTGTCGCTGGCGTGCCATGAGTTTAATGCACCCATCGATTCGTCGCGTCACACTCTGGCCGAAAGCCCCGCTTGGGCCTCACAACGCCAAGCCTTGATGTAGTACGCCTGAACACCTTTCATTATCCAGTGTGGTGAGGTCCATGCTGGATAATGAGAGAAACTGGTGTGGTGTCCTATTGTGAGACTAGTTCAAATGCTGACACGCTCTGTCGTCGTAGGCCAGGGGATAGGGGAAGACAGTATGCGCATCTCCAACTTCCCCTACCCTGGAGGAGCTACTGTGGGAAAAGCAATGTAATCTTCCTAAAAGTCATTGAGACTGCGGATGCTCTGGAAGTAACCCTAGAGCACCCTGAAGGCTACAGTGATCCGTAACAGGCGGACCGCCCACCGAGGCGTCGTGGTAGCGTGCGCAAGCGATTCAGCGACGTCTCATACTGATAGATTTACTGGATAGTATCGCCTTGCGCACATGTGGGCTGCGTAAAAAAAAGGAAGAGCCATAAGTTCGATTTGACCCATTAGGCAATATTTTTAAATAAGCTGAATATGGAACACTGAGTGACTTATCATTTTATTATTCGTACATTCCTATGCGATTTGTCTTTAAAAACTGGGCCCAAGCGTAGAGCTTAAACAATTCTTCAACACATAGGATTTTTTTTTATTAATAAAATGATTTTAATCAATATGTTATCTGTTAATGTCCTATTATTCCTTGAACACAAAGGTTTATGCTTTGTACCAAGTTATTGGTTCACAAAACGGATAAATATATTATATTTTATTAAAATTAATTTTGTAACTGAAAAATAAAGTTAAACGCTACATCTAACAGCTTAATTTTTTTATATTAATATAAGTATGTCAAAGTATTCATACTTGCCGACCTTCATTTACTTTATTTCACCTGTTACACAACTCGCATGCTATAAAGAATATCAATCTACCCTCACAATTGTTGTATTTAATAAGTATGTTTCTTCATATAAAAAATATAGATAAATTAACAAAATCTTTTGCTACAGATATGTATGTATTTAAATAGCGTACTGACTAAGTGTGGTCATAGTAGCTTTAGTTATTTAAATATTATCGCATAGTCCGGGTGTCGGGTCAAATTTACACAATCTCGGCGACCTTTAATCTTGTTTTAGATAGCCAAAACGACTTCTTTTGTCAATTCTCAGACCTACTATTATTGTCGCTACATCTCATTGTTTTATTTAAAGCTATCAAAACAAAATGAAGCTTTGTTAGTGATCAATTTACCACTTGTGAATGCAAAACAAGCATATGTTTAAATTCTGTGGGTTAATAATTACACCTATATCTATTAAATGTATTTATATAACGTAATGTTAAAAATATTATTCTTTGAAAAATGAGAATATTAAAATAATTTAAAGGTCATTAAATTAAACGTAGATAATCTTACCGTGTGTAATATATATTACGTAGGATTACCCTTTTGTGATTTTGTATATAAATTAGGTCAACCGTTCCGTTTCGACAACACAGAAAGGGCTATATACTCTTTTACAGTAGTTTTCCTCTGAACTATATACTTCAATAGTTTCCCTATTAAGTTAAAACTAATGCTATATTTAAAACACAGGTTCTTTAAATCATTAAAATTAACATTACTAAAAAAGAAATTTATTTTATATTTTTACGTTTATATTTCATACATGAATCGTTTTGATTGTTATTTGAATATTATTTAAACTATTATGTACTACCACGTTAAAAAGTCACGCTACACTAACATGAAAATGATAAAATAATAGGCATGACTGTAGATATATACTGTTGATTATTGAGACAAGCAAATGAATATTGAAAATGTTTGTCAGGAATTTTTAAAAGCTTTTGCTTTCGATACAAAGAACTTGTCAAATAAGGGAGTACTAAAAAGGTCTTCATATTTTTAATTTATTTGGAAAATATGCATGTATATTAATTATTGAATGACATAAACTATATCTATTCTAATCTAAAAAGAAGAAAATTACTTTATAGTATACAAAGGCGATCTAATGCTTTATAATGTATGATTAACATAATGTATAAGACAATCATGTTTAGATGTAGAAAAACGAAAGTGGATATATTTTTTATAGCGTAAATAAATATCTTCATCGTTTTGTGATAATGAAATTTTAGTAATAATCGCATTCCGCGGTGAGTCTCCTCTCACCATCTGTAGCTCGGCGTAATTTTCTTTATATTGCATTCCAGCAACGCGCTCGCTCGACTTCAATCTGGGTTGCATGTAACTCACTACTGTTTGACTTAAAACTGATAAAAAATTGACATGTATACATAGTTTACGTTAGACCTAAGTTGCGCCATAGATACGGGTCCGTAACCATTTTGTAAAAACCTTATTTTTTATGGTAATCTATTCTGGAATTTTATTTACTGTGGGTTAAAGCGGATTATTATTGAAGAGGAAAATAGATTTAAAAACATTCAAACAGAGAATATAAGGTATTGAAACCTAGAGAATAACGGTGCCATCGTGTTTGCAGATATGCGAGTTTGTGCGTGTATGCGTGCACGACTCTCACATACACGCACACAGGTCTAGTCTCGTACTCGCGGCGCGGCCGTTGAACCGAATACTCGAGGAATTTCTCTACTGTCGCTTAGTTAGACAAAAAACATCTTGAAGGTTAAAAAGTAACTGACCTTTATACCTAAACCATAATTGAAATGACTCTTTGTCATTTCAATTTTGTGAAATACTAGATTTTATGAGGTAATTATATAAATATAGGAATCCTACTATTTAATACAAATTTTTGAAGTTTTATAAAGGCATATGAAGTTCAGGCAAAAGACTTATAATATAGTTCACAATATACAGCACATGGTAGCATACCAGACTAGGGTGCGGTTTGCTTTTGATACGCATTGGGCAAATATTAAATCTACAGCCTATGTGCAAAATGTATGTGAAACTTTTATTCAAATAGTTATATTCTTAAATAGTAAAACATTTCGAATATAACATAAGTTTTCAAGATGTGCCAGACGACATTTATTTACTTTAATTAATAAGTTGTTCATAATCGATTATCAAATTCAAAAAGATACCTTGTACTTTCGTATATATTATAATACCCCAATTTTTAATTATTGTAATATTAGATTAAAAAAATCAAAAAACGACAATAATTTTATCTATCGACAACGTTATATTATTCTGGTTCATTCCTTCGTTGATATTTTACTATTAATAGATTGCATCATACTGCATTCACTTTTAGAGTTTCGTCACTAGATATGTACTCATACGAATTGCATAATGCATAACATCCGGTTGGAAATAATACATTTATAAATATGATTATCGTGTTTCACCGAAAATTTCCCAAAAGTAAGTAGGACTGTAACTATATAATAGTGAATATTACTTGCTAATGTTTAAGTAGGAAATCATATCGATCAGATAATATCTAATTAGTTAGAAAATAAAAAAAGTCATATGAATATGATGTGCACTGCAACTGCAGTATGATGGTTTTCGCATTGGCGACGGCGGTTACTGAAGCGGGAGCGTGTATGGGGACAGGCGAGTGAGCAAAACGAGCGGCGACCTTGGGTCCGTGCCGGTCCGCGGACGTTCGTTGAACGCAGCTCGCCCCTCGCTCTCCTTCGCCCTGCCGCCGTCGCAACTTGTTTAAACCACAATTATGCGTAATTTTACTAAATTACACTTAGAATTAGCAGTTGTTAATTAAAAAAACAAGAAAATTCAAAAATCAATGAATTTATCCCTACAACAAAAATACTTTACTACGAAATAATTACCAATGAACGAGTGTGGGATATGATTAGGATGATTTGAAATTCACACCATTAAACAATTATTTTCACGTTTAAATTGAAAGAAATTAGAATGTAAGTAAAAGTTTAAATACTTAATTGTTTACAGCTGGTGCTACATATAAATGAGATGTTAAAAAAATTAAAAATAAGAATAAATTATAAAGGAATTTTTACAGGATATAACATCTTACCTTTTATTACAACATTAAGAAAATCAACTCCGGAAATTACAATAGACACCTTAAATTTAAATGAGTGAATGAATGCAGTTAAGCGTGTTTACCAGTTACGTCGTAGTTCTAAAACGATGAAATTGTTTCTGATATTATTTTTCTGTTCGACGGAAAGTTTACTTAATTGATTTTATAATAGTAATCGTTCACTGGCTATATACATACATGAACAGTGAACCAACTTTGAGTGTAATGTATTTCTCTTTTAATTTTTGAAAATACAAAGTATCATCTCACTATTAATATAAGTCGAGCTATTTTGTATAATCAAAGAAAGTCTGTTTTAATTAAAAGTAACTTAAGATTAGGTATGTTAGTATTAAAATATAAAATATATATTTTTAATTAATTTTAGTTTAAGAAACTTCCTTTCTAGTGTACCTTGAAGTTCATTGACCACTTAAATGACAAGACTTCTCTTTGTAATTGTTTTTGTTTGCAAAACAAAGGCTTAAGAGCGACCGCTCGTTTTACTTTAGAGGCATGTATAATAGGTTAAATAAAAAATATTGCCAAAACAGGCGGAACGAGAGAGGTGGCTGCATTATTTTCGCACTAGTGGATGCGTGGGGCCCGCAGGGCGTTACACGAGCGTTGACCGCGCAGGCGCACCTCGCAGCAACATATATAACAATTGTACACTAAATGTTTGATTTTAATATAATTTAATTCACAAGTAATAATATTTAGGTTTTCCTACCATGCTTTTAAACTGCTTAGTGTTTAATCATATAATCAATCAGGCAACTACAATAGCGAGACTTTTACGCAGTAAAGCATATTCTACAGTGAGCAGGACGTAGTAGGATTTTCCTCATTGAATGTCTGTTTAAACCGACTGCTAAGGACGTTTATATCGGTTACACGTAGGTATAATTCCATTAGAAATACTAATACGTTACATATTCTATTCTACAACTCGACTTTATAATGTCAATATGCGCTAGACACAGAGAAACTAAAAGATGCGTGTAGTATTAATTAGTTTTATTGCGGCTCTCTGCATAGATACTGGCCTTCGTTTCAATCTTATACACGCAGTCGCAGTCAATAAATCTTACACAATTACACGATATGACCGTTCTAACAGCCCAAATAAGTTGGCATGTGCAATAAAGCAATGAACATAATATTTCGTAATTTACAAATGCGTGGGCGCAACACATACGCAAAACACATAATATAAATATATGACATACAAGAATATACATTGAAACACTAATAGGCACAATTAATGTAGCTAGCGGACCTGTAGCAGGTGTTTTTATTAAACGTTCATTTGCAATTTTTTTCTACGAATCTTCTAATATTTATATCATTATCCTACTACACATTACACCGATACGTATGGGTAATTTATTATTTTTATTTAAACACAAATTTGTAGACATTTTTAATTTCAATTCATATTTATTACAATAATTGGCATAAATTCGCTAAGAATACCACACTTAGTGGCTAATAATTAGAATATATCTAAGTGCGATGCACCTGTTCTGTGAATTCAAAAGTGGAACACCTAGTGGCAGGTCGTTACACCCAGCTACACCCACAGCTACAAATAATAGATTATCGAACTTTAGTAGTTCCTTTACTGATAAATGATAATATAGTTTTTTATTAATGGAAATAATAATGGATACTGAATGAAATATGTTCTACTTTAAATATGACACCAAGCGGACAAACTTGCTGGAAGTAATAAAGTATTCAGTAATTCTACCTTAATCATTATTTTTTGAAATGCTTTATTTTTTTATTCAGTATTATAAATTTAAAAAAATAAAGTATAAGATTAGACAATTAGGATAACATCATTTAGTTAATAGGAAATAACATTTTTAAATATTGAAAAATTATAATTGCATTGCTCACAATTACGTACGTACGCATAAACCATATCTACAGCGATATTAGATCCTGAAGCATACTGTCCCCAAATGTATCTCTTGATTTGGGTTTGAATTACTACTTTTTTAAATATGTATTTTATGGAGTCATCCATAAAATATATCGACATTTATTAAATGTCCAAATTGAATCCTAGAAATATATCATTAAAGGTCGAGGGATACAGAATATTATTGTGATATTGGGCGATGTAACAAGTGGTGCATCTCGATGCGAGGATCGATCGATAAGAGGCTGTGGGCGGCATTCCCCCCGGCAGTTCCCCTCTGCACCCCCGGCCGCCAGTGGAGGCTGCGAGCCGGTCCTACCCTAGACACCGGTAATGTCGTTAATGCCCTGCTCTCTCACCTCGTTATACAGTAAACAGTGTATTTATTATTAGTCATATTGTATTTTATAATAATTCATGCTCTATTTTAATTTTTTGTGCTATAAATACATCAAATATTTTGAATAATAGGTAAGTTTTCATAGAAAATTCCTTGCAAAAAATCCATATATTAGTGTGTAACCTATGTTTCTATCGAAGTATTACTAATTAATGAGAACGGCTGCGGTACTTATACTCGGAACTTACAGAATTGATATAGCGATATAATTTATAAAAAACAGTGTGTGCTTATAGATTACAGATTAATGAGATTTTTGACTTCCCAGCAGATACAATGAAAATTATAAAAACATATTTATATACCTATATTATAACACAAATGACAATAGTTACAAGCAATTGTATCTTTTGGCTTGAGTCAGCACACTATTTATATAATAGGCATAACATTTTGTAAAATATGATCTAAGGATGCATTGGTATTATAACAATTGTAATTGTTCATAAATGTATATTTATGATAATTGGGGTTCTGACAATCTACTGGTTAGTAGTAATTTAGCGAGACAGGAATTTTCCGTTTATCAACAATATACAAAAAAAAATTCAGTCTGTTTATATAATTTACTTAAAAAGATATTTATTCTTATCAAACTGAAGTAAATCAGATCTAAAAAATCCTAATATGACTTATGTAACTCTTCAAATGCTTTCAAGAACTGGCATTATAAAAATCTGATACGAAATCCATTGCACTAAATTTGCAACATGGTACCAAGTCAAATTAACGTAATGCATTTTCTTGCAGATGTAAAACAGTGACAATTCATTTGATAGCAGTTGGCTTGATGGTTGCTCTTAATCTGTGTAGGCATAACAATTCTGAGAACGACTGTTACATGAATGCAAACAACACAATGGCGTCGCTTTATTAAAGAACAGCGGGTCGTACTCTGTGCATTACTTCATGTCGGAGACTGCGCGCGGTTCATCATTAGTCACTCGAAATGATTCTAGTTACGTCACGATTACGGGGAAATGAGATAAATCACGTCGACTTTCACCACATCGTTAACCTGATATGTAGCCAAATGTATTATTACGTGCAATAACATCATTTATACAAATTGCAATTAAGATTTAAATGCGGAACAATTAGCAATTTTGTTTTACAACTTAGGCACTATTTTATATTAATATGACGAGATAACAGCCCATGGGATTTTGTAACATTTTACTTTGTTTGGAGTTCATTTGTTTGACCTAAAAGTAATAAAAACTAGTCATTAAGGTTGTATCCATCTGCAACATTTCATCACCGTACGTGTACCCATTATAAATAACGTAATGAGTGTGTGAGATAAAGAATAGATAAGTGTAAAAAATAATATTGACATAAGTTGATAACACATTGTTTTCAAATAACAACAAATATAAATATCTTATGATTCATATTTTACAATGTTTGTATTTTGCAGGTACGTTTAAAAATAAAGTTGCGTTTTTGTCTGTGTTTTATTAAAGTACATGTTACTAATGGCTCCAATAATTCGTATATCTTTGTGTGCTAACTTATATAAAACATTTGTGTAGATCTACATAATAAAATGATTTTGTTACCTATTAAAATAAATAATTTATTTATACAAACTTCAGTCATAAGTAGTCATTGAAAATTTGAATCTTTTAATTAAAGACAAGTTATATTTTACTTGCGTTGTACTGTACAGAGCGACTATAAAATTTTGTATATGTATGTCAGTCACTTATTTGAAGTAAATTATTAAACATACTCGTATTTATTAATAAATGTAAGCCATAAGCGTATACCTACGCAATCATCTAAAATAGTTAGGTTATCGTCTTGGTAATCTTGACTGATGCCACACAGAAAACATAATTAATTTCAACTTGGCTATTATCTCTTGCTCTTTGGTGTCAGTTCATATAGCATTCAACAGTGCACACAGCAAAATGAATCACTGGATGTCATATCATTTTGCGAAACATGTGGATAGTGAGGATTGTGGGGGCATGTGCAAGGCACGTGTCTTAATACTTCATTAATATCTTATAGATTTATGTAATTACGCTCTCTAACATTGTTATTAATTGCATGTTTTATAGCTTCTCGTTATTGGAAAATTAAAACGTGATCGTTGATTCATTCATTATGTCAACAAGCAGCAAACCATGAATTCTCACGAGTGTGAATACGAATTTATCCATACAAATTCCGTGCTGTAGAAAGATTACAAAAACATATGTATGTGAATGATATTGTGATTATATATTTTGGTACATATAATATACTTATTCTAAAGCAGACATTTATTATGATGCAGTAAACGATAACACAAATAAGTTTAATAACTTGATGATATAACCAATTTATCTATGTAAGAAGCAATATTGAATTGCTGAAAGCAGATTTGTTATGAAAAGCGTATCTTTTATAATATGAAGAAGATAAAAATATTATTTGTTTTTTAATGATTACTAAAAGATGATAATCGTCCTATACAAAAATTTTTTTTTTATAGACATTCAAACAAGCTGAAACAAAACAAATCCCTTGTTAAGTTCTGATGAGTTGTAAAATAACTTGAAACACATAGTTGATGAAAATTTTGTTATACGAATAACTATAAATGAGTGTTTTAGTACATTGATGAAAACATGATTAATATTAAGCTGCTGAAAGATGAAAGTTAAGCTAGTGAGCTTCTTTGTAATCAAATTCTGCATATGGAAGTTCACATCGTATATTTATATGAACAAGTTATGTACTTACAAATTAATAAATAATTAGTAAATCTAATGGGTCTTTTAACGTATATTCTAATAGTGTATTTACCGTAAAATAAAAAGGAGTAGTGTATAAATTTTGGTAAATATTTATTATTTGCAATTTTCAACGCTACCAAGTTATCTCACGTAATCGCGTGTTTCACACCAATAAAATACTTACTAACAATGTTCATATCATTTTTACAATACAATTTTACGTACAGCATAATTACGTAATTTTTTACATATACAAAAATGTAACAGATCGCTCTCTGTACATGGATGATATATGGGAACAAATATTGTGACCAGGCCACATCAGAAATAAAAAAGCAACTATTTTCATGTTTTTATTGGTTTGTTTGTGCGTTTGTGCATTCTAATTTTGGAAATAGGCTAACCGATTTTAATGAAATTTTGACTATTGTATGTTAAGCATATAAATAAGAAAATTATACAAATTTAAACTATACTTCTCGAGAAAATTAATATATAATAACTGTTCATATAATTCAACTGTTTTTCTAGAAGTGACTGTCTCATTTTTTTAGCTTTACGCTTTTTATCCCGCATAGTCTCATGCTGCTAATGTTAAATATTGTTTAGGATCTTATAACACTTAGATACAACAACGTTACAATGTATTAAGTGTTTTGGGTTTTATAACACTAAATCAGATATAATAATTTATATCAAATACATTTGTGATTATTATAAGATTGGGAACATTTCATTATGATAGTGAAAAAAGACAGTTCAGTGTTTCATTATCGTTTGCGGCGACTTCACAAGTGTATTTCAACTGTATGCAGATATTTGCATTTCTATATAGCAACTGAGTATTTGGATCAAGCTCTGAAAAATTGCTTAAAATTATGCTGACAGCTCGAACCAGATTTGTGTAAATGATATTTAAAACCTTCCTGTTACTCTTTATATATTCCTACCGCATGACATGCAAATGGAAATGTAATCATTTTTTACCATACATTTTATTATAAACATGGCCATATTTTTTAATTGTTTAATGTAAGTAACAGGATTGTTGTTTGAGCTTTTTCTGATGATTTCAACGGCTGAGAATCAGCTGATCTATTGGGCGAATGACTTCATCGTTTAAAATACTCGTTCCATCCATTTATCCATATGAGCAATAAGGGGCGCCTATTGTATGTAACTTTTAGTTACTGATCCCGACGAATGTGTGGAGCTGCGTTTCATACTACATGACAATAACAATTGAGGGGCCGCGGCTTACCCATAGCCTGAAGATTACGCTCCAATGTTTGATATTGTAATATAAATTAAATGAAATAGGCTAGATTAAATTACAAACGTACTTGGGTAAAATTCGTTACAATTGTAATTAAAATAAATATTAAATTCTATATAAGAAGTACTCGTGTTCGTGATCACACTATATTGTTTTATTCAACCAAATTAGACATTACGTAAATAGTTTACTTGGTTATAACATTTTTAAGATTAGTGATAAAGCTACGTGCGCTATGTGAAAAGCGGGTGCAATTAAAAGGTTGACAGCGAAGGCCGTCAGTTCCGTATGGTGTCGCAACAGCAGCACGGCGTTGCGGCCGCTCACCTCGCCGTCTGCAGGTCACGCGCACCTTCTATTCCTTTCTAAGAAGCTTTCTATATGCATATTCTTTTCATTGTTTAAACGAAAGATATTTCATTTTTGTACAACTTCATAAGATATGCTAGGGGAAAATGTATTTTTTAAGTTGACTCGACGAAAAAGTTTTTATTTACTTTAAAATTCTTCATGAAGAGAGACTTCATTTAATAATTAACAAATTCTTCTTCTATGTTAAGTTAAATTTTTACGTAGGCTTCACAGTGCACCACAATAGACTGTTTTAGAAAGTAAATTTAGGATTTGGGTACATAATAATGATTAAATATAAATGAGAAATAATATTATAATTTATACTTTTAAACTATATTTCTGAATGTAAAAAGCTTTATAAAGTAAAATAATTTAAAAAACTGCGTTTGCGTCAGAGTACACTCATCGCAATGGAATGCCGCAACATCGCTCGTCGCCTTTTCATTTTATTTATTCATCAATGATTATTTAGCCTGGTACATCCTTGCGGCAAACAAACAGTAGGAGTAGACAATTTTAAAAAGCTATACATGCAAAGTGTTTTATAAATGTATTTTTTTCTTCTTTATGTTACACATATGTAAATATTCTTTAGATCAAGCTATATTTTCATGATTTTAGATATTTAAATTACAACTATATAAATGATAGTTCAAAACGCGTTAACAATTATACGTATGCATGTGGTAGCGTGGCGTCACACTATGCACATAATTTTATAAACGACATATTTTTATCAAAAATATAATGCGATCAACGGAATAATTATTTTTCTTTTTATTACTATATCTCTTCGTATCAAAAGTGTGAATGAAGTTTGTAGTCTGTTCATTTATGATCAACATACCTATTTATAGTCTTAACAATTGCAGTTATAATGCGTCAGCAACATATACCTACGTCAAGCTACTATCTAAATTTTCAAGAGCTCATATACACATTTTGCTTTTTACAACTGATTGTTTTAAACTTTTAATTAGAAAATACCTCCTTATCACTTCTATGGACTAATCTGTTAAAGAAGAATAAAGATATATTACAAGCATTTTCAGACCCAACGTGTTTCATAACTAAATAGAGGCGTTTTAAGACAGTGCTATAATAAGACTGGGCTATAGCTATCTTTTGTTCAGGACACATGGTATCTCGTCACGGTCTTGAAAGCAAATAGGTAAGAAATATTTTCGCGTTTAGTATGCATATAAGACAATCGAGTCGTTTGCTTGAATTGTACGATTTATCGCAACCCGTAATTTGTACCAACTATTAGAGAAGATGCTTGTGCAGCCATACATTTCTTTAGTTGTAATGTCGAAAAAATCGAAATTCATGTTACTAGGACTTCATCAAAGACTAAAATTGACTTTTGCATATAAATTTAAGACCATGTTGATATGTTCTAGACATATTTTTCAACTATTTGAAAATTCTAGAATTTTATAGTGCTGGTGGACAAATGTCACCTCTTAATGGTGTGCTTTAATATATTATATATTATTAAGGATAACTAACACTCACATTCGACAATATTTCAAGTACTACAATGAAAATGTTTAATACAATCATATATTGTAATATAATAAAGTTTTGCTTACTTCTCTCAATAGTTTTTAAAGTATTCGAAAAATTTAAAATTTCTTTAGTAATGAAACTACGAAATGGAAAAATGACCGTATCTAAAGTTACCTTGCGTATTAATCCTGATATGTCATGAATTATATTCTGAAAGTAAACAATAGCATTGTAACACAAATTTTCAAAATTTTGTGACTCATGTTGACATGGGAAATCTATAAATTAAAACACGAGCAAAATATGACGCACAATGAGCATGGATAAGGTTATGATGTTATCTGGAAAACAATCAAATAATTCTACAAACAATTACTCGCCTATTAATTTTTACATTTGCACATGTAATTTAAATTTTAAGAAAAAATACTAAAAATTAATTATAATAAAGCAGAATAGAAAAGTGATCGTCACGCTTTGTGACCATACATACTTACCTAAAGTGAATAAAATACAATTTTTATAAAAATGAAAACGAAAAGGCTGAAGATTTTACATTATAAATGAAATATTTTTAACTATATATTTTCAATGTGAATAATAAAAATAATAACAAAAAAATGCTTAGAAATTCATTTTAAACAGAACTACACCAAGCTGTGTGCCAATTAGTTTATTAAGATTCAGTCTGGTAGCTAGTCATGAATTGAATTTTAATTTTTCCACTAACTAACGTTCCATTAAGCGCTAAACGTTTATAATGCGAGTTACTTTGTATGTTACAGCTACGTCTTCAAACTTAATGTAAAAGCTTTACCTCCTCATCGTGCATAGCAGGGTAGTCAGAGAGAATCTAGTGAAAAAACACTCTATTCGCCGATTTCCGCCAGAACTTAAGACGTTGTGTGTTAGACTAATTAGAAAACATTATAATAACATTTGAATGTAATTTCCTCTGCGTGGACTTGGTGTGCCTTTGGCACACCATTTCTATTACTAGTCTTCTTTTTAGGCCTCGTAGGCATTTCGAGTGCATACGCTCCAAAAGTAATGGTATGTAATAATAATATTTAATAAATGTTTGTGTTCGTTTGTGAACGCAGCGGGATTTGAACCTGCGGCCCTATAAACCGTCCAAGCGCTCTAACCACGAAGCCATGCGTTCTACATCGAGCTGCGTCGAAATTCGTGCGTCAACAACTTCTTTTAGTTGAGGGGTTGGTTTTTTACAAATTTCTGCTTCCCAAATTTTTATCATTTTTCAAAAAATGTTTTTAATTCTATGTGCAATGATACATTAAAAATAGTGTTTTATTTATAATTTTCTTATGTACGGTGTGAGGTTTATACCCCATAAATAAACATATTTTATATAAATAAATAAATTTATATGATAAATATAAATAAATAAATTTATATAAATTTATATGATAAAATTAAAGTAAATTAAATTAAATTTATATGATAAAATTATATTTACTTTTTCATCATAAAAAAAACTTACAATGTGGGAACCCGTATACTATACTTCATTAAAACAGTTTTAAACAGAAGTCTACCAACATCTAACGTAACCACACTATGTCTCTAAAAATATGTAATTTTATAGAAAATGCATTTATAACATTCGTAATATATTATATAATACGACTAAATTGATTTATGAACTTGCTATTTATAATTAAGAGAACTTTTATCAGCGTTCCCTACGTAATCAATAGTGGAGTCGTCTCGAGCAAGACAATAAGAGAGAAAGTTCGAAGTAGATGATGCACGAGAACATGTAATTATTGAACGATTTGGTGGCTTTCACTTAGTGGATACATTCACTATGTTCGTTCAAGGTAATATTGTAATTTATTTGAGTCTGCTTTAATTTGATTAATTCACGGGTTTCTAAAAGAGTTAAAGTTAAACAGAATATCCTTATACAGTGTATTTTTAACCACACTTACCTTTGTAGTCCTTACTTGAGTTAGAATCACAGCGCGTGCGCAGAGTTTGTAACTTATATATTCATCCGGAAATAGGAAGATAATAAATTTTTTATTAGGATTTGCAATGTTAGTGTATTGATTGTTAAAGACCAATTATGATACTAAATTTTATATTTTATGTCTCATTGATTCGCATTTTACTCGGATAATTATTTGCATATTTTTCTGGATGACAGGCATATTTTTTTAGCTATGCATACAAACATTCGTTTTTTTACATATAGCTCAACCTTCATTCATAACGTTTCTCGCGTGAATAAGCTTCATTAAGGGCTAATTGGCGGACATTGAAACAATAAGGGGGACATGCAAGCGTGACATTATGATATGTGACACGCTTTGGTGTAACACCATACTTATTAGATTTTTTAATCAGTGCCAATAGTGTGTGTGTTTTTTAATTTATACAAATTTGTGAACTGGCCTATGGAAGTGTAAGCGTGAGACGAGGGCGTAGGTGGTGATATCGCATCGCCTCAACGGAAGAAGCGTAGTATCCTGCAGAAGATAAGCGCTCAGCCTCATCTGCGACGTTATACCGTTCGAGATCAAAATGGTATTTGATTGTGTACTAAAGTCAATGAAATATCACTATATGAAAATATTTATTTTGTAACTCCCCGATAGGTATAAAACTTGATGAATATCTTTGTTGTGCGTTCCGCGTGCATTGAATGGAAGCGATTTCAAAACTTTTCTGGCATGTGTAACACTTTACTAATAGTAATAGTAGGCACCTATAATGCTAATGACATTTTTTTATATTTGCTCTTTATGAATTGCGTGTTCACATTCCGCATTGCATACAATAAATACTGTACGCCGCTCTGTTTGTGCTCTATTTACGTTATCACATTGGTAATAATAAAATCACATTCATTATTTGCAACTCATACGCTATTATTACTGTACTATATATGGTTACATAAAAAGGAAATAATATATAATAATAGGTAGCACATTATTATATATTGTTTGTACATAGTTCATTTTTTCACGTTAATAAAGTTTGCATTTTGGGGTTCCTAATTGTTCTTTTGTCTCAATTTTATTTTCTATATCTATTTTATTTTTTATAAAGACAGATGTGAAAGTTGCCATGGAAATATTAAATCAATTCAAATTATTAAATCAATGAAAATGACGATCACATAAAAAAGTTAAATAGTCAGATGACTGATGATGTTGCAATTGATCGAAGTCGATAAACTTTTCATTTAAATTACTCTTACTGTGATTTTATCATATATGAACGGCGGATCTACGTAATCTAATCGGTATTTTTTACGTAACTGAATATTTAGGTTCCAATAGTTTTTTAGGTTTCTCCTTACTTACCATAAACCAGTCAATTTTTTGAATGTGTTGTTCTGAAAACAATGTGCAAATATTTCAAATTATTATTTACTGAATGTATGATTCCCGTGCCTAAACTTAATTAAAATTCAAATCAGGTGTGTCTCAACATGACGCTGGGGAACATCAGCCGAGCCACAAGTCGTGTATATCGCACAGACTATTGGGAGGTCGACGTTCGTATCAATGTATAGCAATGATAGTCTTATAGGGTGTCGAAACGACAGCTAATACGCTATAATCACACTTATAAACGTATTGTTACAATACCGATTACTCTGATAGGAATACGTGCGAGATAAATTCATTGTAGGCATAGTATTGACGTCATTTCCAATTTTCGTCGCAGCGTAAATAACATTATGCGACGATGATGATTGCTCATTAATTTACATGATTGAATATATATGTTATAAATTTGAATTTAATTTTAATAATGATTTTCATTTATCTCACTCATATTCTAAATATGCTGCTAACTCGTGGAGGGTAATGGTAATAACAAAAATATATTGGTGGTAAATAATTAGAAGTTTAAAAAGTGAAGCATGTAACTTTTTACATTTTTAATTTTACAATCATAATTTTTCATTTTTAATATCTCCATTAATTGTATAAATATAATTTTTAAAAATCTTTGATTTTTGCGATTTTTACACACAGATTAATCGCGTATATTTTGTTATTCGAAAATACATTTTTTAACCTGACGTTTCGAACACTTAAAATTAGTCCTTGGTCACACGTGAAAACCATCCATTCCAATCCATTTAAAATAGTTTCATTTGAGATATATAATTTTTTTTTAAACATCGACGCGTCACGTTCGGACCGTTATTCAATTACAAATACATATAAGTACCTACCATTGTTTGTTAATATTGTTGTCTAAGGTGATTCGTGTGTGTTGACCGTTAGATAAATGTTACCTTTAGTATATATGAAACATCTAGAAATATTTTTTCCTACAAAAACTTTTAAAATTAAATAAAGTTACATTTTAAACGTTATCTGTTAAAAATTATAAAAAACATTCATAATTTGCTGTCTAAAATTATGTAGTATAAAACTATATACATTCGTCATTTGTATTCGAGGGTCAGATAAATGTTATTTTATGAACGCTCTAGTTCCCTCCAAACTGCCTCTTGCATCATTATTACTTAATACAATTATTTATCTCTAAAAATTAGGTCATATTCATAGCAACAGCTAGCTTGGAATTAAATCAGAGAATAATTTTATTAAGAATATAATTCAGTATACATATAATAGAAATCCAATGTCCAAAATAGTGGTTAATTGCTTATAACCTTGCTATTTGCTGTACTAGCTTCCTGTCACAATTATTATCTAGTTAGCCTTCTATTAAGCTATGGTTAAATGCCAAAATATACATTTCTATAGTTCATTCGTTAATTGCTAATAGATTACGAAATAATTAAATTACAGTTGTTTTGTGGTAATATCATGTCTATTTAATAGTACATAGTAGTTACACCACAATATAGGTATAATATACAAGTAGTACGCCAGATTACAGCTGTAAACCTATCTGGAAGAAATAAATCCCGTCGCTCGCATTGGCCTGTATCCAGGAATAGGCCATCTACGGTTCAAGTGCGGTTTGCTTCCTATTTTGATGTGTAACAGTTTTACGCCTCAATTTAAAACTCATTCTTTCAGAACATATGTCTTTATATCATACGATTTTTAATTATTAATAAAAGTACGAGCTTTAAGGACTAAAGCCTTCTACCATTTTATTAATCAAATATAGTTTTTTGCAGTTGCACGTACAAAAGACAAAAAAATTATGGAAGACCCATCATACTTGAAATATATTAACCCAGGAGCTTAAGTTAAATTAATAATGAATGTTTAATAGAGTGTCTAGTGTGCATGGCTTTTGTTAGTTATTACATATATGTGAGCATTTTAAAATATACCTCAAGTTATGTTCTATATAGTCCACATACAACTGGACGAAATAATTTAATCTATACATGTGCAACGTAATCTAATTTCATACAATTTACTTTGTCTTTATTTCGATAAAGTGTAATCAGTGAAGTGAATATAAAAATATTTAAGATGATATCATTTATTGTTTTATATATATCACGTTTTGCATTCAATATTGATCTCATGTAACCCTAGAGTAGTTGTTCCAGCTGAAACAAAACCTACCGTGGGCGTCATGTATGAAAAGCGTAGGAGATTTAGCAAAATTGTACGAAAGTGTTAAATCGATTGAAGGTGCGCATGGTCACAGGGACTGAGCCCACGCCTTAACAATCGCTCTCTGGCTTTTATATTCTTCTGATTTTTTTATTTAGCTATAGTGACAAGTTTTATTGCTTGTTATTCTTTTTTGAGTTCTAATGAAACTTATAGTACTTTTAATGATTTAATATTCCTTTATATGAATTATGAAAATTTAGAATTATAAATAGTAATATTAATATTATATGTCCGTATTACAATTATTGCAATTTCCTGTTCTTATTGAATTTATTGCAATTGAAAAAAAATTCAATATGAACAAAATGCTAGCTTTTCGCGGAGTGACAGGACAATCAGAAAAAACCTATTAAATTAGCACGTTTTCTTTAATATTTGTTTGCTTTATAGTTATAATATTTGTTACTTGAATACCGTGCTCATTCGTTTACATACATCGGCGTCCATAATAGCACGTTAGAAGTTAGAATTCGCCAGCTAGCCAACTGCAATAAATAATTATAGAGTGTATACACTAACGGAAAGTTAGATTGACGTGCTCACGGCCATATGTTATCTGCGAAATAACAAAGTCACATATATATGTATATGTATTGTTGAAAATTATTATAATAAACATATTTAAAGGCAACAATGCTTGTTGTACAGTGTAAAATTAAATAAGGTAACTGTTAACAGTTGCTGCGCGGGCGATGCGGTGTCAGGCGGACCAAGGAACTAAACTAAATACATGACATTATGTCCGATCGCGCTCACAGATCTCACAGATCACAAAATCGAAATTAACATGATGCATTAACATGATGCTTCTACCAGGTTAATGAATATATATATATATATATATATATATATATATATATATATATATATATATATATATATATATATATTCTGTTATATGAATGTAGGGTAGGTAGATAATTTTTCAATTATTTGATTTTATCAAGCAAATAGCTTGATAAAATCAAGTAATAGTATATCAGTAGCACAAATTATTTTATAATTCGTTGTCCATTTAAATCCCATTAAATAATTTATACATCAATATTCCACAGAAGCTAGTGCAAAATTATTAAAAAGTTTGATGACCCCTGCCTTAGTTCGATCTGAAGCGCAGTTGGTTAACTCGTACTTGCCGCCAAACAAAATCGAATGCTTGTGCCAAATAGCTTGTAATAACTTTATACAATAAAATAATGACATTTATGATTTGTAACATCATTGAACAATGCGGCGAGCATGTTAAAAGGCAATATGTAGGTACATAGCAATGTATAGTAAAATTTAATAAGCTTCAAAAAATTAAAAGCAAAAACTATCTTTGATATCATATGTATAATTTTAATCATATATATATATATATATATATATATATATATATATATATATATATATATATATATATATATATATATATATATATATATATGTATATATGTATATATATGCTAAGGCATACTTATTGCTATAGCTATGTCATAGGATCTGACAATATTTTATTACATTATTCTTAAGATTTCTAGAAATAACTCTTTTTTTTCAAATAAATTATTTATAATTAATGTTAAAGTCCTTATAGTGTTGGATAACTTATAATTAGTGGAAACAGTACATGTTTTGCTGTTCCAGGTTATATTTTATTATGAAACGTAGTCGTCTGGGTAGGGTTAGTAGCGGGATTGCTATATACCTAAAAAGTCACAATCAACTTATGAGACGTCACGTCTTCATTTGATTCGTGTTTCGAATATCTGTTCATTGAAATAGATATAGATGCTAAAATTGCCCTTGTGGTGGTCTATTTTCCTAACAAAAAATATTTTAATCATTTAGAGATTTTGCTCGAAGATCTTTATACAGCTACACGCGACTTATAATAATGGTTGATTTCAACACGCGTTTATTACGAGATGATTATCGTTCTAGAAAACTTAATTTCGTCATGTTTTCCCTTAATCTACATATTTTGCCCTTAAATCATAAACATCACACTATTAGTACTAATACACTATTGGACTTAATAATCACTTCAAATTTAAATTTAGTCTCCAAATTCGGCCAATTCTCAGCACCAGGTTTCTCTCTGCACGACCTTATCTTTGCATCTTTAAATATTAAGCTACCCAAGCCTAAATTAAAAATCTTATTCATTAGAAGTTTTCATAATATAGATATTGATTAAACGTTGACTGGTCGCGTATAGAAACATTGCGTACAATCAATGAAAAAGTTAACTTCTTGAATACTACTATTATTGAACTATACGATAAGCATGCGCCACTCCAGCATATTAAAATAAAAAATCCGGCTTTATGGTTTAACGATGAGTTTTGTAAGGCCGGGGTTAAGAGAGATGGGGCTTTTGCAAAATTCAAAAACAATCGTAGTAATATCAATTTATTTTATAAGTATAATAATTTTATAAGTCTGCAAGAAATCGGTGCAAGCGATTGGCAGAAAATTAAAACGCTAATACTTCTTTAATAAAATACGTGACTCTTCTCCAGCTGCGACTTTAAAGTTTTTAAAGTCCTTCGGCATTGGCAAACTTTCAGCTTCCCCTAACAATTCTAACCTTGATTTAAATAACCTCAATTAACATTTTTCTGCTTCTTCTTCACTTGATATTAATATTAAAACTAAAACTCTTTGTGAAATTCATAGTTTGCTGAAAACTCATTTTCTAGTTTTTACCTTTTCTCTTATCAATGATACAAAGAAAGCTATTCTACCAATTTCATCTAAAACAAAAGGCTTGGATGATATTAGTGGCATTTACTTTAAACACTGATATCCTTACTCCTTTAATCACTCATATTATTAAATGTTTCTTAATTTCATATCAGTTCCCTGAGATGTGGCGAAACGCTTTTGTTCTCCCACTTCCTAAAATAATTAATCCAACGCTACCCTCTCATTTTTGTCCTATATCAATTCTTCCTTTCCTCTTAAAAATTGTAGAAAACACTGTTTGCCCACAAATATCTTGACATCTTTCAAAGTGCCACTTTTTAAACCCTATGCAGTCCTCTGCAGTCAGATATTAGATCGGCAATGGAAAGTAAGATCCTCACAGTTCTTGTTTTGATAGATTTTAGCAAGCAATGCAGCAGATCATGATCTTTTTATTGCCCTCATATCTACTGCTAATATATCTTCTTCGGCTCTAGAATGGTTTTCTTCATATATATCGGGGATGATAACAGTCGGTCCATGTAGATCAGAACTATTCTAACTGGTATGACGTGACTGCTGGTGTGCCTCAAGGTGGTATTCTTTCTCATTTACTTTTTTCAATATTCATTAATTACTTCCATTCTTACTTCTCGATAAGATCTTTATGCTGATGACTTGCAGCTTTGTGTCCATGTTAGTCTGGACGTTATCAATGGAGCTATTCACATTTTAAATACTAACCTGAAACAAATTTCAATTTGCTCCTCCAAATACGGCATTTCAGTTAATCCAGATAAATGTCAGGCTATAATTATCGGCAGTTCACAGCAGATAATTATTGTTGATTTCGATCGTTTGCCTAAGCTATATATAATGGCATAGTGATTAATTTCTCTGGTACTGTTAAGGATTTAGGTACAATATTTAATAATAAGTTAACTTGTAGGGACCATGTTACTAATTTATCTCGGAAATTCTACGCCTCCAAAGTTGCAGTTTAAAAATTTCTTGCCTATTCGCATCAAAATACAGCTATCTAACACCTTCCTATTATTGATTACGGTGATGTTTGCTGTTTGGATATGAATATTGATCTAAAAAGCAAGCTCGAGCGGATTTTGAACTCCTGGATACGCTCCTAATTTATAACCTACGTAAGTAATAATGACCGTATATCTTCTTATAGGAAGCAGCTTGGTTAGCTCTCTGTGATAGATCGCCGAAAGATTTCTATCCTCTTTGATTCTAATTCCCCCACTTATCGCACTTCACATTTCTACTTCCTTTCCTCTTTTCATAATAAGTTCTTAAGTTTTTTTATAATAAATTTTGGAACTTATTAATATTGTATGTATGTAAATCTATGATATGTGCAAGTATATATATAGGCCTGCCATTTCGCCAAATTTCGCGTAAAGGTTTGTTTGCTCGAAAGACGATTGCTAATTATAACTTTAAATCTCCGGAAACGTGTAAGGAGATTTTAATGGGGTCATATTTTAGTGTAAAGTTTGCAGACTTATGAGAAGCCACGAGTGAGATATTTAAAAATCATATCTCCTGTAATTTTTTTATTGTATAATAAGTGTAAGTGCAAATGTAGTTTATTTTTTTTTATATGTTAAGGTGTTTCTGGATTCGGCAAACTTTTAGGTAGGCCGGTTCGTTGTCTTCGCAACACATTCGCTATGTAAATTAATTCTCAGAACGTCTCGAGCGACGCGAGATGACTTCCTTTTGCACTTCTTGACATTTGGAAATACCCGAAGTCGGTTCCTTTAAACATTTATTTAAAGCCTACGCCCTACAGCCTGACTGTTAATAATAATAAAGGGATTGTGTAACATTTAATAAGAGAGAACTCTAGTACAATACTGATATAAATGTAAAATATTAAAAACAAAAAAGAAAACAAATACATCAATAAAAATAAATCGTAATAAATATTTTAAATATTATTATTTATTCTAATTTTAGTCATCATTCGAATATATTATACCTATCTATCCCAAAAAGACATATTTTACATTTCTAATATACTAAATAACTACCTAAGCCAAAAAGTCAATATTGATAAAACTGTTTCGAGGTTGAGTCATTTTAGTAGCCTGTGAATCCGACTCACTGCATTGGATTTCAAGAATTCCTATTCAGAAACGAGTACATACCTAAATTCAGGTTTATTGGATTTCTCCCGGTTTCTAAGTAAAACGTATAATTGTATTTATGGATATGTTTTGATTTTTTAATAAAATTTTGACACTAAATTTTATGCAGTTTCTAATTTATAAATAACAATAACACTCATCACAAAAGAGAAACGAGTAAATGCTTAATATATAGATATAACCTTATATTGTGAACTCTGATAACATCAAGGCAAACTACCTTTTAAGCAAAATTGAAGCTTAATTCGAAATTTTTGATTTTTGACATACACAGCTGAAGTTCAATGGCCAACGAAACATAGTGATAGCCAACATAACAAGATATAATTAATTATATGCATAAATAATTATATATTATGTTAGCTAAATTATTCAATATATCCATTTTAAAATTATTTTTTATTTATAGGGAAGGATGTCTCGGATAATGTTACTATTGATTTAAGTAAAAATTTATTAATTTGAGACCATAAGTATGTATTTAGCTTATGTATACGCGTAGGAGTATTAAAACTCCATATTAGGATAAGTTACTAATCTAATATACATTCTACAATAAAATAATCAGTTTTAAAGAATCAGTTTTAATATTTTATGGCCTAGCCCTACTCACAATCTCGCAGGACTGTACTCATATTTACATAACAACGTGTGTAAAATCCGGCGCAAACGCACGCCGTCACCACCTCCTCGTTTATTCAATTGAAATTGATCGAATACGATGGATGGTCGTCTTGAGAACTTTAATACTCTACATACTACATTGTAGCAAACGTTAAGAATATTTCACTTAACGCGACATACAAGATAAGCTGAATGTGTACGTTCAATGTTATGTGCATGAAATATTATTATATTAGTATTATTTTATTTTCTAAACAACAATTTTGAACCAAAATGGCCTGAATCTCTACTGTTACACAAATTAAATTTAACTAATTATTAATAATTTGATACTGTCGTTTATTTTGTAATACATTTATTTTAAAGTATAAATACACTAATATCTACATTTATACGAGTGTGACATAAAATAAATACTTTTGATAACAATAAGTGTTTTGTTACGAGGGGAATACCGAATACCGCACATAAGAAATGATTATGTTGTTTTTATTACCCGCTTCATATTCCGACAAATAGCAAATGAGCAACAATAGATAAAGTGAAGCAAACCTAGGGATATTACTATTATGAAATAAAATATTTATTAATCATATTTTTGCCTATATTTATCCTCCTTATCCACTTATTTTTGAAATAAATTTATTATTTTCAATAAATAAACCGGTTTTCAAAAATATATTCTGATTTGTTGCAAGTAGATCTATGTTGTTAATCGTTTCATATGTGTGCCGCAATCGTCAGTTTGACTTTTACAAATTGTTAGTTATGTTAGTTAGTTACTTAACGCATGAGTCCGTATAAAAAACCGAAAAAAAATATAATTTTAAAATGTTTCCACAATTTTTCATGGACCGTTTAGAAAGTATATATCTTTTAAGTAAATTGCTTTTTTTAAATTGATCGAAGGTTTTTAATATTATTAGTATGAATACTTACATATTATACAGTACTTACATAAAAAAAGGTTCCGACAAGTTCGAAACGTCATCTTTTTTGTGAAGTCGGTCAAGAATTCTTAGCAATGTTGCAATAATTATTAAATATCAAAACATTTCAAGCTTGCAAAGTTAATCGTTGAAAAATGTTAAATATAAAAAGTAAATAACCCACTGATAACCTTTATAACCAAGTGTATTGATAATAAGAAATATTTACGTTTTAATTACTGTTGGACAGTCCATATTACTCTAGCGAAAGTGTTATTATGGTCCATAAAATATTTACTAATTTGTGCTATTGCGTTGCCGTTGATCCTATAGTGGATTTTTAGTTCGATCCCGATCAGTTAGTCAAAAAGGATTATACTTAAATATATTTTTATTTTCGAATGAACGAAGAGGACTTTCTAATCACTACCTGCTCCGAACTTAAATTATGTGGAAGAAATGTGAAGCTAAATAAAATTTTAAAAATAAATAATTATTTGCAATCTTTTTTTTATAATATCGTTTAAAGATACGTTATATCATAAATGGTTTTTCCGGCGCACTGTTTCACTTTCACGAGAAATCTTAGTATAACGTCATACCTTCCGTATACCGTCGTTACTTTCGGAGCTTGGAACGAAACTAAAACTTTGTATGACGTCAAAACCATGTTTAATTCAAGTGTAAAAACAGTTTCTTAGAATTAATTTCAAATTTTATGTATAACAATCTAAGATTACCACAACAAACGTTTACATCTAAAATATTATTTATTTTTCCTCGTATTAACTGATGCCTATAATTTATATATAACGATACATTAGATGTGGCAGTTACGTTTACATAGTTGGGTATTTTAATATCCATAATGGTGGTTTTGAACAATTCGGGTCAATCTTCTAAATTAAATGTAAAATTAAGGACATTATTCTGCTAACAATTCAAAACATAAAAAGAGAACTTATAGGTTTCTAATATTTAAAGCCCTTAATGTTTCTAGCTACAATCACTGACATAGATAGCAAGCGCATCCACGCAGACAGCAGAATTCGTGAGGCGCCTGACAGCACTTAAAAGGCAAATTCCGTCACGATGCGCTCACGCGGATGTCGATATCGATTTGAAGAACCTTGTGCAACCTCACTGTACTATCGCTGGAACAGTTAATGAGATTTAGCTTATAAAATTACACTCGTGCTCTTTCAAATGTTCAACTTATGTCGAGATTTCTTACGTAATGAGAAGAACTAGTAATTCTGCAAAAACTATTCTCTATCTACAGCGTAATATATATGTATTTTTACATGTACTGTTATTGGGATTATTTTTATAGCAATATATCGTTATATTAAATAATGAAAGTCGTCTTCAGCTATGCACCTGTTATGTCAGTAATGTTCATTGATCAGCCATTGTGTTTAGAGAATTATATATTTTTACGTATATTAGTATTCCCGTACATGTTTTATTTTTGTAAACGCTTCGTTTTAATATATCTAGAGTAAATATCTAGTAAATACTAGTTCACATATTATTAGTTTTAACTTACCTACTCATTTCGTCTATGTATTATAAATATGAAATTACTAGAAAAATATATGGCCGCGCCCGCATTACTGACTACTGTTTGGAAATACTAGCCGCAAAGAAATAAGTGGAGCATGCTTATATTTCATGTTAGATTCTCTCAGGTCTAATGTATCGAATATATTAGACCATAACGGTTAGTGACACAAGTAGTAATTTGAGCCATGATTAGATATAGCGGTAGTCTTATTACGTTTATATATATAAATGCAAAAATGCAAATTATTGTGTATTTAATAATTTACTAAGTATAAATTTATTGTAAAAACAAAACGTTATTTTACTATATGCAGTTCTTACAAAATCTAGAAGACTACCTAAATAAATTCATTAAGTATATATAGATTATAACTATAACTCTATCAAAAACTATCTGGTATACGAAGAAGTAAACTTGTTTAGTATAACAATGAGGCAGAGTTTTCACTATATTTTTGTATGTTGTTTTTTTTATTTTACTTATATTGTTATCGATCCTCAATAATGGTTCAATGTATATACGTAGTACTGTAGTGTATTTTATATATAGGTGGTAGATGTTTTATTTAAAATTGTATATGTTTGTTAATTTTTTTTTCAATTGTTTCAGTTTGACGAGCGTACGGCGGTATCGCGGTCGCCACGGATGCGTCGCGGGCGCCAACGTGCGATGAGCTGCTAGAAGTTGCCATGGTAGGTGTGGGCGTGGCGGAGGGGGGAGGGGGCGGCGCGCCAGACGGATACTACGGCGAGTACTACCCGCCAGACCCTTACTACGTGCCACCAGAGATTTGTCCGCATCCTCAGCAGCATCCACAACATGCGCACATGTGCACTATGCATACTGAATATGGTTAGTTAAGCCTCTTAATTTTTAAACTACTATTTCCTTAATAAAACTTGTGTGAATTAACGGTAGGAAATTCATCTTCAAAAGATGACAAAAAACAGACAAGGACATCGTGGTGCAAGGGGACAGCGTCTGATTGTAAACCCAATTGGTTGAGGATTCGTTTCCCTCACGTTGTCCGTATAATTTAAACTTATTATTTCTTTATTCTGGTCAGATCAACCTTGGCGCTGAATTCGTCACTCACCACGTAATGTCTTGATTTAGGGCGGGCAGTAAACTGAGTGCATTGACACTAAGTTGCTATTGTGTTGACTATCGTGTAATGCGGAATAAAAGGTGAAACTGAGAAAAAACATGCCAAGTTCTTCTCTCCATTGACATACAATGTATTCAAAAAAACACCGGACTCTCTATCAGTACCAACACGTCATCATCACGTCAGAATGGAAATTAAATTATAAAAATACTATAGTGAAACTTGAAGAAAGTAAATTAGATTATTATGAATAAGAGTAAGAGTTGCACCATTAATAAAGAAGGAGTTGAGCTAAAGACAACTAAGCCTTTATTATTTGTGCCTGTTGAAATTCAACTTCTCATTTTAAATTACTTTTCCATTTATTTACCACATTATTAGATATGCGTTACTACGTTTAACATAATTTATGTTGAAATGAAATAAATAATCGCAAGTACAACGCATTACAATAATGTAAAACATGAAGTGTACATATATATTTGTATAAAAAAATACTAATATTTATACTTTAAATACTGTTTAAAACTGTTTAAATAGTTGCAAATGGTTATTAATGTAAGATAATAAAAGGGTCTTTCAGTTTTTAAAAGCTAAGCTTACGTATGTTTTAATAGTTTTATTAAAATACAGAAAAATATTTTCACTATAATACATATTTATTTATTTTTAAAATGGCTATTTAAGGTGGCATGCCGGTTGTAACTTCTGCAACGATGATGCCACCTCTCCTGCCGCCTGTGCTTGATGAGGGTATGCGTCATTATTTGGTGGCGCATCATCAGCCCCACCCGCACCACGCACCGCATCACCAGCCACACCACCAACCCCATCACCAACCGCCACATCATCAACCACCACATCCATATGTGAGTAACAACACGATCATTATATATAAATATAATATTACCACTTTTAGTAAAATTTTATAATTTTATTTTATAAAATGAATAATATACATTTTTATTCCAAATTCATAAAAATGTTTAATTGCTTACTAGCGGAATATATTTTTATTTTATTTGAGACTGCACTTCTGGTGGTTTAATCATAACGTAAAATTAATCTAATAGTGATAATAATATCGTAAGTAGTTTCTATAATATTTATCATTATTGGACGTGTACATATATTTAATTTATATATTTTATTAAACTTTTTTTTAATATTAATTCATTTTTTAAAATCTACCTTTTGAATAATTCAAAATAATTTTATCAAATCTTGCTAAATAACTTTAATTTATGATTCATTTTAATTGAAGAATACACATTTAAGTAATTATTAATAAATATTTATAAATTTTAGATAGTTGTATGAATTTTTGTAATGTCAAAATGACAAAATGTCAGAATGACAACTACTAAATTTTAACTCTGGTAATCATTGCTTAAGTACGCGATGTTTATACTGCGTTGTCCCTATATACTAAAAATATGTTGAGTGACATGGTTTATTCATTTTTAAATATGTTATATTCTAAAGTTATCTAACTTATTAAAGTAAATTAGATATGTACTGGTGCTAAACAATAACGTTTCATGATGATATTGGAAGTCTTACAATTTCGTATTAAGACATTATTTCTTTAACATAAAATAAAAAAGAACGAAGAAAGAACGTATACTTCCTACACATAAAACATTATATGAAACAACATATAATAGTTGGCCGATAGTGCCTAAATACGCAGCCTTGTTTACCGCCTGTGCAAACAATTTCTGTCAATTTATCGATTTTCACTTTCACATGTAAAAAATTTAAACAACTACACGTGGAAAATTTGATATCACGCAGTTATTTTAAGTGAGTGCTTAATTGGTTGTAGCTGTATAAGCCTTGTATACATTTAACTAAAGCAACGTAAAAATTCTCGAGCGATTGCGTTGTAAAGCGTTATCAATATCAGTCGTATTAGCCATACGTGGCGCATGACGTGTAATGTATCGATAAGTTAGCATAAATTTAAAAGTGAAAATACAAGTAGACATCTGGAAAATATCAATATGAGTGAAATGGATTCTACAAATTCAAATACTTCCAAAGAAAATGTTAAGGTGAAATTTAATATTGTTTACAATTTTATAGTGGATATGATTTATATCTATATGTTATTTAGTTGATATATTTATTTAAAATATTTACATTTTTATAGGTTCCAACAAATGGTGCAGGAGGTCCACAACATTACTATGGAGGTGCTTATCCCGCTCATTTTCACCATGTGCCTCCACATCATATGCAACATTCACCACCTCCACCAGTGTACCAAAAAGATGAAAGAACTCAGCGTCAATATTCTAAACTTAAACAAAAATTAGAAAGAAAACATAATAATCGGAACAATGGTATAGGTAAAGAAAAATTATTTTATTATTGCTTATATATTAAGTTCATACAACTATGTGTAATAATGTTAACATAATATAGCTTGTACCCTTTGTGAAAAAGTAAGAGTAACTTTATTAATAGTAGTAGGAGATGACCCAGCCAACTTGTGTCACCTCTGACTTAAATGACAAAATACTATATAAAACATTATCAGTCATAGCTGATATAAATCTATGTATAGACATATGGACATATTTGTTGGTTGTCAAATTTTTTTGATAAATATATCAATACAAAATAAAGTGATGTCTGGAGGTATAATAGAAATGCTATTAGAGAATAAATGACATCAAACAATGCACAAATTATCTTTAACTCATGTCAGACTGTGTTGAATTGTATGAGTATTTTTGGCCTAATATTTACTATTTTTATGATAAAATAAATTAGTTATTTCTAATATTTTGCACACAATCGCATCATAATTTTTTATAAGTTCTCTACATAAAATGTAGACTTTCTTGGACTTTTGTGAATATTTAAAAATAAAATTTGTTAAAATTGAAAAATGACCCGGCCCTTATTGTTTACTGTTACTAACAAGTATCATTTCATATTTATATTTGTAGCTATGGGCTAATAAATATATTTAAACAAATTGTAATTATTAACAGAGGTCAATTCTGGTGCAAGTACTCCATCACTATCACCAAGAAAGGAAATGAATGGACGAAGTGTAGGCAGTGGTGGTGCCTCATCAGGAGCATGGTCGGAAGGTGAGGGTTCATCTGCAGGAGCTTCAGTCCAAGGAGATGATGACAATGACACTCAAGCCCTGCTGGATATGTTGTCAGCAACACGTACACCTCAGGTATAATCTTTAAAATAAGATTTACAGGTAGCTAAAAATTTGAACTGACTATTTGACTGTAAACGCGATCGGTTTGGATTCGATTCCCGAGCATATTTAAATTATTTTAACTTCCTCGTTCTGGTTATATAAAATGCGGCGTTGTCTTCCGCCACTCAACACGCAATGTTTTGAATACAGTGGAAAGCGAAGAATGGAGTGTCTTGAGACTAGGAACTTTCTGTCTACCCTGCTATGCGGTATAAAAGCGTAAAGCTAAAAAAAAAAGTTTATTTATATTATAGTTGAAGTAGCAGATAGTTTTTCATTTCTTAGGACTTAAATATATAATTTTTTTCTTATAAGTTGATGATTATATTTATTCAATTTATTAGTTGTTTTTGTATTAGTATAATTAATTTGTATTAAAATGTTATTATCGATTTCTTAATATTTCAATTTCATAGACAAAAAATGAGATTCTTTTAGATCTGTAAAATAATATAGTAAAATTATAAGAATTTAAATGGAATAAAAGTACAAATACAAGAACATTTAGGAAAATTAAATAAATTTAATTGATCAGTGTTAGTCAGTGTTATGTTAAAATGGTATTAAAATTATATTTATAGGTTAGTGACATAACACCAACAAGTGCACTGGTGCAATGGAACTCACCATGTCCTGAGGGGGTAGCCGTTCCGAACGTCGAATTAACATACGATTTGCTGCTCGGCGACCGCGGACGATACAAAGCCATATATAGCGGTCCGTCACTATCATGTCGGTCGGTATCAATTATCCTCGTCTACAGTTGAATAATTTTTAATTTATGAATAAATTCAATGCTGACATTAAACATTCTTTGTAGGGTCAGAGACTTGCGGCCCGGCTGCGAGTACAGCGTGTGTCTGCAAATCCGCGCAGGAGACCTGACGGGCGCGGCGAGCGAGGCGGCCACGTTCCGCGCGCCTCCCGCGCCCCCGGATCCCGTCGAGCCACCGCGCGTGCAGCAGCGCACTCGCACCTCGCTACTCCTGCGCTGGCCCGCGCCCGCCGACAACGGCGCGCGCATCCTGCACTACCTGCTGGAGATGGACGGCGGCGAGGGCTTCGCGGAGGTGACGCGTCCGCGTATGCGCCAGCACACCGTCAACAACCTGCAGCCGCAGACCGCCTACCGGTTTCGCATCGCTGCCGTCAACGAGTGCGGTCGCGGCGATTGGAGCGCCGAGGTCGCCGCCAGCACTGCCGGCCCTCCGCCGCCCGCGCCCGCCGCGCCCCGTTTGCGCAGCGCCGCACCAGACGATCTCGCGCTCGAGTGGGACCGCACTGCCGACGAGGAGTTCACGCTCCAGATGGACGACGCCACACAGGGGCACGGCTTCCTGCCCGTCTACTCGGGACCCGACTGTGCGTACGTCTGCGACCGACTCAGGCGAGCTACGGAGTATCGTTTCCGTCTGAGATGCGAAAACGCCGACGGTAAAGGACCATGGTCACCGGAGGTATCCTATAGCACGCTACCCGAGAGGCCCGGCCCGCCCGGCAGACCGACGCCCCGCGGCAAGATACACTCTCGCGCCTTCAGACTGAGGTGGGACCCACCCGCGGACGACGGTGGCTCCGAAATCCGAACGTATACCCTCGAAATCGACGGCGGCGAGGGCTTCAGCTGCGCGTATCGGGGACAAGAGCGCGAGGCCCACTGCGACCGCCTGCTGCCCGGCACGCAGTACCGTGCGCGTGTGCGCTGTGCTAACGCTGCGGGCGAGAGCGACTGGTCCGCCGCGGAGACCATTCTCACCGAGGCTACATGTCCCGGCGCCTGCGTCTCGCCCGAGGTGGCCGGCGTGCCGCGCGCCACCCTGGTGACAGTGTGCTGGCGCGCGCCCGACTGCCTCGGCGGCGCGCCTCTCACCGAGTACCGGCTCGAGCTTGCCGACACGGATGGGCTGGTGCGCCTCGCGCACGTGGGGCCCGAAACGGAGGTGACAGTGCGGGAGTTGCTTCCGGGCCGTGAGTATCGCGTGTGGGTGACCGCTTGTAACAAAGTCGGCGCCGGAACTCCGTCGCCGGCGCTCAGGTTCACGACGGCGCCCGCGCCGCCCGACGCGCCGGAGCCGCCCACGGTGTGCGTCGACGGGCCGAGATCGGCCCGTGTAGAGTGGACCGCGCCACCCAACAACGGCGCACCGATTGTTGACTTTCGGCTCGAAATGAGCGCGACTAATGTAGACGATGCTTTTACGGAAATATATCGAGGCATGGAGACTGCCTGTTCCATAACTAAGTTGACACCTTTCACTCCGTATTTCTTCCGCGTATGCGCGACCAACTCTGCCGGGCGAGGGTCCTGGTCCGCGGTGCGCGACGCCCTCACGCCGCGCGCGCCTCCCTCCGCGCCCAACGGTCTTCGACACGAGGCGACCACAGATTCTCTTCGCATACACTGGCGAGTGCCCCCGTGTCACGGCGCAGAAGTACTTAGATACAGGGTAGAAGTTGACGACGCCGCATTTGACACTGAGGGTTCACTGCCGGAGCATTTAGTAGAGGGATTGTCGCCGGACACCGTTTACAGAGTTCGGGTCGCCGCACTCAACGAACTCGGCCTCGGGGACTGGTCGGAGGAGAGCCGCGCCGCGACTCGGCCGCGGCCGCCGATGCCGCCGGCGCTGCGATGTGCGCAGGCGGCGCACAACCACCTGCGCCTCGAGTGGGACTCCAGCGTCGAAGGCGCGCAGTACTGTGTGGAGATGCGGGCGCCCGACGCCCGCGAATTCCGTCCCGTGTATCGCGGCTCCGCGCACTCTTGCAAGGTGAAAAAGTTGCGAGAGGCGACCTGCTACACGTTCCGGATACGAGCCAGTGACGAGCGTGGCGGTCGAGGCGTCTGGGGCGAGGCGGTGCCGGCGCGCACGGCCGCCGCGCCGCCGCCCGCGCCGCACCCGCCCGCGCTCGCGCTGCTGGCGCCGCGCGTCGCGCTCGCCTCCTGGGACACCGTGGACGACGCCGATTACGTGCTGCAGTGCGCGCGCGGCAAGGACGCCGTCTTTAAAGAGGTATCGTTTACAAAGTTCATTTCCTACCTACAAAATTGAATCAATTATTGTTTTATATACATTTGCTTCGTAAGTTAGTTATTAATATACTCTTAATTTTGTAGGTATACACCGGCAGAGAGACGCAGTTTCAGTTGGAGGAATTGGAGTACGGTGCGGAGTACCAAGTGCGCGTGGGCGCAGTGCGCGGTGGGCTGGCGGGCGCGTGGTCGGCGCCCGCGCGACTTTCGGTGGCCGCCCCGCCGGCGCCCGCGAGACCACGCCGCGCGCGCCCCACACGCGAGCTCGCCCCGCGCCACACCGCACTGCTGATGGCGGCCGTGTTCCTACTGGTGGCGGTGCTGGTGGCAGTGCTGGTGCAGCGCCTGGTGGAGCCGCGGCCGTGACGCGCGCTGGTGGCGGCGCGGCCCCGCGCTCTGGCCCGCCTGTGAGCGCCGACGCGCCCCACGCCGCCCGCAGCCGCCTGACGACCGAGTGGGCCCGGTCCCTTTCGACCGAGGCCATGGAGTGCAATTATTCAATTTATATAAACCATCGACGGGACGCCGCCCCGGCCGCAGAAGAATCTGAAATATTTATATGTATATAGTAGATAATAAAATAATCAAATTGTACGCCGCCGCCATGAAATGACGGGTGGCGCGAGGTAATCGCTGTCATTAATCGCTTTATTTTAATGTATTTTAATTTCGGTTAATGAATATTCCGATAAATTAGACGATGAATTTATTATATCTCCAACATTTAATCGACTGTACTAAACGAAGGGCCTAGAGAACGTCTTTAATGAGGTTTTTAGATTTCACGTATTTGTATTTTTTAGTGAATTTATAAACTTATATTTGCCATTTTGATGCGAATGTATCTGTAGGAAGTGTTAACTTTGCCTAATAAAATCTATTCGCAGATCTTCTAAGTTCTAGTCTATGCTTTTAAAATTTCATATCTTCTGCTGAATCGACTATTTACGTAAATTATGAAACAAAAAAGTTGTTTTTATTGTGATATAACCATATTTTTGAATTTTAAAATCACCCAGCCGCGTGTATTTTCCATACATTTTATATTTTTATTAATGAAAACGATCTGTTGCATGTTATCATATTTAAGTATAGCAAGTTAGCGACCAAGGTGCTCTAATATTAATGTTCTGTTACGAGGGACAAGGCCCCTCGCTCTGCAACGAGTTTCCAGTGTGTGTGCTGTGATCACTTCCTTATGCGAATGAGACTGATTTTAAAAATATATGCTTCGTGTCTTAGGATTGTTTTGAAAATGCTGTCATTCATTTTGATGGAACTCTAAGTGTTTTATTGTTTCCTCAGAGCTTAGCGTCCCGCGGCCGACGCGCACGTCTCGTTTTACCCTTTTAATGTACCTTCTGCGTTTTATTGACGATAGTGTATTAACTGTTTTTATTATTATAGATCATGACCTTTAATCGATGACATTATGTAATATAGAATAAATTGTTTATGAATTTAAGAGATTATAAATTTATTGAGATTGTTACCACCCGGTGTATCGATGGGAGATCGTCAAATTTTGACTTTATTTCTAAGAAATGTCTGTGTTCCAAAACGTAAAATGAAAAAAAAAATAGATTCATCCCGTATTGGTGTTTGTTATTTTAATTAATTAATATATTAGGAAAATATTATTGACTATGATCTAATTATATTTTTAAATGAATCAATTACACTGTAGGTAGGCAGAGTAACTTTTTTAATTGTATTCAAATATACGAATTATAGTAAAAGTGCATATTGGATTTACGTGGATGTACTAAGTGTCATTATTCACATATAAATGTTGTTTAAAGATTCTGTGGTGTAACGTCATATGCAATACAAACATTTATCGCATAGCCTTATTGCATTCAATGTTCGCGTTCGTGCCGCCGATGTAATACTTTGTCATGGACAAGCTTATTTTTACGCACGAATATTATAATTAAATACGTGATTAATGCTAATAATATTCTGTGATTCTCTCATTCTGTTCTTTCTATATTATATTTATACGTATATTTTAACGTTATCAAGACATTCCTAGTTTTCTATTTCAAATTGAAACATTTATTTGGCGAGGACGACAGACTTTGTGCCGTCCCACAGAGAGCAGTGATGGCGGCAAGCACAGCTTGCGGCGCTATCACGACTACCTGGTTAATTTTTGAAAGTTTTATAACCTAACGTGCAATTGTCAATTTATTTATTTGTGGCTTAATGTATTTATTTATTAGAAATTATATAAATGTTCTATAGTGTCTTGTAAGGTTGGGATCCGATGTTCCTAGATATGTAAACGTTTTGTATGATACACCGATCGCAAGCTAAAGTGTACTACAGTCATGCATTCCAACTTTGTATTCCACTTTGTAAATAGGCCTAATGAATTCTACGACTTAATGTTGCTTTAATGTGGGAATGTAAATAAATCCTGTTTGAGCTTCCTACGAGAGGCGACGCGTGCGGAGCTACGAGTAGAGGCGGCGGGTCTGGCTTGCCATTATTCAAGAATTTATAATAAATTTATAAATAAATTTAAAATATTTCATACTTAAGGGTCGCATCTAAGCCAATGGCAAACTTGTAAATATTAAAATTGTACCAAATTGACCATAAATTGATGATGGATGGGGTCCGCCAGGCCCGGGCTCGCCTAGCGCGCCTGCACTCTCAGACCCTGTATGGCAGCGTAACTGTAACACTGTGTCGAGACTAAACGTTTTTAAATTAATACATATTATTAATGGGGATAGCATCTCGTATTGTATTTGTGTTTGAATTAGCAACGTATAACGAAATGTATATGTTTATAATATAATATTTGATGATGTTATGTATACAATTTATTAAACATGGATATATCAATAAAATTATATTTTGTGTATGATCAAAGTTTAATTTTTTTAACAATCCAATATTAATAACTAAGTTGCCGTAATTCCGACATCCTTACACGATCCTGAAACTTACCAATCAACAAAGTATGGATGTACATAGAAATATCCTTAATAATAACACACATACACACGAAATGACAACTATATTGTCGCCATATAAGCAAGGTTTACATGAATGTTATAAAAAAAGAGTATATAGTTACATAAAAACATTTTACTTATGATATAAACATAAACTGGCAATAAATAAGACCAGAAAAGTCAAAAAAGTAGTTAAATTCGCGTTTTCAAATACATTTAAAATATGTAAATGGTGCAACTAACATTCTTATATATGTATTTTAAAGAAACAGTGACCCAACGTATCTTTTCTTCGTTACTTTTTTATTTGTATTTTGAAACACTGCTGAGATTTTTATGAAAATTTACATTTCAACTATGAAATAATATAACTATAAAATTACGGTAATGATGGTATTAAAGCTATATTAAAATTACATTACAAACATTAACATTATAAGTATCTAATATTAAACAAGACTAGAAAAGTTTTGTACTATGAGTATTTAATTAACTTACAAACTAAATTGACATGTTATTAAATTATAAAATATATTTAAATATCTTACAAACTACAATTGGATCTATAAAATTTGAGTTTCAGGTATATTTTGACGTTGATTGAACGTAAAATAAACGTAAAATGAGTGAAAAAATTAGCAGCTATGTAATGTAATATTTAATTGTTTGCTACAGAAGAGGAAAACAATTGAAATCATTTAATTTCATGGTTTAAAATCTTATATATGTTTTTAGCAATAAAGAAAAACATTTGTATATTGACATAATTTATTTACCTTTAGGTAAAGATTATGGGTATGTGTAGTATTTTCACTAACGTAGGTAGTTTATTTAAGCATAGCTGGGGCTGACCACTTGTTTATGTTTTCGATTGTATATGCAACAAATTTTATTAAAAACTATCTTGCACGGTTTCCTAGAAGAGCGGTTTCGAATACTGCTCCGTTTAAAATTTTCAAACTTTTTAAATAAATGTTTTCTATTCCATAGTGTGGAATAATAATTTAAAAATAGTAAAAACATATTAATATTACTAACTGGATATATAATTTTTCTTTTACACACATAAAATATCAGTAATTAGAAAATGTTTTCATTAATATGTATGTCTCTATCAATATTTAATAGGCAGTGGGAAATAATTGGCACGAACGAATATTTTCGCTGTACACTTCGGTGTAATTGGTAAGAAAGGTATTATGTCGTGTGGAGATTTTATCAATGCAGCCTTTAAAATTTTGTGGAAATATCTTTCTGGCTGCATCCTCATCGCTGGCACCACCTGGCACAATCAAGAAAATAGATATAATAAACATTATCAAAATAATAACTTATATTTAATATTTGCATTTCTTTTAAAAACGTCGAGACCGGTCGTGGCGCAGTGGGACATTATTGTGTGTTTGATTCCCGCTCAGAGAAATGATTATATTATATTTAAATTATTCTCATTTTTCGCTCTGGCAAGACAAACGGTGGCATTGAGTTTCGTCACTAAAAACACAATGTCTCAAATTCGGCGTAATGAGGAGTACGGAGTGTTTTAACACCAGGTACTTCTCGTCTACCTTGCTATGCGAGATAAAAAAAACGTCAAGCTATAAAAGACGTGAAGCACATAAAAAAAATAATACACATTGTAATCGTTAAATAGCTGTTATTTAACGAATTAGAAGAATCTGTTAATAAAAATAAAATATTAAAAGAAATATCCTTGCATTTTATACAACAATGGTACATATGATGACGCACCGCTGGCGCAGTGGGTCAGTGCTGATTGCACACAAGCTATGGTTCCGTGATCAAGGAAATGATTATGTTTAAATTGTTTTCTTTTTCTCGGTCTATTAACTCTTTCATCTATGTATACTTTGGTAATTTGGTTTTTGTATCAAAATAAAATAATAAATGATTGACTTTTTGTCTAATTATTTGTCTTTTTTATTTGATTGTCCAATTAAACTAAAAGTAATAAACATTAAATAGAATATTTTAAAAAATCGGATTCTCCATGACCATATGCGGGACTTGCATAACGCTCTTAAAAGACCATATAAAAAGATTATTCGTAATATATTGATATTTTTCTTTCCCAATATATTGATATTTTTTTTTAATTTTCATTTTTTTATAAAATGTTTTTCTAGTGCAGTTAACTAATCTAACAGAATCATTGCTTATATTCTTGTTACAGTTATATAGCTAGCTGTACTTTCTCTATATCTAGTTTAATAATAATTAAAAACAGATATTATAAAAATAATTCTCAAAGCTTACCAATAAACAAATCAATGTCTTCATACTCAAACTCATTGTAACATTGTTCTTCTACAAATGTTTTATTATTGATAGAAAATGTTATATAATTTTCCATGCTTAATTCTACAGAATGCCATTCTCCGTCCGCCATGAAACCGGCTTGAACCAAAGAAGAGACTAATTGAGGCGGTGTGGGAAAATCCCTTGGTTTTTCAAACGTGCCATTGCAATGTAGAGACCATGTCACCTTGAGATAGCCATTTTCTAGACCTAAGCCTATATAGTCAATACCCTGGAATAATATTTTAAGGCTTTTTGAAGTAATATTTATCATTAAATATGCTATTAAATTTTATATATTTTTTTATGTCTAAGTAACTGCCAATATAACAAAATTTAAAAAGCTTTATTTAACTTTTAATAAATTTATCGTAGACGGAGTTGTAAGTGTTTATCCATCAATTATTTACTGACTTACCAATTACTATGTAACTAAAAATAATATCAAAAATTTTTGTTGGTATTTTTATCAATAAATATCATCTGCGTTTTGTATAGCTTTGTTTTGGTCTAATATGTAATGTAATGTTTGAGGTCGGTCGTGGCGCGGTGTGACAGCGTCTGCCTGTAATCGCGACCGGTTGTGGGTTCGATCCCCACTCGGGGAAGTCAAGATATTTCAAATTATTTTCACTTCCTTTGCTCTGATAAGACAAAGTGCGGCCTAGAATTCGGTGGAAAGCGAAGTACGGGGTGTTTTGACATTAGGTACTTTCTGTCTATCCTGCTATGCTGGATAAAAAGCGTGAATCTAAAAAAAATGTAATGCAGCACGAATAAAATATCTTATACTCATAGCTAAAGCATTCAATAGGCGAATGGAATTTTGGGGCAACTTACCATATTTATCCATAATATAAGACCATTAGGATCAGAAGTAGAAAAATTGAACGCAACATAGGAAGGTCTCGTTGGTGCCGAGCTCAATCTTTGTTGGTGGCCGGAGTGACTTCGGGTAAGAGAGAGCATGGCGTCGCCGTTAAACTGGGGTACCGTTACATTTATACCTGGGAAATCAATTTCATTATTTTAAATTATTCACATATTAAATTACGTATACGTTCATATTTTTAGCTCCACACTTTTATCTCGCATAGCAGGATGGATAGGAATCTAGTGTTAAAATATTCATACTCTACTTCCCGCCGAATTCGAGGCATTCTGTGTTAAGTTGCGGAACTCAACATCGCACTTTGTCTTACCAGGGCGAAGAAATGAAAATAATTTAAATATATTCATTCCCCAAGTGGGAATGGAATTCGCGCGTACGTACCGCGCCATCACCGGCCTCTATCTTAGTATATAATATTAATACTACGAATAAGATTTAAAAACTTAAATGTTTCGTCTGATAGTTTATGTCGAGTAAGCAATGAGTATGTATATTTAGATAACGTAACTATGATATTTTGTAAGACGATGGAAGAACATTTATTAGACATTTATAGATAAATAGACCCAACATTTTAAACAACGTATAGAAAGCTATACGCCTCTTGGAAACTGACTAAACGCTCCAACCACAAATCCATGCATATTCATATCTATATAATTTTCATATTTTTAAAATTGTTTTCATATCTTAAGTGTGGATTTAACTTTAAAAAATGTTTGAGATTAAAATAATAATAAGATATAAACAAATATACATAAGTATTCATTTTTATTACTTACAAAAGTTTAAATTTAAAAATTTTGTATTCATCAGTGACTTTATAGTAAATATCGCACCTTTAGAATTAAAGTGACTTAACCAAATTTTATTTTATAACTAAATATTGTATTTGAATATAGAACTATGTCAAATTCGATAAATTTTTAATTGAGTCACTTTAATTCTATGGTGCGATATATTCCATTATATGACGTGGCAATGGGTAACTATGGCCTGTATCAATACTAAAATTTAGAGTAACAGTCTAATTTCTAAAAGTATGTTATACTAACGTTGTTCACAATTCACTCCGGTGGTGCCGCTCCCGCAGACGCATTTCCCGCGCAGACAGCGTCCGGCGCACTGCGGCGCGCGGCACGCCGTGCGGCGACAGCGCACACTAGAACCAGTCGCGCCCGCGCTGCACGCCGCGCCGCATGCGCCCACGTTCTGACCATCTAAATTGACAAATAATCCTTTCACATAAAACGTAGAATACGTTTTAATAACTTCTAATTATGACTGTTTGCAGAAATTTTATTTATATAGTCATATTTGTATTAACGATTTATTATGTGATTAACAGATACACAACATACTGAAGACTCGGAAGTTATCATTGTGTGAGAGAGATCCGAAAAGCCTTTGTGAAAGGCCTAATTACGATTTAGAGTTTGCATGGATCAAGGCTTTTCTCTCCGTATGATCATGGAAAAATTCTAGGCTGAAATCCAGAATGTTTTCTGTGCTTTTGTGGACTTACTTTAGAAAAGGTATTGGAAAAGATTGTAAAAAAATGGTAGATACTGCCCGATACATTGTAAACGCAACTCTTGTTGCAGACGGTTAAATCTCTATATCGAGATATTTCTAGATCGAGAATTAATGATTGTGGACGAAGCAAAAAAGGTATACAAGGACCGTTGCGTTTGGCGATTCGTTTCCGAAGCTAAAAATAGACTAAACTACGCTATATTTTAGAATATAACTAGAGGTATTATTAGATTTGATCATGTTACATTACAAGCGTAGTGAATAATTTGGCAAGTATCAACTATGTTACGATTTAGAAATTTATAATTTTGATTTAAAATGAGTTAAGTACAACAAATTACCTTCAATATTTTGTGGTTCTAATGACAAAATTATGTTATTGATGTGCAAATTTCTAAAGCAGCCGCTGTATGATTCTGGCGGTCCCGACATTACGTCAAAAGGCAAAGTGGACAGATCTTTAGCGCCTCCTAATAAAAAGAAATATATATTATTATGTAATATTTTTTAGCTTTACCTTTTTATCCCGCCACCGCTTTGTTTTACTAGAGAGAGGAAATGAAAATAATTTAAATATAATCTTTCCTCCGAATGGTAATCCCACAACCGAATCACTTTTACAATCGGACGCTGTCCCACTGCGCTACGATAAATTATAAATATAAAAGATTTATATAATTTAAAGGATTTATTCTGACTTAATAATACCTGAACTATCTACACACTTTTTCATAATGTTACTTACCAATAACAATAGTCGCTTCGCTAGCGGTATGCGGATAGGCATGTGCGAGCATCATTTCGGTGGTGAGGGCTCCGTCGACCCACACGTAGAGCCTATTCCCATAGCGGCCGGCGCGCACACTGTGCCATTGAGACATGGAAAGCACCACTCCAGACCTGACTAGTGAAGTCAGTCCTGAGAGCTGATCTGAAAAAATGATATGCGTTACTTACGGTTATTTGGTAAGGAGAGAAATTCTAATATTGAAATTGATTTCAAACTAGTCGTAACTGGTACTTGATATTTAAAAAAAATCTTACAATATATATACGTTTTTTAAAACGTATCTTTATTTTCATGTATTTGTATAAATATTTTTTACATTTACCAAGATCATTTTATACATTTAGGTAATTAAAACTTATAAATTGAATAATATTTACGCACATACTTTTAATTTATTTTTATTTCGTTTCACGCCTTTATTCCGGATAGTAGGGTAGATGGAAAGTACCTAGTGTTTAGTGTCACTCTGTACTCCGCTTTCTGCCAAAACTGAGTCTATGCGGTGTGACTGACGGAACTCACATTGCTCTTTGTCTTACCAGTGAAGAAAATTTCCCGCGTGGGAATCGAACCCACAATCCTCTACTTTTAAACATTATCATGAATTACCTGTCCATCTATATTCTAGCAATCCTCCTTGCAGTGACAATGTCGTATAGAAATGAGGAGTTTGTACGAACATCACAATACCTCTTTCTTTGGTTGGTTTTATTTCCGCCTCGAGGGCTAGACTCACGCTTGATATTGATCTTGGGTACAATTTTAAGTAGGATCTTGTGCCAGAGAACAGTATATCTAATGGTATTAGATCTGAAATTAGAACTATTATCACTCACTTATCACAATGTGAAAATCGTTGAAATTTTAAATTTAAAAGCCTAGTTTAATGAAGAAGATTTTTTATATATAAAATAGACATATATTAAATAGATGAAGAATAGTGAAATACTATTTATTACATCCTATTGTTACCTTGATCACAATGAACCCCAGATTTCCCGTAAGGGCAGTCACATTCCGCATTATCAAGGGTCATCACGCAGGCTCCTCTACACTGTGAGTGGGACCGATCACAGGCACTACGTGTTGCACCACATGTAGCCCCAAACCAACCTTCGTTACAAATACACCTAGAAATAATGCATTTATTTCTAAATAAAAAAAGTTCTTTAAACGATAAAACTTAGGTGTTTTTAACCTAAGATATAAAAATGATATGACTGACGTTCAAATAAATAAATATTTTGATTCGTACCCGTAAGTAGCCGGTGAATGTATACAAACACCTCTAGGAGCATTACATGACTTGGCAGTACACTGGGCAACGCCGCACTGTCCCACACCGCGACCACCCACTGCCTTCCCTGTTCCGATCGCCTGACCGCCCACTTCCCATATACAGCCCCGCCATCCACTGTGCAGTGGTATATCATGGGGCAGATCGTGGAAATCTTGAGATGGATGACCGCCTGGGAAAAAAACAGTTTTGGCCACGTTAAGTAAGCCTATACTATTATTAATGAATGCACAATTTTGCGTACACATTCTACACTTTAATAATAATAATAATAATAATAATAATAACACATTTATTGGACAAAATTACACTACTAACACACAAAAAGTATTAACAACAAAAAAAAAAACAATAAAGTAAAACTTATCCTAAAAGTACACAAACAAAATAAAAAAAAAATTAAAAAAAAAAGAAAGGAAAGAACTTGTAATATAGCAAAGTTAAGTAAGTAAATAGTGCGCAGCAGTGTAACCTATCCAAAAGGAGATCTACTCAGTGTACGTAGAAGACGTAATTGCTTCTACACTGATTTTCAGTAGTCTCCTGTTGGTATTGCGGTGCTGACAGCGGATACAAACAAAAAAGAAAAAGTAAATATAATAATAATAAAATAATAAACTAAATAAATATAACTAAAACTAATATATGAAATATATTTTGTAATAAAACTTTTAATGCGTAGGTTTTCATTTGTATTTAAGAGAGTCTAATATTTATTGAAATAATATAATTAACAAAAAAGTTATCATAAAGTAAAGATATATTATAGATATATTATATACCTATTTTGTGTACCACTAAAAGTGAACGAGAAACAAAAAAAAAATTATTAATTGATTCCTAGCAAGTAATAAATAAATCTAAAAATTAAAAGTATGAGGAATGATCACGTCTTGTTAAAATTAAATTTATTAAAATTAAGAATTTTTTTGTTTTTCCAATAAAAATAATTTAAGCTGATGTTTGAAATTTGTAATCGATTTCAAGTTACGAAAAGGAGGAGGCAAGTCATTCCAGCACTTGGTGGCGAAGAACCTAAAACTTCCTCGAAAACTTGCTGTTCTGTGTATTGGTATCTTTAGTTTAATCAATGACGCTCTTGTGATATGCTCACTATCGTTATTTCCTAACCACTGTAATTTATGATAAAGGTAAGGTGGAACCTGGTATTTTATAGTACCAAAGAGTAATGTAGCAAAATGTTATTGCATACGGTAATTCATTTTTAAGATGTTAGCATTATTTAAATATGGTGTGACATGTGTACGCGGCGGTATATTAAAGCAGTAGCGAGCGCAGGCGTTCTGAACCCGCTGGATGACTTTTTTGGTACGTTCGAGTAAACGAGGCCCTATAACTACATCAGCATGATTAAATTTGGACAGAACTAATGCCTCACAGAGTCTGATGCGAACTTTAGTGGAGATGGAGTCTCTTATATTATAAAGAACTTTTAATCTATAAAAACAATTTTTAGCAATGTTATTTACATGTTTCTCAAAACGAAGTTGCTCATCAAATAAAACACCTAGGTTGCGCGCTTCAGACACTCTATTTATACGTTCGCCTTTTATTTCAATATTTGGATCATAATTTCCTATAATTTGTATTTGATGATCTGTACCAAGTATCATATATTTTGTTTTGCTAGGATTAATTGTTAGCGAGTTCGTATTTGACCAACAAGCTATATGATCCAAATCTTGGTTTAGTTGTTTCAAAGCTGTCTGTATCTCACATGGCTTGAATGAAATATATAGCTGCAGGTCATCAGCGTACAAGTGGTAGTTGCAGTGATTTATTTGTTTTACAATATCTGCCGTGTAAATTGTAAACAGAATTGGTCCCAAAATTGAGTCTTGCGGGACTCCTCTAGTTACCTGACTTATATCCGATTTAGCTACGCCGCCATCTTCTAACTTTATCTCTACGTATTGGCTTCGGCAACTCATGTAACTATTAAACCATGTTATAGCTTTGTCGTCAAAACAATAATATGATAGCTTTGAGATCAATAAAGGAATGTTTATGGTGTCAAATGCACGTGAGTAGTCTAGAAGTACCAGTATTGTGCCCTCCCCCCTGTCCCGAGCAGATAGGATATCGTCGACAACGTTTGCCAGTGCAGTCGTAGTACCTCTATTTTTCCTAAACCCAGATTGTTTATCCGGCAAAATGTTATTTAGTTCTAGATAGTCTCTAAGTTGATTACACACAACTTTTTCCAGGATCTTGGATAAACATGGTAATATACTTATTGGACGTAAATCTTTAAACTCTAAAGGATTATCTTTCTTAGGTATTGGTTTCACGATGGCTTTGCGCCATAGGTCTGGGAATTTCGATGTTACTATGGAGGTGTTAACAATTTTTGTGATTATCTTTATTGTGTACTGAAGAGTGGGCAATATCATATCAAGAGATATTCCGTCTACGCCAGTAGCATTAGAAGTTAATACCTTAATGAGTTTAAAAGTTTCAGTTTCTGTTACTGTTCTCAGACTAAAACTTGCGTTACAAAATTTATTATTTTGAAAATATTCAATATCTAATCCACTCGCACTTAGACTACCGGGAACTGCAAGGAAAAATGTATTAAGTTCATTAGGGTCACGCAAATGTTCTGGCAGTAACAGATCACTCTTCCTATTGATGCTGATATTGCATTTTATATGTTTCCAAAGAATCTGAGCATTGTTAATATTTCGATTAATAAAGGTTTCAAAATAACTTCTTTTTTCGTTTTTAATCGAAACACGGACCAAATTTTTTAAATCTTTGTAATAATTAACATGCGCATCTAATCCACTCCTACGCGCTCTTAAATGCGCACTATCCCGCAGTCTCATAATTTGTTTGATAATAGATGTTATCCAGGGATAATGGCAATACTTACAGTGTAGGCATTTCAGAGGCGCAAGTGTGTCATAGATGCGTCGTATTTCTGTATTAAATTCCCCTACCATATCATCTACGCTTTGCAATTCGGAGATGCAGTCCCAGTTGACAAGTGCCAGACATTTGTCTAATGCACTAGGGTCCAAAGACTTAATGTCCCTATAAAAAATTTTTTGCGGTGTAAATTTATCTCTGCTTATAGTGACTTCGCAAGAAACAAAAGAGTGACTGCTTAAAGTGCAGACATAATCAACCCAGACCCGACAAACATCAGCATCAGTACTAAACAAATCCAAAAGTGTTTCACTGCGATTTGTGAAATGCGTTGGCTGATTAATGTGCTGCGTTAGATTTAAATTATTTAAAAAGTCAGTGAGTAATTTATTGTTTTTATTGTTTTTATCTAAATAATTAATATTAAAGTCTCCTACGATAACAAGTTGATCACGCCATGTAAACAGGGATAAGGACTCGTACAAAGCATCAAAGAAACTTTGTACGCTTAACCACGGTGGCCTATATGCAGTTCCTATTACTACTTTTACTACTTTTTACTTTACTTTTACTATTACTACTTTTATAACATATCCACATCTGCTCAACACATAGGGAAGGAGAGTGACTGAGAGTACGAACATTTAGCCCTTTCCTGATATAGAAACCCACGCCGCCACCGCGGGCACGCAACTCAGGTGGGCGCGGAATATGCCGTAAAGTGTATCCCGATATACTGGGTGCACGGCCCTCTTCTCCGGCCCTCAACCAGGTTTCATTAAGGCCTAGAATGTCTACATTATGCCTTTCAACCGTGACTATGAGCTCCTCATGATTAGTTCCTAGAGAACCCGGATTTAAAAAACCAATTTTCAAATTTCGTGGCCTTGTCATTTCATAAAAAGTATGCCACTATGTATACACTGGCAAAATGGCAAATACAAACAATTTATATTCAATATTATAACATATACCGACCAACGCCTGAGGATTGTATTAATTCCTTTATATTCATATGAACATATTATGTATATAGTCTGTCCGCAATATAGTACACTGCTGCAGTTACTTAAACTAAAATATATGAACGTCATATTATTACGCATACACTTAACGTGAATATAATACAATATAACCGAAAATTTCAATAAATATACTTTTGTATAAACAACTTTTGAGAAACATAAAACTAATTATTTAAAATAGCAGAGCTTATTAAGAAAATTAAATTCAGGACTCAAACATGAGCAGTTAGAAAAACCTTGGCAATGTCGTTCTGTGATCGTATCCTCTGAGCCACTGTTTGCCTATTCCGCCGAGCATAGATTCGGCCCTCGCGAGTCCATATATAACGCCACCCATTGCGGCGGTCCTCTTCTCGGGCATTGTAGAAAAGAATGCGATTTGTCCTTGTTAGACGCTCATTGATGTAAAACCGCCTCGGTTCTTTATCGATATCGAAACCCGATGTATCGGCCCCGCGGCGCACACGCGCCGCTCGCAGTAGTTGGTCGCGAATCGCGCACCGCGTTAGTCGCACTACTTCGGGGCGTGCCCGTCGTTCACCGTTTTCATTATAAGACGGTCTCGGCCCTGAGCGTTCAACAAAAACAATGTCATGCTCGTCCAGGGTGACGCCGATCTTATGTGCAATAAGTCCTACAACATGCTGCAAGTTCTCTTCGTGGCGTTCAGTAATACCTGTGATCTCAATGTCGTTTTATAAACATGACTGATCGCGCTCATTGAGTTCAGTCTTCAAGTTGGCAATGTCTTCCAGCAAGCTGCTTTCTGGCGCGGATGACGATTGATTTTCCAGTTGTGATAAACGCATTTCAACGTTATCCACTCGCCTGCCTACTTCGGACAACGCACTCCTAACTGACGCAAGCTCCTGCCGAAACGAGGCCACCTCGTGCGTCACTGCAACCAATTCGACCCGAAGGAGCTTCATTTGGTCCAAAAGTGAGCTGACGACTCCCAAATCCTCGTTACTTGATATTGTTGACGGAAGCTCGGTGTTAGATACATTTGCCACTTGAGTGGCTGCCATATCGGTAATCAACGCCGGAGAACATGGTTTTGGCTTGCAACCTTTACAGATCCACTTAGGGACCCTGGCATCAGGACTCGTGCTTACGACACAGGCTCGGTGAAATAAACAGGAGCAGCGTACGCATTTTACACTATCAGAAGTAGCTAAAAATTTTCCGCAACTGGTGCATTTGTTTGCCATGTTAGCTATGTTAAATGTTGGCTCAATATGTAGAAATAAACTTTTTTTAGAAAAATTGTCCGCAGTTTTATTTAATGTACATATGTGGGTACACAAAACAGCTGATTTAGCTGAGTAATTTTAAAAGATTGTTTTTTCTTCGTATTTACCAGTATTTACAAGTCTCTTTAATTTCACATTACACTTTCACTATTTACTAGTCGATATAGTAATTTTAAACAGTTATTGGGCAAAACTAAAAGCAATTTTATTATTTTACGAAATAACTTGTACAAGACGAACTATCTGCAACCTTTAGGCTAATTTCATATTGTTTTTGTGAAATTTTAAAATAATAAACTTAATTGGTATTGCGATTCGAGTCTGCGTTTTGTGGAAACCTTCCAAGTGCTTTAAGCATTAAGGTCAGGCGTTTTACACCCGGCTACGTCAAAATCTTATGCACGTTTGGTATAACTTATGTGTGTTTTCAGCATCTCAGTAGAGGGAATTTACAAATTTCTGCTACTTAAATAATATTTTAAATACAAAATCGTATGGCAATAGAGAATGTTATTTATTAAATTTAAAATATAAAATAAATAAAATTATTGTAATAATATTAAATAACCTTATCAAATAAACATATACTTTACCAATATACGCGTAAGGTAATAGTGTCATGTTAGAGCGGTTCGCGGGCGCGTTTCCGGTGATGTTGTACCGACTGTCTATAATGAGGCCGGCGCTGCGCCCTCTGCGCCATACCCGCACCACGTGACCGCCGCGACGAGGCCCTACAGCACGCGATGTGAATATACGTCTTGGACCTTAAACACAAACCAATATACTAGTAATTACGAATTTAAAATAGCGAGTTTAAAATAAAATTTCTACTAAGAAAAAATCAGTACAGAGCATTATATGTTAAACATTTTTAATGTATTTTGAAGAAAGCGGCCGGCACGTCAAATATTTTTTTATACAAATATAAACAATAAAGCTAATAATATAATGAATAACTTACCACTTCCCATATTCCATGTTAACATAATATAACCCTTAACAAACGTCAGAGCTATATGTTGACTTCTTGAGTCATGTCGACCACTTTGTCCAACGAACATTAATAGAGCTATTTGGTCCATATCTGATGTTTGGAAGCGCATACGGAGGTCAAACCTATCGGAGTTCATCGCCGCGGGAGATAAAGGATACATTACATAAGAAGATACACCACTTGTTATTGGAGCTAGCGAAGGACGAGTTATTTCTACATCTGTAAGAATCAATTGATAAAATAGAAATATTGTTAAAGCCATAATAAAATAAATACATTATTAAGTAAAAGTAGAGAAAAAGACAATAATTGCAAGTTAAAAGTTAAAATTTGAATTAAAAAGGGGCTTAAGTAATTTTGCCCTACAATATAAATTTGAGGCTGTTATGTCAATAAGCTTAATTTCTTCTTATTTGATTAAGCTTGTAAAATAAATTTAACTTTTATTATCTGTTTGTAAGTTTATTTTATGTGGTAGAACTAAAACTTACTGTATTCACAAAATATCCCGTGCTTTCCATATGGACATAGACATAAAAATCCACTCCCCGGATGGCGGACGCAAGTACCTCCATATTGACAAGGATTATGGTCGCATATTGAATGGCTACAATGATTTCCCATCCAACTGAAAAATTAACTTTATAAAATTTGTATCTAATTACTTTTTTAATATTAAATGGAATTGGTTTAAAACATATTGTCACGAATGAAAAATTAGAAGACCTTATCAGAATAACCATCAACCATGCAGTTACGAGGCTTACGTTGTTTTGGATTTAAATATTTGAAAGTTAAAAGTTAAAAGTTGAAAAAAAAATGCTACAAGAATTAAATTATACTACAAATATGTCTGTATTGATCATTATTCATTAAACAATATTTAAATAACGATCATTTCAATTCTTGTAAAATATTTTTTAAATTATTAAAATCGGACATTCCACTCAAAAGATATAATTTGTTTTTCTGACAATGGAGTTACATGCTGTTGACCATGTTGATCTTTACAGCGGCACCGGGAGGGGGAAGTAAGAGGGTGCTCTAAACCTACGAAATTTGGTAAGCACTGACGTGGCTGCTTGTGAGGTAGCCGACAACCGTAAGGGCGCCCACTGTGGGGCTCGAACCTTGGCTTGCGGCCGGCGAGCGGGCTGGGGAATTTCCTTACTCTAAACAAACCAGCCGCGGCGTGAAATCATGACTGGGGGAAATTGAGACTAATCTAAGGAGCCTAACAGTCCCGAACCGTTGGACCCGGCCGCACCAACGCGCGGACGGTTTCCATTAGATAAACTGGAATACGCCGACGTTTTCGTCGACGGCGGTGTGTGGGTGGAGTGTTTCGTACCTACAATTTTTCAGTTTGCTACCAAAATGGTCTAATAACCTACCCGGGCGTTTAAGCTTAGCGTGCGCGGACGGGGTGTAATCGCCCGTACTACGAGAGGATTCGCGTGAGTATGTGTGCTCTCGTAGTAGCGCTTGGATAAGTCATTTCAGAATTCTTTAATCGATTCCAGTTCGAAGTCCTTATGAACGTCGACGTTACGAACGTACCAGGGAGAACCTAATGCGATTCATAGAAATCGGTTTTGTACCACTTGGAGTGGTTTAAGTATGTGAGGACGGGGCTAATCCAGGTTTTATACAATGTCAGCTTATTTCTAAGTCACATTTTACTGCGTTTACAAATTAATGGATGCAATCTATTAAGATAGAAGCGGGCTGAATAACACACTCGACTAATGTGTTTTCTGAATGACAGTTGGGAGTCTAGAGTGACTCTGAGGTACTAAACGTGTTTCTGCCATGGAATAGAAATATAGTAGAGACAGTTTCGTAATTGAGTTGAGGAAGAAATACCGCGGCACACTTTTCGGGATTAACCTCGATCCTCCATTTGCGGTTAGATTGCTTAGAGTGTCGGCGGCTGCCTGGAGTCTCTCGGCAATAACGAAAGAGTGGTAGGAAATAGTAAATAGGGTGGTGTCATCTGCGTACATAGCCAGGTGGACATTGTCTACTCTAGGTATGTCACTGGTGTACAGCGCATACAATGTAGGAGAGAGCGTGGAGGACTCCAGCGCGAATTAAGTGGGGAGTGGAGTGTACCTTCCACTTTATATCTAAAATATCTATTGCAAAGATAGCCCTTAAGAACGCGAATTAACAGGTCTGGGAGGCCGGCATTGCGCATCTTGTAAAATACGTCGCTATGTCAAACTTTGTCGAACGCTTTAGCGATATCTAGAAAAATAGCCGTAGTGGAGCTGCGGGCACCATTTCTAATGTTGTCTCTAGCTATGTGCTGATGCACTTAGTGGATGGCGGAGTGGCCCTTGCGGAACCCGAATTGCTCGTTTAAGAGCAGACATTTTGTATATACCACTTAAGAGAGTCTAATAAGAATTATCCTCTCGTAAATTTTACCTAAGCAGCTCAACAGACTGATACGCCCGTAGCTGCTGGGAAGATTCCTCGCCTTGCTCGGCTTTGGAATACCTATGACTATTGCCTCCTTCTATTGATCTGGGAAGGTACAAGATTTGGGGAGGCAATCAAAAATAATAACTAATAAGGACACGAACTGGGCCGGTAACGCTTTTAATGTCCTGTTATTAAGACAGTCAGGTCCTGGGGCCTGACTGTCTTAATAACAGTACATTCAGGGGTTTCAGGTTCTTAATGATATTTTTGACCTCACCGGCAGAGGTCGGGCGAAGCGGTTCAGCCGAGGGGGATAGAGAATCCCGGGTTACTACCTCGGAGTCGACCTTCGTTAGGTGGTCTGGGTCGCAAGGGTGATCGCTGTGGGAACATTGAGCCTCTAAACTGTCGGCTAAACATTCGACGTCCAAATCGCGGGGGACGCCTTTTATGACAACGGACGGAGCTGTCTTTCTTCTTCTAATGCATAGGTATGAAAACCTACGCTTGTTTTTAGCATACGGCGAGTTAGGATGCGGTGGTCCGCAGCCGACGGGACCTGGACCTTGACCTTGATTCCTATCGAGGTCAGCCTCGCGGAGCTGTGTGTGACTTTATTATTCCATTTGGCCTTCTCTTGAATGTAAACCGGCGGCGGTAACTTCGAGAAAGATATAACGAAAACAATTAATGTAATAATAAAATAATGCGGCGTATGTGGTCCCGCCCAACGTAGTGAGTGTCAAAAGTTCTTTTTAGAATTACCTTTCCTAAAATACCATTACTTAATATGTTCTGTGACTTAAATAAAAAATTATGCCGAAAAATAAAATCACACCTATCTACGCGTATTTCCAAACGATACCAGTCATACCTCTGTAGTAATCCTTATCATATTATATATTAAATTACTTTTTACTTATTACCTTTTTAAATATTACAATTGGACGTTCCTTTCCAAAGATATAACGAATTTAAAAATGTCAATAATGAGGCGTAAGGAGAAAGAGGCATCGATATCTGTGATATAGGTCCCTACGCAGTGGATGCAAGTGTGTATATTCAATTATATTCAGATAATCTAATTACATGTATAGTTTTGAGATTTCAAAGCGGGTTAGTTGTTCCTAAAACACTTTTATACACAATTAATTGATATATTCACTTCACAGCGGCTCCCTAGTAAGACATAAAAGCATACCTCCAGGCTAAGAGAAGCTATTCGGCATAACGGAATGTTGAGAAATTAGAGGCGAATTCATGGTGCAGCGGTTTGACTGTGTACGTGATTGGTCGTTGGTTCGATGTACTCTTGGGGGAAATTTTAAATGATTTTTATATCATCGCACTGGAAAGTCAAAGCTTTGCATTGACTTCCGCCGCTCAATGCTTAATGTCTCGATTTTGGATGGTAATCAGTGCTCGGAGTGTTATAGGATCTGTTTGACAATCCTATTATGCGGAATAAAGGCTGATCCAGTAAATGAAAAGTTCGTAAAAATAATAACCTAAACAATATATTTTCTAACACGCGACGATAAATTTTAACTCACCCATTAGCACAAGAGCAAGTGTAGGTATCTCCAAGATCGCTGCACGTGCCTCCATTTAGACATGGCGAAGATAAGCACGATAGTGACGAGCATTCAGTTACCATCGCATCAAACGCATCATTAAATATGTCACGTATTTCCCCATTTACCTAAATTTAAAAAAATATTATATTTGTACTATATATTTTCTTGTTGATATACTGATAAGTTTATTTTTTGATCGTAAGGAATGTCATACATAGGACAACAGGATAGCTAAGAATTTTAGAAATAATATGTAATAAGAATAATGAAACAAATATTTTTTCTCTATTTAAATAATTATTGAAATTGTTATAATAAATTAATTATAGAAATCCTTTTGAGTTCGTCTTACGATAAAATGGCAGCTAATTAAAATTGGTCCTAATTGAAAGACAATAAAGCTAAATAATTCAATACAATTTTAGTGCATGTACTTACAATCAAATCATTTATACAACCAACAAAAGGTTTATTTTCAGAATAATTTGTATTTGGCGTATTTCCAAAAGTTAGGACAGTATTGTTGTCTAGTGTAGTAATGCTAGACACTTGACCGCCACTCATTGCAACCGTGTCGTTGAGACGCAATGTGGCGTTGCAATGTTTATCTCTCAAATAGAGATCTAATCTGTAAATTTTATGATATATTATATGTAATAACTCAAAATATATGTAATTATTAACAAATCTCAAGTCAAACTCGACACTCGTAAATAACATTCTCGAACACATACCTCGTTTCAATTTTCATTAAGTATCCTTTATTAACGTAAGTTTTGAGTTCACTCAGCAGCATCGTCTGGTAGCCACAGGAAAATTCAAACTTCAATAAACCAGAGCTCATATAGAGTTTCATGTAAGCCCCTTTAGTGATATCCACGTGCATTATTTGACCATCAGTTATTAAAGTTTTTGCATTAAATTGGATTGCAATTGACGTAGAATTTTTAACATGGTGAGAAATATACGAATTTCCCTCGAAAGCTGCCGACGTTATTGTAATTTTATCTTCACAAAATGTTCCTTCATAGTTAAATAAACAATGACACTGAAAATAATTTTATGATATGTTCACTTCATGAGGCAAAAATAAAGCTGGTGGTATGCAGAGAGGACCTGGTGATAAGAGTTTCTGATTAACATTTTACTCTTAGAACTCTACTTCGCGTTACGGCTTACTAGAACGGGGAAATAATTAAAATATCATAGTATTGACGAAAATTAAACATGGAAATATTATTAATAAAAAATAATATTATTAATAATGAATAATTTACCAATGACTAAAGAAAATATTTTTATACTTACTTTTACTCCATGTAGGCCATTAATACATGTCCCATGATTATGACAAACAAAATCCGTACAATCTGAATGAGACGTTGGCAGTATTTGGGTAGTTTCGTCCCCTTCTAAACTAGGTTCTGTTACTTCAATGGAAGTAGTAAATGTAGTAAAGTCCGTTTTATCCAATGGCTTGTCCGTGAACATCTTTTCGGTAGTCGTATCTATTTGAGGTGTTGAAGTACTTTCAGTTTTAATACCTTCAGTTGTAACAGTTGACGTTTTATTTGTTGTATCATATTTATTCGTATACAAAGTACTTATTTTAGTAGTTTCTTCAGATGTTATTTCTGTCGTTAACTTTGTAGTTGGACTTGTACTATCACCTTGGGTTGTAGGCGTTGTTTCTTGTATTTGTTGTGTTGTTCCCTTACTCGCTTCAGTCGTAATTGTAGTTTCTGCCGGTACTGGTAAATTAATAGTCGATACATTTTGCTTAATACAAACACCACTACATTCGGTCGTAGATTCTGTTCTAGAGTCACTAATTACCAGCGTTCCTTGAGTTTCTATCATCGAAGTTATAACGTCAGTTACTAAATCTGTTGTAGTTTTTGTTACTTCGTATATTCCTGTGGAAGCGATTGTAGGTTCGGTTTCGATTATTTTAGTTGTCATTGTACTGAAAGTTATATCTGTCGTAATATGTGAATGATCTGAAGATATAGTGATGTCACTGGAAGTTGTCGCAACTGTAGATTCAGTGATAGCAACAGCCGTTGTGCCGATATCAATAGTCGTGCTATATTTAGTAAAGTCAATTGTTGAAAAGTTGTCTGCTCTACTAGTTTCTGTGTATAATGTTGTAGTAGCAGTTTCGTTATGACCAGGTAGAGGCGTAGAAAGAATATATTCACAATCGTAACTGCCATCATCTAATATGAAACATTCACATAAAGCACCAGCAAGTTTTGGTGGACAGGAGCATGTGAAATTATCAACTCCGTCTATACACGTTCCTCCATTCATGCACCTAAATGAAATAAGTATATTTTGTAAAGCTCGTTAAAAACAAAATCATAAAACTAACATTAGTTTAAGTGTTTTTAATGACTGACATGTATCCAATATAATAATTACCATTAGGTTAGAATTAGTAATATTTAACATTTAAGGCCGCGTCTAACTTAAAGCGCAGCTGTAAATTCTGTAGAAAACGGAGCTATCTTCAGAAAAACATGAAGCTCAATGCAATCATTGAAAAATTAAAATTTTGAGAGAATTACTTTGTGTTCTATTTTTAAATAAAAAGACGACATAGTATATATTGCTTTTTATATGCATACTAACAATACTTTACACCAAGCGTATTTCATGTACATATTTATATTTTTGTAATAATAAAGCCATTATGTGAATTGAAATAGTTTAAGAATATCACGATCGATGCGTCTGGACAGTAAAGGGCGTAGCGGGGGCGAAGACCGTCTGCAGTCGGGGATGATATTTTTGTTCATCGACCAGTCTAGTCTGGTAAACTTTAAAGTTTCAATGCACTTGTATAGCGTTTTTAAGAAAATCTTAGGAGTGTTTTTACTATAAATTCATTAAATTAAGACTAAGGATGCACATTGCATATTGTACATTACATTACTAATCTTTATTAACACAGTTAAGATAATGTACTCTTCTAATTTACATATACGTATATATACATATATATATATATATATATATATATATATATACCGGCATCATTTTGTCTTTAATCTTAGGATCTTAAAAATGTATAAACGTCTAAAAAGATTTGATTAACATATATATAGATTTTTTGAGCTTCACGCTTTTATCCCGTATAGCAGAGTAGACAGAAAGTACCTAGTATTAAGACACTCCGTACTTCGCTTTCCACCGAATTCGCGACATTGCGTGTTGGGTGGTGGTTGGGTTGTCTTTACCAGAGCGAGGAAGTGCAAATAATTTAAATATAATCACTCCCCCGAGTGGGGATCGAACCCACAACCGATCGCGTTTACAGTCAGACGCTGTCACACTGCGCCACGATCGATCTCAAAAATTTATTTATGATTAAATATTAATAAAAAGGTTATAATATCACAAACTTTGGTCCTAAAAGGCATTCGTCGTATTGCAACTCGCATCTCTCCCCGTGATAATCAGGAACACAGTAACAGACTCTCACGTCGTCCTCTACTACGCATAGCGCGTTTTTACTGCAAGAATCTTCGTCGCAAAATTCTATTTGCACTTCACAGCTTTTGCCAGTGAAACCTGTAAAAAATATCATTAAAAATTTCGCCAAATATTATAGTTAATGAACAAAGAACATAATAATTTGGATTATCTCCCAGTCTAACTAAACGAAAGATCGTGCTGAGTACGAACTTCCATCAAATATCTGTGGTGTAGTGTGGTTACCAAGTATACTACTAAGCTCTATTTGCTTTATATGCTTTTTATTATAAATTACTTAAATTGATTCAAATTTCACTAAAATTTGAAATACACGTAGCTACTAAATAGAAAATAACATTTGAAATTATTATTTCATTTAATGTTTTAGTAAAAGTACATAGTTAGTATAGATTATTTTTAACTGCTGCTATTCATCATTCATATTCGTATTATTTAAAAATAAAATAAATATAAGAATCCGTACCATAAGAACAAGCGCACATATAGTCCGCGTGAGCATCGATACATATACCGCCATTTTTGCAAGGATCGGATTGACATTCATCAATTTGCTCTTCGCATTTTGGGCCAGCCCATCCTACAAATACATGTGTAAAACCTTACAAATTATATAATTTGGTCATTTTATTTTTATATATTTAAGAACGACAGTATCAAGTCTCTTTTGAAATTGATCTCTAAAGGCAATTGTTTAAGTTCAAATCACTAATTATAAACATTTATATAATTGCTTTACATACAATGGCGTGACCCTGGGATATGGCAAATTGCTTTTATCTATATACCTATTATTAGGTAAATTTAACAGAGTTAATAACTTAATTTGAGGTTTTATAAGACAAGAATCACAGTATTAGCTGATTTACTGATTATGACTAAATTTTAAAAAATAATGCCTTCAGACCTGCCAAGCATTTGCAGTAGAATTTGTATCCAGGTCCTTCAATACATTCTCCGCCATTATAACATCTTACTTCCTCGCTAGTATTGCAGACAGCTACATCTAGTTCACAGTGGTCTCCAGAAAAACCGGGGATGCAGTGGCAAATATATTCGTTTGTCATATCAATACATGTGCCATTGTTTAAGCAAGGATTAGACTCGCATTCATTGAAATTTGTCTCACAATTATCCCCTTAAATAAATATTCATGTATAGTTCATTTCATTTATTTATAATAAAATAGATTATTTAAAAAAACGATACTATTTTAATAATTGAAAAAATAAAATAAAATGCTAACGTATTGAGCTCAATATTTTAGAAAATAAGTTTTCTGTTTTGACTATTAGACAAACGGCATGAAACAACACTCTACTCCAATGATTAATAAGTTTAATTATTAATGAGGTATAAATTAACTAAATAGTTAGTAGGTTCCATATCTAATGAATTATCCTCGACAAGACAACAGAAATGTACATTGGAATTCAAATGTATTGTTTATTCCTAGTAACGATTTTATATTTCCAATGAATTATATATATTAATGGGACTATTTGTAGAAATATAACTTCACTATAATTTATAAAGCAATAACCTTTCCATACGACAAGGTTACACGCAATCGCTGTACTAACAAATAATTGAAATTTTAACACAAGGGACGAACGTAGCACACTTTACGAGTTTATTTGATCATATACGAGTTATTGTCTACAGATTACAATAAAATAAATATACTTAAAAAATAAACATCTGCTTTATTTAAACATTCAATGTATGAAATATAGATATAAATATAAAGTATATATTTTACTTAAAATTAAAACAATTTATAAGTACCTACCGATAAATCCATCAGGGCAAGAACAATTGTATGCAGCTACACCGTCTATACACGTTCCTCCATTCTGACAGGGGCTAGACCAGCATTCGTCCCAGTTTGTTTGACATTGCACCCCAGTGTAACCATCGATGCAATAGCATGCATAGGTACTGAAAATTAATGTATAAAAATAAGTATATATAATCGTAATTTGTGCAATTAGTTGTACACCTGTACAGCTTATATCTCAAGCTTACTTAGTATGGAAAATTCCTGCTGTTTGTGTATCTGAACAGAAGAAAAGATTTTAAATCTCACCTCGATCTTGGGTATACAATATATATGATAGTAAATCAGCGTAATTTTCTTTCATTTATAAAAAAAATATTATTTTTATCATTACATAATAATGGATTATTACGTATCCTTATATATATATATATATGAAAATATATATATATATATATATACATACCTGTTAATGTCATCGATGCAAATACCATGCATGCAAGGATTTGCCAGACAAGCGATGCCCGCTGAAACTATTGGTACTGAAATTGCAACCCACCAGACAAATACACATTTTAGCTTATTATTTAATAGATACATTTCTTTAAGCTTATAAGAAATTTCTATAACGCATAATTATTGAGGGAGTAGTGTATAAAATTAGTTTTAATTTAACATAACCGTTGTTAAATTATTAGTTTCTTTAATTTATTATTTTTACTGTGTTCTTTGTAATAACCGAATTGAGTTCTCAAAACACTTAAACCTTAACTTAAAGCCTTTCTATTATAATTAAAAAACGGGCCTTATTGAAAGAAATGTTCATGTTGCTTAATCTATATAACTAAGTATAGTTTATATACACATGAATTTACATATATGGCTTTGATTTATTATGTTGAGCACTTTAGAACAAAACTAGAATTCGACTGTTCGACTTATTTAAATAAGAATTAGGTCTCGCTTAGGTGTGGTTTACCCGTCCTATCGTGTTGCTATAGCAACCATGAACACAATACTCATTAGTCGCAGGTAATGGTTGACTTATTGACAAAATTTTAAATGTCTTCATCGAAAGATTATTACATTTTTATTCATTCATTATTATATTGGTTTCATAGTACATACTAATATAATCACAAGCTTAATATCGCTCATCAAGACCGAACAAATACAGTACGTATTAAAGTAATTTATCATATATATGAAAAAAAAAGTTTTCTAGATATAGATGCAAATATCTTTTACTATAAAAATAATATTCTTAATATATTTAAGGGCATAAAAATAATAAAAATTCCAATAAAAATTAGATGTTAATGTCGAGTTGTATAATATTTGTACGTTATAATGATTGTAGGTTAAATTTGCATACCTTTCTCTATCTATTTCTCACCTTTATATATTTTAAAAATATATTTTATCAAGTAGATATACATTATCACTTTTAAATTAAAATTTTCCCGCGTCTATTGAATGTAACCAATAAACGCTAAGTGCTCAAATTTTAAACCAATCACGCATTAGTCATCTGTTGTGAACTGTCACTGGAGCAAATACGGGAGTTGCGTTCAAAATTTATTACAAATATACTTGTTTCAAAATTGTATAATTAAAAAACACTGTTTTGTTAAATATGTGAATTACAGAAATAAATATTTAAAATATGTTTTAGATAAGAGAATATTTAAAAAAATGAAATAAAGTCTGAATGTTAATATTTACAATTTTGTCTATATATAGTAGATTTCCGAACGTTGCCATACTTTGAAGGCCTTCAAGATGTGAATTGTGGAAGGAGCTCAAAATTGAACAATACCTCTAGTTTCAAATTAGAATTTTGCGTCGTCAGTCATATTATGTGGTATATTTTCTAATTTTGCTTAGTGAAAAAAAATTTTACCAGACAAACTTTTGCTTCTGACGTTTTGTTGTTAACCTTTCATTTATATTAATAAAGAAATCTGTACTAAAATGGATCCGGGTATTCTTTGTTTCCACCATTGTGATCATAAAGTTTTTTGTACTATTATACCCGAAAAATGTCCTGTTTGTCAACAAAAATTGGATAGATATGACTATAATCTTTTACCATTTCGGTAAGTTTGTTTGTGCCAGTTAGAATATCTGTCTTGTTAGATTATCAATGGAGAGAGTATGTTGCTAAGCGGCCTATTTTTTTATAGAGTACCATATCCTTTCGTCAAAGCTTCTCAACATCCACGGGCAATTATTATGAAGCCAACTCACGGTGATTTCCTCAAGTAAGTTTTGATGTTTTATTAGGTGACACAATCAATTTTTTTGTATAATGACTCACCTACCTTATCAATAGCAAAACAATAAGAGTATTAAACATTGTTTTACAGTGACTATTATAATTCCAAAGACTTGCATATAGGAGTCACAAACTCCCAAGGGTATGTTTTAGAATTCAGTGAAGAAGGAATAAGGGGTGTTGACCATGTAACTAAAAAATGGAGTCATTGTGAAATTAGCTTAGATTGGGATCAATGTCTTCTTTTAGAACAGTTTGATGAATTATGGAATGAAATTTGGGACAGTGTCCTATTAAAGGTATTTTTTATGTATGTTTATATTAGTTATTAATTAATTTAAAAATATATTTATATAGTAATGTCATATATTTTATATTCAGGTAAGTCTAAGTCCGCTATGGGAGGCAGAAAGATATAATGAAGAGAGACACAATTGTTTCACCTTTGTACTTGCATTCTTAAGAGCACTTGATTGTGGAGAATTGTCTGAAAGAGCTCAAGATCCAAAACTCTTTTGTAAACAATATGTGGTGCCTCGAACTTCAGCTGCAGGAAAATATATCTCTCTTTATAGACAGCTTAAAAGACAAAGTTATTTTATACAACAACAATGATAGACTAATTAAGTCTTTATTTTATTATATGTGTTTATTTATTTTCAGTTCAGTATTAACTGTGATTTCTCATATTTAGATAAGGGGTTCTATTATTTCAATGCATTTAATTTAAGCCAAATAAGAATCTATTTATATTTTCTTTTATAACTAATTTATTTATAAATTGCATATTTTTTTAAATTACATTTGCTGAACAAATTGGAACTTTGGAATTAGGACTAAAGAGGCTGTGTCACATTATTCCTTACAAAAATGGACCAGGGAAATTTGATAAAATTATACAAAATTTGAATATTCAACATGAAAATAAAAGAATTATGTTTGCCATTTACTTTTTGTTAAGGCTACAAAATCCATACATCTTGCAAGAATTTGGTAATCTCAAAGTAAAGATAATTAATTTACGAATAGTTAACTTCATGAGTTTTGATATCAAGTATACTATTTAAATATGTATTATCATATGTTTTATCAATCACATTTTTTTTGTAATATATTCTATAATTACTATTATAATAGACATAGCTAGAAATTGTATTCATATATTCAATATGAAGTAACTTAAAACAATTGTTATATATTAAAATGTATTTTCAATTTAATTTTGTACATTTTTAATTACATTTTTTTCTGGCTATGTCTATTTGTTTTATACATATTAATATACCTTTTCCCTATTAACATATACAATTTATAATGTAATTTGGTGTCTATTTAAAAAATATATGTAGCTGTCAATTAGTGTTTTCTAAACATTTACATGTGAGGATATTTCTAAATCTTTATAAAAGCTCAAATCACTGTAATCATCTTCCACTAGTATATGAAATGATGTAATTCCATACTTTTCGAAACATGAATATGTTTGTATTGAAATGGATAATGCTTTTAAAAGTATTTATGAGCCAATAGTCGAATTTATATTGACATCTAGATTTTACATCTTAAGATTCTTTACCTGTTAGGGAATCTTTTGTTTACATTGTTTCTATTATATCACATAAGTAGGGGCTTGTCTTTAAAATGTATACATTTCCTAATGTAAGACGAAACTTATATTAATATACCTAAGATTGTAGAATAGTCTCTTTTTAATGGAATAGCTAGGTATTTGTTATGTAAGTGAAGATAGCCACTGCCATCTTATATAAGAAAAGTGTTCAATAAAACTTAGTTTAGATAATAATGATTTAATCACAATGTATATAAAAATATTAGCATAGAAAACGGCCTAGATAGATAATAAAAGTGAGTTCGAATAAATTGTGAAAATCGTCCAGTTGCTTGCATTTTAGTACTATTGTATGTATAAACTAAATTGGTTTATTCTAAGTCAATATTTTTATATACATTTATCATACAACTAAGATTTATATCTACCCAGTAATTTCAATTTTCCTAGGCCATTTTGGTTATAGATTTCAACTCCTTGCTAGTATAAAAAAAAGAAAAAGAAAAAATTTGTGTCCTTAAATCATTATTATTACATCAAAATATTATCACTTGCAACTGCCCTTAAAACTCATATAATAATATTAAGAGTATAGTTATAAACAAGCCACTTTGAATATCGAATAACTGCCATAATTGAGACTTCAAGTGTTTTACCACACTACTTAAGTAGCTATAAACTTACTGGAATTGCTTTGTCTTTGAGGTAATTGTACTTGATTTCTAAATTAGACTTATTATACGCGACATATTAGCTTTACTATTACCACGCACTTATTTATTCATATTAAAGTATTCAGATATTTGCACTCATATTTACATTCAAGAAAAATAAATTATTTTCTTGCCAATTAGACTTGCCTTTTTTTGTGTATGCTTTAAATATAAATATGAGTGCTTGTTCCTTTGAAAATATATACGAATTTTTTGTATTGATCTCTAAGACAATTTTACTAGGTGCTACAATTAGAATAAATGTTAACATTTTGGTACTTTTTTATTTTTATCCTTTGGAAATAAAAAGCATAATTTATTGAAAGTTGTTTATTTTAAATCTTTAAATTCACAGAATCTTGAATAATAAAATAGATATAGGTAATTTTTGTAAAATAACTTATTTGACATAAATGTAACTATTGGTATACTTTGACTGGGGCAGACTCCACTCCGACCCAGAAAACTGCACCATTGAGAGCAATAGTGGCTCTGCAATAAAGAAAAAATATGATAATTAACATATTACATTTTTTTGGTTTATAAATATATTTTATAATATTTTTTTGAGTATGAAAGTAATTTATGAATTAATAGGAAATTATTTACCTGAATTTGATGATATCATTGAGATCAGCAGGAGGGGTCCAAACGAATGAGACTGTTTGCTTATCATCCTTGTGCTCGTGCTTCTTGTGGGTGACTGTGTCCTGATAATGAGAATAGCATTAAAAAGGTAGACAACCGAAAAAAGAATTATTCTTCATCGTATTCATATTAGATTGAACCTTATGCTTCTTTTAAGAAGATAAACAAAGCAAACATGTTAAACTACTAAGTTTAGAGAAGAATAAGGGTGTTCTTTTGAAAATAACATGAGCAGTCTTGTAGTCAAAATACTAAGTAGAGAGCAGTGACCGAGACAATATTGCACACGCTTAATTCCACAAGTCATAACAAACCCAATAGTTCTTGGAATATAAATAACCCAGTCATTTTGTCTCAATAATTGTTGTGCCTAAACAAAATAATATACCTATATTTATCGTAATACGCGCTTTAGAACTTCCTGATAGTAACGATTTCAATATAGTCTCAGATTTTCTATAACTCCTATTTGACTAAAATATATAATTATATGAGCCTCGAATTAGGATTATAACTGTTTGTATACAATTATGAGAAACATATTCATATAAAATACTCGGCACGTAATAAAGGACTATAATAATGTTATATTCAATTTATCATTTAAAGTTAACTATGGCACAAATGACTTAGGCTTGCATCGTGTGGATTTCAATGGACTTAGATTGCAACACTCAAGGTTGTTAGTGCATAAGGTCGCGCATAGATGTTATTTATGATGGCATTAGGTTTAGTACCATATCGAAATACATTTTGAAATAGCTTGTACATTTGTTAATATAACTAAGTTATGAAGTATTAATATTACAATATATCGTAATTTGTCAACGATTTACCACAATTGCCGTAGGTTTAAATTCCATTTTAATTTAATCTGAGAAAATTGATATGGCCGCTCATACCTAAAACGCCATCTGTTTTGCTTTATGTGAAATTCAGACTACAGGCTGGAGTTAATGATTTGATGCCACATTAAAGCGATGCGTTAAGTATGCGTAATGCGACGGTTGATAATGTTTTAAAGAAAATGGAAATGTCTTGTTACTAAGACATTCTTACAATTTACCAATGCGACGATTTGCTTATTTTTCGATGTTTTATTTAAAAATATATTAACAAATGTAGGAAGTATAAAACGTATTCTCTTGACACTAAGTTCTCTCCGTGTACCGTGCTATAGAAAAAAGGTCGAAGCTAAGAAAAAGAAATAATTTAAAACATATATTTATAGTTTAGTCTGTCCTGCGTCTATAGGTATATGTATAAAATATAGACGCTTTCTAGTTTTGTAAAAGAAAGTGAGACATTTCTTCAGTTGGTTATCTCACAAGAGAGAAAAGTCGAGTGATTGATCACTGGAAACTTACATAAAAAATGTATGTAGATAATAAACATGATACTTATTATTACACTTTAACGCTTAACAAAATATGAAAGTCTATACTTATGTTACGGTGTTCGGAGAAAGACTTTTTAAAAAGTATTTATTTATTTAAAATTAACAAAATTATATATTCTATTAATTAATTATAATTGACTTCTCTTATCTAATGCTATTACAAGACTGTTTTAAATTCTAATATTAATTATTTTCGAAAACAATATGGAATGTGCGTGTAAGCAATTACATTGTATTCTATATTCCATCGTCAACGGTATGTGCATTGTTATTGCACCATAACTCCTCCCCTCTTTAGATGGAAGCCTGGCATCTCAAGGCTTTCACTGTCCTTCGGCTGGGTGTTTTCTGGATGAGCATATTTTTTACTTCTGCATTTATATATCTTCCATACCAGAATCGCGCTTCCGATTATGTATAACAGGATCGTAGTCCAACTAGGAATCGCCATATCAAGAGACCAATCATATGACGTGTTTTCTTCGGCAACATTCTCTATCTTATTAAGAAGTTGATGAATATTATCTAGAGATACATCTTGAAGTTCTACTTCATACTTTATGTTTTCAGTATGGATGTTCTTTTCCTTAGGTAATGGTATGATTTCATTCAGCAAAACTATTTGGCTGTTAGTTTGCAAAGTCCTGTTCAGGAACTGTAGTTTGCTGCCTTCTTCGATGGTGACCAACTGAACTCCGTTTATTTTCTTATATGTTGTTCTCCCATTACACATTGAACGGACAACTTCTTCTCTTTTTGTGATAAGTAACCACGTGTTATCATTAACTCTCTGGATCTTGCTTTCCTTCATATTTGTTTTGGCTAGCGTGCAGTTTGCCTTCTCGTGGCGAATTAAAGATATGATACAGTCATCAGACGATGCTATCGGCTTAGTATCCAACTGCTTACAGAGATGTTTTTCTTCTGTAATTATTCTGCAGTCTTCTTCCATGTAGGAGTAGTCTTCACTTCCAAGTGCTAGGAGATTGGACTTAGGAATAATAGTGAAGTTGTGGATATCAGGAATAGAATATAGATGGATCAAATCATATATATTGGGTTCAACATAGGGAATTTCTAGAATAAAATTCAAAGTATGCTCTGTGCTATAAGCTTTAACTTCGATAGATCTTTCAATTTCATGTATGTAACTTAAACTTATCGGTGCTACCGCATTAAAAGGAATATGATTTTTTATTTCTAAAATTTATAATATTATATGTTGAGGGCTTTAAATAGTGGGGTGGATTATTCCCATTTGAGCAAATGTAATAGGATGTTCTAAAAACATTAATCTATCTAATAATATTTGTATACTATAATCTATTTCTATATAAATTTCTAAAAAAATTAATTGATTTTTAACTAAATTAGAGTTACTGGTAACATTGAGTAGAAATTTAGAAATTTTTAATTGATTATTGTTAATTTTTCTTACTTGATTACTGAAATCTTCAATTGCGTTTTTCGCTAAAATAAGGGAAGATTTTTGTGAATTCTGAACATGGTTCATACGATTCTTTAATTCTGTTATTTGTTGTTCGAATTTAATTGCATCATTATTATCTAAATTACCAGTAACGGCCTTAACTACTGATCCTAACCCGTCGATAAGACCACGTTTGGCTCTTATTCGAGGTGCAATAAATGTTAGTTTCTTATTTATTAAATCTAAATTATAACTTATCTGATCTTTATACGTTGCATGCAAATGACCAGATTCTGAATGTTCTTCTGCTTCCTTAGCGCTGTTATATAACGATATTAATTTAATGGATGCTAATTTTAGTTCAGTTATGTTATAAACACTAACTAGTCTAATGAAATCGATTTGTCTTAAGATCCGTCCTTGTTTTAGCAACAGGATACCATTGTTATTATCAACGGAATTTATATTTATTGTGGCTGTTGTGTAGAGCACGAAGGCTCCTGCAATGATGACCCTGGAACAAGGTGAGGTCTTCGTAATAACTTAAAGTGGACTCTAATAGACTTAGAATTAGGATGGTTGCCTACTATTTCAGCTACGTTATTTGGGTGCAAATGGATTATTTTATAGGGTCCTTTAAATACTGGTTTTGTCTTATCATTCCTAGCTGTTTTGGCTACCCGTTTATATACTTCTTCACCTACCTTAAATGCGATGTCTTCTGCTGCTTGATTTCTTTTAGCTATTACCTGTTCTTTATTCTTCGATGTTAATGCTGCTACACATTCTTGTATAGCTTCTGCATTACGCCTATGTTTGATAACATACTCCTGATAAAATTCCCTAGGATAATGTAGTTCTAGAGGATTCCTAGCCGTCGTATGTCCGTACAGTAGTTCGTAAGGTGTATATCCTGTTGTAGAGTGAATGGAATTATTATAAGCTATGATAGCATATCGCATTAGAAGTTGCATTGGGTCATCTTTATTTGTCATTCTATTAATTCTTATAATTTCACCTAAAGTAGAATGAAGTCGTTCCACTGGTGAGTTTGAGTTAGGGTTGTAAGGTGTGGTGAAATGAATTTCAATGTTATGGGATGCAAAGATTTCCTTTATTACGTCATTGTCAAATTTGCTGTCAGAGTCTGTAGTTATTTTATGTGGTAATCCTAAAACTGAAAATACTTGAAGTAGAGCCTCTGCAATATGAATACAACTCGTTGCTGTCAAGGGAATAGCTTGTGCGAATTTAGAGAAGTTGTCTATTAATGTCAAAAAGGTGGTACCTCCAGTTGAGTATAAGTCCATAAAAAGATGTTGCATTGGTTTTGTTGGTGTTTCAGTAAGTGCTAAAGGGGGTCGCAAAGGGTTCCTTTCATATTTGGCCTTAATACAAGTATCGCATTGGTTGATATATTTTTGGATCACTGGCAGCATATTAGGCCAATGGTAATTGCGGTGTAACTGTTTATAAGTTTCCTGTATACCTCGGTGAGTCGTCTTACCTTCATGATATTTCTTTATAAGTTCCTGCTGTTCTGATTTATTTTCAACTAAGGTTACACGAGAAGTACATTTAAAAAGCTTGGGACCTCTATTATTGAAAACAGTTGTGTAAACTCTAGAAAAAGCGGGATAAAGTTCATCATTATAAAAATAACAATGGAAAACACGATCGGCTATCGTATGCTCTTTTAAGAACCTAATTATTTCTTGTTCGGTATTGTTAATTGGTATAAATACGTCCTTAATAATAGTTTTAGAATTAGTTGATCTATTTTCTACTCTGTATGTTGAGCTTGGTGTGGATCTAATGTGAAATTGTTTAAGCTGTCGGTCTATAGCGTCTGACAATATCGGGATTCCTCTATTTTCATTATCTAACTGAGTATGTCTAGTAGGAGCTAAGTCGTCGTTGTCTAAATTAGATGGGTTGGTACTTATAGGTTCCTCTGTCTGTTGGTAACTGTTATCGTCAATGTGGTCGGTGTCTGCGTCAATTTGGTCAGTATCTGCGTCAATTTGACCGTTGTTATCGTCAGTTTGGCCGTTGTTATTATCAGCATTTCTCGTGTTATTAATTCGAATATTTTCAAAGATCTCGTTAATAATGTCATCGTTTTCATTATCATCAAAGTTAACCATAAGAGATTCTATGCTATTATGGAATATTTTAGCTCGAGAAAGGGCGTCAGCATTAGAGTTCTGTTTTCCTTTTTTATAAACTATATCATAGTCATATTCAGCTAACTTAAGTTTCCATCTAGTCAATTTTGAGTTTGGATCTTTTAATGACATTAGCCAAGTTAACGGTCGATGGTCGGTGTAAATGGTGAAGCGTCTTCCATAAAGATAAGGTCGAAAATATTTAACTGCCCATACAATAGCTAACAGTTCTTTTTCTATGGTCGAATATTTTGTTTCAGTATCTGAAAGTGTCCTAGAAGCATATGCTACTGGTTTGTCAGAACCTACTCGTCCTTGTGACAGAACTGCACCTAGAGCTACGTCTGAAGCATCTGTTGTCAGAATAAATGGTTTGTCAAAGTCAGGAAACTGTAAGATTGGATCGTTCGTTAATATTTCTTTACATTTACTAAAGCATTCTAAAAATTGTGGTGAATGAATAACTTTAGCATTTTTTTTTAAACAAGCTGTCATTGGCTTCGTCAGTTTCGCGAAGTCCTTTATAAATTTTCTATAATACCCTACTAGGCCTAAGAATGCTTTTATGTCTTTTTGTGATTTAGGAAGTGGAAAATTTAAAACAGCTTTAATTTTATCCTTATTGGGTTTCAGTCCTTCGTCAGTCAACTCATGTCCTAAGAAATTTACATGTTTTTGGAGAAACTCTGATTTGTCCAATTGTATTTTTAAATTATGTTGTTTAAATCTGTCAAAAACTTGACTAATTTTATGAATATGTTCTTGCAATGAAGTTGAAGCTATGATAACGTCATCTAAGTAAGTAAATACTCCGTCTAAACCTCTAAGTATATGGTCCATCAGTCTTTGGAAAGTACCGGGTGCATTTTTTAGTCCAAATGGCATTCGAAGGAATTCGTAATGTCCTCTTTCTGTCGTAAAGGCTGTCTTTTCTATGTCCTTCTGGTGCATTTCAACTTGATGGTAACCACTAGCAAGATCAAGAGTTGTGAAGTATTGTGCACGTCCAAGTCTGTCAAGTATATCGTTTATATTGGGTAGGGGGTATTTGTCTTCTATGGTCTTGTCGTTAAGTCGTCTATAGTCAATAACAAGTCTCCATTTGACCTTTCCCGATGCATCTGGTTTCTTAGGTACAATGTGCACGGGGCAAGACCATGGAGAAACACTATGTCTAATTATTCCTTGACTTAATAAATTGTCAACCTGCTTTTTGATTTCCTCGCGTTGTTGGGGTGCGTGTCTGTAGCTTCTAACGTAAATAGGGGTATCGTCAGTCAGTCTTAACTGGTGTTTAACAGCATGAGTAAAAGTCAGAGGTATATTTTCTGAATAAAATAAGTCACGGTACTGAAAGCAGAGTTTATTGATTTCTCTTTTTTCTTCTTCATTCATATGGTCAGTACGAATTTTCTTTAAGTTTTCCCTAAGTTCTTTGTCTACATCTATACTATTTACTTGTATTGAGTTAAGTTCAAAACTTTCATTAGTTTTAGAGTTTACTATATAAGACTGTAAGCGAAACGGTGCAATATTAGATATGATTTTCTTATGTGAATTAAAATTAATAATTGACGTTTTAAATTTACCATCTATAACATTAACAATAGCAGCAGGTGATTTAAGACCGCTTGACCATAAGTAGTCATCATAAATGTATTGTCCATCTGTATAATTGGTTCTTACTGTAATTAACTTTTCACATTTAGGATCAATGCTAATTTTTTTAATAGGATAATCAAAGTAAATAGGAAGTTCTGCCGTAGCTGTATATAAAGTTTTATTTTTTAAATCTATATTACTTGAAAGCACTTTTAATAAATCTAATCCAATTAATCCTTTATACTTAGGGTCAAAATCGAAAATGAGAAATTTATGGACAATGTTAGTATTAAATGCGGGAGGAAGAGGTAAATATACTACATGATTATGTTGTGTAATTGCATGAGCTGTCTTAACTTCGAACGGTTCATACTCAACAAAATTTTGAAAACCCGAATTGAAAATAACTTCAGGGGATATCATAGATCGAGATGCACCTGTATCGATAAGAAACTTACCTTTAAATTCCGGAAGCTCTATGTACGGAAGGTGATCTTTATCCTGATGATTCAGCTTCACTATTTCTTTTCGTCTTGGATCTCTTCTAACTGAAAATCCTGTTGTTGACTTACCTCTTCATTATCACTATCAATGGGTTCTTCTGTAGCATCGTAATTACTTACCTGGTCCTGGGACATGGGATAGTAATATGGCATAGGATAATATGAATAAGTATATGGGTGTGTACTAACATGAGGTGTATAAAACAACTCTTCAAAAGCATATTGTGGTTTGGCTTGCTTATTTACTGAACGCATTGTTACATCGGTATTATTTTGTTTATTAGTTTGTGGAATATTTGGGAAATTGCCTGAATTCCTGTTAGGGTTAAAAGCAGGTTTATTTCGCCAGGGTAAAACCGAATTAACTAATTGTTGTCGTTGCACAGGGGAAAGATTGTTGCGTTGAGGAACATAAGTGTTAGGGTTAAATATTGGCTGCATCTGAGGGTGATTAGGTAAAACATGAGATTTAGGTGGATCAACCTTCGACTTGTTAGGAGCTGTTGATGGCATATTATTATTATGAGTACGACTACTATACTGAGCCCTAGCTTCTTCTTGTCTAGCAGCTGCTATGGCTAACTCTAACGTAGTGGGGTTGGCTATTCTAACACCAATAGAAATTTGAAATTCTAATTGACTAATAAACTGATCTATAGCCATTTTTTCGTAATAAAGCTTATCCGGGTTATTGCCCACGGAGTAAAGTATATTTAATATTTCTCTTAAGCGCTTGCCATAACATTCAGAATCCTCAGATTTATTACGCCTCGTACGCATGAGCTCTTGGACTAATTGAACTTCTGTTCTAGGATCTCCTAACCTACGAATTAATGCACATTTAATTCTATCCCAACTATCTAAGGATTCCTCGTGCATTATCGCGTCAATTGCTGCACCACTTAACCTATTTTTAATCATGCATACTATAATTTGATTTGCATTACCTTTAATTTCAATTAATTGCAAAATTTTATCAACTTCTTTAATATAGAAATTAAGAATTTTAGGGTTGCCGTCGTAACGTGGCACTAAATCAGAGATAACCTTATACATGTGGCTATCTTCCATTTTTTTTTTAAAAAAAATAAACAAAATTAAATTAAATTAATGTAACTAAAGTGTATATAATAATATAATCGATATTAGATTATAAAGGAGTCTATTGGCGATAATAGCCTAAAGACGAACATACAACTAAAGTATATAATATAATCGATGTTAGATTATGTAAGAGTCTATCGGCGATAATAGCCTAAAGACGAACATACAATGATTTTATTATTTTTATATATAAATAACGACAGGAAATATAGAAGGAGCTTGGAAGGCTTACCACACTGCTTGCATTTCCCGCCGGGTCTTGTAAAGCGCAGGTCTCCTTTATTCCGGATTCCCGCAAGGTCCGATCGCCGTAAGGTTCTTCTTGGATAGCAGTGACTAACGATTGGAATCGTTCGCTAAAGCCTTATCGAGAAGATTTTATTCTCCACAAAGACTATAGTGCCGCTATCCTACCGACTGCGCCACTTATGTTACGGTGTTCGGAGAAAGACTTTTTAAAAAGTATTTATTTATTTAAAATTAACAAAATTATATATTCTATTAATTAATTATAATTGACTTCTCTTATCTAATGCTATTACAAGACTGTTTTAAATTCTAATATTAATTATTTTCGAAAACAATATGGAATGTGCGTGTAAGCAATTACATTGTATTCTATATTCCATCGTCAACGGTATGTGCATTGTTATTGCACCATAACTCTATTCATCATTTAATTAGTAAGTACCACTTACGAATAAGTAAAAAAAAATTGTTTTATAATTTAATATTAAAATAGAATACACAGGCGCACCCACTGTAAAGTTAACGTGTGCGGCATAGTTTTCATAATATTTTATGCAAAACAATTCAGCGAAAATAATATAGCGTTGAAACAATATTAATTACTACATCGTTATTTTGTTAAATCGATAACGTACGGAGAAAGAAAATAATATAATCTTCAAACAGATAATAAGATATACGTATTGAAACAATATGTATACCTACATGAAACTCTTTCATTTTCTTCCTTTTGAGCTACTTTGCCACAGAAAGCGAAAATTTATACGTGAAGATCCCATATGTAGTGCTCTACACTAGAGCTAATAGGATTTTTCTCTAAATTATTGCGGGAATGAGTAATATCGTCAAGTATTTTACCATATTCCATAATACACTTACTAGACTGATCTAAAACAAATTTGGTAGATACGCGCGACAAGGTTATTGACAGTCAATGACAATTTTGAAATTTTTTTTAAGAACTTTGATAAATTTCAACTAGATTTTTGATGGTCACGCAATTGAGTAATACATTTGTAAAGAAATATTATAACATGTAGAACAGATAGCTAATAATTATTTATGAATAGAGCCTTAAAATTCTTAATTTAACTTGTCACAAATTACCTTGAATAATAAATCGTTTTTAAGCCAAGTGTTACTTTTACGCTAGAAATAAGTTGAATTTGTCACTTAGTTTATATATCTCTAACAAACTAAAGGACCAAAAAAGCAATAGAACGTCAAGGTCTAACAACAAAGGCTAAAATGCTTATAGTTTTTTTTATACATATTTAGAGTTTGACAAACACGACAATTAGCTTAACCAGGAAAATTCTTCTAAATTTAATTTGGTTATTTTATAGGCAATTATTTGTGATTGCTTACTTTAAAAAAAAACATTTATAAAATGTATTTTTATAGATAAAATATGTATTGTATATGAAATTTTTATTAGCTTAGAATTACATATATGTAATAGTAACAAATTCAGCTCTTTAGCAATATTGTCGCAAATTCAAATAATTGCCTAAATTTAATTGGTTGAGATTAATGAAGTAAACACAAAATTATTATAATAACGCTATAGTTAAATAGGTGTAAATAAAAAAAAAACAAAAAATGACGGTAAAGAATCCCTTTTTTAAATACATAAAGACAATTTATTACTTTAAATTAAATACCTACGCAAATTTTTAACCCTGCGCCATTTGACCTGCAACAATCGCGTGCAAGTAACACCGGAAGTGCAGTGGCAATGGGCTTATTTCAAGACCATTCGGAAAACATTACATTGAACAAGCCTCATGTCTTTAATTAGATAAGTAATTATGGTAAACACTGACCTCTTGCAAAATCAACATGATAATGATAAATTATTATTTTGCTGTAAATAGACAAGCGGTACATAAAATAATACTGTAATAGCAAACCTACGAAAAAAATATTTTTAGTATCCTTCTGCGCCGCAGTGTACAATATAAATGAGAAAGGTTTTATTAATTAATATAACACTTGACCTTTGGTTTATTTGTACATTATTTAATCAACGCTAATTAAATAAGTTATTTGAATGAAATAAATTATTTATATTAATATTATTTAAAAGTGTGCAATATTTAATATATATTTTGTTTTATTTCGCCTAATTTCAAAATATTTATAAACAATTTAAATTTATTACTGATTTTATTTTTTAAACTTACCCCATCAACTTTGCACTTCATTGTTCTGACAAGAGGATCATTGGGAGCAATTTTGCTAAAGACGCCAACAATTTGGTCTCCTTTGGGTCCTGCACGCGCCTGGAGCATCAGACCGCGGATTGTGTCATTAGAGCTTTTACCGGAAATAGTGACTTCCATAGGACTGCCCGCCTTGACTTCCTGGTAATTGAAAATATAATTTGATTTTAATTTTAATATAATATTTTTTAATGGATACTTAGGTAGTTAGATACATATGCAAGGGTATGGTATGCTTAAGATTTACCAAAAATATATAAAATACTTTTAGTATTTGAACATCTAATTTACCTACTGTCAAAGAATTGATAATTGTATAATATAATATACACAAACTGAAGATTGAATTTGAAAGTGAAAGGTAAATATTTTACCAAAAATAATGGTAGACATTAGTAAATTTATTTGGTTTATATTCATTGAAAAAACGTATACGCAAATAATTAAATATTCACTGCAACAATACTAATACTTTATTAGTATTTTTTTTCTCTTATTTCTTACCTTTGTACTCGTAGTAATAACGTAGGGAGCGGGGTGCTTTTGCGCCTCGACAGGGTGACGCGGGATCATATCCTGGCAGGCGCTTTCAGGAGCGCCCGCCGAGTACGCCTGGGTGTAGGCAACCACAGAGAGCACCGTAATAAAGTAGCTGAGCATCATCTTGAATAGATTCTGAGATAAAAAAATAGTAATCATTAGTTATTTCAAACGTCATTTAAGTTTGTCATGACCATGAACATGTTCAAGAATGTTCAAATTTTAGAGTCAAAAGCCTAATAATTTAAACTATGTCAGGGCCTTTTCGGTTCCTCAGATCTTAAGAACTCTGAGCGAGTGGTTCTACATAAGTGTTGAAATATTAATGTATTGACAGCGATTGCTCAAATATGCGAAACAAAATAACTAGTGAGACAAATATTGAATTTTAGACTATGAGTTAAAATTATCAACTATTCTAAAAATTTTAATAATCTGATAAATTCAAGTTATAATATATTTTTTCCACAAAAGCTTGATTTTACTTGAAAATACCGCTTCAATATATTAATGTTAATAAAATATATTTAAAGCTGAAAATTACAAAATAATATTGCTACACAGAATATTTTAAAATATATTTTTATAATCAATAAGCACTTATGAATTAAATATAAAAATACAATTTTAAATTAACGAAAACTTTTACCTCTAAGTTCGGAGACGTGAGTTGCACGTACGACAATGCGTGAATGGATCGGAACGCTGCGACCTCGCAACTTTAAAGCTATATAAAGCGCCCCGCGTTTGCTGTGGAAGGGCGCAAACACATAGAATTTTATAAACAGATCATTTTGTCAAACAGACGGAATATTTAAATAAAATGTGGGCCAATTTTATAATAACAAAAGAATAAGAAGGATACATAAAATTGAACATAATACGATTTTGATTTAACAAAAATATTTTTTATGGGAAGAATTTTTATCAAAAATATTGAACTGTCTATTAGATTACTTACTTGTTATGACTTATCAGAGAACCAACTGTACTCGTACCTACTTACGAATTAAAAAATATACCTACAAGATATTTTTCAATACGGCACTATTTTTAATATACAAATATTATACTGAAAATCGATATGTTTTTATTACTGGAAATTAGTTGCAGAATAGTTCAATCAAATAAATATATGGTTCTCTCTAACTGTTAAAAATGTTGTAGAGTTCTGCCTACTTGTAATTTTATATTATATATTTTTTTGGTTCTTTTTTCTAGAAAAAGTTCTAAAAGTTACATTTACCAATAAAATTAAATTAAACTAATCAAAACCCTTGAGCCCTTTTAGTCTTTGGCAAATATAATTGTTAGTTGCATTTTGAAGGTATGTATTTTATTCGTGATCATGAATAAAAATAAGATAAAAACCTCAAATTTATTGGCATAACTTGTATCATCTATAGGCCACCGTTACACTATCATAAAACCTATTTGCAAAAAATATCCTCTGAATTATGTACAATACACAGCATGGGCTGATACTAAAATATCAGAGATATGTAAATTTTTATTACTTAATTTTATTACAAATCGCACAAAAAATGCATTTTAAATAATCGAGCACGATTGTGACGATTGTAAGTATTTAAGTTATACTAAACTATATAAATAATAATAATTTTCCAATTGCTTTGTCCAGAATGATTGACGCTTGCACACACAGCCTAAAACGCTGATCGTAAAGTCTTGATGCTTGGAATAAGTGTTCTTTGTATGACATAGGCATCTGATAAGAGGATTTTCTGATATTGTACCCCCAAGCAGTGAGACATGGGAAATAAAAAAAAATCTTTAATAAAATTATTGGAGCGTGTGGGATTTGTGTCGAAGTTGATATCAATACTCCTTCTTGTTTTTGATTCAAATAACTTTTTTTGACACATATTCGAAATCTCAACTCGATTCATTCAAAAAATGTCAAACTCACATTAAAGTTTTGTAATCTATAATAAGAATACCTACAAAAAATGTTTGTGTATTGAAGATATTTACTAACATATAGTTTAAGACGATGTAAAAACAGTAATAGTTGAACTATGAATCTGTCTTTCTGTCTATTTATTTTAAAAAGTAAAGACCCCGAATATCTGATGAAGAATCGCACCAGTCTAACTAAATTATATCAGATAAGAAAAGCCACCTTAGCAAAAGCAGGCAATCTTGGCAATTTCCAAAAAAATCTTGGCAATTATCGATGACATTTTTAATTGATTAGAATTTCGTTCGTTCGACTGTAAACCTGATGGTTGTAGGCTTGATCTCCGTTCGAAAAATGATATCTTTTTAACTATTTTAATTTTCCAGTTGTAAATTGAAGTAATATGGCATAAGTCGTGAAGTCTTGGCGAAAAAATTTTTTGCGCTTAGATTTTAATTAAAAAATCGAATTTTAATATATTTTTCATTCATTTATATATATATATATATATATATATATATATATATATATATATATATATATATATATATATATATATATATATATATATATATATATATATATATATATATACATATACATGCATATTATAATAAAGTAGTTCAAAGCTAAGTAGGTATTAATTGACATTGAAAGTTCGAATGGTCAATAATCTTCCATTATCAATTAATATATTATTTTAGAAATTTGATAAAAAATATCTTAATTTAAGCAAAGTTTCTGATTTAAGGTAGAACGCAAGCAGACAAAGAAAAAATCAAATATATATAAATACAAAGTAATGTAGTTAAACGCGGGCATAGCCGCAGACGGGTCGTTTGCAGTTCGCATATAAATTTAAACCTATGTTGCACTATACCTACAAAGATATTAATATAAATTTTATCAGAACTTCGAAATCTAATATGTATCGTAATCCAATTCGACTGCGCTACGAAATCGTATAAAAAATATATGTTATCAGTTTAAGTAATGGTAAAAATAACTTCAATAACTTACTATTACAAAACTTGAGTTGCAACCAATATTTACAACCAAGTTTCATGCTAATTTTCTCTATTTTAATGGGAAATTAGCATCAAACTATAATATTACAATCATTAAGCACTTGCTTAATATAATTGCTTTTTCCACAATTAAAATAGTAAAAGTAGCAATATTCTACTCATTTTTATTCAATACAAATCCTAAGTAATCAATACTTTAACAATGTGATCATATAATAAATTAATCATAATACGACATGGATTTTAAAAAGTATAGTATTATTTTTTTAATTAAAAAAAACTAAATACACATTTAACTTTAAATGAAAAAATTAAAAACGATTCTTTGTTTGGTTAATTACTATTCTATTGATTAGGATGGTATGTATAATTCTTCGAAGGCTTAAATAACAAAAAAACTTATTTGGTAAGTATGCAAGATATAAGCATACTGGATTTATGGTAAGAACTTGTGGATTTGAAGACTACAAATTACATAGATAAATAAAAAAAAATGTTTTTTTTTATCTTATTATATTTTGATTTATAAGCAAGTACATATGAAAAAAGCAACTACAAATCATGAGTAAGTATTCAAATGTTTAAAGATTTCTTTTACAAAAATTTTAGCTATTTTTAAACGCTCAAAAAAATAAAAAGTGATACTTATTTTCCGGCATTACTTAACAATAAGATTTTCTTTTCGTTCTCTTTGTTATCATGAAAACATAGAGCTGGAATCTATGAGGAGCTTATCAGTGAAATGATTATGAATTTTCCATCATAATATGTTTCTAAAGATGCACATGTTAGATTCTCATTTAATAAATTTGAAGCTAATATGGGAGTATGATTTTGAAAGACCGAGGGCAGAACGTTTCTGTCAATATAAAATACAATTTGAGAAACTTTACCAACAAATATTGTAAGTATATAAGGACTATATTTGTAAAAATTTATTGTGTGGTAAAGATTTTATTATAGGAATTAATCAAAAATTGCTGTTTGTTGTATTTTAATAAATCATCCCTGTCCCTGTGTCCATTTGTTATGTATTTTACTTGATTTGAATTTTCCATTTTTTACACATGAAATCAAATTAGAATTATTTTTTGTTCTTATTCGTATCGTATAGGAATGTTAGCAAAAAAAAGTAAAAGTAACATAAGCAATAAGTAGCATAATCAATACCCGTATGCAAAAAATGTTGTAGACTAATGTTATTGAACAAATATTAATTCTAATTTGGCTCACATCTTTATTGAAGATATTTCCTCATGAGATTACTTCTCTTGAAATTTTATCGCATTATTAATAAAGATGTATTATAATTAATAATATATATATATATATATTTTATTATACGTCAAGATATTACAACATATTACAAAAATTTTTGAAAAAAACGTATAAAAATTTGAATACCGTCCAAGCGCTCTGGCCGCTAAGCCACACGTACTACTACCAACTGCGTAGAAATTGTTATACGTTTGTTACAACTTATTTATGTTGTTAGCATCTCTGTAGAGAGATTTTTAAGAAATAATAGATTAACAAGAGAGATTACTATTTTATTTTCATATTTACTATTTTTAAAGTGTTATTGCACACTTAGGATTAGAAAACATTTTTGAAAAAACGTGTAAAAGTTTGAACGTAGCAGGATGCGAACCCGCTTCTTTTGGATACCGATCAAGCGCTCTGACCACTAAGCCATGCGTTGTACCACCAGCTGTGTCGAAATTTTTATACATTTGTTACAACTTATTTATAGTATTGCGCGACCGAGCTGCTTGGACGGTATGAGGCTCGGGCTCGAATCCCGCTGCGTTCAAATTTTTATACGTTTTTTCAAAAATGTTTTCTAATCCTAAGTGTGGAATAACACTTTAAAAATAGTAAACACTACAAAAATATTACAATACAGTTTGCAACCATGTAAGTCGACGCTTTTTATGAAATCATTTTGTAATTTAATTAAGTAATAAATATATATTGATATTTTAACAGTTAATACTGCGTAGGTAAATTTAAAGCTGGATTGCCTAACGTATGAACGAAGAATACAGAATAGGTTTTTATTGAAGTTATAATAATTATAGTAATTTAGAGACCATATGTACATATTTCCTTTTTTCAATTTAATGTTTGCGTGAGGTAAACGTGACTACTAGGTATTCTCATTGTTTTTCTAGCTGACTGTCCTAAGAATGAGACAAGGGAATAACCAAGACATGTATACCTATAACATTCCCTTTTGTTGATAGGTATCTATGGGGTAATTCCCGTTGCTTACACACGCATATTGTATTAGACGCAACTAATATATCAGTGCATTGTCTTGACCTTTTGCTACATGCTGATAATACAAAAGACATTATTATACATGTTATCCGATGGACCTATCAGGCTACCAAGCCCACTAAATTGTTTTACACTAATAAACTAAGTAGGGATTGTACCGACCTAGGTACGTTCATAAAAAAATCTAATGTCGCATGTCATTTTGTTGTAATACGTTCCTAAAACGAATAGGTTTATGGATAGTAGGCAACTACATATATATATAATTAATATCTAATATAGGCAATGACATCAAATTACATGAGATATGCAAGTTTAAACACACAATAAGTAAAGCTATTAATACTATAATTAATTTTCATTTAACTGAATAAATATTTTCAACATTTAAAAAAATAAATGTCATAATATTTCTGTTCACGTAAAATAAAATTTATTATCTATCCTGCGCTCTAGTAAGACAAAGCGAGTATTACGAGTAAACATTGTATGTTAGCGGTGTTCATCGTTCAACATACAATGTCACGATTTCAGGCGGGAAGAAGTAACAGAATGGCTTGACTCCTTCTCTGACTCCACTGCTATACCTACATATTGTCATTCTCCATTTACCGAATTACCAAAATTTCACACGACTTAAAGACTCTCTTGCTTTTTATTTTACTATCATGGAAAAAAGAAAGAACTAACACAATCATTCTCTGTGTCCAAAGATAAATTAAATATTACGTTCCTTCATCAGATATTCGGAATATTTTTTCATATTTTGAAAGAAAATGCATATAGTACTGAACAAATATATTGTATATTAGAAAATAGAGATTTCTTAATTCTTATAATTTAACTAGTATCTTATTGTGTATGAGGTGTTCCAGTTTTCGAAATTAATTTATAGCCTAAGTCCTGACCAAGTTTTACAGCTTGAAAATTATATGAAAAAAAAGTTTACTTCAAGTCCTTTCGAACGAAAGTGCGCGAACAAAGGATCAAAAATTTTAAAAATTATAAATTCATATTATTACAATTTTTAGATTATTTTAACAACAAATTTTTGTAAATATCTTCAATATACCGACATACTTTTATCTGTTTTTTATTATAGTACCTATTGATTATTGATTACCTAATTAGTTTATGTGTTTTTAGAAAGGTAAGCAAAGAAACAATCGATAATTTAATCATTCAGAACTCTTAATTTACTGAATTCGCACTTACCCTTAGAAGACCAGTGCTTTTTCTCAAAAAGTTGTCATATAGCAACTATAAAGATGTGCGCGTACAATTGGACAAATAAAAAAGCACACAAAACAATGAAAATCATATTCTATTGTTATTTTTCAATTCCCCTAGATTTTTTTTGTAAAAATATTTAAAGTACAAACTGTGTTACGTTTTTATTAATCTATAAAAGACGACGGAAAGTATCATTGTTTAAATTATAATTATTTCTTTATGCAGTGCATTGAGTTGTTCCTTAGTTATGGTCAGTGGAATAAATAACACAATTTAAATGTTTTTTCCAAATTCATTTTTAAATGCCTTATTTCTTAATTTCTATAATAAAACTTAAAAAAGTTTAAAAATTTTCTATCGGAAGGCATTTATTTTAAATACAACAAGAATATTTCGAATTTAGGTAAAAATATTTCTATTACTGGTTATTCGAAAATATCTATAATTGCGGTCTGAGTGAGCTAATTTGCATATGTAAATATTTTTATGAATTATTTCGTTTACTCTTTCTTCCTTAAGGAAAATAATATGTTACCATTCAGCAAGACAGTTAATTGACAACGTTTGCTAGAAGTTGATGAATATATTATTGTTGAAGTACAGGTTTTTCCCTGACAAGGAAAATACTTTAATTTGTCACTGTGCGCTTAATATTTAAAATTTTTATCCTAATGTTTATATTTTATGTAGTTGCGGGTAATTAGGAGATAAAACTTATAATTAAAAAATATCTAATTTAGTGATAGTCTATTGTAATATTTTGTTTTTAAATATAACGTTATAATATTAATAAGCGTTATAATAGTTTTAAGCCGAAAAGGCAGGTTGAGATTAGCTGTTGGGGAGTGAAGATCCCACATAAATGACACCTTTAGAGAAAAAATGACATTAAATGCCCACTGGTATGAAGCTTAAGTAATCTGCGTGATAAAGGAAAAATTTGCTCATGAGCACGGTCGTATTAGTGAAACTGTTGCACACCATATTGAGGTAACTACGCCGCTCTGTAGGGGCCCATCTATTAAGAGGCGAGTCATTCATTTAGGCAGTCTCTTTTAAAAGCTCAGGTCTCAATTCATTCAAACACAAATCCAAATATAGTACTTTATTTCTCTAACTATATTTCTTGTAAATTAACCGATGATAATCTCTAAGCAATTAATGATATGTGATGGATACCGACTAATATATATAACCATGTCCTCAAGTAACATTTTTAACTTCACGCTTTTATCCCGCATAGCAGGGTAGACGAAAATACTCAGTGTCAAAATACTCCGTACTTCCGTTTCCACCGAATTCCACACATTGCGTGTTAAGTAGTGGAACTCAACGTCGCACTTTGTCTTACCAGAGCTAGGAAATCACTCCCCTGAGTGGATTGAACTCTTAACCGATCGCGCTTATAGTCAGACGCTGTACCACTGCGCCACGACCGGCCTCAAGTAACACTCACTAGTTTGAAAATTGTTAAAATTAGTATTAATTTCTTTATTGTATTTTATCGGTTAAATTAAAGTATTAATTTCTATATTCTATATTTTTATACGTTTAAATCATACTAAGTTACATCATCATTGATTATACTAAGTGTCCATTTTTCAGTTGTCGTTCACTTGCTAAATAACTGCTGGATGACAAATCTTAAAGTCCTACTTTGTTCATTAGATATATGGAATGCAGAATACGTAAAAACACAAACTATAATATATAATTATATACAAATATGGGGTTTCCCAATAAGAACAATGTGTTTTGAAATTGAAATAAAACTGTAATATATGTTCGAATTTCGTGCTCAATGGCTTTATTTTATAGGAAAGGATTTATGATTTAACAAAATATTGTTCAAATGACCGTCACGACTTTTTTTGCACTGGTGAATACGATCGGTCTAATTTTCGATGACTCGGTGCAGCATTTCGGCTGGTATGGCCCCTATAGTCGCTCGAATGTTGCGTTCAAGGTCTTGAATTGTAGCTGGTTTATTGGCATACACTTGAAATTTAACATACCCCCACAAAAAATAGTCCAGGAGTGTTAAATCGCATGATCTTGGTGGCCAAGTGTGGCATGTTGCATCGTCTTATTGAAAATAAATGTTTTCATACACTTTCCGCATCGTTTTCATACACTTCAGGAAAAAAAATCGTTCAACATGTCACGATAACGGTCGCCATTGACAGTAACAGTACGGCCTTCGTCGTTTTTGAAAAAGTACGGGCCAATGAACAGTCAAATTTTCAGGATGTAATGGTGTTTCACGAACCACTCTTGGATTTGACTCACTCCAGTAACGACAATTCTGTTTGTTCACATAACCATTGAGCCAAAAGTGAGCCTCATCTGAAAAGTTGATTTTCCTATGAAATTCGGTGTCCGTTTCCATCATTTCAAGCGCCCAATTAGCAAATTCACGACGTAATCGATGGTCTGCTGGCTTGAGTTCTTGTACCAACACAATCTTGTATGGATGTAGGCCAAGATCCATACGTAAAATTCGACAGGTTGTCATTCTGGAAAAGCCCAATTCTTGTGCACGTCGTGGAAACATTTTGATTTTCTTCGACACTGGCTGATATGGAGGCAATATTTTCTTCACTGCGGCCTGTCCGTTGTCGTGTTGTGGTCTACTATCGTGTAAAGAATATTCACTTTCGAGTTTTTGGATTATGCGACGTATAGCGAGCTCAGACGGTGCACCATGACGACCATATTTAGCACGAAATGCTCTTTGAGTAGAGATAATACTTCTCGAATTTTGATAGAAAATTTGTACAATTTCCAAACGTTGGGGTAACGTGAACTTGTTCATGATTAAAAGGCAAACATTATTGAACACAAAACAACAAACGTCAAATGTTAAACAACCAAGATGGCAGCTGTGAGCTATCAAAATCCTATCATCCCTATTGGGAAACACTGTCCCAATGATAATTATAGTCACGTATAAAATATTTCAATTTTATTTTAACATGGTCTACGAAATAGTATTCTATACAAATTATGTATTTATATAATGTTATATACGTATATAAATAACACATTAGTCTCACTAAATCAATTTTTATTACATTTAATTGATTTGGCTAATTTTATAATATTTAATTTTTTAATATTTCTAAAAATACAAGGATAGTTTTAAAAGTTTACATTTTATATATTCGTAGCTAGAAGGGTTCGTTGAGAAATGAATAATAAGCATTGAACACCCTTCTTACTATAGAATATTAAAAGACGTATAATTTAATTATTATTTGTGTGTTGCTTTTTAACATATATTATAACATTTTTTTTATTTAGGTAACGTAAAAATATCATATATCTTTCTAAGAAAACTTAGGAACACGTCAAACACATTTGACATAAAATATGTCAATAATTTTCTACAAATATGTAACAATTAAGTACCTATGTTTTTCGGTTTTCTGTTATTCAATTCTGAAACGATACGAAGTTCACCGGGTCGGCGAGTAGTAATATAAATACTATATTATTATTATTACTATTATTATTATTATTTTCGGTGAGCAAAAACTCCTATATATTCCGTCCAGAGACCTTCAGGAAAAGGAATATATAGTTTCTCCCTATCTCTGACTCCTTCCACTCCTATTTGTGTTAATTGTGATTTATAAATTTGATGGATGGGCTTGTATGCGTGAAGTAGGAGATATATGATTTGTGATGTGTGACGTTGGCTGCGTAACAGATGTTGATGTTAATAAAATTTGATCCGTGTCTCGTTATAATTTTTTCGTTATGCTGTTGCTCTTCGTCTTGTAGATTTAAAGGAGTGTAATTACAATCAGATTTGACGACTACTTTATGGAGTATTGATGTTTCTGCACGATCTTGAAAGAACTTTGTGAGAGACGTTGTTTGTTTATTGTGTAAGTTTTTAATATCTACTATTATTATTATTACTATTACTATTACTATTTTTATTATTACTATTATTTTTATTATTTATTTATTTATTTTCTCCCAGGTGTTCGGGGTTTGTTATTAACCAATTACTGCGAGCACATAGCCAAGCAATATTTGGGTGGAACTACTGTAGCGATAACAAAATGCGATAACTTGCAAGAAGATCTAATAACCAATTTTATGAAGATAAGAATTTCCTCACAATATGACAAGTATTCTAAATTGTCGCTTTTTGTAAAAGACTGTAAGCTAAACGGTGCATTCCTATAGTTTCCAAGCTTGTGTGTAATGTGTGAGGGATGACTCTACAGGTGTCATTGAAAGTGCTATCGGAACTGTATTGGCAGATTGAACTTTCCATTGAGTTTTAAGCTCAATGGACAAATCTATGTATTTATCAGTATTGTGTGTATTGGGTATAGCTATATCTATCAGGTAAACGGTATTCTTAACTTTGCTTTGAAGTAAAATATCTGGCCAATTATAATGTATGGTTTTGTCCGTGATAATTGTACGATCACAGTAAAGCTTGCATTCAGAGGATTCTAAAATAGTTTGTGGCGTATATTTGGAATAAGGAGTTTTCTCCGACTTTGTGATGAATGTTTAACTGCAAGATGCTGATGAATAATGGCGGCTACTTGATCATGTCTGTGCTTGTACTATGGATTTACAGGCTCCGGTGATATGTTGGATTGTTTCAGGGCTACAATAACATCTTCTACATAAATCGTTTGCCATATTAGGTCTTTTAATTATGTGCTTTTGGTAATTCCGAGTGTCTATTAGTTGAACCTGAATGGCCACCCTGAAAGCTTCCGTCTCTGGGAAGAGATCTCCCCGCCGTAGCCAATCGTTCGACGCAACTTTGTCGACGTGAGTTTGACTGAAATCGGTAAATTGTCTCCCGTGCAGTGAGTTCACAAACCATGCTTCTATTTTCTGTTGCTTACTAATCCAGTACTCATTTAATTGCTTTTTGCTCATCGGTTAAATTAAGTGGTAAATATTTCTTATCAGAGTTAACTACAATTTTGTATAGTTCACTAATTTCAGTTTTACAGTAAAAGTAGTTTCGAATTTTGGTTATCAAATTATTGTGTAGGTTACGAATATTAATAAAACCTCTTCTTCCATTTTTACGCGGTATAGTAAGACGTTGAAAGCAAGAATTAGGGTGATGTTTTCTATAATTAGTCGTATGAGTGATTATAATACGTTGCAGTTTTGATAAATCAGTTTGTGACCAATTTATAACAGCAAAAAAATAAGTAAGAACTGGTAACTGGTACTGGTTCAGTCGGAGTTTAAATTTATTAATAAGTTCTAGCTTAGTCTGTTTTTGTTTTATTTGCTTAGCTTGTTGAAATCTAAGGTATTTATACATGCCATCTTCATCTAATGATTCTATTTGATCACCAGTATCAAGTTTATATGTATTTTTTTGCGTTTTACCACGAACATTCGAGTGTATTTTGCATTTTTCTACTCCAAATTCCATGCTTATATATGTAGAGAAGGATTGCGTGATGTCAGTTAACACTGTTAGTTCAAAATTATTTGTGGCGTACAATTTGATGTCATCCATATACATTAAATGTGAGAGTGTGTGATGTATGCTATTATGTTTTAATTGTAATCCTACATTAATACTATTAAGTAACTCAGGTAGAGGGTTTAATGCCAGACAGAACCATAATGGACTAAGCGCGTCACCCTAGAAAATGCCTCGTATTTTAATTTAATTACTAGGTAAGGTCGTGGTGTTATTAATTAATATGGGTAATGTATGTGGTAATTGTATAAATCGGTATATAATAAAGAAGGAGAGAATGAGTGCAAGTAAGCTTTTTGTACCAGTAATTGTGTATGTTATCAGACCCAGGTGCTTTCCAATTGTGTGTACGGTTAAGGACTTGATTGAAAGTTTCTATCGATATATCTTTAAGTTTTATAGAATCTATATTTAGATCGGCTATTTTATTCAACCGTTCCGCATTTTCGTTGTGTTGTATTGGATTTTCCCAAATACTCGCCCAGAAATGTCTCAAATTAATTTGCATTGTAATGTCTTGCGAGAATATCGTATTATTTTGTTTATTGCTTGTTAAATTTCTGTAAAATAGTTTTTCATTGTTGATGAATGTAATATTTTGTTGCTTCCGTTTTGTACATGTTAAATATGTCATGTCAATGTCATATCTCCCAAGTCTACTTGAAATTGCATTTAATTTTTGCTTTAAAGTATCTAAGATTATTGAAGTTCAGTGTTCGGTTCTTCATGATGTGAATGGGTTTTATACTGTATTTTTACTTTTTCAACTGTTTTAACTATTTTAGGATTTCTATTTCCTGACATGTATTATGTGAGCCTGCCAATTTGTAACCTATATTTATCTATTCTACTTTCTATTCTTCTTTGCCACAATGACTTAGTATTACGAACTAGATAACTATTACTAATATTAAATTTAGTTCCATTACAGAGGGTCGCAGTGTATAGGCTGTAAATATAATGTTGTGAAGAGCGTTGAAATCTAATTTTTTAGTCAAATATTTTGGAAGTAATTCGGTGTTTAAAAAGTTGACAATTTGAGAAAATTTACGAGACGACTTTTGTTTAGGTATGTATGGTCTGGCTTCGGGATTTGTGTTACTAAATATGAAGCTTTTTTAAATTCTGCTTCAATATAAGTTTGCTGCTTTTCTGTCAAATTATTTTTACTTATATAGCTTTGTGGTAATGGTTCATTGAGTTGTGAGTCATTCTGTAAATATGTCGTATCAATTGTTTTGTTCTGGTTGCTATATGTATCAGACTCAACGTTATTTACTCTTGATACGTTAAATTTGGTTAATTGAATTTCTATTTCTTTTTTATTTCAATAATTTTATCAGATTGTACCCTTTTGTTACTAAATATCAATCGTCTTTGGTCTGCTATTCTTTGTTCTAAAAGATGTGATAAATGTGGGTTTTTAGATATAAATAAGTTATACATTTTAGTTCGATAAGAAGTCATGTTAATTTCATTTCATCATCATTTCAGTCGCTTCAAAGCAACATTCGACAATGTCCTGATTAAGTTCATCTGACCATTTCATCCTAGTGTTTGTCTGTGAAAGGGTAGGAGTTTTGTCGATGGTGTGTTTTGTAAGTGGTTGATTTACAGTTTGCAGCAGATTTGTACCTCATTAAAAACTTCAGCTAGTATATCGTCTGACAATAATTTGCTTCTTATTATTGCGCTACGCTGATCTCCTAGACGCTGTTTAGTTACCTGCATTTCCGGAAATTTTATACTGAATTCTTGGTAGGGGTTCTAAATAATTGTTCATTAAGGTAGTTTCGCATTTTGTTATTAGAACATATGTGCGCCATATATGACGGTTCATTATTTCGGTCCATTTTCTCCGCGCATAATTTGGGCTTACAGTGGGTACAGGGAAAGCGGCAACTGCCTCCTATACCTCTGTGGACCTTGTATTTTATGATGAATATGATGACGATGCTGGTGAAAAAGGGGAAATTAAATGGATATGAAATGAGGATGGGGACGGTATGTCTGAAAAGGGTGAAAGACTTGAAGAAGAAGTAGTTGGTGAGAGTGAGAGATAGGTCGGCTATAGTATATTTTTCGAGGGGAACCCGCCTGTTCAGTCCCCCGTCGCTAACGGTTGGTACACTGTGGCATCCAGCGTCAGCTCCAGATGCGCCCCGGCGACCCCGGCCAGCGGCCGCAAATTATACCTTCTATTTTCTATATTCTCCATAAAAAGGGTTACTATATAAAGTTATGTTAGCCGTGCAGATTTTTATGGTCACGTTTCCTCCCCCCACGTGAATCAGGTAGTCGATTCGGACGTATGGTTGGATTTTAGGGGGGTTATTATTATTATTATTTTATCTTGATTTATATACCACATCGCAGGGATATCAATCAAGATATTAATAATAATAAACTTATCACTTATACTTTTTTTTACTATAACTAGACAGAAAAAAGGTGAAAACATAAAATATTTTTTTTTAAAATGGAGGACATTTTTTTTTTAAATGGATTTTTTAAATTGGAGATGCGATTGCGATGCTAAAATACCAATAGAATACAATGATTATTCATTTTTTGTCTGTCTTTTGTATATACTGATTTTAATTGCTAACTATTTATTGTTTTAAAACTGCTAGCCCCGGACATCGTTTAGGTTATAATTCATTTAAGCGGCTGGTCTCTATCTTGTGGAACCTTAAAAGCCCGAAGAAACATTAACAGATGTGGAAATATCTTAGAAAATGTGGTCCACCTGGTGAGCGTTTTCAATTAATGTATAACAAAATTAAAAGATCTGGTACACCAGATGTTCAGTCAGATATCTGATAAATCGGTTAACTGAAATACATAGGAAAATATCATTTTAGCAAAAGTTATCTAGTATCATAGATCATTTTCAACGAGAAAATTAAAATCATCGAAATTAGTATCGTTGTTGAGCTTTGGGGTCGAAGAGTCCACGTTAACGAAGTTGCGGGCATTTAAGTACTACTCACAGGCTAACAATATTGGCAAATCTTTAAAAACTCAACTTTAAAAAATTTTAGTAAAATTTGTTTAACTTTCATTCTACTTTTTAAAGCGTTGAAGCACATAGATGTGAACACAGAAGATGAGGCGATTGGCAAATAATAAACGTATTATTAGGAAAAAATTAAAAAATCAAGTGTATTGTTTTATTTAAAAATATTATTATATTCTTAAAATGGATTTTATTCAGGCTTTTAAAAATAATAATAATATGCCCACAAGAAGAATTAGATTGTATAAATTACGGGTTGAAATCAATTTTCATAAATAGCGCCACCTATGCGACGGATGAAAACAACACTTAAAGCATAAATTTACTTTAATTTCTATTTATAATTTTACTTTAATTTAAAACTAGTCGAATATAAAATAAGACTGGGACAATTATTATTAATATTTATATTGCTTAAATTTTTTTAATAAATTCTTTATATGAATATCTTGGTATTACTATCGGGATTTGAAGTGGATGAAGATTATTATATTCTAGAAAAAATGAAATCGATTAATTATTTTTAAAAAAGGTTAATATTGGACAAAGAACAATGATTTTTTATCTGTATAAATGGATATTTAACAGAAAATTATGTTCAGAAATTATAGTTTTAGCACTATTGATTCTTTATTTTTTTTTCTAAATTCCGTCTCAATATATATATATATATATATATATATATATATATATATATATATATATATATATATATATATATATATATATATATATATATATTATAAACGTCTTAGTTCTAAAGGTTTCCATAAACAAATATAAACATTTTTTTTTATTTTTATTACACCCTCGACTAATATTTTTTATTATTTAAATCATACCTAAAAAATTCCAATAAAATTCTTAGAGACTCGATTTATATTTTTTTTATTTATTTTATATTTTCACAACTGGCAAGTTATACAGTGACATTTTGACAATGTCAATTTTTTCTAGTCTATGCCTGTGTAGTATGGTGGTCGATTTACCAATATTTTTCATATATTGTTTGTTAAATTAGGCGGGAACTGAATTTGATTAATTTCGTATTAAAAATGAGCGTCGAAGAGGATGTAATGAAAATACAAAAGAAACTAACAAAGATGACATCAGATGATGGCACGGTAGGTTTGGTAATTGATATAATAAAACTACAATAAGTTTTCTAATGCATATGCTATATAAATAAAGCAATGCCATTTGTTTTATTTCTGTTTATTTTCAATATTATAACTTACAATATCTGAATTGAATAATGAGGCGTCTTTAAATTTTGATATATTTGATAAAAAGTCAATAATAACATGAATATTCGAATGCCGCTGTTATAAGTTTTAATTGAGGAAGCGATTACTATGTCCCCTACTTTACTAAATATACAAAGTTTTATTTTAGGGTCAAGAAGAAGCATTAGAACTTTTGAAGGCTCTACAAACTATGGCTATTAATTTGGATGTTTTGACCAAAACCAGAATAGGTATGACTGTTAATGCACTACGAAAATCCAGTAAGGATGAAGAAGTAATTTCTCTTTGCAAAACTCTTATTAAAAACTGGAAAAAGTTTTTGTCTACACCAGCAACACCTTCAAAGGATTCAGGCAATTCCTCTAAACCTAAGAAGGATTCAAATAAAGATAAAGAGAGAAAAGATGATAAAGAAAAAGATAAAAAATTGCCAGCTTCATTCCCACCGCAATCAAATACAACTGATGCTGTTAGGCTAAAATGTCGAGAATTATTAACTCAGGCACTGAAAATTGATGGTGAAAATCCTAATGCATGTGCATCACCTGAAGAGCTTGCTGAAGAACTGGAGGAATGCATTTATGGAGAATTCAAAAATACAGATATGAGATACAAAAACAGGGTTCGGTCTAGAGTGGCCAATTTAAAAGATCTCAAAAATCCTACATTAAGGACTAATTTTCTTAATGGGGTGATTACAGCATCACGTCTTGCTAAAATGACCCCAGAAGAAATGGCAAGTGATGAAATGAAAAAATTACGAGAGAAATTTATAAAAGAAGCTATTGATGATGCACAACTTGCAACTGTTCAGGGTACTAAAACAGAGATGCTCAAATGTGGCAAATGCAAGAAGAAGAATTGTACATACAATCAACTTCAAACAAGAAGCTCTGATGAACCTATGACTACTTTTGTTCTTTGCAATGAATGTGGAAATCGCTGGAAGTTCTGTTAAGACTGCTTTTACTAATTAGTGTATCTTTTATGATGGTACTCTGGTGTATCAAATAAATATTTCTTCACTTTTAATATGAATTATGATTTCCTATTTCATTGCATTGACTTATTGCTATTGACAATGAAATTGTGTGAAGTAGATAAGAAAAACTTAGTTTTAAACTTAATAAATAAATTAACCTGCTTAAATTTTTTCCATATTTCTTTCATTTGATGATTATTAACACTTAACATTAACATATTTGATGAAACACAAGAAATTAAAACTACAAATCATATATCACATTGTTATAATTTTCTCAATTTAATTACAAGGGAATGAGTTCTTTAAGAAAAACAAAATAATCTTAACTTACAAATTTGGATAGGTAATGTGTAAAAATATGCTTGAATAATATGTATACAACAAAAAAATTAAATTTCAATGTTATTGTCTTATTTTGTGAATATCCAAAATTTTACCTGAATGTTCAATTCTTTCATACAAGGGTTTGCTACACAAGCAAAATTATGCCTATATGCTAGCACTACTAAAAGCAAATAATACTAAACAATACACACATGACTAATTTTTTATAACATCTAGCCGTGAGTATATTTCCAAAAGTTATTTAATGTTGGGGACAACATTCCTATATTTTAATACACTATATAAAATTAGAATTAATATACTATAAATAAAATAAAATATGAATATACATGTTCTAAAATACTTATGACATCTTAATACATGTTTTTTTAAGCATAATAACATCAACATGTTTTATAAAAACATTATATATAAGTATGCACATACTATGTGTAATTTCTAAAATTTTGTACTTTTATTCTGAAAACAATGTATATTCTATATACCTCAAGGATTAAATGCTCTTTGTTTTTTTTTAAGTCAGTATATACATATAATCTTACTATTTATCATATACCTAAAGTAAGCTTAATCATATCTTTCCAAACCAACATTTACTACTATTATATTCATAGTAAATAATAGCTAAAACACTTAACATTAGCTTATCTACTGGCCAAACCATATAATAAATGAATGAATTGGTGTACTCTTGATATTTAAATAACGTTCGCCAAATTTTTCTATTCTAATATGGCAAGTTATACTTTGGTGAATATCAACAGATACATTTTGCTCAACGTATAGAACACAAAAATTTTCTGATAACAATATAAACTTCTTTTTGCTGCTAAATATATCTATTTAATACAAACTATTCGGCACTCGACACAGTTCACCTGTTTTAATTTTAGCAAATAATTTATTTTCTTTGCACTGTTTACTTTGATTTAGCACATTTAATTTGAAGTCTTGAGGTGATTCACTTTCATCTATCTTGGTAATAGTGAAAGTAACGTTTTCATTGGCCACAAAACACTCAGGGTTTAAGTTTTTCTGATAACTGAAATGTGTTTTTAAATGTTCTCGAAGGAAATGTGATTGCACTACAACTAAATCACAATATGCACATTTATGATTACCACTGTTTAATACGTACGAGTCATCATGTCGCCTGTAATGGTTATTCAGGGCATCTTGACGTTGATTTGTATAGGGACAAAAAATGCACATGTGCATTTTTCGATCTTTGGTAGGCGAAAGCTCAGACGTATTACCTTCTTTTGTATTTTTATTCATTGAGCGGCGACGCTGCAGTAACCGCAGGGTTTGCTGGTCACTTATAGAAAACTGTTGAAAATCGCTCCTAACCGGTCTTTTAGGCATTGTTTTGATAGCTAATTTAATATTGTCTCCGTTATCGTCTCGTTTGTTAACTGTGTTTTCGCATTCGACTTCTGCGTAACCATTAATGCCTTTTTTCCTCTCGGCTTGCGCTTCATCGTTCATTTGGTGTTTTCTCATATGTTGTACGTAGTTAGCGTAGTATTTAACGGAGTAGTCACAAATTTCACATTTGTATCTTTGTTTAGATCCATGTAGAGATAGATGTATTTTATATTGTTCCCTTTTTTCAAACGCAGACGGACATTTGTGACATTTATAACGCTTCTCTTTTTGTCGGCCATTTTTCAGGTATGTCGGGTATATAAATTCTGGATTTCCATGCATCAAATAACCAAATTGTGGATCAGCTTGAAGTACTGGTGGAAAGTGATCATTAGGTTTCACGAGTTTATCTTTATCCGTAAGTACTCTTTTTTGGGCTTCCGTCTTCCTTTGAAACAAATCAGTGCCAGATAAAGGAATATTTTTATAATCCATATCCTCTCCCGATTCGTAATCGCAATTTGAAGTTTTAGGTTCATTTTCGTGTAATAGCTCATGCTTAGCCAGGTTACCGAGGTTTTTCACGGCATAACTACATTTCTTACATTTATGATCGCCATCACCTCCGTGTAACCCTACGTGATAACTTAAAGCAGAAGTTTTAAAGAATTTAGCCGGACATTCTTTACAATAGTACTGCTTAGGCGTGTGTTTTGTTTCCGACCTTCTTATTAAATCATTATAATCATAATTTTTGCCTGGATTAGCGACGACCCAAGTCACATCCGATGTCAATGGACAATGAACAAATTGCAATTTTGGATCTTTATACAAAGCGTGAATTTTATGTACAAATTTAAGCATTTTCGTCTTTGTATTATATTCATCGGTATGAACAGAGTTATGTGCACATAATTCATCTTCCTGGGGCACAGAAAATTCACAGCTCTTACACTTATTCTGGAATGTTAAATCGTGAAATTTGTCGTGAACTTTTAGTTCACTGTCAGCGTAAAATCTTGCCGGACATTTTTGACAGAAATATAAAGTTTTCGTTTCTCTGCACTCACTTTGATTTTCTTCGTCCTTTGAAAAATCGTCCGTTGCATTCAATTTATCTTGATCAATCACTTTACGCAATTTAGCTATCTGCTCCTCGTCTGGGATATCAGAGTCTACTGGACAGTAAATACGCCCGTATATTTCTCCATGACTTTTAGAGTGTTCAGCTAACCTTCCTCTGTTATCACAAGTAAATTTACATTCAAGACATTTATAAATGGTAATATCACTATTTTCAAATACGACACAATGTATTTTTTCATGGTTTGGTATTTTACACTTTTGAGAGTTAACGTAGGAACAATATCGACATTTATACATTTTGTGGAATTCATTTTTAGCCGATACCCAAACAAAAGGAATTTCGTCCAGGTTTAGAGAAGAGTCACATTGTGCATCTATTTGATTAGTTGATGTGTTTTCGAAGTCAGTTTCCATATCGTTTTTCTTTGCATATATTCCATGAACACGCATATGTTGGTGAAGCAAATGCCTTTTTGATACGCTGTAATTGCATTCTTGACATTTATACGGAGTATCAGCAGGAAGACGATGAAATTGCTCGTGATACATAAACTGAGACTTGCTGTTTGTCTCATAGGGACATTCAGTACATCGATGCCGTTTAGTTGACGAAGGATTTAATGGGTTTTGCATTGTTTGTTCCGGTAAAGGAGATTTGCACCCCATTGCTTTAGATATATAATCCTCTGGATCGGTAATGCCGTGCAAAATAAGATGCTGAATAAGCTCGTGTTCATCCTTTACAAAAAAAGGACAAAAATAGCATTTAAATATGGACTGTGGTGAAGGTTGATGTTGTTGTAGGTGTGCCAAAAGCATGTTTTTGTCTGTTGCTTTAAACGGACACTTCGTGCAAGTGTCACTATTTATTTCATTTGCGGATAGCGAAGAAGCTTCAGGTTTTGGCTTTACTGTTGTTATCACCTTAATCACTCCATCGTGCTTAAGGCGACAGTGTCTCTGAAAAATAAATCATTATTATTAATTTTGAGATTTAAAAATGCTATATTAATATTTTAACAAGCTCTGATTCCAAAGCGTAGTACTCTACGCTTACAAATTACTATTTGTAAATATATACAAAATTATTATAACAAATAGTTATAATATAATTATTTGCTAACCTGTATAACATGTTTCCAATTGGATAGTTGGTTACAGTGTCCACATCGATAGGCCAAATCAGCTGGATCTGGCATGTTATCTGGTTTTTTGTTAACATTATTTGGGACTTTAATATCTTCTCCATCATCTGGCTTAGAATGCTCGCGAACATGTTCTAACAGTGCCTCTTTCGATGAATCCCTGTAAAGTTATAATATTTCTTAGGACACATATGACTTATTTCGATTTGTTATAAACATAAATATCTCAAATATTAGATCTATTACAGTAAGAGAGTTTAAAAAATCAAAAGAGAAAACCCTTATAGTTAAAAAACATTTAAACAGTCATTCATTTATACTTACTTATAATTACATTTTTTACATTTCCAAAGTGTTCTTTTTGGTTTTTTGGCGTCAAAGATTCTATTATCATATTCAAATTTATTTTCAAGACTTTGTGTTTGCAGGTTTAGCGGTATATCAAAGGGCTGATTCACACCTTCATTTAAATCATTGAATATTTCATCATCTAACACGGTATCTGCGGATATGCTTTGATCAATATAATGAAATTTATTTTCTCCATTCTCATTTAAATTGGGCATCGCTAGGAATTTATTATATTTACTGTAATTACGGCGTCCAGTCTCATCGGTCATAATTACTTTGGCTTCGGCATGTTCAGGATCTCTAGCGGATTTTAATTTGATATGTTTTGTTATGTCCCATCGCCAATTTGATTTGTACTTACATAAAGAACACTCGAATGGTTTTTTGTTTAAGTGTCCAACAATGTGAACGTGGAATCTTGAAGCCGTTGAGGCCCAAAATAAACAATATGGACATTTAAATACTTTTTTTCCTACCGCTTGACTCGGTGACAAATTCATATTTTCAGTATCATTATCATCGACTAATTCGGAATCAAAGTTTCGAAGTTGTTCTGGTAGTGTAGAATCATCGTTGATACTAATGTCTAATGGTGTATCAAATTTGTTTGTATCGTGACTTATATTATTCCATACAAAAACAACGTTTTCCATGGGATGTGGCTCTACTTCTTTTTCACTACTGATAGTAACAGCCTCACTGCTGTCTTGGTTGTGTACCTCAGACGTGTTTTCTTTGATATCATCTTTCTTCTTGCAAGATTGCATATGTATATATAAATCGGCGCTCGATTTACATCTATGTCGACAGTTTTGACACCGTGTTGAACCTAGACTAGAATGTAGCGAGTTTGATAGCTGACGATTTGCTTGCGAGGTACAATTTTTTTCATGGACTGAATGTTCAGATAAGCATTTACTCTCAAATCCACAATTTTTACAAATTAATGAACCTTCTTCACCTGTTTCCGTTAATAATCGTTCTTTTAACCTATCAAAGAAGGACTCATTCTTTTTGCGGACACATATATCTTTTGTATTACTATTGCTGACTGGAGTAAGAGTGACATCTAAAGGAAGATTATCAATTTTCTGAGCATTATTTATTTCAGGTGACTGTGCAGACTCTTTAAGTTTTTTACACGGAGGTTCACCACTAGTTTTACTTTGATTTGGTGTTGATGCGTTCAAAGGTATTAATTGTGGAATGGGCCGGGGAATTTTTCGACTATGCTTTTGATTCTTAACATCTTCTAAGAAATTGATATCTGTTTCTTTTGTTATTTGCATATTCTCTTTTCTACTAATGTCAGAAGTGGACGCGTCGTTAGAGTCACTGTTGCAGCTAACTATTTCCTTCTCCATGTATTGTAGACCCATTTCCTGAAAAAATAAAAAATATATATTTAAAAGTAAGAAAAGTTATTTATATAATAAATTTAAACACCAATTAAATTTATTAATTGTAATAAAAAACAATTATTTGCAGTGTGTAATTATTTCATCTGAAATTTACAAAACAAATATAGATTTTTTTATTTTATAATGGTTTTTAGCTCAATAAAATATGATATTCTAACAAATACCTAAAAACTTGACATTTAAAAAAATGTAATATCTTGAATATATATTTTTTAATATATGAAATATGATTAAGAGAAATGAATGTATAAGAAAAACTATCTATATATTTAAATATTATTATAGATAACGTACATAGTTTCAGTTCAGTTCTTTTTATATGGCACTCCGAGCGACGTAAATAGTTTCTCAATTTCCATTGCTTTCTTTTTCAGTTCATCAACATCTACTGCTGAACGATACCTTAATTCAGCAGTAGATGGTGATGATGTTTTATTACATTATCTACGTTTTATATATATTTTTAATTTAGTTGTTTTACGCTTTTCATATTTAGTAGATATAAAATTACGAGACATTAACATCAACGTGCGTATTTTCATATTTATATAGTGATATTTTTCAATAGCACATAAATAAATATAAAATGGTGAAAAATTAAAAAAAAAGTGAAATCACCAAATATTAATTTTAAACAAGTGATTAGACGCATGAGCGATCCTAAAATATTAATATTAAACGAAAATTATTATTGAAATTGTAGTATACTAAAATCATATTCTATAATTGTGTAAATGATTTTTTTATTTATATTTTATCAGCAACAATTTAGTCCGGCCGATTTAATACTACCGCAAGCAAAAAGTTTAATGCAATACTACATTACAATTATGTTAAGCGTTAATGCAGACGCAATTAACTCAACTAAAAAATGGAAAAATAATTTACCTACATGCATTGTAATATACCAGTACTTTTAACGCACCTTACGTATCCCCTACATTTAGCGGATATAAAATTAAGTAACAATAATTCCAGTGCTAGGAATATCATTTCATTACATCCACACTTACATTCTAGTAAAAGAAATAAAATAAAAGTATGCTTTACAATATAGTGTAAATAAAATGTCAATGAATAATAAATATCAATATATTAAAGTCGATCTTAAATATTTTAAAGATATCAAATAGTAAAATAATTTCAAAGTTGAGATCATAAATGTGTAATCAGTGCAGTCGATTCATTATGGTAGATTTAGACAGTAATTTGAAGATAAACATTCATTGGTATTCATGCACATAATGCAAACGAAACGCGAACGACATGCATAGATGTATGTAAGCATGATGCAAGAGTGCGCAAAGGGGCCGAGTGGAGTGCACGGCACGGCAGTCACTCGGCGAAGCCGGAGTGATAAGGGGCGTGACGTCACTGATCACTACGGCCCCTAGACACGACCTCTCGCTCACGGCAACACTCACCGATGCAGAGTGTGAGGATCGTGAGTCTCCGCTCCCTTCCTCCTCTTTCAAAATAAGCGCGTTGCTATCTGTCATATCAACACCAGCCGTTATGTCGCTAGCGCCCACCCGGTTCCGACGCCGACTTGAACTCGATTGACCAACAGGAGGCGTGTGATGATTCATTTCGTGTACTGTCAAACTTTGCCTTATGTCTGCAGTAAAGTTACACATATAACAGTGGAAGGTTCCGGTACCACCGTGGTTTTTCATATGACGGTCTAAATTCCATTTATACGGTGTCCTGAAGTCACACATAGTACACTTTATCATAGGCATTGTATGATATTTGACATGTTTTGTATATCTTGCTCTTATATGAGTTACATAGCTGCATTTACTGCACGAAAAAAAATTATTTTTTTCAGATAACATCGCCAAGGACGCGGCCTCTGAGGAGTTTATATGTTCACCTTCGAATGTTCTGTCAGGAGTCTCCTCATTGGCATCTTCTACGTCCATCTGTACATCGTCATATTCTTCTACTTCTTCCAGTAATTCTTCCATCTTGTCTAAAGGTTGTTCCACTGTGTCTGATGCGGATGGTATATTTTCTGGTTCTTTAATTTCTTTGTCTACTGATACATCATGTACCATTTTTATATGCCTTGTAAGTTTCTGAAGATGTCGAGAAGCGTAAACACAATAAGGACAGTCGTAAATTTTCAATCGCTCAAAGTGGACGTCACGTGTGTGCACGAGATAAACTCGCGGGTTCTGCGTATAAAACGTGCACTTCGCACAGTTGTAATTCCTCTTTATTTTACACTGCGGTAATTCAAAATCTTCCGCCGCATCCGAAGAGGCCTCTGAAGATGCGTCGCCGCACAGGCGGCCTTCGAGTGGGCGCACGAGAGTCGCGACCTCGCCGAGTTGCGCGCTGTGCGGCGAGGACATCTGTTGTAGCATACTCCGCTGCAACAAAACAATGCTCGGTGTCGGTTAAGCGTTCCGAGACAAGGGTCGCCGGCGGCGAGCGGAGCGCGTGCGGGGTGCGGGGAGCGCGGCGTGGTGCGACAAGGGGCGCGCACTGCACCGGCGAGGAGTCGCCTCGTCCGCGTGTGCCGTGTGCGAAGCGCGAGAACGTCGCCGACTGAATGAGGCCGACTCAGCGGCGCTCGGCTGGCAGGCGATGAAGCGACCCGCGACCGACAAGCGCCCGTGGCGGCTGGCGGTCGGCCGAGGGCGCGTGGGTGCGGGACGGGTGCGGAGGGTCCGGCGGCGACGTGATCATCCTATGTTTTTCTCCTGCGGCACCGATAGCTATTAGCTAAGCTGACGCAGCAGGTGACCTCCACTATGGTAGATCTCATTCGCGTCATGAACTTATTTCATATGGAAGCGTAATTGCGATGGTACTAGTTACTAATTAAATCGTTTAGTTAGCTTGTTGTTACTTATTCAATGAACGTCACACGTTTGACAGATTTATTCGAGTATTTAGTATAAAGTCACGTGAACGGGTACTAATCAAATGTTAATACTAATACAGTTAAAAAAATGATTATTTATTTTTGCTATTGAAACGTCATTATTTTAGTTTTTGTTGACTAATATTGGGTAATGCTTCATATTAATTCATTTTGTTTTTAATTATTACAGCAAACATTGGAGAGTAAGAAATTACTGGTATGTACATAAAGGTTTCTCAGTTGCCAAAAAATGTTTAATTTTAAATTTAAAACGAATTGAAAAGTATCTATATACTTTATTATGAAGTTAAACTAACTTATAGTTTTTTTAAAGAATAAATAAACGTCACTATTATAATAATAAACAAAGAAATTAGATTGATTTAGTAATAGTCATAATAAGATATTTTACTTTAATTAATTACATAATACTGCAAAACAGCGGTAAAGGTATGACGTGCCCTCATCTAAGCTATTGGTATGTATTACAGTAACACAGTTGTGTTTAAAATATTACATCTAAATCATAATTAATTAATATAATAAGAATTTTTATTACTTTAGTATTTAATGTAATGTGCAACTTATATACAGTATTCATTTGATCTCGATCACCTATTCAAATGTTCTCGTTAACCGTAAAACGGCCGATGTCCCATTACAAAGACAATAATTCTAAAGAACATATGCAGGTATACCTATACCTTAGTAACAACATTTCTTTATATGTATATTTCTTAGATATATATGGGGAAAATTTAAATAAAATATAATTAAATATTGTGTTAAATTAACTCTTGTAATACTTTAACATATATTACAATTAGACTAAGATTAAGAGAATATTCATTTTTATTTCTTAAAATAATTTAAATAAAAATAAATATTTTTTTAAAACACTCTGGTGTCTTGTTAAAAGCGTAAAATTCGATATATGCCTTTGCCAGCAATAACCAACACTTGTTTACATTTAAATGATAGGCAGTGTTTAGTCTTAAAAGTGACTGGGTGAAAATTTAAAAAATCGAGTACACGCCGTGTAGGCACTTATGTAGTTGAAGCAGCTGGCGGACGTCCTGGTGAGACCGGCACCGGGGGAGCGGTGTGGGGGCGCGGGCGGACTCTACGCAGACAACTTGACAAGTTGGAGGCAGGAAATGCCGGAGAAGGCATCCCAGCCCGAGTACAATGAGCGACGGCGCGCCACAGGGGGAGCCCTCGCAATCGATATGGCGTCGCTAAGGTCCGTTGGCCGCTGCGAACAGTTTGGAGCGCTGCAGAGGCGGATGCCCCCGGCCCGCGTGCCCCGCACCCCGCGCGCTCACCACACCTGCTGTGTATTTATAGAGCGTCACAGCCGGCGTTGCCCGGGGATGCAGGGTTGACGGCTACCACTTCGGTCTCTACCTATCTACTATAGTACATAGTTAGATTTCATTTACGCGAGCATGCTGGTGCGAAGCGGGCGACGTCCGCCTGTTATGACAATGAATGTAAAAATAACTATCGCTTACTTAACAGCGTTATTTTATAATGTTAAGGACAACGAAGTGGAATGAGGAATGGTGCTGAGTAATTTTTATGGAAGCAAATCAATATTATGTGGTTATTTTCATTTAGCAGGGTTTTTTCCTTAAACAATGCATGTTGTCACCCGCAAGTACAGAAAAGATATCGAAAAATAATATAATATTTATTCAATATTAAGAACATTTAAATGTTTAGATAATTGAAATATTATTTAAAACCATTTTTGAAAAAAAACGTATAAAAATTTGAACGCAGCGGGATTTGAACCCGCGCCTCTTAGATACCGTCTAATAGGCGCGGGTTCGAATCCCGCTGCGTTCAAATTTATGTTTCTTCAAATATGTTTTCTAATCATAAGTGTGGAATAACACTTTAAAAATAGTAAATATTAAAATAAAGCCTAAGGCACTAATATTATTTAAGATGAATGACGCATAATTACTAATTTATGATCATTTTAAGTCTACTCTATATGCTTTTTGTTGTTTCACCTAAATAAAAGTTAATGAAAAAAGATGGTTTAGTTCTGAACTACATAAAATAAAATCAAGTATTCCTTTCACTCTCGTCTCTTTCAAGTTCGACTCCCCTATCGCGAGTATCGTACATATCGAGTCGTTTGGGTTTATGGAGGACAGACAGCACACTTTTGCTTTCGTTTGCTTCGTATTATAATTTATACACACGTAACGACTATTTGTTACTACAATTACGACAAGTTGCCATCTTGATAATTTGATATTTTAATAGTGCTTATGTTTAATAATTATTATAACAATATTTATAGTGTGTAGTAGGATTAACAATTCTATAGAATAATAGTGATTTATAACAAAATATTTCAAATATAGTATATATATGAACGAATATTACTACCCATTTGTATTAAATGACTTCAAAATGCATAAGCCACTCATTTTCATTAATAAAGCATTCATATTGAGTAAAATAATTTCTATTTAGTAATTAATGCCTCTACGTTGTATGGACACACATTTATTTTTATACCAATAAGTATATCTAAACTCTCAATATGTTTTATCTTAGGTCTTTCTTAATTCTAGTTTAAGTACGCGATCTAATAACGCTGTGGTCGAATAGTCACGTCGAATAAAATCAACGTAGGGGATCCCGTATGCACAATGTATTGTTATGTAACTTAAAGCAATTTTAAAAGGATTTTGAGGCCGGTCGTGGTGCAGTGGGATAGCATCTAACTGTAAACGTGACCAGTTACGGGTTCGATTCCCACTCAGGGGAGTTATATTATTTTCACTTCCTCGCTCGGGTAACACAAAGTACGACGTTGAGTTCCACGCTCAACACGCCATGTCTCGGTTTCAGCGGAAAGCGAAGTATAAAGTGCCTTGACCCAAGGTACTTTCTGCCCTGCTGCGGAATAAAAGCGTGAAGCTAAAAAAATAACGGATTCTAAGGTCCTTACAAGTGAAATTAAAAGTATTATTATATATTAACATAGAATATTAAATAAAAATATATGTAGCAATAAGCTAAACACCCTATTAAAATATGTTGCGTTATGTAAAACGTTGTAATGTATTATTTAATAATCATTGCAGTTATCATAACAGCCATATTATAGTTACTTGACTCGGTGTAGAAATGTATAGGGCGCATCTATAAATCTTATAATGTATTCTAAAAGCCCGTTAACATTATTGTTTGCATTGTTCAGGAGGTAATAATGGTATGTAACATACTATTCTCTCAGGAACGTTCTCGCTTGGTTATGTAACAATTAGCCGTCAAATAATATAAATTTGAGAAGTACAAGAATTGATAGGGTTTTTGTGAAATGTTATCAGAGTACTCAATTGATTGTTAATTATACTCAGTTTCCACTACAATCATTTACTTTAAAAAATATTATTTAAATATAAAATCTCATAGAAAGAAGCGTTACCCATTTTTAACTCATATAAAATCGTAGCATGTACAATTGAAACTCAGTATATATAAGAACGACTTCAAATCCTGGTCTGACCCTTTAAACCCATTAAATTATTTTTAAATTGTCAACTAAGATTATTTTATAACGCTGTGCAAATATATAATTTATATTTTTACTTATGCTTGTGTAAATAATACTTACAAATATTATAAAATGAATTTCATCATTGGACGGTGAGCGATAAATTCAATGCTATTAGCATCATTTCAAATATCTCTATAACTCTACGTTTTTCAACACTAAATATTATCAAACGCAAAGTATTGACTTTTACTGTGTTGTCGAGTAATATTGTCAAAGAGTTAATATATTGTATTGCATGTAACACAATGTTCTCATAGTCAGCATTCAAATCAACTCAGACATTCCAAGCATGACTGACCATTGGCGCAAACAAGCAAAACTAGCGTGTCAAAGCGTTCGCTCCGTCTCGGCCTCGACTGTCTTACCACTTCTTGTGTAAACCAGTTCTGAAGCTCAACTAATCTGTCAACCTGATCGGATTCGGGGCAAAATTTTTCAAACAAAATTACCTTATTAACCACCGAAATTTATAATGATCATATTAATTACTATTTTCTGTGTGAGCAATCGTGATATACCCACGCAATATCATGACAGATGGCGCGATATTACAACTGTTACGAATTGAGTTTACGTTTTAGTTCAAAAAATGATAATTGTTATCTCTTTTTGTGCTAAATAAATATCTAATTCCTATTTGCCGGAAAGGTAATTAATTACTCCAATAAACAAGCCAGATAGACAAAAGTTTTAGATTTATCAAAAGATAACTTATTGTTTCAATATTATTAGTCTATATATACCAATATGTAATGTTTCTAAATGTTAGCTTTATATACTGTATCATACCATAAGTGATAAAGGAAATAGATTGTATACGATCAATTGACTAATAATATACTGCTGTCTTTATATGTGTAGCTGTAGAGTGGTAAGCGACATTGCGGATTTTGCGACGCAAATAATTTGCGCGCCAATTGACCTTTCGTCGGGCGGTGTCGTCGACGCGGTGCGGCGTTGGGACGTGCGGCGGTGCGGCGGCGGCGGCGGCGACGGGCGCGGTCGCAGTTCGCAGCTTCGCCAACACAATCTATATATAGCCGCACGACAACATGCTCTACGAGTATACTTCGACCGAGCAGCCGCGAGGGGCCGGCTACGTAGGCAGTTTCCTTTATCACCCGCCCGTCAGCCTCTAGGCTGGAAAATACGAAAGCCTAGCTAAAACCACCGTCGTGTGGAGATGAATTTGAGGGATGCCGGCCCACTCCACCCTCTCGGGATCGATACTACACAGATGGTAGCCACGAGAACATCTTACTTATCTTAAGAGGTGACATGTGCCTACATAGCGCCTTTCTTAATACGGTTGAATGATCCTTATGCTTGTCAGTACTGTGCGGTACTATAGGTACGAGTACGTTGAATTTATCTCTCTCCAATTACTACTATTTAATTGTCATTACTGTTAAAAAAATAAATAAAAATATTCACGTCCAGTTCCAAATTGAGGCGACACTAATAATAACTCTTATCAATATACTTATAAAGTGGTGATGTTTCATTCTCAAGCATACCACCGGTCGGACAAGTAATTACCATAACCTTGAAGAAGGTGGCCGCCGAGCGACGCGCACGTAAAGGACAATGAAAGGAGTGCAGTCGTCAACTACTATCATGGCAACGCCGCTCTCGAAAGGAATTCATACCAACGTCGGTAGCGTGCAGCGTGCTCGTTTAAAGATGGCTACGATAAGGCGCAATGACGCTCTTCGGGCGCGGGCGTCGTGTTGTAGGCGCGCGTGTGTGCGTGCCGCTGAGCCGGTGTGCTGACGCCTGACGCCGTCCCTGGCGCTCCCGTCCCCCGCCCCGCTCGCGCCGCGGCCGCCTGCACGTTCCGCAACATGTGCGAGCGTCGTTGGCTGTGCCCCGAGTCACTCGAAACCGACATGCGCCACCCAACACTCGACCGATCGCAATTCATGTCCCTCCCGCGCCGAGGCACATAGATAATAATGTCTTATCAAAGCACCAGATAGCAGAGGTGCTGCTCGCTCATTTAGGTGTCATGGACGCTACGCTTTGACCGATCGACTCGTGCATGAACGTAGTCACGCCGACTTGTTTGTTAGGTACTACTGAGATATATATTATGAGTCAATAATGTCGACGCTTAGAAAACAGCAAGCGAATGTCGATAACATCGATTAAAATATTTCATCTTAGAAGCACATGACAGAATATCAAAAACTTAGTAGGAGAGCTCCTAAAATATATTTATGATATGTAGACTGATACGTTTAGGTACCCGGTTAGCAAAGTAAAAAATAAGCAGGCTCAGGTATATATATATATATATATATATATATATATATATATAAAGATACAATCGCCTCCGAGGTGGCACAAATATGAAAATACTATTTATATACATAACAATGTAAAACTATGAGCGGCGGAACGATTTTGATAAATTGCATAAAACACAAAAACGTTGTAAACAGGGAATTTAGTGTCGTAAGAAGCCGTTGAAGTAACGTTAACGCAGCAAATTATCAGGGTCGTCCGTCGACGCCGTCGTCGTAGACTTGTGGTATAACCGTCGCTACCTACGCTACATATAGATATGTATATGCACCGTCTTACTACATCTATAGTACACCTATAACTACCCATATGTATAACTGCGATACTCTGCCGGCGAGCTCCGTTCGTTGCCTTTTCACAACTCTTATAACATGGGGAAAACGTTCGTTTGAAGTACTAACAATAATTAAGTTTTAAAAATATAATTAAGTAGAAAAGAGTCGCTGATAACTAATATAACACTTTTTATCATAATGGCAGAGTAATTTTAGTATATTTCAAATGTATACATAGTTAAGGCAATTCATTTTTTTTACTATTTCGATTCCGTTGGGTCATGCTAAAACGTCTGCCTGCTTGGAAACAAGTTTTGGAGTGCGCATACAGAACCAGCCGGCCGCCAGCTGCTACAGCGTCAGGTGTTGTGTGGCCTCCACGAACACTACATAGTCATTGTGCGAGAGGTACTAGCTCTAATCTATTGCAACGTATGTACAGTTAGTATATAACAGCAATGGTATTTCCAAGTACCTACTATAATTACGTAACGTTACAGCAAATACAACCATCAAACATTATATTTTTATGGTATAATTATTTTAAGATACGAGGAGCTTCAAATGACAATGAAAACAATGTTACTGCGGACAAAACAAAGAAGTATGCAACGCGCTATAGAGTCGGTCGCGCTTAGGTCATATTTAGGAGTTGCGACCGGCGGCGGCGCCTGCACAGTGAGGTCACGACGATGCGAGTGCGACGCCCGTTTGGAACCAACCGACAACACATCGATATAGAGTCGACCGAGAGCGACCACGCATACATTACATGACGCCCACAAAGCATGCAGCCGTCTATCTGCACGCGGACTGTTCTGTGTAGCTATAGCAAGTTGTTCAATATAGCACTGGCAACGTGTGCCGTTCTTCATTGTTGGCTGGGCGAGATGGCTGGCGCGAACACGACCGACCTCTTTTCGTTTCAGTGACGCGGATACAGGGAAGCAGTATTATTAAATTGAAAATGTCTACCTACTATCCTGTTTACGCGATATAGTACGTTATATATGTATTACACTCTTGTAGGTTCTTGGCAAGTGTACTCCTAAAAAAAATAATTGTTTGCTATATAAATGTGTAAATATACAGTATTTACTATGTCTTAATTATATTTATTAATTATATTCGACCTGTAAGTATATTCAACTGGAACATCGCCAGATCTTCACCATAGCTTTACGATATAGACTATTGCATGTGTAAACTAAATAAGTGGTAAAGAGAAAGGCGTACGCACGCGCGAACAGTAATAGGCTGTCCTATGTGGCTTCACAGAATCCCCTGAGCAAGGCTATCGTTGATAACGTTATCTTAACTAAATGACTGCAACGGCGACTTTGCGTAAAATATCTTGGGGACTTAGATTGGTGGGTGCACACAAAAATGATAAACTGTGGTAAATGATATTGTTTGGTTACTATTGATTATTTATATATTATTTTAAAATATAAGTGTAAATAATTTATTTAATTCTACTATTATCCATTGATCGTGAAAAATAATTATAATACATATTCATAATCTTCAACGTATTCGTATTTGTTTACTTATTATTATAAGACTTGGTTTATTAAACATTATAACATTTAGATTTAACTGCTAAAATGAAAACAAAATTACTCGTAACTCAATACCTAATAAAAAACAAGTTTATGCAACTATGATGTCGAAAAAAATTAAATCTACTTCTCTAAAAAATATGTTTCTTACATTATCATGCCTTGTATATCATAATGTTAAAAGTATGTTGGTAACATAATTAACCATCCAATTGAGCCCGTCTCCTATCTGTTGACCTAATTGCGGGTCAGAAGAGTAACGCTAAACAAGAGGCGACCTCCGCAGCAGCGTATCTATACAGATGCATAGCTGGCAACTTACCCCCTATCATACCTCACGACGTTACGTCGGCTCAATACCCATGAACCCCTACCTGCGTATTACATTACGCAAGTCGACTCATGTCCACATTCTGTAACTTTTCTGATATAACGTTACAGTGCTCGTCATACAAAAGAATATTCTAATGCCGTATGTAACGAGAGTATGAACAGTATATACATACATATCGCGATCTAATATATGTACATGCAGTATTCATATGCCAAGATAACTATTTATCTTTGCCACAGTATGTGATAGGCACACTGCACCATTGAGGATTGAAACACTTAATTTACTTATGCAAAGTATCAAATGAGACGTGAGAAAAAAATTAACTAAAGCGATTAAGAAAATGTAGACACTAAGCTCCACGAGAAGCTTAGATATATTATACAAAATGACTGTATGTTTTTATATTTGCGTTGCAAACTTTTCTTATCATGTTACGTTTTTATCTGGAAAAAAGTATTTTAGTCTAATATTTAGTAAAACTGTAATATAGAATGTGATATAAAATTACTAACCGTGTGATAAGGTTAGTTAAATAATTACAAGATATAATTAAAAAAACTATTACCATGTACCATGATAAAATAAACTAAAAACTTAAAAAAATCTCATAAGCATTACATACACCTAGATTATTACTTTATTTGTACAGGCAGCTTCTTTACAGGTGAGACAATTCGAAAGCATATTTTAAAAGTAGGTGATTAAAGAAAAATAAGATTTAAATATTATTCGTTAGTGTTACGACAAATGCCTGCATTAAGTGGAAAAATCTACATCAAAATTATATAAGTAATAAATAAGCGCAGGATCCGTGACCACCCTGTTTTTCTTTATAATTTGCATACCTAATGCATGGCTTGTAAATTTTATGACAATTAGTTAAAACAAAAGAACTGCTTAGAACCATCGAAATGAAGTATTATTTGCTCGTCTCCACCCGTGACGTTACTACCGCGAATCTATTTACGAAGGCAATTCGGTACCATTTTTTGCACGGAAATTTCCTATACGCGCTTCAATTTTATTCAGCAAAACTGAGATTTGTCTTGTTTACATTGCATTACTTTTTCTTGATGTAAGTTATGTTCGTAAAATTATTTTATTACTGACTTGTAGATTCTACTAACATTAGGTACTTTAGAAAAAAATATGTTTTGCTATTAGCTAGATTCAAATTCAAAGACCTCAATTAACATTTATGCGATATCGTGACGTGCTACCAGCGGTTGCTACCAGCTTAACAGCCATTTTGTCAATGTTGCACATTAGACACTCGCTGTGTATTCGATATCTAATAAATAGAAAGATTATGTTTCACATTATTATTATTTTTAATTATACAGTGTTTCCCAAAAGGGATGATAGGATTTTGATAGCTCACAGCCGCCATCTTGGGTGTTTAACATTTGACATTTGTGTTGTTTTGTGTTCAGTAATGTTTGCCATTTAATCTAGAACAAGTTCACGTTACTTCAACCTTTAAAAATTGTCCAAATTTTCTATCAAAATTCGAAAAGTATTGTCTCTACTCAAAGAGCATTTCGTGCTAAATATGGTCTTCATGGTGCAACGTCTGAGCTCGCTATACGTCGCACAAACCAAAAACTGGAAAGTGAATATTCTTTGCACTATAATAGACCACCAACACGACAACAGAAGAAAATATTGCCGTCGTATCAGCCAGTGTCGAAGAAAATCAAAATGTTTCTGTTCCACGACGTGGGCCTATCCAGAATGACAACCTGGCGAATTTTACGTATGGATTTTGGCCTACATCCATACAAGATTGTGTTGGCACAAGAACTCAACCATCGATTACGTCGTGAATTTGCTGATTGGACGCTTGACATGATGGAACCGGACCCATTTCATAGGAAAATCATCTTTTCAGATGAGGCTCACTTTTGGCTCAATGGTTATGTGAACAAACAGAATTCTCATTACTGGAGTGAGTCAAATCCAAGAGTGGTTCGTGAAACACCATTACATCCTGAAAATTTGACTGTTTGGTGCGGATTATGGTACGCTGGAATCATTGGCCCGTACTTTTTCAAAAACGACGAAGGCCGTACTGTTACTGTCAATGGCGACCGTTATCGTGACATGTTGAACGATTTTTTTTCCTGAAGTGTATGAAAACGATGCGGACGACATTTATTTTCAATAAGACGGTGCAACATGCCACACTGCGACCGTCACAATGGATTTATTGCGTGATAAGTTTGGTGAGTCGGTTATTTCTCGCAACGGTCCTCACAATTGGCCACCAAGATCATGCGATTTAACACTCCTGGACTATTTTTTGTGGGGGTATGTTAAATTTCAAGTGTATGCCAATAAACCAGCTACGATTCAAGACCTTGAACGCAACATTCGAGCGACTATAGGGGCCATACCAGCCGAAATGCTGCACCGAGTCATCGAAAATTAGACCGATCGTATTCACCAGTGCAAAAAAAGTCGTGGCGGTCATTTGAACGATATTTTGTTTAAATCATAAATTTCCTACCAAATAAAGCCATTGAGCACGAAATTCGAACATATATTACAGTTTTATTTCAATTTCAAAACATATCGTTCTTATTGGGAAACCCCATATTTGTTCAGTTAGGAAAACAAAAATCTGGATAAAAAAATATTATAAATAGTGTTTTTACATTACTAGATTTTTATTTGCCTCTATAATTATCAAGTGCCGCTTTTATGAATGAATGAATTTAGGTATAACGAATATTTTAACATTCTCACGTTCTGACATATGACTTAATAATAGAGTTTTAAAAATATTTAATTTTTATTTATTGCCTTTCCAAAATAACTTCCCAATTATCTGCAGGTTAACAAAAGAACGTTGACCCCAATTATTTATATATAATATTGCATATAACATTTTCTATTAATTAAAACATTACTGTCGTTTCTCTTCTTTCATTCTTGAATTTTATATAACAATGAAAATAAGAATTGTTTATACATTTTAACTGCTTTGTAACAATATAATTTCAATAAATTAATAAACATCTAGTTTCATAAATAATATAATTGCTTACAATAAACTTCACAACATAAGTGCTAGGCAATTACAATATGTACCAAGAGAAATAATCGAGTTTTACTTGTTGTTATTTCAGCCGTTCGCGTGGTCCATAATTAATTAGAACATACTAAGCCTAATGTTCGGTATGGACAAGTTAAAATAGTAACATTTAACACAACGCATACGTGAAGAGGACATTCTGTCATTTGTTGCAAAACAAGCAAGAGGACGCGCCTGCCAGCTGCAATGCAGCTGCCGCGCGCCGCCCGAGGTGCGCCTCACAATCTCACCACAAGCTACATATGCGAATTATTCAACCATCTAATGCAGGTGCTGCTTTGAAAGCATCTTAGTTATTCAATGAGTGAATTCAGTAAGGTACTAGTGCAGTCAATGTAAAAGCCGTTTTACCTTCGACGCGAAATCAGAAAATCATATAAGGAACAATTATGTCTTGAGTAATGATGAGTTAATTTCAGGTTCGTATCTTTGGTACTTTTTATAAGGTTTTACCAGTAACTAAATAGAGCACGCTACTAAATAGATGTGGTCAAAATCACTTCTTTGGTGAAAGAAATGAACATGACATGCTATGTATGACACAATGAACAAACATCACAGTTTTACTGATTGTATAATTTTCTTGCAATAAATTTATACGGGAATAATAAGTATACTGAATTCATAGGTAATTCGATTTAAAGCAACAAAATATGTTTAATTTCCTATAACGACTTAACCAAATAATATTTTCCTAAAATAGTATCAATATTATAAACAAAATGAGATGAATGAGGGCGGTTGTGGCACAGTGGGACAACGTCTGACTGTAAGCGCGATCGGTAGTGAGTTCAATCCCCACTCGGGGAAATGATATTTAAATTATTTTGTACTTCCTCGCAAAGCGCAGCGTTGAGTTCCACCTCTCAACACGCAATGACTCAAATTCGGTGGAAAGCGGAGTAGGGAGTGTCTAGACACTGGGTACTTTCTATCTACCCTGCTATGCGGATTAAAAGCGTGAATCTAAAAAAAATTATAAGCAAATTAATCGCTTTTTATTTTAAAATTATTACTAAGCAATTTTAACTTTTTTATTAGACTTGGTACATTCAGTAAATCTTTAATTTTTTAGGATGTTATGAAGATGCTATTGTGATTTGACCGAATACAGAATATTCGGCTACGCCGAAACGCCCAAGGTATTGGGCAAATGAATGTTCGGTTAACAAATATGGGCACAAATCTTTTGCCAAAAGTCAATTCGCCGAAAATGACAAATGTCTAGTTGTCCCTATTTTTGATCTACATTTCACAACCTATTTTAAGTGAGTCTTAGGCGTTTTCTGAGATTATTTGAAAGAAAAAAAGCAAAACCAAAATAAATTTTGTACCGATAAAAATAAAGTCATTGAATCATACAGTAGTGGTGTGTAAAATGTATTGAAAATGTCGCTACAATTTATACCCGTTACTAAAATGAATATTAAAAAAATGGTCAGATAAACCGAATAGTTACCGATTACAGATAAACCGAATAGTTACCGATATTACGCGCTAAATGCGACGACCGTGGATTCATCTCCACCTGGATTAAAAAAAATCATTTTGCCGTTCCGGTAAGGCAATAACACAAATCTGTTAAGGAAAGCGTTTTTTTAAATGTCAACGAGAGGTAAATATTTTGTTCATGAATCCACGCTAACGTAATTTCGAGCATTTTCTACTGTAGTTTAAAAACAGGATATACTTAGATATAAAACTTGATAATATTAAAGTATTAATAATTAAAACATTTTAAATCTAGTATTTCGAAATGTTGAGCAGGTACATTGTAAGCGTCTATTAATCAATTCTCACAAAAATGAAATTCATGAGACGTCATGTGAAAACGGAGGCAGCGACAATTTACGTAATCGGCTAGCTGACTTACGTCCTTGTTTGGATTTTCGTTCTTCCGCTAAGAAAAAAGTGTTCCTCAATAGTCTATAACGTTTTAAGCTATAAGTCCTAAATATTTTAACTCTACATTTGTTTAACTAGGAGTTTATAATTAATAGAAATAAAGTTATTTTTATCATAATGGTATTATCAGTCGGTACTTGGATAACTTTGAAGAGCAAAATAGGAAACATTTTAGAAATGCACTTACGCTACACTATACACTAATATGAAATAAATATTATTTGTTTTACATTCTATGAAATATGTTAAAATATTTCATCTATGACACTTAAAAATATATAGCAATACAAGTAAAAGTAAATCCTCAGAATTATTCGGAGTAGGTAGAACTTCCAGTGGTGCGCTTAGTGGCCACAGTTTTCTATATAACATTCGAAAGGTCAAATTTGAAATATATATTGATTTTACCAAATTTTTGTAATACTTTTAAAAATATGGTATGCAATTAACTTTGTATTTATTTAATATTTGTAATAGTCATACAATAATTCAAACTATATAACAAATTCACAAGTATTCATTTCCTCGTAGATTTTTGTTCGATAACGCTCTCTTCTCTTTTTAAGGCTGCTAAAAGGAATTAATTGTATCCATACTTATATTAAGACAAACTTAGATGTATGCTGGTATATTTTTAAATGTTACAGTAAATCAGTGAATTAAAGCGCCTATATGAAGAATGAAATGCTGCACAGTCTATAAGGTGTGTCAGGGGCGTACCTACCTCGGCATGGCATTGGCATTAGCACGATAGCTTGTCTGCGCATTGACATGAAATCTTACCTATATATTTGAAACAAGGAAATACTTAACAATTAGGTATTTAAATTTGAATATCAATAGAATTGAATATGGTCATTATTTTATTTGATCCAGTCAATGAACCTATTTTAACAAGTCTTTTTGTCTATTATACAAAGTGATTTTTAACATCCAAGACTTAAAAGCAGCAGATTTAGCAAATCCTAGTTGGAAGTCCGGGGTCGACCACTCCTGCGGACTACAGGGAACGCTACCACCCTCTTACTCACCCCCGTCTTTCACTCTCTTGGGTGTCGGGATCTCGATTCTACTTCGGATCCGAAAAACTGTTAAAGCCCAAAGCTTCACAAGCAGATATACCCCTAATGCGGCTATCCATTGGTGCGAGTTTAGGGTAAATTGAATATAACGAGGCCGTGAGCTCTTCTAGCGATGCGTCGAGGGTACACTAAGTACGGACATAAAAACACGCAATTTTAGAACGTGACATTAGCGTTATAAAGACGAAGATAGCGTATCAAAAGTAATGTTAGAACGTACACGCACAACGCTGTGCTGTCGAAGACAACACCGGACGAGAGTTGGATCCCTCGATAACTTTACACGCACCAGTTTACAAATATATTTGTGTATAGTAGCTTTGCTTGCTAGAAAAATGTTAAGGAGCGTTTATATAGTCACGTGGTATGTACTAACACTTCGACAGCGTTATGTATGACGTCTATATTGTAAGAATCAACTCAACAGTTAACAAGCTTATATGGGTATGTCACGTTTCCACTTACCAGTCATCTCATCATTTGACATCTGTACAGTGTTGACGATTGCCTTCTTTTTATTAATGCGGAGTTGAGATCTTTGCTACATATCTAACCGAATGCCAAATACATACGATAACACGTTAGTAATATTTCTTGTTCTTTTAGAATAATACGTCTCGATAATCTTTTTGAATATTCGTTTTAAGTACATAGAAAAAAGTTTTATATCACATATAACTTAAAAAACTTATACGTTATGGCAAAATGGTAAACAAAACGACGCAAGAGCAAAGTAAAGACATAGAGCAGCTCGAGTTTGGATGTCGGCATTCAAAGCGCTGCTGCGACTCTACGTCTATTGTGATAAGGCGCACATCACCGCGCGCGCTTGCTGACCTCACCGCACCGCCGACAAATAATAAATATGTAACACTGATAAAACCACAGAAGCGATGACCGACGAGAGATTCCCATTTCGCATATAATCTAGGGTCATCGAGCGTCACCAGCGACGAAAGAGTCGCCAGTTATTTTTGGCGACAGGATTGCGAGGAAAAAGCGATCGCTTCTGCGACGCCCACCTACACGCAAAGTAACGAGAAGTACATACCTGCGTGCGAGCGGAGGTGACGAGGCGCGCTCGAACAACAGTCGTGTCGGGTGGCGCGCGGCTGACTGGCGGCAGGCGGGCAGCACCGAGTGCCGTTGGCAGCAGCAGCCGCCCGCGCCCCGCTCCCCTGCTGCATTCCGTGCGTGCGCCCGTCGCCGTCGTCGGGAGCGTCGCTGCCGCTCCTAACCGCTTACATCAGCACATCAAGTCGGCAACGACTTCCCGACCCTGTTTACCACGCATCACACACATTACACATCTATTATTATAATAACGTGCCTACTGCAAGAATCTGCTTGGCTGCTCATTCTGACACGAGCACGACACTTTACTATTTAAATTTGTTGCTTATAAATTATCTCATAAGGAGAAATGTTTAATTACAGACGCAAGAAGACTATAAATTTATTATTATTATTGCCGCAGACCAGCGTGGTTAGAATAGGTGTTTCTATTCTAACCACGCTGTGTATTATAACAATAGTATAATATAGCATGTTAAACTAAAGAATCTAAATGATCTCAACCGTACTACTACTATCTACTATCGAAATAACATTGTATTCGCATAGTTTCGTAGATAACAGCTTAAGTTCTGTAATTAAGCAGGTAAACATATTAAGAAATTACTAATTAATATTACTTACCCAAAACCCAAAATATGTTGCTGGCATACTTAACAACAGTTTCTAACAAGTTCTTTTATATTTTTAAGTGGTCATATTTTGCTTTTTCTTCTTTAACTCTTATAAAATATGAGTAACAAGAGGTGGGTTTCATTCTCTCATAAATAAGTACCTACATAAATCCTGAAATGTACAATTTGTCCGGACATTGTTATCAAGTACTTTTTTCTTCAGGTTTATTAATTAATGTTGAGATTGATAAAGTCCTTATGTAAATGAAAAAAGAACATGAATATTACAACTGTTATTATTTTTAAATATGCAATAAACACACCTACAAGTGAAAACAATACAAATCTTATACATTGGTAAACAATATAATTCTTATACATTTAAATGAACCTAAGGTTTCTAGATGCCCTTTACTTACCTATGTGTTGCGGAAGTTGTGTTGAGTTAGACGCGACGGAATTTTATACTACAAAGTGTCAGTCATTATTTTATTATATATAGTAAAAACACAAAAACAATTTCATACTTAAAAATTATTGTTTTTTGAGATTATTATAATTAAATGAAAAAAAACTACATACAAAAAAATTACATACATAAATATTACCCTAGTTAGGGCTAATTCAACTTATTTATAATCAGTAGTTACTCAACTACAGATAAATTTTCGATGAGTATGTCACTTAGTACTTAACGTACTCATATTGACGCATGGTGGTAATTATTTTATTGAAATCCAAAATTTCATAAAAGTGACCCAAATTAAAATATTTTAACATAAGTAATGGCATATATTTTGGTATTTAAAAAATATTTCAGTGAACTGAATATAGAATATATGATCTAGGATTACTATTGAGTGTTCGAAATATTGGGTAGGTATTTAAAAATATATTTTCCAATAATAAAAGCCAAGGATTTTTAAATACTAAAAGTATTTAAGTATTCGCGTGTTTGTTTAAAATATTTTTAAGGTATTTTATCTAAATCAGAACGATTTAGATCATACTAAAATAAAAAAGAAAATAATGACTCATCCCCTTTCCTTACTTCTTAGCACTCCGCACATTTAATGATAATTCATTGTACAAAGCGACTACGAATGTTGGCGCCCTATTTGATTATATTTTTTCTTTTAAGTTACAGCTTAAAAAATTAAATTAAAATGAAATGAGTCTCAAATGATTACTTATTTGCTTGTGTGCAAATTTGTAAAAATATTAGAGATCTATATAAAGAAGCGTTATAAGCCACTCGGTGCCTACGTTTTCTATAATATTATAATAACATTTTTCTTTACTCATGTTATGTAATAAAGCCTGAATAATAATTATAGCAATGATGCAGTGGGTGATGTTTCTATCAATAATTTTAAATATAATATATTCACCTATAAATTATAGAAAAGTACCTACAAATATTTTTTGTCATCGTAATGCTATGTATCCGTTTTTGTTGCTATGCGCGTAATGCCTAATAGTTGTGGTTTCGATTCATGTTCAAAACGGTTACAATGTTGAAATTATTTTTAATTTTCTGAACTGCCAAGACGTCGGTCGCGTTGAGTTCTGCCACTGAATAAGCAGTGTCTATGATGATCGAAAATTGAACAGGACAAGACGTTAACAGTACATTCTCTGCTATATAAAGGATTTGTATATTACTTGCAAATTATTTATATTCTAAGCTGATGGATTAAGTTTTATTTCTGACTCAAAAAGTACATATATTTAAGTGAAATTACAAAGACTAAGATGCCTTTAAATTTAGACCCCGCTCAGGCGGCGGTTCGCGGCGAATACAAGCCAAGTTTCAAATCCCATAGGAAACGCCCTAGCGGTTGATGAAACTCTCTCAAGTAGCCTCGTACCTAGTCTAAATTGTCTGACCTTTTATAGTTAGACAACTAAATAATTCATTATTCCATACGACGCGTGTTTGAAGAGCAACACACCATCTGTTAATTTAATTAAAATTATAGAGGAACTCATGAGACGCTGACCTAAGAAATTTTAAAGAAATAACATTAAATTGGATACAAGAATATCCAATTAATTCGGGCATATTAATAAAAAAAGTATTTAAAAGGTAGCACATTTTTGTCTCACATAAAACTATAAGATTGTTGCTAATAAAATTATTATTAAGAGTGTCAATTTAAAAAACATAAACATTTAGTTAAATAATACCTTAACTCATCATACCTAGTTAACATTCATATTTTTAATTTTGAAAAAAGGCCAAGTAAGATTTATTCACCTGCAGTGCTGCCATCTGTATTTCCTGGACGCCATATACAGTAAAAAAGAAATAATAATTAAGAAAACTTAAATATTATTTCTTACAACAGCTCAATTCATTCAATACGTTAATAACATGGTTTACACTTTCGTGTTTTAATATCTATGAAAATTATTATCACTTTTAATAGCATTTTAAAATCCGATTTATATGTGAGCCAATATTAATATTTTTCATTAAAAAAATATTAACAATTATCTTAAAGTATTTTTTTAAGTTATGCCTTAATTTATAAAAGAATTGAAATTTGGGTGTACTAACGTGAAAACTGACAGCCCCTGAATCTTTGATTTCGACCTACCTACTAATCTTTGCTTGTTACGCGATTTGAAATATTACGAAAACGTAAGTAAAATATGTAAAAAAAACGAATATTAAAATAATATCATTTAAAAATCTATTTTCATTTTTTTGTGTGAATGACAATTACAATGTCTATATAACAATAAATTTGAATGAATTTAATCAGTGTAATGTAGATAAAACGATATCAATTAAAAGTAAATTGTTAGATACTGACCCCAGTAAGGTAAATTTCTAATTTTCAAATGTTTTGTTTAAATAGCCACTTTAATAGAAATTTAAAATACTATTTGCTAGTATATTTATTAGTATATGGAAAAATAAATGGGTCCGTGGTATTGTTTCTGTGGAATCACAGTTTTTGATTTGGCTCATAGAATTATGATATATATTTACTACCCAATGAAAATTTAGTTTTCATAGACCTTCCAGCAGAGTATAAAAAACTACCAACGAAAATTTTTGAAGCAATTATTCATGGTGTAGTCCCTTTAGATAAAGTAAGTTGTTGTTACGTAATATTTATCACCCTTTTATAAAGAACAAATATTGAGTTAGCTACCTATGTCACAGATTTTAATAACTAAGTACGAATCTTTACTAATTAACGAAAATATTTTGTAAAAGGTACTAAGTGAAGACTGCCAAATTAAAAATGAAATTAGTAGTTCTTGGACACAGGGATCTATTGATAAGTGTCAAGAGCTTATAAAAAAAGTTTCAACAATACTTTTTAAGCAATTGGCTCATCTTTCAACAACATATTATGATGTGGTAAGATATAATAGAAAATAATAACATGAATCATATTTTAAAATTATATTTTTTTAACACCTGAAGTCATTTACATTTTAACAGGCACTTGGTGACTTGTTTTTGAAAGTAAATGGACAAGGACTAGTAAATATTATTGATGAACTTAAAAACTGGCCTGTATTTTTGGAGAGAGATAATAAATCTTATATTACAGTATAGAAAGTATGTAAATGAAACGTTGCAGGTTACAAAATATAACAACATCTTGATAAGTATAATTTCAAAATGTTATTTTAATTCACAAATTATTCAAATACATATACAACTCATTGTCAACATTACTTATGTTCATGTAAACCAGACTAATTCCTAATATAAGTGCTAATATATATATATAGAATAATATTTATCAATTCTAAGAATGTCTTCAGAAATGGTAAGTGAACTGGAAAATGAATCATTATGTGGGGCTAGTTCTGTTGTCGAATGGGATGACATAACTGATTTTCAAATAACTCCCTTAGATATTGAGAAGTATTCCAAAAGTTATATGAGGATTGACGGTCAAGAACATAATATGTTGACTATTAATAAAGAAAGCTAGAAATTTAAATATGTGTCACAAGTATAAAGATTGTGATCTCAAGAGTTTAGGTAGAGGCTGTTCATATAGATCTTTTTATGTTTAAGAAAATATTTTAAATATTTTTATTACACTTTGAATTAGTCATCAATGGACTCTTTTTGTTTTTTTCATATTTAACAAATATGTTTGTATTTATTCAAAAAAAATAATTATTTTTGTTATCAGATAATCTTTGAATATCATTAAAAAAGAGGAAGTATAAGTACAGTTTTAGTGACACAAGATGGCGCTAAAAACATTTTTGTTTAAAATATATCGTAACTTGTTTCAATATTTAATATTGTTGGAAATACATATTTATATTATTTTTTTCTTGCTTAACATATATATGTTCCTCTTAAGTGAATTCTTTAACAGGTTCCGTTATTCTGTTATTTATTTGTAATGTAAACTTTTTTTCTTTTGTCAAGATGGCACTACTTGTGACTGCTAGGAAGACAAAGTATCTTTTTTATTTTTATTAATAAATAAAACAACAGTATGTTTTTTATTTTATTTTATATACAAATAAAATTTTTTCCCTTAGGTAAATAATCTTAGTTAAACTTATTCATACTTATGCTACTTTGTACAAAGATTGTACAACAAGGAAGGGCAGTGAGTTTTGGAGAGATCGCTATACCTTGAATAAGTGGCAAGTTCTCATTATGGTGCAAGATAAAATAAAAAAATAATATCTTAACAATTACGAAAAATTATTAAAATTTAGTTTACATTTAATAATAATGCGTAACTGCTATTTTTATACTGGGTGCAATATTCATTTAGTAAAAAGTTTTGTTATAAAGACAAAAAGTTATCTACACATGGTCAGTAAAGAAGTAGTCTAAACATATTCAATAATAATTATTACCAAATACCTTGGAATAGGCAGTAAGTGTAAATAATTTATACACGCTGGGATCTAGGCGATATTAAGAGATGTGAACACGAACGGAAAATATTTAAGTATATTATTAAATTACAAACGAAGACCGGGATTGTTGCTCGCGACATAATTGAGGAGTTCCTCAGAGTCCTCGCATACTACTGGTTTTTCGTGGTAACAAGCGACGTCGTGCCACGCTATACCGTCATTGTATACGTTATTCAGGACGCTAAGACACGACTCGGTGGTTCCGTTGATATCGTATTCGGCGTTGTCTGGCTGACGTTGTTTTTTGTGACCAGTTTGAGACCATGGGTTGTAGCCCCATCCGGGAGCAATCTAAAAATATCAAAAATAATTGTAGGTATACACATAAAATCATGAAAACACCTATCATTAAACAAATTTCAAACAAGGATTAGTTTCATATTTTTTTATATCGTTTATGCTAGGGCTAACTACGCCAAAAGTGGAAGAATAAGCGATTTTACCTGGTTGGTTGGTGCAATCTTTTCACGGTTAGCCGACCAGAACCAACCCAAAATGTTTTTAGGTTCGAGGTCTCTACGCGACTCGCATCCCTTGAAGTCACAGAGACGACCCGAAGTCCAAATATATGGGACATCACCTGTAATTATTAAATAGCAAAATGTTGAAGATGTTGATATCAACTAAATTTATATTCTTAATCATAACCATAAATACTGAGCACAAATTAAAAAATAATAGATAACAGAAGCAAAATGTACTTGCATAGTATGTTTTTATACGTAAAGTAGATACTGTGTGACTTATCTAGTAGCTGATTTCTAAGTTAAAGGTGTAATCAACCACTGTTCAGGAATTAGAATAAAAGAAATTAGTTGAAATAATAGAAATTAGTAGGTTATAAGTTTTCTATTTATGTAATAAGTTTTAAGTTTAATTTTATTGTATGTAGGTATTTAGATACAAATATGTAAGTATGTTTAACAATTGTATGCACTAAGTTGCTATAAGTTTTACTCAATATGAAGTAAGATAGAGAGAGTGAGAGAGATGTCTAGAAAAATCCAAAAAAATATATTAACAATAGAAATATAACTTACTTTGCTGGATAAGTTTGAAAATCAAATTGTTCTCTTCTTGAGTTTCCATTGAAACAAGATCCATGCAATATTCGCGGCAGATATTACGTCCATCTAGCCAGTCAAATTTTCTATTAGCGAGCTCGGGAAGGTGACCGGTATAGAAGTAATTGTGTCCGCGATATGAAAATTCTTTAGGTCCTGTAAAAAACAAAAATTGGTTTAATGTTTTTGTAACGCTTATCTTCGAAGAACGGTATTTGGCATTATAAAACATTCAAACAAGGCTGTATTAACATTTGACCTCATGTAACATAGGCAAGATTATAAATAAATAACAATTCACACGATTCGGTGCACTTATATGTTTAGTGCTTCGTTAATGAAAAACGACCCTCAGCCGGCGGCCACAGGTCATGTACCTACGAAATGTGATGCGTTATATCAGGGTCGTGACTTTGATGTCTTAATGAAATTTTATAAACGTAACGCAGTACCCTGGTGTGTCGTAAAAGACTATGGAACCCGTCTTTGCATAACCCTGCACCGGCGACCTTTCTGTATTGTGCAACGAGAATGGACATCTAACATGTCGAGTGACTTAACGGTACCGAAATAATTTATCATTTATTAACGTTGGTTAATGTAGTTTATAGCAGATGAAACACGTATATCAAAGATAAGCTGAAAGTGTGAAATTATTTATGGATGTATCGGTAATTTAGGTGAGAAAAAAATTATTGCGAATTCTTCACTGTTCAAGACTACACACATACATACCTGACAAAAAGAGAAATCAATATATGTAAGTAAAAACAGCCATATGTAATGATTTTTGTAGCCTTGAATATCTAGTATATATAACAATGAATACAAGTTTAAAAACTATACTCAACTAAATTCTTATAAATATAATGCACATACATATTTTTCAATAGATAAGGTGGTGGCTACAAGAGATACATATTTTACATTATGTTTAAAGTGAAGCTGAAATTTAATTATTAACAACTATTAGTCGTTGCTATGATACCAGACATTTGACATTGTTGTTCGACCTAGTCGAGTAGATGCGTCTGTCACGCGGATACAACTAGGCCAAGGAATACGCACGAGTACTCCTACTCTTTTGAGCTTCATAATAATTCGACCCTAATTGCTTACTTACATAGCTACTCATTATTCGCTCAGAATTCTTTACTATAAGAACCCAAATAACCAATTTATTATTACATTGTAAAGTTGAAACAGTTGCTTAAGAGTTTTTTTAATGTTAACTAAATATTTAGTAGACAATAAGGAATAAAATACATACATAAAAATATCTTAATTTACATTAATTTATATACTAATTTTTAATTAGGACTTCTTTCAAGTATCACGCTTACTTTATTATGAAATTCCTTCATAATGTGTGTCTAGATGTGTTATTTCTAGATACCACTAGATTATCGCGTCCATAAAATCCTTCTGTTGCGTAAATACTTTTAATGAGCGATTACAAAGTTGAATGTGCTAAGATTCGCACGAAGGAGTAGGTACCGGCAATTATAGTGAATGAGACCTTGCGCGTTGACAGACAAACAGATGCGCGATTGTCTGTGATCAAGCACTCCGTACAATGGCAACTTAGCGAATACAACTTCACATTAATCATTCACGGATAATCGCTAACGATTTAATGTTTAATGTTAAATTTTCTACACATTATTATAGTTATAATATTTAAGCAGTTGTGAGCTTAAGCATAAATCTTAGCACAGAAACTCATTGTAGGTCTAAGTATCCGAATTAAAAGTATTAAATTCAATTTCAAAGTGAAAATATGGTACTTATTTTAATTATATTCATATGAATTAATTATAATCATATCCAGCAGATGTATGTTCTAAGCATATTTTTTTTACTATTTATCTAACGTATGTAAATTTATTACTGTATAATGTGTATTTATATGTCGTAATATTTTTTCACACCATATCTTTTTATATCTACTCAAGTGAAAGTTTATAATTACAAGTAGGTATACTTTTAAACACCATCTATCATTTTTATTAGTAATAGTTCTCTGCTACGTTATAATTATATATCGTTTTAACAAGATTACTTAAGACGTTCGATGCCGTGAGTTAAATTTTTATAATAGCTTTGTAGAATGAATGGAATAAATGTTAAGTATAATGCAATGGAGTCTGCGTTGCAACATCACTGTTTCGTTGTATTATTTAGTTTTTGAACTGAACTTACAATAAATGAAAATTAAGTAGCGAGAGAATATAATGTAAATAATTTAGAATGCAAAGATTGATCTCCCTTATCTTTGGAAATTTTAAAGCTTAAAAATTTCACAACGAATCCGTCGTATATATTTAGGTACGTATGTACGATTTAATGATATTATATATTGCTCAAATGTTATAAATTCACATTTTCAAATTCACAATTTCTTATTTCTGTAGTTTGGGGTAAGCTTTAAGTTTATCTTAAAGGATCTAATCTGTACAATTGTAAATTAGTTCGAATAAAAATAATTTATACACCATGAATATTTGCAGTATTAAGGAAGGGTGACTTTTTTATGTAGCCAAAGCTAAGAATAACAATGGACACTCAGTGGATATATTAAATACAAGAATGAATGTTATTACTTAAAACCAAAATTTCTGCATTCTTATTAATTTAGCATTCTAAACTTAAATAGACATCATCGTAGCGCTTTATTTTAGTAAACTCAGCAAAATTCTTATTACGTAGTCTGCCTTACTCTTGTTTAGTATAAGTTGGCTAGTTAATTAATTTGTTGCTCTGCTGTATCTTAACGATGTTTTAATTACCATCTGCCCAAATATAGTTACAACATGCAAGTAAATTTTTTAAAATGTTTACAAATCAAAGTTAAATATTCTATGCTTAGGAAATTTACTACAGTTATATTACATTGCACAATTTATCTATATGATTTTTATTTCTTTACAAAATATTTTTAAAATTTACTTTTTTTGCCAAAAAGGTCGTTGGCTACAGTAGGTATACTTGTAATACTGACGGCATTCTTTCTTGTGTTGTAGTGGATAACCTTACAATAATAACTTGTACCTATACAGATTTGTTGCATGATTCATTCATTTTCTCCACACCGTGTGATTGTTGTGTAATCTTACCTAGAAGCCGCAACAGGGTAATGAGCTTCCCGATTCTGGCGGTGAGCTTCATTCACACGTTATAAAATTAATGAAACATTTATGGTATAGATGATAATAGTAATATTGTTTTATTACCATTGCGTAAATTACGTCATTTTATTATATAAATTCTATTTCATTGTTTTGATTGCTATATCGTGGTGTCTTAATCAATCGTGGCGTTAAATTAACGTCGTCTTAATCAATCGATAAATCAATAATTTAATTATGCCTATATTTTTAATCTTGTTTATCATCTAAGCAAGAATCAAGCTAATTTAGTTAGATTTTTTTGTTACATAGAGTGTAAAATCCTCGGTGTGGAAATGGATATTTAATATCTTTTTTATACTCAAGTATATTATACACTTAAGCGGAAACGATTTTGTTTTGTTCCTCAAACTATTTCAAGACATTATGTCTCGAGCAAAGATATTATAAAGTACTTTTTATATTAAACATGTACAATGTACATATAAATTAAAGACTGATACGTTAGTATGACATATACAGAGATCTGTTACATTAATCTTTATCCGAAATGTAACGTAAAAAATCTTTTGACAATTTCAAAATGCTATTTACTTTGACTAGGAAAATCTATTTTCTGAGGCACGCGCGTCCTCGAGGCTACGCCCATGGCCTTGACGGGACAATGACCCGAGCTTTTACTTTCACGAGAGAAAGTGGGTAAAATAGTTTATATGAATAAGTAAATCGGAAAACTTATCATGAACTTGGAAAATGTTAAAATGTTTTATATAAAATATTTCCACAATATATTTTAATTATTTATTGTTTTATTTTAAATGTTATTATAAATATTTTGTTTTCGAAAATAACACTTTTTATAGCAGCCATACTTTTATTACTCATATATTCAACTAATTACAATGATTTAATCAATTTTAATAGTTACTAATATCTTTACTATTTAGTAAATTTATTACCAAAAACTAAAATAACTAAATCAAAACATGTAAATTGCATCATTGAAGAATTATATTATCGATAATCGATGTTAATTGCAAAACTTGTGTTATGATTGTATAAAATATACATAAAAACATTAAAGTGGTTTAAAAATTTAAAACACATAAAATAATTGAAGATGCTACTAACGGGCCGTGAACTTCTGTGTGCGTATTGAAAAAAAAATTGCTTAAGTTAAACTATAGAGTTTGTAATGATAATAAATTTGCAACATAAGGGTTTTAAAGACTCTGTAGTAGCTTCATGCGTTTTTCTGCATACCAGGCCATTCAGACAGAACCACTCTGTTACCCGTTCTCTGCCCAAACGTGTCTGTACTCAATGCCGCGCTTTGTCTTATCAAAGTGGAAAATAATTTGTATAAAATATTTCCTCCGAGGTGGAATCAAATCCACAAGCAACTGCGTTCACACTCAGACATTGGCCAATGTTGTATCGTTTACTAAATAAACACATTTTAATAGTTAACTCAAGTTTCATCAGGATAGCTAAGTACTTACTATTCGCGCATTTCTCCGGTTTTGGCAGGGAAAGGAACCGTCCAGGTTTTTGGGCAGACACCAACGCTACTAGCGCCGCTGCGCACGCCACCACCAACCACGTCTGCATCTGTAATAAAAATAACCAAGGTAACAAACTAAGGTAATATGTTTAATAGCAAACCGAACTATAAAGTATTTTATTGTCGGACAAATGTGCTACTTCACTAGCAAATCGCATATCAAAAGTGGATCACGTGGAAAGATATTCCTATATTAATAAATAAATTAATAAATGTAAATAGATAAAGATACTTTTAATACATAGATACGTAGATATGATGAGATCATCATACAAATCAAGGCAAAGCCTATCGATAAAAAGGATATAGATATTAATATAACTTTTTATTTTATATTTACAATTATAGTATTTGAACTCCGTGTAGAGATTTCGATTGACGGCTTGAAACCCACTATTGATCCCATATGTATACTCGAATCTACTCGTATAGTGCCTATATGCGTAACGTGCGCCGCAATTTATTATAATGAATGTGCATCAGATGCCAAGAGTGGGTTACACATCACGTAAGCGGGCAGAAATGTTAATAAATAAATTAATGTGTCACAGATGGATGGCCGCAAGGAGTAACTTACGTAACAGAAAGAATATTGATTCTTACATTGGGAAATCTGGTAGCTGAAATGTCAGCATTAGGTTAATAGATCTTTAATAAGCCCTCATATTTTACAAGAATTATGGGTATAGTAATCAAACTCGTAATTGACTTTTAAGTTAAAAAATGTTTTTATTTAATTTATAATATTATGAGATATTGATAGAACAAATACTTTTTTTTTGCTAAAACATCTCAATCAAATATCAACATCCATTTTAACAAAATTTTGTTCTCCTACGACTGGAAAATATTTGTTATATTAAATAATTTGTAACAGACAGGCTTGTTATTTAAAGACATTTTGCACTAGGATTGATGATAATAATGATTGTTAAGTAGTGGTGTATTAAACCTTCTATATATATTGTGTAGTTATGCCAAATACATTCGTAATATTAGATGTATATTGTATGAATTCCTACAGGCATTTTCAGGGCCTTTTAATAATTAACTAAATAAAGATCATTGTAACATTAAAGTTACTTTTATATGTGTGCAGATATATAGATAAATAATAATTTTACTAAGAGAATTCAATTTATTGCTAGTTCTTGCTACGTATATAAGATTAATTGTGTAATGTGACGACATTATTGATTTAGTTGCTCATAATGGTATTCTCATAGGCTTCAGTGAGGTGTCAGCTTATTGCCGGCGGGTCATCGATCAAGCGGCCCCGCGTGCCTGTCGTACGTTGCGTAATTTCGTCGGACAGTCCGCAAAATGGGCGCGCCCGAGACGACGCCGGAGCCGCCGGCGACAATACACATGTAAACGAAACACTTCGACCTAATTTATAAATAAGCGTAAACTGTAAACCGTGTCACAATCCGTGTGACAGTGCAATCGCTAGCATAACCCTTTTTTACAGTATTTCTCTATGTCGTTAACACAGAACTCTCATTATGTTTAAAGCTAAATATGGCCTGACGTTACACGTATTTAAGTATTTATTTGTTTGTTGCTCTATCAAATCATATAATCGATCACACTATTACGAGCTATAAGTGTCGATGAGCTAAAACTCGCTGAGTAGGTATACGACTGCGTCGATAAACATGTTAATACAGACTCCATAGCATCTACATAAGAATAAAAACAAGTGTATATAAGAACCCGGAAACAGGTGTCTGTTGTTAAGCGGAATGCAGAGGAGTCATCTAGTACGTGAAGTCAACCTTGACACGTTTTACCGCTTTTAACTGATATAATTGCCGCACACGGATAATTGCGATTCTGTGCCATCAATAAAGAATAGGGCAGGCACGACGGCATATCGACAATCTCATAATATCAGGGTTAGACTTAATTAATTTCCTTGCCTGTACATGGTTACTATCTAGATCAAAATGCTTACATGTACGACATAGCTTCCGCAGTGACATTGAAAAGCAAAGAAGTACTCTCATGTCGTCGTCAATCTCGCGATATATTGAATATTCATGGCAACGGCGTTCCTATGGTTACTGATTATCATGTATATTTATATTATGTTAGGTAATAAGATTACAGCTAATTTAAATATAAATTATTCAGGAATAATGAGATTTTGCAAAATAAACATGTAAATACTGACATATTTATGTGTAATTAATTTATTATTTAAATATATTAATAAGGATTATATCTATCAATAATTCTATTTGTATAAAAAATAAATACTCATTCAATATATGGTTGCTATCAAAGGTACGTAGATATTTATCATTGTGTTAAATATATGGCTTATAACTAGGCAAATATGTGATAAAACAAATAAATAAATGAACTAACAATATACGAGTCAAACTAAACTAGCAGCTATTGAATACTAGTTCGTGGTCTGTTAATGCCAAAGACGAATGTCTACTTCGTTTCGTTCACACGACTATTCGTCGAACATCCATCACAGCAGATTCAATGGTATTCTTTACATTTACCAATCGCGAATTCAGTGCGAGACTCACTACAATGTGGCGGTTTTGCAAGCTCTCGAGGCCGGACCGTCAGTTCACGAGACACGACTCTCGACGCTTCGTGAGGCACTTTATGCAGCCAATTTAGTACCTGGCATCGAGCGCTCTAATCACAAGCCGCCACGATCAATTTTAAACTACATCTGTAGCGGCTGATTAAATATGTAGAGTTACATTACAAACGTGCGTATTCCATTTACAAATGACAAATTATTGCAAAAAATCTACACCAGAAATCTGATATACCGTTTTGCCTACTGCGCTAACTTTGAAAATAGTAAACCCAGATAATCTTGTATCAGTCACTTTAGAGTGATAATAATAGTAATCATTTTCAAGTATAGTAAGTATTTTTTGATACTTCTCTAAAATTAAACACATTATTCTTAAAACTATATTCAATTTAATATTAAGTTTTACAAAATGGTAGACTATATGGTACGTAGATTATTTTTTATATCCCAACAAATACACTTATTTTAGAGAACTTCAATTTGACATTCTCAAAATTCGGAATTTTATATACTTAAAATTCTAATCAAGTCCAGCTGTCATGAGTTGAGTGTACGACGTCGTTTTTATAAACAGGTGAAATTTATCTTGCGTCGTCTACGTAATTGCTGACTTAAAGGTCTTGGGAAGTCTACAATGTAATAGGGACAATATACATACCATATTTTTTTCTTTTTATTAAATATATATCCTTTTTCTATATAGACACTGGTGACTAGATGTTATATATATATATATATATATATCTATATATATATATATATATATATAACATCTAGTCACCCGTGTCTATATGTTATATATATATATATATATATATATATATATATATATATATATATATATATATATATATATATAACTGTATATAACTGTAGGTACACATCTGTAGCATTCAAGAGGTATGGAAAGAAATAACGAACTGCTACATTACACCATATGTACCCATATAGAAATAGCTTTTTACTCTTCTTTTTCTTGAAGGCCATCGCTGCGTAATGGGCCAGTGTCTTACTGTAAGCATGATTGGTTGTGGGTTCGATTCCCATTGGAATGATTATATTTAAAAATAATTTTCATTTATCCAATCTGGTAAGACAAAGTTGAGTTCGCCACTCAACATGCTATGGATCGATTTCAGGTGGAAAGCAGTCAACGAAATGTGCCTTGACATTAGATTGTCTAAGACTACTGAGACTATGCAGGATCTGCACGCTTTATTGTGAAGCTACTTTTTTTCAATCCTATACATATATCCGTTGCCTATACATAGGACCATTTTTTGTTTTGGCCACATCAAATACTCATAATATAACTCGCGCTATGAGTATGATAAAATATTTTCCATATTCATTCCACATAACAAATCGATTTTTTGACACATTAAATCTATCTACATCTGAAAATAATATTATTTCAAAGAAATATTTCTAATAATTTTAATTAGTTTATTTATGTATATTTTCGCCAAAGAGCCACGAAAAACCATCTACTGAATGAATTATCTTCGTGACATTTATTAAGAATCCAATGGATGAACTGAACCGACGAGGTGTTGTAAATTATTACGAAACTAACATTTGTGTATACACTTCTGACACAACTACGTAAATATATTGTTTTTCTCATATTAAAATTTATATAAATTATATTTATATATTTTATCTAAGCTTTTATAAGACATAGTAAGGCCAAACTTCATCAATTTATCGAAAAATATTTAAGTATATTACATTATCATCATCTTATCATACAACATCTTAAAATACATGTATAGTCTTTTGATTATATTTGCAAATTTTCTAATTCTACGAAAACATGGCCTATATTTTTAAAAAACAACCTTAGAAACATGTAAAAGCACTTTACGTAGAATTTATTTCGGAGCTTAAGTTTATATATACCCACAATGTATGCACATGATTGTCTCATTCACTACGAATCTTAATATTTATTATCTACCATTAACGTGTTGTTTGTATAATCAAGAAAATCACACACATCCTCTCATATTTACGCATTAATTAGCAGCTTGATATATCTCCATGTCTACGAGATGGAAGCCAAGTTCAATGTTGTATTTATTAAACGATTGGATTACGTAATATGAGAATGGCCTATTGTATCTATTTGATATATATTTTTATATCTGATCGGATACATATTTAATCTGATATATACTAACAAGTAATAAATAATAAAAGAAAACAGGCTCATGTATTGTTTATTTTTATCCGTAAATCTCTTAACCTAACATTTTGCAATTGCATATTTAAATCAAACAACTCTTTTAATTTCGACTTTGGGATTTCAAAACAATCTTGTTTAAAATTTCCTAATTAAAATTGCGATAGTTTTGACTCTATATTTATGTAATGTGTGCATAATTAAATAGTTCATGGTTATTTAAGCCTTAAGCCTAATTGCCTCATTACAAGAGCACTAACTTACATATGTATGTATTTCTATTCTTTGATTTTTTAAACAACCATTACGATGCCAGATTAAGTTTTAATAACGTCAAAAGTGATAACAATTTACGAAACATAGTCAATGTATTTGATTAATGAAAGAAAACTAAATCAGAGTAATAAGCTACCGCTATTTTATAATATATATATATATATATATATATATATATATATATATATATATATATATATATATATAATATTGATTGTGTAACAAAAATAATTATATAATTAAAATATTTTCGTAAAGAGTTCCACGGTTTGCTCTATATACTATTGTCACTAAACTTATGCAGAAACTTATAACTTCAGCTTTTGATAAACTGATCGCTTCTGTATATAAGACATCAACGGGGTCAAGCTTTATTTTTTTTTTTTTTTTTATTAAATGGCGAATATTCACAATTTTATGTTGAATATTCAAATAGACTTTTAATGCTTTTAAAGTAGTATCAGATATCATCATCTTAAATGAATGATAATTTGTTTTTTTTTCTAACATTAGCTGTAATTTAAAGTCAAGATCATCTATGATTACAAAAGTTACAGAAGGACCCATTAAATAATTAATTGCTAATCCGGATTCTACGATTTCATGGTGCCTTAATGGTATACCGACAAAGCCAAAGTTAAAGCAAGATGTATCCGCCGAATAAAAAATAATGTGCTGAGTTATTATATTCTACGACAGAGTGACCTTGAACCATTGCGCAACTTGCCATTTGTACCAGTGACCTCAAAATAAAGATTTAGTAACGAAATTTTATTTTATTACTACTTTTCTATAAAATTTAGGCAAATAAATATGTGAGAAATACTTTATCCTCTTCGTGGATGGTTAATATTAAAAAAATCAAAAAGTAATCAGATTTATAAGTTTAAGATTCATCGATTCAACTTGCCTAATATGGTAGTTGTTTAAAACATAAAATCGTAATATATAGCAAACACATTTCAAACCGTGATATTGCTTTACGAATGAAAATAAATCAAACAATGCTAAAATATTCCCCATTATGGTATTGCGCCATAACATTACATCTCTTTTATTGTTGTTTCTTTTTTAAATTTTCAAATAGGTAATTATTTATTTTATATCATACAGCTAGGTCAGCTATCAAATGACGTCGTGGGACTATTAGACAATGGGAATATTAACCAGTAATTTATCAATAAAAAAATTCTATTCACACGTGAAAATAACTGTACCTAGATACGTTTATATTCTGACCTGATGCCTTGAAATAATTTTGTAAAAAAACATCGTTTACAAGTCTCGTATATTCATTGATGGCGTATATGAAATATAATATATATACATATATATATACATATATATATATATATATACATATATATATACATATATATATATATATATATATATATATATATATATATATATATATATATATATATATCTCCAAATGAAACTGTAGGTATTTTGCTGGAAAGTAAATGGGTTTCTTATACAGTTTTGACACAGATAACTTTGTATGTAACGATGCGTCAAGGAACGGAGCCTATTACACGAAGAACGCTTGTCAGACTTCATAACAATGTACTGTACGCATACAACATACAAATAATTAATTTTGAAACTTTTACTTCCAATACTAAACGTCTATAAGACAACATATAGTATTGATTTTTCATTACCTTAATGATCTTCGAACTTCTCTCGTTTATGAGATTGATAGAGACAAGCTATTGGCATACTAAGATTTTTTCTTTTTCCGTCTATTTAAGCATATTGTTAATTGATAAACAGATTGTAACACAGCGCCTAAAATTTAACACTAAATTCAAATGTAGACCTCATTTTAAAGTGTTACAATTTATTTCAACTCTTTTGAACGAATGAATTTTATTACTATAAAAATGAAAAGAAAACATAGAATATTAATCTTTGTTCGATAATATTTATTAATGGTATGTTATATAAAACTAATAAAAATAATACGTGTTGAATTTATAAATCTTACATTATAAAAAAAGCTATGTTTTACATTATATAATATGACACCCGTTACACATATAACGATTTATTATAATGTTTGCTTATTTTATTTACTAAGTATTTTTTATGTATATGAAAAACTAATTATTGCTTGTAATGTATTCCGAATCTTATACGAATAATTTCTTTGATCATATATATTATTAGAGGCCTATTAAAACAAATTATACAAAAAATGTTTGGATGTGGAACACGAAAATAACACAAAGATATATTAATTTATAGCATATTTTTTTTATTAATGAGATAAAAATGAGCAATCCAGACACAACGAGAATCAACCAGAGCAATCTACAAATTCTCGATTATTCGTTAAACTTACGGTTGGTATGTTGGTGGTTGGTATAAATATATATATATATATATATATATATATATATATATATATATATATATATATATATATATATATATATATTTACTTTTTATTATAAAAAACGTATTAAAATCACTCAGAAATCGACCGTTGGGTATTGACAAAACTTAATATTGAATACTTAATATTGAATACTTAATATTGAAATAATGTATATGAGGCTTTGTACGTTAACCTTAAGGGTATATTTATTCCATTTAACCATCCATTTAACAATTAAACCATTCTACTTACATCATGCATAGTAATATAAAATTTGGTATTCGTGTACGAATATATATTTTTAAATTATTATATATTAAGTTACATGACCAAATGTTATAAAGATTTCAACTATGTAGCTGAATTCTTTAGGATTATCATCAATCATATGTGTGTATTAATGAATATTTTCAAGTTAGCATTATTTACATTTTGTTATTTGAAAGTCAACATCTCTAAAAGGAGCTGTGACCTTAGCAAAATTATGAAACTTTTGACTTTGATATGCTTAAATTATATTATTTTTTATTTCTGATTTTATTTAAGTTATTTATAATTTAAAAATAAAATCAAAAAAGACTAAGATCTTCAAATTAATATATTTTATCTAAAATATATATTTCTAATTTTATTTTAGAATATTTTGTAATTATATTAGAGCTTGCATACTATAAATATAACGAAATAAAATTTTATACACAAGGATTTAGTTTCTATAATAAACTCTTAATATTGTGACTGCAGCTTGACACAAATATAAAAGTCAAGCAAACATCAGCACGTTAAAATAAAAACTTAACTTTATCCGCAAATGCTTCGTTTTAATAATACAAAAAAGAGAGCTAAACTTTTTTAAGTTTATTTAAAAGAATAACAGGTATATTTATAATACAAACGTTTAATTTGAAATATTGACATTCAGAAATGAAAAACCCTTTTAGTGCATAAATGAATGGTTGTTCATCCCTTATTGTCCTGAATATTAATAAATGGCTTACCTTTTGAATGAATAAATGTACAGCAAGAAAAAGCACAAAGTCACTGATGTAATAGCGCGCGACAGGTTTGGGCGAATGTTTATATAGTCAATGTAGCGGGGATGCGACGCACGCGCATGGAGGGAAGGCTTTACTCGTTTCTACTACAACATGAACGCCGAAGATCGTGCTAGAAAAGGGCTCTTCTATTTTTATTTCATAAATTAAATAACAAATTTTATAAAAAAAAATCAACTCTACAAATATCGTTTACTAATTATAAAGAAACTTAACAAAATATTCGTATTAATTTTAGAACAAAGTTTTTATTTTTTAGAACAAAGAGGGTACGTGTAGTAATTTTTTAATTTGTTACATATTTTTACCTTACAGGTAATTTTTCTTGTGCACTCATGAGCTCTAAATGTATTGATTCAAATGTTAAAACATAAAATAAGTACTTAATTAGTTTTCGTCTAATATATTGTGTGTATATAAACAAATACATGTACAAGTGGCTTAATATAACTTAAGCATTCAGAAGCGCGGTTGTATGATCTTAACGACTTAGATTAAAAAGAAACACTTGTTTAATTCTTTTTTATCTGAGCGTATCTCTTGTTTACAGAAAGGTAGGCAGACCGGAGTTAATGTGAATACTTCGTTCTCTATAATTATACTTTAATTTATTTTGTAATAAGAAGTGGATCTAAACGCCGCGCTTTGTCACACTCTCTCGTGCCTTTAGTTTTACCTTTCATATATCTGATGGAATCCACATTTTATTTCATTGCTTAAAAGGTCAATGAATATTATAATCAAGAGTTAACGTTTAATTTTTCCTTTTATATACACTTTTAGTTATTTCTACCAAATTCATAAAGAATATCCTTAGTGTGTTAAAGTTTACTTAAATATTCAAAACAAATATGTAGTATCTAACGTTCTTGTGATGACTATATACTTAAAAACAATTAACCTTGAATTATTTCAACTAAAATTTTGCATTACTTAGTCTACTAATGGATATTTCTTAAATGAAAAATTGCTACAATTATTTTTTCATCAATAAATACACATCTAATTATGCTTGTAAATCTAACATTATATAAAATTAAATTAATTAACAATGTGCGTTAGCATAACAACACCCGTAACTTTTACTATTTGTTTAACTTTGCCGCAAAAATATTTTGAATAATAGAATTCAACAATTTTCGAACGAAACCATTTAGCCATTAATTGGCCTTAAAATAATAGTTTAATTAAATTCAGCTTTTTATTCATAGCTCTTAAGAAGATCGATGGGGTAATTAAGGTAGGTATAGCTTATTTCAAAGGAGTAACATTTTTTTTTACAACTTTATTCGCCTCCGTCATCCGGTTAGGCAACTGACTACATCGACTTTGACTTTTTAGTTATACATACAGTAATATAGGACCAAAAAAAATTAAAAGAATAAAAGTCAACTTGTGGCTAATTTTAAGTGACTTAAAGGTTTAAGTGCAAACTTAATACTTATTTTGACATAAGATAACCAGATGTGACCAGACATAATTGACCAGATGTGCAATAGTTGACTATAAAACTTTTTATTTCTCAAAAGTTAAGTTTAGTATTTCTGAATGTTACTCGTATAATAAAATAAAAAAATATATATAATTAATTATTTTTAAACATTTTTGTTTGTTAAATAATATGACATTTTTACAATAATATGAACTACATAAGTGCCGCAGGTATAATTTTAAAACTTCCTTCTCTGTATTAAAAGTTGTTACTAACTAAAGTCAAGTTTATATTTAATATGGTATTAAGTAAAGGATTATAAGTAAATGTATTTGCGATATGAGGACGCATCGTTTATGTTTTTCATGAGAGAATGTCTCAGGGATAACAACGTTTATATCGTATCTTATGAATTAAATGAGAGCAGCCATCAAAATCGCTAGTTAAGTGCATGACATACCCACAAATAATAATAAGTATATAATAGCATTGAATTAGCTTGTGGTAGTTATTGAATGTTACTTTAAACCTTAACAACTCCGTCTATTAAGCCGAAGGTCTTGGGTTCGATCGCCTACCATAATATATACTTAAAGTGCAATAATATTGTTTAATGAGTATGTATAAGTATCGTCTTCTTCGTGACAAGTGACTTATGCCATTATTGTATAAAGCTGCAAGTGTTTATATATACGCAGTCGATCTATCTAACACTTAATATTTCTTTGTCTTTGCACTATAGTTTAATATTTTATGTAATTTTTGACTCACTTATAATTGATGAAATGTAAGTTATATTAGCTAGTCACTTGTTCGTTAGTCATTCCGAAGTTTATTATAATTTGTACACAAAAATATTTAAATTATATGCAGTTAACTCAAAGTGTAAACTCCCTACCCGTTTCCGTCAGCTTCCACTGCCTGGTTTACGGAAGATTGAGGTTCCCGTCGTCCGAATTGTGGAGGCCGTAAGACTTTAGTGGATATATGGTTGGTCTATGCCAGTCCATTCGTTTATATTCTTCGCAATTTCTCCCCCGTCTCTATGTTTTATTTTATTCATTTATATTGTTTTGTTTTGATTAATAGGTAACATTTTAGTTCATACTTTTATTTCCGTATTTTTTTTACTTTTCAGTGCATATTATTTGAAATTAATTTTCTATTTCTGTTAAAATCTTTTTGTTAAATTTCTTCATTATATCATATTTAAATGAGCAAGAAAATATGAAAAAGACGCCTGCCGATCTCTAAAGAGGAAATCTTCCTCCATAGCCACTCCAAAGCCTAATATATTTAATTATTTCATTTTCATTTTTTTTCGTCATATTACATGGATTAATAATAAAATGAGAAAAATAGGTTCCACCCGCGATATCGCTCTTATATATTTATAAAGATAAAGTCAGTAGTCAATAGCCAATAGCTAAGTCGACTGTAGTGTGATAGACAATCTTTTCATGATAACTTCTAAAGTATTAATTCAAATTACATTGTGTAAAATGCAAAGCTTATCAATATTAAATATTAAAAGCAACAAATATATCAATCTTGATAAGCATTTTATGAATATTTTAGGTATTTTTAAAAAAGTATCAAATTTAAATCTGTTTTAGGTCACTATATACAATATAATGACATCCACATGAAAGATTATATATGCTGTCGCTGACTTTTATGTACAACTATTTAAGATAAACAGTCCTATGACACATTATCTTTATATAGCTCTATCCGTTGAGGCAGCGCATGCAAAAATCGCTCTAAGAGGGCAGATTTTTTTTCGAATTTATCGTTATATTGTGTGATCATAACTATAAAAAAATAAAATAAATTGTAGCTTCTGTTGCATTATGACCTATATTTCTGTAAAGTTTCTTGTAAATCCGCTTAATAATTTTTGCGTTAAAGAGTAAAAATGTTGTTGAAGTTAACTCAAAATGCTAACTAACTCAAGTACTAACTATCATAAAAAAATATATCAAAATCAGTTATGAGAACACAAAACTAACTACTAACACACAAAAATAAATGAAGTCGGTTCAATAATCGCAATTAATTTCTACTAGTATCTACTAAAAGACGCTATAAGTTTAGGTATTTGCATTTTATTTAGAGTTTAACCTAACCCAGAAACAAAATATAAAACCCTTTTGTGCCGAAGCCACACACGTATTAACCGTATTCATCGTAATAAGTAATATAGTAACGTAGCTAGCACCGTGTCGCAGGAAACACATACGGATCTAAAAGACGGATCTCCGCATCGTCTTATCGTTTCAAAGTACCTACGTAAAGTTATGTTTGTAAAAGTATATGGTATCTTTTTATAACTAATATAATAACAAAAACTTATAAATTAAACGGTAACAAATACATATGTGAAAATTATTGTGGCTTATGGATGGGCGAATAATTTATTTTTTGCATAGTTATTTATCTCTCATATCTCTCATATGTTCGCAAAATTATTATTTTTTTATTTATATTAAGTATATGTAATTTTGTATGTTTATTTATATATAAATCTAAAACAATAAGTAAATAATAATAGTAGCAATATTAGTAATAAAAGTATTAATATAGATAGAAAATTTTAACGTGCATTAAAATAAGTAATTACAACTTATAAAATACAATATCGTACAACTTATGTATATACATATTTGAACATTAGCTACTTCATACATAATATGAAATCAAATTTTAATTGGAAGATTACTTTAAATTATGGTTGATCAGATGAAATAAAAATATGAAAATAATTTTTACTTACTTTGAGTTTTTTACATTTCAAATGCAACTATTGTTGTCTTTGTCTATTGTTGATTTATTTATTTATACATAACATATAACTGGTTTAGGTAGTTAATAAAATTATAATCACATCGTCTGCCCTATTTACTTTCGTATTTACTTATATACAAGTATCAGTGTAGATAAGAGAAATTTTCTTATATTTTAACGTTCGTCAATTATAGATATAGAGGTACCTTCACATTATTATAAAACTATAGAATTTCTATATTTTGTTAGGTGTTTGTTTCTCTTAGCTTTGTAACAATAATACAATAGTACTGACTATCGTAAATCAAAACTTGGCGGTGGAATTCACACCAGAACATATACTGGTCGGTTATTAACTTGGAAGCATACATTGTTACAAGGTATACTCATATACATTCGAAGGATTGTATGCTAATAGCGATTTGCGGGACAGACAGCTAAAAAGGATTCGGTGGCCTTTATGCATAAAATTACATAATATGGGGAAAAAATAAACTAGGTCACAAACACATTTTAAATTTCAGTATTATTTTATAACCTATGTAATTAAGACACTAGTAATTCATTTGATTATTCAGTGTAAATTTTCTGTTGTCTGACAATGAAGTCATATACGATCGTGTTAATTGTTTGCGTACCTCCCTTTAAGTAAGAGACCATAGTGTATTCAGTATATACATTTTAAATATTTATTTAACATTTGTATATATAAAATATTTAAGAACATATGTTATAAAATTTACATAACATCCTTTCATTAGAAATTATAAATTCTGTTACGAAAGTCGATGATAATTTTTAAAATGGGTTTTTTTACAGATACTATTATTTGTACTATTAGAAAAACCCTATCATCTAGTAATTCCTTAGAAATTTTATAATATCATATTAGCTCTTGGTTTTCTTATATCTATAAATAAAGGAGGTGCGTAAAGTTAAAACATAAAACCATTTTAATATATAAAAAAGTAAAGTAATGATTTGAAAAGCTTCCATGGACCACGTCACTCTGCGTTACTTTACCCTTTACATTGATCCACATATCATAGAAAACGTTACTATTAATTTATGAGTGACTATATTATTATGTATATAGGCTATCAATTATTACCAGCGTCAATAATAGTTTAATTATATAGGTACCTTTGTATAAACATGTAAAGAGTAAATGTCAGGTCCAATTAATTGATCTTTTCAATGAATCATATACATTCTTTCAATAAAGAAAACTTTTTATCAACTAATCAGCTACTCTTTGTTTATTAGTACTTATTTGTCTACTTCGTAACAATTGCCAAAGGTTTCTTTGTGCTAGTCATGGGAATACTATTGTTTAAAGAGGACTGCATGATTCGAAACAATAGGTCTAATTCGGTAATAGAATGTTTTATATTCAATTCAAATATAAATCATATAAGTCTCAAGATGTAAATTTACAAGGTTATATATAAAATTTTTAATGTTAATATTTTAAAATTATTATATAGGTAATAAGTTATTGTAATTACCTGACTTTATTATTTAATAAAATACAAATCATGATGTCCAGAATCTAAGTGGGTGCCTGAGTCACTGCTTCAATACAATATTTTAAATTAAAATTGCAGTTTTACATTTGGGTTTTTTGAACGTACATTTATTTAATAATAAATAAGCCTTTATATTATTTTGAGGTAACATGTACGTATGAGTACTAACATGTACTACGAAGAGCAGTTTACTTATACCTAATAACTTAAGTAAAATTTCGAAATATAATATGATATTTTAATGTACGTTTTGTTGATGCCAAGCAAGATTGCTTACATCTGACGACATAAGGCTAACTAATCATGAAATTTGCATAGCGTCACATGACTTTTGGTTCACCTTCATTATTACTGACCCATCACATTCTTTATATGAACAATAAGATGTATTTAAACATACAAAATGTCTTATCAATTTTTGAATTAACTTTAAAAATTTAATTAATAATTTTAATTTTTAAATTCGAGCTTTATACATAAAAAACTAAATTAAATTATTATTGCTTATTTTAAAAACTATATGAATTGAGAAGTGTAACAGGAATCCATGTCTAACCAGTCACACCAGTGTTATAATTATAATTTTATATCTCTGTTTGAACTTAAACCTAGAACCGTATACAGTCATTCAGACCAGTGTCATTTTTATTTCTGAAGGCCTCAGTCTATTTATGTTCTGATATAAATTTTTATGTTGATTTCCGCCATCGGAAACCAATACATAGTTACATCTTTAATAAAAGCAACATTTAATATAATAATTGCAAAACAGTTCTAGAGCTTCGATGCGTTTATATCAATTTGCCTAGAATGCGTGATTATGCTTCATCAATGTGCGAGATGAATAGCAACTAGCTTCACATACCAAATAAATAAGTAAACAGTAAATAAATATAACGTGTTCTACACACAATTGTTCTAGCTAGCTATAATAAATCGTGATCCAGCATATTAAAATAAATAAAAATTGGAAAACAAATATTTTGTAACAATTCGTATCATCACACATTTAGCGGGGTAAATATTAACATAATGTTACAGTTTGCTTAATTTTCCGTCCACTATGAAGACACTGATCGATCGTGTTCAGATAAACCATATAGAATATTTTTAGTCAGACTGAGCTCCAAACAATTTGGTAATCCTTAACAAGCACCTAGACTTGTATAGATTACAGTTTCACATTTACATATAGAAATAAATTATAAAGAATATTAATATAAAGAAATAAATAAATTAATAAATAAATTCACAAGAATATTAAAAATAATTACAAATATTAAACAATCTTAATAATTTTAATACAAGCTTAACTTTTAGAATTAAGTAAGGATAATATGCTAAATTTAATGGTTGGCAAGACTTCATAAACCCTAAAGACTTTAATAGTTGAATTTGTTTGAAAAATTTTAACACAATGAAAGACATATTAAAAAATTACAATACAGTTCATAATTCGGTCGACTATTTGTTTGTACTACATATACTTACGAGTACATATGTACCATCAATCGTCTGTAATGCTGTAGGTGCTTAATGTGTGTTACCTTCTGTAAAGTAATCACGCTCGAGTAAATACTAAATCCTCAAATATTTTTATAGTATAATCTGGAATATGCTTATACTAATTGATTAGCCACGATTGTTTCGGGACATTGAGTATTATTATTGGACCGACCTTAGCCTGGTTGCTTCTCGCATCTGACTGATAGCATAAATATTTAAGTCATTCTGAATTCTTTTTCAAGAAATGACTATGGAAGCCTAATACCATGGTTTTAGTTTTGCGGTTTTTAAAGGTTGATGGAATATTGTAGTATGATTCTTGTATTTAAGTAACAATTTCAACCGAAAACATCTAGACAAAATAATTATAATAAATCTAAAAAAATCAGCTGAAATACAATACTGTATAACGACATATCTACTTACCAATGTATTTATTTTTTAGATCAACAAATTTAAAACAGCGTTTAATATACATCAGTCATAATTTAATATATCAAGGTCAAGTGATTTCAGTCACTTTTTACATATCTACATATATCTATAGATGTGCATGTTATGCTTCATGGTAAACAGTACAACACGGTAAACGACCTCTAGTTTTTGCACTCCAAATATCAATTACAAAAAGTACAAATTAACGTTGCTATCATGGAGGAGCTAGGGAATGGAATATTGCGTAAATATAAAAAGCTCGGGGCAATGGCTGAAATAAAACAGATATTATATTAAAGGTCATTCTATCGGACCGTTATCGTGACTTAACGTCTATTCAAATTATGGGCATATGAGCACAGTTGCTGCATTTAATTCATAGGTATAATATATATAGTAACTAAAGTAACGATTCCATTTGCCTCTGATTGAGGTCACTGATCCAATTTCTATATTTATTGATGCAAACATCGAAACCTCTGTGAAACTGTTTATTAATTATAATCAGGGTCTTGCGATCGGATGCGTAATTGAATAACTGATGTAGCTTCATATTTGCGCGTACATTGGTGGCTGGCGGCCTTCCTGCAACCGTTATCACGTGCTTTAAGATGGAGACAAGCCTTGCGGCTCCTAATTAGTGCAATATACGCCACTTGGCAATGTTGTATGGAATACTTAGTGTCACTTTTTTATATTCTTATACTATCACAATCAATATTTTAGATATTCACTTGACTATCATTTATTTTATTATTATTTATTTTATTATATCTATATTTTATTTTATAATATAAAATTAAAAGTAGCTATTTATTAAAAACATTTTAAAAATTATATAATATCTAACAAAAACAGAAAATATACATTGCCATTTTATTTTACCCTTAACTAAAAGGTTTTCGGCTAAGAAATGAAATATATATCATTTTAAATGAAACTATTTTAACCGGATTAATCGCGTATATTTCGGTATTCGAAAATACATTTTGAACACCTGACGTTTACCAAAATATACACGATTAATCCGGTTAAAGTAGTTTCATTTAAAATATATAAAAATCGCGAAAATCAAAGATCTTATTAAATATACATCATACTGAATTTATCTGTTTTTTCTTTGATATGTTTTGACGTGAGAAAATCTGTTAGGGATATCCCCTGATTGGGGATTCAGGGCGGGTTATTTAGGACAACGGATATCGTCCGTATACCCACTAAAACCTTACAGTGCTCCTCCTTGACCGCCACCAGCCGGTTTACGGGAACTCCAATCTTCCGTGAGACTGGATTTTTTATTTTTTTCCGGATTAACAAATTAACAAACCCGCAAATTACCAAATTTTCTAATTTTAATTAAGTAACTTTAACGATTTTATAAACATTATTTTTCCCTATCAGGTATAATAGTTTGAGCTATTGTTCACGTGAATCTGCTGCAAACTGATTAAGCGTTACAAAAATATGTAGACGCGTTTCTAAGATTTTATTTTATAAATGTGAACATAGCAATTTTAATCCGCGCCTCTCGTAAAACCCAAAACAGCGGTTTGGTACGACTTAATTGACTAAAGCGTATAGACGGTTCCTAAGAGATGCAGGTTCGAATCCTGCTAGAGTGTTGTTCAAATTTTTATGTTCTTGCACATATTTTATAATGTTCTAAAAGCTTTTTTTCTAGATTTAACACTGATTATTTCTGTTTTGAAGAATAATAAAATTTTAATCAAATACAAAAAGAGCTTTTGAATGTCCCAAAAAATGTGTATTTGACATTTGTTACCAGGATACAGATTCTTAATAGAAACAACAGCAATTTATATGATCACGACCGCTTCGACCTCGCCAAATATTTCTGTTACATTTATAGTTAAAATTGGGTAGCTATTGATTCTTTTGTAAAACTTAAAAGTGGTATTGGTAGGTAAATTCATTATATTTTACTTGAAATAATAATAATATATAGATAGAATATCTGTTATTCTAGTTTGTATCCCTGTGTATTTAATAAAAATGTCTAAGTACCTACTTGTTTATATTGATTTATTGTGATTGTGATGTGGATTAGTATCTTATTTTTCTCTTGTTCTTTTTTCTTATTAAATGAGGGTTACAGTTTTTGCAATACTAAAAGAATTAAATTGTAAAAAAAAATATTTTTAAAATAACACCTAAAGCAAATTTAGTTATGCGAAAAGTAAAATTTTGCGAAAAACTAGGCCGGTCAGTATTATATAATGTGTACTTTACTAAAGGCACTTATTTATGTAGAATACTTCTGTGGCCGTAATTTTTAAGATCATCTCTAATTGTAACATTAAATTTTTCGGGAGCTATATAATTTTATTACTTTTAAACTTTACAAATAAACAAATTTCAAAAAAAAAGGTAAAAACGTAAGGTGATACGGAGAAACAGAAATTAAGCATGATACTATAATACTCGATAACAATATTATATAAATGGATAAAACTGCGACATTCTTACTACTGCTAACATATTTTTATTAATAAAATAACATTACTTAATTTGAAATATTCATATTTTTCTTATTGAGATTCTATATATACTATAAATGTCTTTTAATGTCAGATGAGAATAAATTAACATACGAATGGCAGATGAGTGCTTTACTTTTGCGTGGGTGTTAATGTAATATAACTTTAATATTTTCTTATCTTTTCGGTTTTTGAAGGGTATGTAAAGAGAATGTAGTGTCAAGACACTGCTTTTTTCGTTTCCCATCTGCATCGAATTCGAGACATTACGTGTTAGATACGAAACTTAAAGCTGCAGTTTTAGTTACTAGACATATACCGGGGAAATAAAATAAATTTGTTATTAATTCTTACAATATAAATGAATTAACAAATATGAATTTATTATGATTAATATTTAAACGAATTCTTTAATATTTATTGAAAAATTAAATATATTATTTTAATGAAAAATTAAAGCATACTTATGTAGGCACCTACAGTAAAAACAGGATTGATAATCTATTTTTTAGCTTCACATTTTTAACCCGCACAGCAGCGTAGAGAAGGCACCCAGTGTCAAGATACTTCCTACTTTACTTTCCGCCGAATTCGAAACATTGGATTTTGAGTTTTAACAGTCTAAAATTATTATTGATTATGTCATTACTTCATTGTTTATTATTGGGAAAATTAAAAAGGAACAATTGATACAATTTTATTCAAAAAATATTTTATTTAGAAATTTACATACATACATATATATTTAAGTGTTTATACAAAAGTAAAAATAATAACATATTATTAAACATAAAAAAATCTTTTAAGTAATATCTATACACATATGAAATATATTACCGTTAATACTATTACATATCATTCAAATTAAGCATGTATACATATTTGATAAATTAATTTATGTTAAGGTATCTGGATAGAAAACTTATTTGTTAGGTTAGGTTAGTTACACTTAAACTAAAAGCTTTTTAACCATTTCAAAAGCAAAGAAAAATCTAGTAAATTGAATCAATTTTTAATTGATGTGTTGAAGAACAGCGAGCTTATTTATAGAAAAAGCTTTTTATATTTATTTTTAGAAATCGATTCAATATATTTTTAACAAAAGAAATAACAAAAACTAGTAAATATAAAAATAATTGTATCAGAGTACGTAATTTACGTTTTAACCGTTTCAGATTTTTGTTCGTTTCGATTAACGGGATTAACTTTACACGTGATCTTGTAGGACTCCACCATTTTAACAGAGTCCCGTACTAAAATTGTCGATCGAATTGTAAATGAATGTGCGAAACATACGGCCAAGTCGCACAAAGCTGTTTGAAAACTTAGATATAATCTGTAATGAGTCTTATCTGTCCTATTCTTTAGTTTCATTTCAACTCGTCCGGGGAGTTTCGTGCCTTTGTGAGAACATCCAATAAATTCGAATTCATCTAGAGTCACATCCTTGTTATTCTCATCTCTGACACAAACGTGCCAGTTCTGCGGAGCTCCGGGAGTGAACTTAACGTTTTTCGTCTCAGCATCTAAGCTGACATTAAAATAAATAATAAGATTTCCACATTTCCGATTCACGAATAAATCATTTTTGTACAGAATAAGATTCTCAGGTTCTGTGAATTTAGGGTCCGGGAGACGTACTTTGAACTCTTGACATACGTTCTTGACTAGATTTAATATTTTGATGCTATGATTATTCGTGTCTGCGATATATAAGTATTTGCCATCTGAACTGGCCGATAGACCTGAGGGCTCGTTAAATTTAGCTGGATCTGTCGTTTCAATCATAGTGGGATTTAGTGTTGTTACTTTTTGGGGTCCGACATCTACTTTTTTAATTTTGTGGTTATACGTATCTGCGACGTATAAGGTTTTAGTTATCTCACAATATGCAACTGCTAGAGGATGCTGTAGTTTAGCTTCAATACCAACGTCATCAACGTCTCCGAAAGAGAAAAGATTCTGAAAGTTAATAAATAATGGTCAGATTTGAATTCAAACTTAGTGCGGCATTAAATTTCGACACTCAGTGTGTCTAAAATAAAGGGAGAAGAGAAGGACAGTTTCGCTATTTCAATAACTTCACTTTTCTCACGCTTTTGTACCGCACAGTAGGGTAAACAGGCCTACCGTCTAGACCTGTTAGACATACTCTTGTTTTCCGAATTTAAACCGTTCAATAACAAAAAGAGATGAGTAATTAATTTAACAATAAATGTAAATAAATTTACCATTGGGTTTCGATCTCCCCCACACAAAGTAGACACTTGTCCAGTGGACAGCGCCAGTCGCCTGATAGACGAACTCTCGGAATCCGCAATGAACACCTCCGGACTGGAACCTGACGAGAGAAAATATAATGTTATAAATATATTGTATTTATTGTTAGATCTTAATACTTTCATATTCTGTTTCATTTTATTTGTAGTATGTTTTGATGAGATAGAAGGAACAAAGCGATAGGAAACTATGTTTGATATTTCATAGCATTCTCATTTAAATATAAACTAACTCTCTTACTTGACGTGTAAAATACTCATTACATTAGCAACGCGTGACATACCACGTTTACTTTATATAAAAGTAGATTATTGATTTTATTAATTTAATGTATGTTCAAGGCATGGTTATGAAAACTAAGGACCTTATACAATTCTTCTTCATATAAATTTTACCTATTTTAAATAATTTGCCATACGAATTACGATCGTGCAGATGGCACCGCAAAATTTTCTATATATTGCCTTTGCTAGTGAAGTGAATTTAAAAAATCGTTGCTAGTTAGTTTCTTGTATAAGAAACTTGACTGACCGGTTCTCAGAGCGAGGCCGGAGGGCTGCGCGAAGGCCGCGGTGTTGGGGTACGCGCTGTTGCGCGCCGCCTCCGCGCCCGACCCCGCCACGCACGCACACGTACCTGTGCAAAGTTTACAATGTAACCATTTTTACAAGTATAACTCGCAGTTAAAAAAAAAACACACCGATTAACATAATTTGTTAGAAAACTGAACTACTTTTCATAAAGGATAAGTAAACTTAATTAATAATATTAGACTCACAGGTTTATAGTACTTATTTATTTGACCTTTAAGCTGAAAAAAGTACTTAGTTTATTATTAATAAATACTAATAAAGACACAAATATCTTTAACGAAAAAAAAGTACTTAGTTAATATGATGTAGTTGTAAAATGGTCCCTTCTACAATATCTCAATGACAGTTTAACTCACGTCCTGTGTAAAAATACACATAAATTATTGTTACAATACGTGATATAACGATCAACATCCTAGTACCTGTTTCCTAGTACACACTTCTTATTAAATTCATATTAAATTTCCGAGAAACATCGCATGCAACAGGAAAATCTTCTATCTTAATTATTATAAGTTATTTTATGTTTTATTAATATACAAGACTCATGTTTACTAAATGTTATAATTATATAAATAGTCAAAGCATAAAGTGCACAGTTCAATAAAAAAAATAATATGCTAATACTGAATATTTTTCGGAAACAAAAACGTTGGTTGTGTAAAGATCGAGTTCGAACTTGTTATTCTTGAAACATATTGAACCACTAAACAGGAGTAGTAAGTTTCTATATATCGTAGCGATATTGTTATAACTATATAATAATAATTTTTAAAACATATTATAAATTTAATAAAAATCATAATTTACCTTCAGAAAAAGATTTATATTTCCACCAAATAGTGTTATCGAGAAAAAGTGCCCAAATCTGATGAGAGCCGGCGCAGGCGATCAACAACACACGACGCTTATCATCGTTTTTATCTTTTTCTAAAAAAATTAGAACGAATCAATTTACTATACATCTTATTAAAATACCAGCGGCTCCGCCCATTAATGACGACACCAGATCTAAGGTCAAAAAAGTAGTTCATTTTCCACTTTAAATTATGACCTTTGGTACCAAATGGTGGCACTCAACACCGCACTTTGTCTTTCTTCTTAAAGCAAAGAAATTAAAATAATTTAAATTTAGTAAGTATGCCTTCGAATAGAAATATTTTGGGGTTATTTTAGGCATACACATAGAAAAAAAATTAGATTTAAATAACACACTTTACTCGCGTGTAGGGATCGCTATGAAGCTTTGAAGCTTTGAAGTTTAGTAACATAGTGAATATTAACATCACGTCACGTCATATTTGTAAATTTTTTCTGTTTTTCTCGTATGGTAAAACAGCTAAAGAAAGTCTGAAATAGGCATCACTCATTACTTTCCGCGTAAATTTGAGACGTTACGTATAAAGTGGAGGTGCCCAACATTGCGCTTTGCCTTATCAGAGGTGAAAAAGAAATGACTTAAATAATGCGAGCCGTAAAAAGGTTATTCTATCCAATACTACACTGATGTTAATGTTTGGAATTTAGTGTTGTTGATGCGAACTCGAGAGGCCAATTACATTTCTAAATCTATTGTAAAATTACATTTGAAAAGGCCAACTGTTAAGTTTTTCGGCAGCTCTTATCAGCAGAACTGTCTTCCTAAGTGGTGGTATCTTCCAGTAGGACTATACTGACTTTTGTGTTAATTGACGATCCAAAACTAGATTTAAACCTACTTGATATATTGTGTTTATACCTTTATTCTCCTTATCATCCTTATCAGTGTCTGCCTGTCTGTCGGGCAGGTGGCCGGGCGGCGGCGGCGGAGGCGGTGGCGCCCGCACTGACATATCCATGTCAGGTGTTGTATATAGCAAGATGTCCCATGGAGATGATAACGCTTGCAGCCCGAGGCACTTGCCACCTGAACCATTTACAATACATATAAAAGATTGAACGCTGAATTGATCTTGACTCAGGATCTTTTGAAATTGCCTTAGACCTATAGCCATGCGTTCTAAGTCGGTAATAAGTATGCAAGTATTTCAACACAACTGCATTCAATCTTTTATAAGTTGTCTAAAAATGTAATGTCATACTTAGCACCATTTAGTATTAGATGTGGGAATTGGTCCCTATTTCGATTAATGCTTCAAATATATATTTTCCGGGCTTTTTTATATTAAGTATTCAAAAAAATAATAAGTAAAAAAAATAAAAAAAATAAAAAAAATATTCAAAGTATAGCCTTTGGAAACATAAAAATTATCTAATTATAAGTTTGCACAAAAAATATATGCAGTATAAAAATATAAATACCCTGATCCCCTACTGTAGCTTGTGAGCCAGTACCCGCCAGTACTTCGACACTACCTTCATCCAAATGTATGGCTCGCAACGAGTGGTTGTTGGTATCACACACAACTAACACTGTACTTGACAGCCAGCTGAGCCCTTGCGGAGAATTGAAGCGAGCTTCATTTAATTCTGAAAAGAATACAAATATTTTAACTTTACTCAATTACTAGCTGTACGCGGTACAGCTATAACACTCCGCGAGGATCTTAACATCTCTCGATATTTTTTTTACTATCCCGCATTGCAGAGTAGACAGAAAGTACTTAATCTCAAGACACTCCCTAATTCGCTTTCTAGCGAATTCGAGACGTTATGTGTTGAGTGGTGGAACTCAACGCCTCACTTTGTCTTAAGCGAAGCGAGGAAGTGAAAATAATTTATATATAATCACTGCTGCGAACCCACAATCGATCGTTTTTTACAGTCAGACACTAACCCACTGCGCCAAGACCGGCGCAATGAGACAGCGTCTGATATTTATTTAATTATTCTAAATAAAAGTAAACTAAGTTACTCTTTATTATATCAATTATCCCAATTATGCCGATGACAGTCCCGCCAAAATCAGTATAGTCAGTTTCATATATTAGCCGAATGAAACAGACAAACAGAAAAACAGTATGTATTTAGTAAAAAAGCGGTTATTTTTATATTATAAATAGACACTTCAATTGTTGTCACATAGCTATTGAAAATGTGTATTCTTTATTTATATTTATGTGCATTGTTAATAGTTTTAGAAATGTTCGCATTCTAATTAATAAAAGAGTAAAGGATTTACACATATACTTAAGTTACATTATTTTATATATTTAAAGCTTTTAAATTATCGCTTCTTCAAGTTTAACCAATTATAGGTAACGCATATGCGCCATAATACTATAATAAATAAATAATTATATGTATAATAACATACTGCCATCTTTAAATCCTGGTTCCGGTCCGCCAATGATACGTAATATAATTCCCGCGCAGTCTGTTAACAAGACACGATGATGTCCTGTATCTGATATAGCTAAGAATGGCTCTTCCCCTCGTCCACGATAAAATGGGTTCAGTGCTAACTGTAAAAGAATAATAAGAATATAAATAAATTTGTGATATAGACAATATATACCTAATTTTTGTATTAAATTATATTATAAGATACTCAATGTTTAAACGATTTAACTTGAATTTATTTTCTACAATTTATTTTAAATTTTGTTTATCAACCTTGTACTCTTGTAATTTTTACTCTATTTATATATATAATTAGTCCCATTAGAATTTAATGCAATTCATAACAAAAATTGCTTAAAATTAATTTTATTAGTAAGGTCTGTACAACTATAGTGGCACCAGTAACCGACAAGAACCAATGATCGACATTTTATTCGATTTTTTAATAAATCTACACTATGCCTTACACAATACGCTTCCTTCCTACCATCTAGTGGCAGTCCGAAAAAAAATTTTTAAAAATGGCCGTGTAAAAATTGAGTCCAGCTAGTGTTTTTCGTAAAACAAAGGCGTTTCTAAGCGAAATCTTTAAGAATGTAAGTTATAATGTAGGCATTATATTGATATGTTGAAATTTATTTCATTTCGTTTAATTTTTTTACAACGTCCCATGGACGTCATAGTATCGGTTTTTGTTGTAACAAAACTTTAGAAGTTATTTATTTTGCTTATGGTACTGTTACTGGTAGATGTTTAAATTAGGTTGATCACAGTGGATTTACCAGTAATCGACACGATGTCAATTATAGGAGGTACAATATGTCGATAACTGGCCCAGACTTGACTTTATATTTGATTTGGGCCAAAAATAGATCCGGAGATTCGACAAATGTTGCTTTAACATCAAACATTAATAAAAATAGACCAGAAGCGAAAAGTAGTCTCAAATGACATAACGACTGGTCAAACAAACAATAATATAACGGGAGAATCTATTTCATCAGGTGGTCTCACTGTACTGACTGGTACTAAAAACAACTTGCAGATTGAAAAAAAACTCGTGGGAATGTCTATATTTAAAATATTTTCACTTCCTCGCTCTGGTAAGACAAAGAGCGGCGTTGTCAATATGTTTCGAATTCGGAGAAAAACGATATACGGAGTGTCTTGACACTAGATACTTTCTGTCTACCCTGTTATGCGGGATAAAAACGTAAAGCTAATAAAACAGTCAGCAAAACAAAAAAAAACAAGGGATCCCCTACTTGAACAATCTAACATAAATATTGAAAATAATTATTGGACCAAATGATTATCACCACCAAAGTCATCACGACTTCCTTTGATTTCCCTAAAATAATTGCAGAATAAGATAATTGAAGAAAAGTCAGTACAGAGGAAAGAAATAAAGAAATTAAAGGAAACGTTAAGTCAACGATAAGAAAATAAAACTTACAAAACAAAACCGGCTAAGAGAAAAGTTAAGAAAAAGAAAATAATTAAAGAGGTACTGACTTCAGACATCGATATGGAGGTTTCGTAAGCTGAAAGTGATTAGTTATGATGAGTATAATTCCCTAGGCTCCGACTTAGAGAATTTACTCTTGAGTAAAGTTCCATTTTTAGAGGCCATGAAATTAAGAAAAGGCAAGAAGGTTTTTCCAATCGTCTTCATTAATTATGTAATAATTAAATATAAAGACAAGATTTATTTCTGTTAATTATTATTAAAAAAGAGAAAAAAAATATTGCATTATTTTGAAAGGAATTTAATTTCAATTTGTTTGATCAAAATAAAATAATATTGAGAAAAGACCTCTTTTTGGTGGAATTTTTAGCTTAAGATATTTAATAAAAAAATTATACAATGAAAATAAAGAATAAATAATATTGAATTCCTACTTATAATTACGGATTAATGTATCTATCTTAAGTCTGACAAATCTGGCAGATAGTCATTGCTGTTACAAGTCAATAACTGGGATAATTGTCGATATCTAGTAATTTTCTATGACTACGTGTCGACTACTGGAATTCTAGAGACGATAATTCGAAATTTTAATATGTAATTTTTTCATAATTGTTAATCTACATAATATTTAAAAAAATATTGTAGTTTTTTCATGTCTTAAGGGCATATTTTGCTGCATTCAAAATTAATTTTATTTAAAACATAATAAAAGTACCCTTCATTTTTAACCCAAAACACGTACTTCTTAAAGCGTCGATTATTGGTGCCACTACGGTATAACTAGGATAACTTGAGAAAATCTCATAAAATATCACATCATATAATCACCTAAAGTGATTGTACAATCTGAAAATGACAATTTATAAGCCTTAAGAGTTTACTTATAATTTAACTTAATTGAGATTTATTAATCACAAACCTTACTAGGAAAATAAAGTGTATTTATGTCCTTTGCCTTTACATGTGTGTTAATTGATATAGGTAAAGCTGTATTTGAGAGACGAACTACAAAATGCCGTAATGTGTTTCCAATATAAGAAACTAGTTCATCTCTATGACCCTCTCCAGTTATAACAAATAAAGGCCTATTACCTGGTCCTGTAAATAAAAGAAATTGTGTTTAAATTCTTAAACTAACAGTGTTGTTTTGTTATTTAAGTGTAACTAATATATTTTATTTTTACTAGTTATATTTATTTAAAATAGTTATAATTATCTATACTAATATTATAAAGAGGATAATTTTGTAAGTTTGTTTATGTGTTTTTACGGAAAAACTACAAGACCGATTTCAAAAATTCTTTCACCATTAGAAAGCTGCATCTTCACTGAGTAACAATGACTATATTATATTTCCAAAACAATAGGTATTTCTAATAAAAGTGCAATAATGTAAATCAAGGTCTGAAAGAAGTAGCTATAAAAATCTATCATCACGTACGCTGCAAAAGCTAATGGTGATAGAACTCTCTATCTACAAAAAAGTTCGCGATACCATATGTCCAACTACTGTAGTTATGCCACTATAACTACTTTTGTACATTTTAAATGTCAAAAAAAAGGCTACAAGAATCAAATCACATTATTTACAATCTCAATCTCTATAAATCTCTATATTAATTCTTACCCAATTAAACAATATTTAAATAAAGATCATTTCAATACTGTAAAATACATTTAAAATGATTAAAATCGGACATTTCATTCAAAAGATATAAATAATTTAAAAATGTTAATTTAAAGAAAATAATTTATGTAATAGTAAAATAATGCGGCGTATGTGATCCCGCGCTGTGTAGAGCGCGATTGCGGGGTGAGGGGAAAGGGGCTCCGCACTTAGTGGACGTGATCGCGAATGTTTTAAGTTTCTAGTTTTCAAAATGCATTTTTCATTCCAGTTTAAAAGCTATTTTCTATATTCTTTTTATATTTTCTTATATATTTTATTATTCTATTTTTATTTATTATTCATAGGTATTTATATTTTAGGCAGTTATCTATCTACTACCTTTCCTAACCTATGCCACTACTTATTATTTTCTGTGACTAAAATAAGTTTCATCTACACTTAGATCCTGAATTATACCATTCATACCTCGGTATTAATTCTTATCCTATTAAATATTAAATTATTATTTATTTCTTACTATTTAAATTATAAAATTGGACATTCCATTTAAAATATATGACGAATTTAGAAATGTCAATCTAAATAAAATAAAGAGGTGTGGGAAGAAAGGGGCATTGATATTTGTGAATCAGGTCTGTCCATGTCTATCTACACCGTAGATGCAACTTAAATTGAATGTTTAGAGTTTTGAGACTTCAAGTTATTTGTTCCATTTAAGAAGTTATTTTCTAAACTTCCTATATATTATTGTATTGATACATTCAGTCACTTCATAGCGGCATAAGTGGGTCGCTAGTTTATAATAATTATATTTATTTCATTATAACATGGTTCATATTTCAATTTTATTCTTTATAGACTATTTATCAACCTCAGTTGACAAATGATAGATAATATGATAAACCTAACAGATTAACCATATTATGGGAGAAATTTATTTTTTTCATTTTTAATACAGAGGTATTACACACTTTTTATCCTAGAACAAGGAGTTTGTTGATAGAAAATTATATCAGCTTAGTTATATCTATCAGTGAAAGTCCTGTCCTGTCAAAATTGGTATAGCCATTTCAGACATTAGCCAGAACCAAAAGGCTGATGGATACAAAAATTGTAAAAAATGTTATTTTCATATATGCACTATGTATACAAACGAATATAATAAAAGTTTCCATTTTAATATTACAAAAGATAATATTGCTATAATTAATAATATATAATTATATATAATTTTTACCACACATAACTTTCTAAACAAAATGAAAACTAAAGATATTTGTATTTTTATCAATTACTTACCTAAAATAAGCAGTGTGGGCCAACACCTTATACCTAGGGCTTCCCACATACAACTGTCTAAGTCATTAACCACAGGGTGATGTATATTATACCTTTGCACTGCTGCTACTACATTACTAGATATCTTTTCATTACTAAATTTTGCACAGTGAACTCCAATCTAAAATATTATTTAACAGATATAATAATTAATATCATATTTGATAAATAAGAATTTAACAATTTAAATTTAATTTTTCAAATAGTATAAAAAGTATTAATTTAAATATCATCAACATTTGTAAAAATACATACCACCACAAGTCCATTATCAGATTTATGTAGTTTTTCAATATGGTCTAAATCAGGTAAAATATGATAACAATTTATACAGCAGTATGTCCAAAAGTCTAAAATTACCACTTTATCCATACAGTGTTGACTCAAGTAAATTGGTTCACTTACATTGACCCAATCTAAATCTAAAATGTAGGTGTTTATACATTACTTTTAGTCCTATTTATAAAACATTATATTTATAATAAAGTAATGAATTATACTTTTTTTAAAATCTTCAATAGGTGGTACTACTGGCCATACTTTTTTTATATGATTTATTATAAGAGAATCTCGTTCAGCTTCACTACTTGATGATGCCATTGCCTCAGTTAAGTCCATACAAGCTTGGGCCACATAATCAAGTTGACTAGACTCCATAATTATAAATTAACAAGTGCCTATGAATATTTTTTTACGGTATTAGTCCTCATATGTAAAAAATTAAAAACTAAATCAATTTATTAACGTTATTTCATTTTACAGCTGATTCTTTGCTTTTCCAAGATTTATTAAATACAAATTACAAATTCAACTTCAGATGACAAATGACGTATGAACATAGATACGATAAGATATTATATATCTGAGAAGATGAGCTAATGATGAAGATGTAACTAATAAAGTAAACTCATGTATCATCATACAGACGTACATACATACATTACATATGTAAAAATTTAACGTAGAAAAGAACCGATTTCTTTTCCACACTTCACAAAAATGACATGATATGAAGCGAAATCTCAGCGATTAGTTGGTTTAAAGTGTTCGTAGGTATGGAAAGTATAAACATGATTTAATAGTAAAATATAACAAGCTACTTTATATTCTAAATTATAGACAAATGCAATTTTTGTTATTTTTGTGTACTGTCAATTTATTATTAGTTTTAAATTTATTAACTGTGCGTGATTCATGCCGTTTCGACGTGAACATTAAGTGACATGTTTACAAAACATAACAAAGTATTCTATCTATATACCTACATCTTGAATTGTTTCTAGACTTCTTTGTCAGCTGTTTTATATTTCATATTTCGCTTTTTTTTAGAAAAAAAGTATAAAAAGTTTCAAGAAGTAGTAAAAACTATGTCCAAACATGGATGCCATGTTTGATATTTGTTATCTTACACCTGACGGTAATAACACGGAGCCTGATGATATTCCTAAAACAAAAGAAAACGTTTGGATATTAGGAAAAAAGTACAGTGCAATTCAAGGTACAAATCCTTAGCTAATTTGGAAAGCATCGATTGAAAATAAGATTTACATTAAATAATTTCTTTTTTTATAGATTTAGATCGTATTAGACGAGATATAAGTTCTATAATTTGGTGTACATATAGAAAAGGATTTGTACCTATAGGAGATGAAGGGTTGACGTCAGATAAAGGATGGGGTTGTATGTTACGATGTGGCCAAATGGTATTAGGTGTGGCATTGGTTAGAATTCATTTATCTTCTGACTGGATTTGGACACCAGAAACAAGGTATTTTTAAATTTACATTTTTTGTATATCATATATTTTTATAAATATATTTTTTGTATATTTAATCATGTATTAATTTTAAAATATTTAAAATCTGTAATTTACTGGTGTAACTTTATATATTATAAAAAAATATTGTGTTCGTTTCAGAGACCCCACATACTTAAAAATAGTTCAAAGATTTGAAGAGAGGAAACAAGCCCCATATTCAATACATCAAGTGGCACTTATGGGTGCAAGTGAAGGAAAAGATGTGGGTCAATGGTTTGGACCAAATACAATTGCTCAAGTTCTCAAGTAAGAAAAATAGAAATATAATTATAAATTGACATTTTTAAATTAACTTTTACACATGCTATCAAAATTTATTAGAAAACAATACCTAATCCTTTTTAAATCAACATAAATATAATCGTGTATTATATAATTTCCAGGAAATTAGTTGTTTATGATAAATGGAGTTCACTGGTTATTCATGTTGCATTAGATAACACAGTGGTTATAGATGATATATGTAAGTTTAGTTATAGTATAATTTTTATTAATATAGCCTGGCATTGGTACAATGCTTTAAGAAGGTCTTACTTAATATATTTTTGTTGAAGTCTTTTTTAAAATTTGTTGTTATTACAGTACAACAATGTAATATTAATAATGACAGAGGAGATTCATCTGACGCACAAGAAAATGTTAGAGTTGCAGATTGGATGCCTCTTTTACTTATAGTACCTCTCAGACTTGGTCTAAGTGAAATAAATCCAATTTATATTGATGGCCTCAAGGTACAAATTGGATATTTCTTAATTTGAAATTAACATATTTAACTAAATATAAGATTTTTCTTAAAAAAATATATAAACGTTTTTCAGATATGTTTTCAATCACCCCAATCAATTGGTGTGATAGGCGGAAAACCAAACCAAGCACTTTATCTCATTGGTTGTGTTGAGGATGAAGTTATCTATTTAGATCCACATACCACACAACGTTCAGGTTTAGTTGAAGTAAGTTTTTTTAGGTTAAATAAAAATATTAAAACTATCAATGCACCATGAATTGATCTAGTATCTGTACACATATTGGTGGTTGGTTTCAAATAATAATTTAAGAGAAATATAGAAATATTATAAGGTAAGACTAACCTCAGCTGCAAAATTAGTTTCTGATGTCTAATATACAGATACTCTGAACAGTATTTTGACACTAGTTTGATGTTTATGATAATAACTCAACTATGCTCATAGTTTTTACTAAGTTCCTTACTAATTTAAACATTTAATAAATATGAATCTTTACTTTCAGAATAAAATAACTGATGAACAAAAAGAAATTGATTGTACTTATCATTGTAAATTTGCATCTAGAATACCAATGTTGGCTATGGATCCCTCTGTAGCAGTGGTAAATTCTAATTTAGACCTTCTTATATGTTTTTTACTGTTTTTTTATTGTAATTCTGTAAAGAAACTTTGAAATTTTAGTGTTTCCTATGCAGAACGAGAAATGATTTTAATGAGTTGTGTGAGACCATTGAGAATAAGTTAATGCAAGAAACCCAACCATTATTTGAAATTTGTGAGAAACGTCCAGCACACTGGGGACCATGTAATAATGATATTGATCTTCAAAATACTACACTCTTTACAGGTATTAACACATTTTATGCCATAATTGAAATTAGTGACTTAAAGACTAATTATTTATTTATATTTTATTTCAGAATTTGAAGAAGTTGACAGACAATTTGATGACTCAGACAATGAATTTGAAATCCTTTAGTTAGTTATGAATAACAAAATAATATTTAGACTTTCAACAAATTTTATCATAATCTGAAATAATTACAGCAAAAAGAAATAATTAAGTTTCACACACACACACACACATATATATATATGTATATATATATATATATATATATATATATATATATATATATATATATTTAGCTCAATTTATTTTATATTTATTTCTTTCATGAATAAACCAGTGTTACTCAATGAAATATGTTAGAAAGCTCTTGTGCCTAAAAATTATAGATATAATAATATTGCTTTATTCCAGTTATGCATAAGCAGCTATATTTTACAGTGCCTTGAATTTTTATAAAAAGTGCAATGTTAGAATAAGCTCCTGTATTCATAAATGGTAGGCATAGTAAAAATTACATATTGAACCAATTACATTATTATTGCATACCCATGTCATATTGTCAAATCTAGTCATTACGCAATCGGGCAAGATTACATCATACCAATAAAATATTTCACTAGAAAATACTTTGATATATAAGGATGGCTGCTGCTATATAAAGCTCTACTTGCCAATAAGTTAAAAACATAATTTTTGTATATTTTTATTGACAAATGTATAACAAAACGATGTATGCATGTGTACAGACACATGGATCAATATAGGTCATAATGAAATAGATTATTTACGATAATACGATAATATAACAGATATCAAAAATGACTCTCTATTGTTATCCTAATTTATATATAATCCAAATAAGTATAAATGAATTAGCTTTTATGAGGATATGTTTTATGGTGAATTATCATATTTCTATAAAACTAATATCTACGCAATGACCACATCAGGGTTGTTTTATATATTAATAAATACAAAGCACAGTTAAACTTATCTATACATATAAAATACTTTTAAATTTATGGATATTATGTTATGGTTAGATTCAGATGTATAAGGTAAAAAATAAAGTCCAGAAACACAACACAAAGTCATTTAATTTTACCTGTATTTTTTTACAATAACACAGAGTGGAGTCTTCACAACTTACATTATTTTAAAGTTACCTAAACATTATTGCAATGCAATTTAGGCATACACAGGTACAAAATGATGTATAAATCATTATAATTTTAGGTTTTTATAACAAGCAATTGCCTATCTGAATGACTCACATAATAATTATGAAAAATAGACAAATTGTAAAAATCCAGACTGTGTTTGTGTACAAATGACTTCAATTTAATTCCAATGAAAAATGCATATAAATAATTTGTACCTGCTTATGCTAATCTCATTTTTTTCTACATATATGTTAGTACCAATTTTTTATAAACCTATTAAATGGGTGAGGTGTTGTGGATGTTCAAAACAATTTCATAATTGGCCCCAATTATGAAAATTAAAGGCAAACAAATGTAGACGTCAATAAAATATATTATAGTATAAAATTAATTAATCATGATAAAAATATCTCGTCACCCACATATTATGAAAATTAAATTACATGCATCAAATTAATTACTAATGTCACAAAAATTAGGTAACTTCACATAGATATCAAAAATATGTTTGTTATAATATTTGGTACTTAATGCTATCACAACAAAAGTAGTCACACTAAGGATATTGCACTAACATAACTTTATATTGTAAGAGTGAAATATCAATGACTAGCATAAAAGGTAAAATTTCTTTCCAAATATGGCTAAGTAAAGCTTAGGGAAAAATGCAAAATATTAGTATATAAAATTTGGAAATAGTAAGTGTATTTAATACATTCGAGGTTCACTAACTATATGAGTAACATAAAACATCTATAAAATCTTCAAATATTTAACATTATTGTACCTAACATTAAATATTATAATACCACAACTACAACATTCACAAACGATGAAATTTTTCCTAAATGATTATTTTGTTGTTCTGTGAGTTTTGTTAGGCAAGCATACACTACTCAAATGCATAACAGTTTTAAATAAAAATAAAATAAAGACATGTTACAATATTGAATTTGAAGCCTAAAATAACAATTTATTTTATGGTCTGCAAATCCATGTTATGAAATCCAAAATAATCCTCATAAACACGACAAGACCTGTATTATTTATTAGGATAGCATGTATATATGTATGTTTAATTTTAGTACAAATTATTTAATATTCTCATACTAAATAAGAATGTCAAAAATGGTAATGTTACTTTTAAAATAACATTCACAACCACTCATTTTTTTTTGTACATATCAATTTTATATAGTAAAATATATTTCTGGCAATGTAATATATATTCTAAGAAATTTAAAATGGTAAATATATAATATAAAATGTTTTTATAATATAATTTTTATCTTCATCAAAAATTACTTTTAAAATTTGACTTGACTTGTACATTGTAATGTAATTTAATACAGAGCTGCTCCTTTTTACAAGTAAATCTATTGAAAATGGAATCTTTTGTTTTGAACACAAATTTTCGTAATTTGTAAATTCATATTCAGATATTTTTTTAATACAACAAAAATAAATATTTGTAATAGTTTATTTCCTTACTGGAAAAAATAACTAGACAAAATATAAATATGTATACCATTTTTTAAGGAATAATTTCTTTTTTTTCTATTATTTGTGAAATTATACTGCCAAGCCACAATCTTTAGGAACTGATCAGTAATCAGCAGCAATTTTAAGTTATGATCTGAGACTATATGTCTATTATTATTATTATTATATTTACAAATTACTATGTTCCTATAATATCTCTATTATATTCAAAGTATTTTTTTGGTATTTTATTTATAATAAAATATATACACTTTTATTGACTTGATATAGTATACCTATTATTTATGAAGTTGATAATTAAAACTGTTATATTGTCAACTGACCCTCTGTAATAAGCCTGAAGAGTTAAACTTTTTGCCCCAAAGTCAGGTTCATCTAATCTTTCTTTTATAAATTTAATTGCCTCTTCATTTGTAAATGTATCCCACAGACCATCAGATGCTAATACTAAGAACATAGGTTTGTGATCATTTAAATTAAAAGTTAAAATATCAGGATCGGCAATGACAAATTTTTTATCTTTCAACGGATAGTCACCCATAGCTCGAGATGTAGCTAAAATGCCAGCAACTCTCCATACACCATTGAAAGCGATGTATCCACCAGCTGCTTCTATTCTTTTCTGTTCTCGGACCTAAAAAAAGACAGTTAAGTATTTCACATTCTTAAAGTAATTAGGTAAATTAAGATATGTAGAATTCAGTTTTTTTTAAATATTTACTAATAAGCTAGGGTAGCTAGGAAGATTACCTGCTGTGGCTTGTGATCAAATGACACTGGAATTGCATTTCCCCGATTATCACACATAACTCCTCTGGAATCCCCTACATTAGCTACAATAAGGTTATTATCTTCTAAAACAGCAATTAAGGCTGTTGTTCCTGCAACATTCATAGACCGTTTTGCAGCTTCAACAAGGAGCCTGTCAGCTGCAAGTACTTCATCTGTTAACAATTTGCCAAAATTTATCTTGCCTTTATCTACATAGCTTGATAAAGGCACAGCAATATTTTTCACTGGTTTTTCTGGTCTCACTTCTCTTGTAATTATTGGTCTGGCTTTAGAAAGCTGAGCTAGTAAATCTGGATCAGTTATTTCCTTCTTAGATGTATCATCAGCAGTGCTAGCTGATTTTTTAAAGCTAGTTTTTCTCTCTACTGGCACATTAGATTCATCCTTTTTCAGTTCCTCTACTAATGGATTATCTTGCTGAGGGGTTACAATTGTTTTTCCATCTTTAAAAGCATTCAATTCCACAACTTTATTGTATAAATTTTGTATAAGATGATCTTTCGCATAGCTGGCAGCAAATTCTCCGCCGTGACCGTCGAATATAGCAAATAAAGATATGCCAGTGTTGTTTATGTTTTCATTAATAATAAATTTGTCCTCCATATGCAGTCTCCTCCCTTTAATTGCGTAAGCTGCGCTTTGAGATCCTTTCAATTCCCAACTTTGTTTATCAGCGTCAGAACCTTCCAATAGTTTCATCCGTTGAACAGCTCCAATAGGACTTACTGCCTGCGATAATCTGCTGAGTAATGTTCTACTCCACAATCCTATAGTTTGAAGATACATAAAGAACATAATAATACCCAGAGTGAATATTACAAATTCAGATCGCAGTAAATAAAGTCGAACCATATTCCATAAATAGCTTACTGGAGTGTCAAACGCAACACTGCTGGTTAATCTTGACAATATTTTCATAAATGAAACGTAAGTTTGGTGTAAAACTTTGTCCTCTAATTCGTCTTCCATGTCCTTTTGAGACAAATTGTCACAATAAAATAAGATATCAATAAAAATACAAGTTTATGTTTTTAGGAAACTACAAAGTTTGTCAGACTGAATTAATGATTATAAATGTCATAGATAGTAAATGTAGAAAATCCACAGATGCTATTTGCTAGAGTATATTTTTAATAGCAATTAACCAAGAAAAACTGATTTATTTTATTAATTAAAAGGGTTATATTTTGTAAATCAGTTTTGTGTTATATCATGCTATTTTAAGCTATGATTAAACCAAATAATTGGTTTAGTGTGAGTGAAAATGCCTTCTAGTAGTCTATTTTAGGCAAACAAATGCATTGAAAATATTGTATGATATTCAATTTTATTTTATTTTTTAGTTTTTACTGTCTGTTTGTTGTTGTAACTATAGATGTAGTGTTACATACAATCCATTTTTACCACAATTCACTGCGTTGGGTAACGAAATCAGACACCTCATATAGCACCAGATTTAGAAAATGAAAATGATTTCCTTAAACAGGTCATACTTTATTTGGTAACATTTCAAATAACATTCGCCTAGGAAGGGAAAACCGTTAAGTTGCTATATTGAGTTTGATCGACTCTAATACAGACTCCGATTTTCTATTTTTTAAATTGCATTACTGGCATCATCACTACTACTGCTACTACTACCAATTCTTGCTAACTGCTGCTTATGCTGCTTGATTTCGAGTAGAGGCAATTGGACAAGCTTGAGCGGCTTCAATACAACGTATAAGACCTATCTTTGAACTTAGTAAGAATGACTATCGTAATGTCTTCGAATTTTATGAAAAGGCTTCTAATTGACATGCACAAATTTAAATCAATCCAATATTTTCCTTTCTCTTTATCATAATGTATGTCTATAATATGTACTTCAATATATATACATACCTCTCTCAATATTTTCTTTATACACCCCTCCCCGTTTCATTCTTTCTTCTACTCAAAGATTACCTCAAAGAGAATTTTCACCCATTTTTTCTAATCGCCGGTATTATAATATTTTTTAAGTTTTATCCCTAATAAGTGGCACCAAACGCTACCTGCATACTTTTTTCACCTTGTCCACAGGTTTCAATCTCTTCATATATATCCTCATGCTTTCTATGAGACTTACGTTTACTGTTTCCGAAAGTCAACCGAGGCCTTCCTCAATGTGTTGTACCGGTTACCTTTGCTTCATATATCTTTCTTTCCATTCTTTCATCAGTCATCAACTCTACATATATACTATAGAATAAAAATTTAGACTTATCATCATATATACTTCAATAAAAATAAAATGATACAAACATTTTAATTTTAATTTTTAATGAGTGTTCAATAGTTATTGCTCATTAAAGTCATTGAAGTTGTGAGGTAAAGAAATTATTTTTTTAATAAATGAAATTAACAAAAAAAATACTTCAAGATAGTGGTACAGGTCGATTAATAAAAAAACATTCATTCTTATAAATGTATTAAAACAGCAAATCCAGATTACAAATCAGATCAAGATATAAAATACTTGGGTTAATATTAATTTGTGCATAGGTATATTTTAAACACTACATTATGTGTGTATATTTTTATGGCATGTTCACATACAATCTAGGTAGCAATATTATGAATAAATAAAAAACAATACAAAACAATTCAATAATTAAATTATTGTTAAGTACTAAATATATAATAGATAATTTTCACAAAAAATATGTATGAGAGAATGACAATTACTTGAGCTGAGATTCTTCAGCTTAAAAATGGTAAAGTTACTACTAATAATTTAAAAGAAACTTATTATTTGTATATAATTACAAGTTTATTTTCTATCATTAATTGAGATTCACTTATAAGATGTGTAATGTATGTAATACAAACTATTTTTAATATAACTTTAATATCTCATGTTAGGTAGGTATACAGAAAGATTCATAATATTTTTATTCAATAAATTAAATAATAACTATTAATTAATCGAAAAATGTTTCCTTGTTATAGTCCAAAGTTTAAACTACAAAAATTTGTTTTATCAAATAGTATGCTATAATATGTTGGAATGAGAAGAGTATCGTTTATAATGAAAATATATTAATTTTATATTAAAATACACATTTTAATCCATAAAAAATAATATCAACAAAATAAATAAACCAACGTAAATCTCTAAAAATAAAAAAAAATAATGGAACAATGACTTGTACCTACTGATTATGTTTAAACTTTATTTATAATTAATATATCAAATTAATGTAATATATTGATATTTAATTATAAAGTTGAAACAAGATGAGCTGATTTTCAGACATATTTTAACTTATTTCAATTTGTTATACGTAAAACATATAAATATAGAGACAGATAGAGACTAGGGCTTGCTCTGTTTCAATGAATACAAGACAATATAGTCAATTTAAAAATAACAAAATCAGATAAAATAGCATATATTTAATTAGCATGAAACCCACTTTAAAGCTAATTAAATATTTAATTTCATGCTTACTATTTTAAGTCAGAATAAGTTGTCACAAAGTTTTTTAAACTTCACACTTCTATATTAAGGAATTTTAAAAGCAAATTAAGTTATAATACTTTTAAAATGATTATATGAATTATGATTATAGTAAAAAGTTTTAAATTTCTCTATAGTATATAAGTTTTACAATAATACTTCATATTGATTGAATTTTTGATTAAATAGTATTAAGTATAACTAAATTTTCTTTTTAGTTCTACATTCTAATTAAGGAACAGCTTCAGATGAATTAGGTACAACAAGCATTTCTTCAATTTTGATATCTTTACACTCCACATCAATATAGTGCGATAGCACAAAATGTAAACATTAGAAAACAAAACTAAAAAAAATTTTTGTTAAGTTTCTAATAAAATGTATGAAAGGTCGACATTATTTTTTAAATCAAAAATTAGTCAAAATGATTTTGGTATAATATATAATACAAATACTTTTAGTATAATCTCTAGAAGCGGCACTAAGAACTGTTAATCAGGCATATACTGATTTAATATAAGTTAAAAGGTTAATATCGTCTATAAGTGCCTGTAATGTTTATAATATTGTACATTTTTTAAACGGTACTATTGGCAGTTTTGTATGTAGGTAGCACTTTTGGTGTTTTCATCTACAAGTATAATATTTATAAAAAGGATGGACCTTGTAATTGACTTTTATAAATACATATTAGTCGCAAACCTCACATTGTAATGGCCTGTGGTAATTTGCCAACTTCAGTTCATATAGTCAGTATTACAGAATGTTAATATTCAATTTTATTGTCATTAGTAATTAGTTATATTATGATTTTTATGGAATTTTTGAGATTTATATTTTACTTACAAAAAGTTATTAATTATTATTAGTAATCATAAAAAATTGTAATGAAATCGACAACTTTTTGTATCAATTAGTGAAATCGTGAAAAATAATAATATTGCATGTTTGGCATATAATAGGAACAACAAATTAAGAAGTCAATCTGCCTTAAATGTTAAATATTTTCGTTACTTTATTTTGCATATTTTTAGGTTAGTTAATACTAGAAAAAAAAAGTGTACGACAGTCAAAACAGAATGTATTATTTATAGTCCTCTATTAATAATATTTTTCATTATGTTTAAGTCCTAATATGTCTTTAAATTAAAGTGTGTTTATTTGAAATTTAAGGGAGTACTAAAGATCTATTACAGAATTTCTCCAAAATTATCTACTTAATTATTTAAAAAACGACTTCCATAAATATATTTGAGTAGCATAGAGATTATAGATATTGTTTTTATATTTGTGAAATTTCATCTAGATTATTATATGTATCGCCCAGGTCTATGTATGCATTATTCAAAATAAATACTAAATGTGCCAATAATTTATTGTTATAGAGTTTGTTCTCTTTAAAAGAACATGTAGTTTAAAACAGGACAATTCACATTCTACGAACCACTTAACTATATAATGTTATAAATTACGGTGAATAATTGAGATTAATATTAAAATTGTCATTTTGTTGAAAAAAGACTAGAGATATTATTGTGGACACAAATATTTCTCGTCCAACCATTAAGTTACATACAAATATGGTTTATTTTATATTAAATAGAAATTGATTAATTCATTCATGATTGAAAAAACTACATAACTATTGTGAAAAAGTCTAAGCATTGCTCGATTCTAATTCTACGCCAGTGACTGTAGTACTAAGGTTTCCGTTCACCAATATGTCCTGAAGAGGTTGACCTAATACATTGGATAGAGAATCACTTAACTTGTAGTAGTTAGACTCTAAAGCTTCTTGATACGTGACCTGGTCGGAGCTAATCAGTTTTGCGTTTAATTGAAGAGCAGCGTGACAGACCGTCAGGAACTCTCTGAAAAAATATAAAAAATATGTTTCAAATATGATCAAATATTTTAAATAATACATTAACGGACTACGCTTTAATTATTAAGATATATTACTTGCCTGTTTTGAGTTATAGTGTAATAAGATTTTTTAGTAAGTAATTTTATTAAAGAAACAAGGAATACGATCTTGTTATGTTTTGTTTGTTTTAGTCTCTGGCAAAATTAATGCGCAATTACGATTGGTTTCAAATTACATTATATATATTTTACTATAGATATCACATAATTTTATTCATATTAAAATCATTATGAATGTAATATTAGCAAAAACAAATCAGCTGCTAAAGAACGAAGAACAACAATTATTATATGGTTAGGTATCAAATACCATGAAAAACATATTAAGCTATATATATACGGGTTCGATTCTTTTTAGGCTTTATTTGGATGAACTGTGAAGTAAAATATTTAACATACTGTTTGTCAGAAAAAACGTTGAAAAACATTGTTTTTCTAAAAAAATATTGTTGATACTTTTTGTGTAAGCTGGTGATAAGTCAGGTTTTATTTCTGATATATCTAAAATAAACTGAAATAAGTAGGAAATAATCTTAGTAGGAATGGTGATTACCCAGTTATTAATATTATTTGAAGAAGGAGCAATTTCGGCATCGTCGTTTTCAAGAATATAATTATGTTATTTATTGGGAACGAAAAAAAATGAAATTTTAATATATCATATAACATACTTAAAAATGGCCTTCAGTTTCTCGACCATGTCGTCTGAATACATCGGGGCAAGAGTTGGGTCCAGGAAGGCGTTAGCGTAGGCCAGCGGTCCAGCGTTTACTTGTACGCATATGCTTCCTTGTAATCTGTAGAAAAATATTAATCACTTTGTGTAGTATAAAAATTAAGTATATCAAACAGAAGATAGGTCAGAACAAAAATATTTGTTATTTCTAAACAAATTTAGGTAGCTTAAATAATTTTACTATGATTTCGATATATTTATTATAAAAACAATCTTGCCAATAAGTGTGTGATAAATTTGGTTAATAGGTAATTACCTGAGTTGTAACTTTTTGATATCTGGTGCTTTTGCGTTGACTATTTCCGCTAGTTCTGCTACCTGACTTTCCATTTCTGAAACAGCCACTTCTATAGGACTCTTCTCTTCTACTTGAGTGTCTATGACTGGCACTCGACGTTTCACATACGGGAACCAGCTCTCAGCTAAAATAACATTTAATAATAAGATACTTAATATTAGAGCTGGTATGAAAATGTGAAAAAGTTTTTAAAAAGTCTATGAACCAACACTAGTCAGAGTGACTTCCACGCTCTGGTAAGACAAGGTGCGGCATTGAGTTCAACATGCAATGAGTTCGGTGGAAAGTGAAATACGGAGTGTCTTCACATTAGGTACTTTCTGTCTACCCTTCTATGCGGAAAAAAAAGCGTGAAGCTAAAAATATGATATATTTATTGCATTTTTTTAGAATGAGAGTGACTTAACAAAAACTCCTGATTATGATTTGTTAATAATCGATACCAAAAAAAAAATATCTTTTCTGTTAGGCGCTGTCTATTCTAAGGGTTCGTTCCGATTCGAAAACGTATTCACACTTTAGGTGTAATTAGGTGTAAGACAGTTTTGCCCACTATTTTGCATTTGTTTTGCGAAAGTGTAAGATATAAATTCTCCTAAATCATTTGCAATACAATACTTTAGTTCCATTTTTATTAATAACTTATCGTTTTTGAGTTTTAAAAAAGAAATTCCTACACAATTTAAGAAAGCTCGTACTATATATTTACCAGTAAGGTGTGTAAGACGCAATCTCTGATGGTGCACAGGACCGCGAGCTGCTCCATCTCTAGTAAATGGCGTTTCAAATACGAAACGTCTAACATTATGGACTCTATCAAAGGCACCCTCACCACCGGAATGCGCTGCCGCCATCCCTTCGGGCGAGGCTCGTACCCATGTCACTTGAATATACGCTAATTTACTATCTAACTCGTCGCGGTTTACCTATATACAAGTTGAGCAAAAATTAATTTGTTATCTTGATGTGATTATCTATAAGGAAGGAAAATCTAAAACTAGAACACACGTCTGTTTAAAATACAAACTCAAAATCAAAATCTAAGTATTGCATATACATATAATTATTACTGTAGACGCGTTTACTTTTATTTTTAGGACAGGTTCAATAATTTGTTTAGTGTAATTGTATGTAAGCATAAAGTCTTGATGCGACAGTAATAAAAACATACAAAGAATTAAAAACCAGTTCCATTTCAAAGTTGTTTCAAATTAAATACTTGCCGGAGCGGAATCCATTATCATTTTGACGCAACCGATACCGAACTTTTGCTCGTAGAAATTATGGAGTTTTTCCGAGATTTCGCTTAGTGACGTCAATTTAGGCTCTTTATAAATAAATTCGATGCCTTCTTCATCTTCGCCGAAATGGGCTTTTCCAAAGAAGGCTACGCGATAAAATCTTCCCAGAAGTCGCTTCCCCGAATTTGTAACTTCGATGACTTTGGCGTAAGCTTTAGTGAGATGTTGATAACACGTAAGCAGTGCCTGGTAATCTTTTCTCCGCTCATATATAGGAATTACAAGACGATATAGCGGGCCAAGCAATTCATATCGTTCTGCTTTGTCGACATATTCTGTGCATAACATCAATTGTTCTAGAAGAGCTTGCTCATTGTAGTGGACATCACTCATTCCTTAAATGAAGATAAAATAAGTTAAAATTAATGCAATATAACTTGAAATAGAAAATTGGTTGATATTTCATACGCTTTTACTTGTTAGTGTAATAAATAATCCTCTCAGAATTACCCTCAAAACTAATTTAGTGAGTAATATTTTTTTAAAAACAAACAAATACAAACCTTATCAAATAAATAATTAAATATTAAAACTTAACTTGCTGTTTGAGAAATAATTATATTATAATAAAGTAACTAATGAATTGAGATCCGGATTGACTAAACTAAACTATCAGGTTTCATGCATCTATTATATTTTAATGTATCCAAACTTTTTTATTTATTTTTATTGATACTCTATGGACACAAGTCCATACTTTATGTTATATTGATTCTTTTTTTATTATTTTTCGTGTACAATTTAAAGTGCTTAAGCTTATAAGATTTATTAAGACGCTAATGTCTCTATCTGTTTCTTTGAAGAGTCCAGAGATGTATATATACTTAAAAAGGTTTAGTTTTGTATTATGTTGCACCTGAACAAATAAAAATTTAAATATTACAGACCGAACGTAAAAATATAATAAATCTCTAATGTAAACTATCATAAAAGCATATTAGGTATGCATATCAATTTACTACAACATATATGATATAAATTAACTCTGAAGTTTTACCCAGTTTAAATATCATAATGTAATATTCTTTTAAACTTGTAAGTATTTAAATATATTTAAATATACTTCTATATAAACGGAAGAACCGAAGTTTTATTCGCAGTATGAATTGAGCTGTTTAATGGGTGACAGTATAAGGCAGAACGTTGTAATTACAATTATTAGTATTAATAATCAAAATGTCAATTTCTTTCAATGTGTTGGTGACAGTGGTATTACTGTATACTTTAGAGATTAGATTAGCGCATACATGGCCGGCAAATCTTCACAATAATGATAGACCAGGTGATATTGAACCTATTAGCGATATTCAAGACGACAATGAACTGTTAATCTCATTTGTGGTAAGTTGATATTTTAATATGCTTTTACCTTTATATATTTTGTTATAAAGAGTATAATTTTACATACATATTGCTTAAATTGAAAATTATTATAAAGGTTTTTAGGCATGGTGATAGGACACCAGATCCGGAGGAATTGGAAAAATATCCTGCGGCACATTTTAATGATAGTATATTTCATCCCTTTGGCAAGAAAGCGCTAACAATCGTAAGTCATGCCCATCTGTTAAATCTCTCACAAATATTTTACGTCAAGTTTAAGTTGGCTCTGATGATGATGATTATAGTATATATTTATTTATATTTTCATCTTCAGAAAGGGAAACAACGTGCTTTTAAATTAGGTCAATATTTACGAAAACGCTATAACGATTCACTTTCGCAATTATACCTACCTAATGAGATTAGTGTACGGACCACAGACTACGCAAGAACTAAGATGACAGCATTAGTGGCTCTAGCTGCGATATATCCACCGACAATAGAACAGAAATGGCACGAGAAGTTAAATTGGCAACCAATACCTTATGACACAAGGGACATCATGAATGACGACGTAAATACTTATATTAATATAACATAAGATAATCCTTTACATATCTTTTTACATATTCTTGGATCTAGTTACATATTATATTTTTTACTTTCAAAACATTAAGCGTAAAACATTAAATATTACTGAACTATTAAGATATATTATCATATCTACAGTACTCATCCTGATTTGGTCTCGTTATACTTATTTTTGTTTGAATCGATGTCTTGGCATATGTACTATTAAAAATATAATTAAATTTGATACGACAGATACATTGCATTAGTCGGCGAAGATCTAGTTAAGGCTTAGGCTCTATATTAATACTGGATATTTCAGAAAAGAAATCTTCGTTTCTTACTAGCTATCTCTACCTTACTACACTACTGAAAATATTAATATAATATTTAAATATCTATAATAATAAACAAACTAAAATAGTGTTTTATAATTTTTATGTTTCAGCTAACACATTTTGCTAATTGTCCAAGATATGATGTTATAAAATATAAGGTTTATGAACTTCCCGAAATAATCGAATTAACTAATTCATACAAATGTCTGTTTGAATTATTAAGTGAAAATACACTAGCAAATATAACCAAGCCAGAAAATGTATTTTTCTTAGACAACTTGTTTCAGGCATTGGTACGTTAAATATTAAATTATACAATATAATTAGAAATGTTACATTAATTTACTTAATTTTAAGCGTTATCGATACACTTATATTCATAGTTTACGTTATATTTTAGGAAAATGTTGGTGTGCAAAATGATGAATGGGTAGAATCTGTGCTACCTCAAATAAAAGAAATGACAAAAATTGAATATTATTGTAGATATTATAAAAGAGAACTCGTCAAGTTATCTACAGGTATCGTATTATAGTAATGGACAATATATTATATTATTTTTTTTCTTTTCGTCGGTACTCCGTACTTCGCTTTCCACGGAAGTCGAGACATTGCGTGTTGAGTGGTAGAACTCAACGCCGTACTTTGTCTTTACCAGAGTTTACAGTTAGACGATGTCACACTGCGCCACAACCGGCCTCAATATATTATATTTAAAAGCTATTTTAAAAAAATATAATTTCTATAGGTTCACTGTGTTCTTTCATATTTTTTAGGTTTACAAAAGTAATTATGTTTGAAATGGATTATTTGAAGAGATAAAGGGAAATGTCCTTAGATTTTATTAATCAAACAAACAAGTTTTTTTACCCTGTTTCATTTACATTTTATTCGCTTGGTTTGACCTTGGTAAATGTATAGTTTTATAAACATTTCTATACCAGTGATCTTGTAAAACCTGTCGTTTTTACCAAAATTTATGATCACAGAAACATTTATGAATATATAAGTATAAATAATATTTAATAAAACTAATGATGTATTAATATATATCAAAAATGTTTTTAAACAATATTAGTATACAATATACGCTACTATTTTGAGATCATTTATATAATTTTTCAATTTTCAGGAGTCCTATTAGATGAAATAGTGAGGATTATGAAAATGATCGTTGCTGGTGATAGAGATCAAGCTAAGTTACGTTTATATTCAGCTCATGAAGTCAACGTAGCAGCTTTCTTGGCAGCTTTAAAAAGTTTTAATCCACATCAGCCTGAATATTGCTCAAGTATAGCTCTAGAATTACGACGAAATTTAAAAACCGGGAAATACGGAGTAATGGTAATTTATTTTTTGTTGCTATTGTTTTTTTGTTCTAAGCAAAATATAAGTCTACACATTACTTTTTGTGATAACTTGTTTGAATTAACTAAACGTCTCAATTTAAAGATTGTACCTACAATAACTGTAGCGCTATGACCAATGTTCTGATTAGGGTTCACATAACTGATAAATTTAAGAGCTCCGAGACCTCTTAAGAAATATAAGATAATAATATAATTTTATAATGACAGACAACACACAAAGTCCAAATTGTTACGTCTAATGATATTTCAAAGTAACCGTCTAAATATATTTCTTTTTAATTTACTACTTACGGTATACTTAACAAAAAGATTTACTTCATAAAATTACAATTACAAACCACGTGATAAGTAAGATGATTAATTATATTAAGTATCAACGTATAATATATTGTTTCATCATACAAATATATTTCACACAAGAGTTTTGCCTGAAATAATTCTATAACTGTGTAAGTGAACATGGTGTCAATTTTAATTGAGGCTAAACATATGTTAACTTACCAAGCAGGCAGATTAATATTGCTTTAATAGTTTAAGCTCAATTAAAACCACATGGCGCAAACTTTCTAATATTTCTTTCTAATTTTATGTACATCTTTAACAGGCCGTATATGCAGCGGATGCAGGTGGGCCTGGCGAAATCTTACCCATAGGTGTTTGCGATGGAAAACTGATATGTGATTATGATACTTTCATCAATTCCATCCAAGACGTAATCTTGTCTCGAAATGACTACAAGGAACAATGTCGAAGCTAACTTTAAAGTAGTTCGTTAATTTAAACAATAAATCATTTTAAAATATTCTAAATTGTTTTTTTTCCTTTGGCTTAATAACATGTCTTGTAAACTTGAATACTGTCTAAGAATTTAATTTCATCAACATTCGTTATAATTTATCTTATTTTTTTGTAAAATCTGTCATGTATAATATTAGGCATAAAATTAATTTCATAAATATAAAATAATTAAAAAAAAATGTAATTACTTTCCAATTCTCAAAAAAATCCATAACGAAACTAAAGATGTTTAAGTGTGTATTGATCAACGAACTCTTAAATTATATTATGAAATAATTGTTATAATGAGTGGTTCGATTTGTGTAAATTCTGCAATTGGTTGACAGGAGCGATTATTTAGCTGTTTATAAACGTACGATTCAGCCCCATATAGACGTTTTTAATGCTAAGTCTATATAAATGGAGTAGATGCTCTTAGTATGGCAGTCGAAATCTGGTCGCGAGCGCGTGTAGATAATGCTGATAAGAATCGTTTTTTAGTTAAGTATCTACCTCATACAGAATGAGACCGGTAGGTTTTCTGATTCTTTGGGTAGTGACTGTCAGGGGTGAAGAGCCTCCCGCAGTGGGCCTCGCATCAGAATCAAAAAACAAGGTCGATTCGGTTGACAATGGCTTGGATACGGAGTTAATTCTTTCTTTTGTGGTATGTTCATATTTTTTTGTAAGTAAGAAGTGTTGTATTTATACAAATAAATGATTTAAAAAAAAACAAATCAATAATGGATAGTATTATAAACTAAATTTTATTCTCTAGAAATAATAAAAATAAAAAATATAAATGTAAAAACATATATATATATATATATATATAATAGAAAAACAAACACAAGTTTAATATTAAAAGTAGTAATATAAAAAAATTATCGTAGGTATTTCGCCACGGAGATAGAACACCGGATCAAGAGGAATTAGATAAGTTTCCCAGTGATCATAATAATGAAAATATATTTTTTCCTTACGGAAAGAAGGCACTGACTAACGTAAGTTTTCATTATTACATATTTTCACATATATATCGCACTAACAAGTTTATGTCTAATATTATTTTTTAAATAGAAAGGGAAGCAGCGAGGTTTCTTAGTAGGGGAATACTTAAGAGACCGTTATACCAAACTAATATCTAAATTGTATTTACCTGACGAAATATCAATACGCACTACTGATTTTGCGAGAACAAAAATGACAGTTCTTACTGCCCTAGCTGCAATCTATCCACCACCTCCCGCTCAAAAATGGAATCCGTTTTTAAACTGGCAACCTGTCCCATATGATACGATGGATTATGATGATGATGACGTAAGTAAACCTTATAAATAATATCAATGTCATCAAAATGCATTTTCTAATATAAATTAATTCAAGTTATAAATTACACATAATATTATTTACAAAAATAATTAATGACCACACTATTTCTAGTTAAGTAAAGACGAGATTTTTGAATTAAATAATTACGAGATGTTAAGATATTTCTATATCTCTTGCATGTATAGAATAATAATTAACCATAAGGAAAATTATATTATGGAACTACGATGTAGGTTAATAAGTTTGTAAATGGTCATAATTGGTAAATATCTTTGGAACTAGTCTCAAGCAGATCATAACTATCCATCGTTGTATTGTAAATTAGGTAATTTGAATACACGGTACATAAGTAGTTTTGAAAATTGCACACCTTACAGGTTTTGCTTATTCAAGCTTGTTTGCGCCAACGTATTAAAATCAATTTATGAATTATTTAATTGTATAATATGTATGTAGTACTTCTAAATTTTATTAAATTATTTTATTTTTCAGTTGTTATATTATTATAACTGTCCACGATACTTACAGCTAAGAGATAACACATATAGTTTTCCTGAAGTTCAAACATGGATAAAGCCCTATGAGGGACTTTTTAAATTTTTAAGCACGAAAACAGGAACAAATATTACTACTCCAGAAGATGTTTTCTATCTTGATAATTTATTTCAAACTTTAGTAAGTAAAAATATTTTTATCTTACAACAAATAAATATGATGTATTACATTACCTTTTTTTAATAGGAAAATGTGGGGATTAGACCACCAAAATGGGCAAACGAAATTATGACGGAAATGAAGGAAATGACAAAAATTGAATATGCTTGTGAATTTTATAATAATGAATTAATCAGGCTAGCTTCAGGTAAGACGGCATTTACATAGTTTTAGGTACCAATTAATCATCATTATGTACGGAAAATCTATTTTCATTGTCAATTTTGAGTAATGACCTGTAACAATTTAATGGCAGGAGTACTCCTAGCTGACATATTGAATATTACGAGTGCTGCAGTAGCGGGTAAAAGGGAACTACCAAAACTATATTTGTATTCCGCACATGAAAATAATGTAGCTGCTCTTATGGCAGCTATTAATGTTTTCAAAGCACATCAGCCAAAGTATGGATCCACAATATCCTTGGAGCTACGGAGAAAAGTTACGACAGGGCAATATGGATTTATTGTAAGTTTTCTTTTTGTTAATATACATTAATATGGCATTTATATGCCAGGTATTGGAATACATAATAGATTTATTTTGAACCCAAAATTATTTTAAAGTTAAATATGTATTAAGCATATCTACAATGTACAAAATAACAATTAAAGTTACATATTATAAGAATGATGATGATCTATAAGTGTTACTCCACTTCACTCCAGTTAATTTTATCGAAAATACGGTCATAGTTATAATATTTATTTATTTTTAAAGTAAATTTAAAAATTCATATTTTGTACAAGTGAAAAGCTATATGACTGTTATATTTGCTATACAGGCTGTCTACGCTGCAGACGCCGGAGGCCCAGGAATGATATTACCGGTCGCTGGGTGTGAAGTACAAACATTTTGCGACTATGATACATTCGTCGATCTAGTAAAAGAAAACACATTATCACGTAACGAATATAATAAACAATGTTCAATTCCTGCTAGTTAACATTTTTGCAATTAACCTAAATATATATTTCACAGAAAATATTTGTACAGTTGAATATTTATGGCATAGTAGATTATTTATGGTTGTATTCGATAAAAACTGAATGTTATTTAGTTATTAAATGAAATTATAGAACTAATAAAACCAGCTGTGATATTTAATATACCTAATTATTTGTTTTATTCGTGACCTTACATATAAGGAAAAGTTAGTTTTACAATAAAAATAACAATATACAGAGATTTACCTGTTCATACATTGATTAAATAATACAGATATTAAATGAGATTATTTAATAAAAGTTTATCAGAACTCATGGCAAATAAGATATGAATAATGGCATTGACAATAATAGAAAGACTGTTACTGAAACTGTGTTAGAACTGTGTTAGAACTGTGTTACCGCAACTATCAGTGATGAAAAACAAAATTATTGATACACTTGATATTGACTAGTGATTTGTGAAATTTATTATACAACAACATCATGGTGCACTTGACTAGTGTCGTGTGCATAAAGTGAGTATCTATTGACACATTTATTATAATTTTATGTAAGCCCATTGTACATGTTCGTAAACATAAATATATCGTTGACATTATAATGGCGTGGAGTGTAAAAGCTATAACTATACAATACAACTATATAGTCTCCCCGAAGGGGGATCAGAGACACATCGCAGTTTGTTGACGAGAATAAACGGAAGGTGCAGTTCGTTCGCACACAGCTATCGCAATCTTTTAATTCACTCTATCAGACAAAATCAACCGTGCCCGATTCAATATACAAGGGTCGTGGTATTTATTCATACTGTATTTTATTTACACATTTTAGATATATTTCAATACATGTTACTATGAAATGTTATGTTAATAACGATGGCAAACCGATATAGTAAAGTGAGCGTGGGATTTAAGCCGTCCTTATGTCCCATACATTGATAAAACGCAACATTGATGTACATATTCTATTATTATGAATAACTTGCATGTCACATAAAATATCATTTTGTATGTGGATAAAGACGAGATAAAATCAGTGTCCAATAAGTGACGTCGGCAAGGGCGTCACCGGGACGCAGGTATACTCATATAAATAGCGATGCCTGTTCAGGCGTATGTGTAAATAGATACGGTACAATCGATTGGACAAAGTCAATCATCTGAGCGGCAGGTCGCAACGACCGTGAATCTGCCGAGCATCCCGTGTCGCTCTCAGTGGAACATCACTTCGCGCGTTGTGCACTTCCGCTGTGATACAGTCCGTTTTGAGCATACGACAGATAACCTGGTATTTTGTGTCTATTGTGTTTACAATGAAACGTTCGTAATTACTTTTTGAGATGCTTAACAATAAGTGAGCGAGGCCCGAGTCAAGATAGGACTACAATGTAGAGCTGCCAACTAGGCGGAGGAAAATGTGAGTGATCTTGGGTTTCGTATGCAGTGTACAAAACGAAATTAATATTAACCCATACCTAATGTACTAATTTTGTTCCTTGTTAGTAATACACACACAGTTAAATCAGGTTTATTGTTTATCCAAAAATATTGGAGTAGATTCTTTTGTAAATAATTTTTTATATACCCTATAGTAAAAATTGTTATTGTAGATATGTTTATATCTATGTGTTATAAAATATATCACATGAAAATAATTAGGCTACGATTGAAAAGTAGGTGGCTAATTAAAACTGTAACGCACATTAAAAATATATTACCTTTATAAATGTATTATACTGAAAGTATTTACTTTAGTGGTTACGAATATTATGTTTACTTATTGAATATGGATATGCAAGTATATTGTTTCAAAATAATCAGGAAAGAGGGCGGTCGCGAGGAGGAGCCAACCAACGCGGCGGATGCGCCAAGTATGCGTACCGAACACACTTGCTGTTGCCTCGGCGTGTTGGTGGGCGTCTCACTCATCGCCGGTGCGTTTTCATTATATCTTTTATCCTTCCTTTTATTCAAGTTTACAGTATTTATCTTGTAAAGTATGAAAATATTAAAAATAACACCATTATAATGTCAATAGATTTTGAAAAATATATTCTAATATTTATAATAATAATGTATAAAAATTTTGATCGCAGCGGGATTCGAACCCGCGCCTCTTGACTACCGTCCAAGAGGCGCGGGTACCCTTGAACGCATGGCTTAGCGGTCAGAGCGCTTAGACGGTATCCAAGAGGGGCGGGTTCGAATCCCGCTGCGTTCAAAATTTTTATACGTTGTTTCAAAAATGTTTTCTAATCCTAAGTGTGGAATAACACTTTAAAAATAGTAAATATTTATAATAGTATGTAATAACACAGGTTGTACCGTAATTTTTTATATGATGATAATTTTCGTAATTTCTGTTGCGCCGTTCAATGTATAAACTATTTAATGACAGGACATAAAAACTGTAAAAAAGTATGAACTATACTCATTAAGACGTTATTAACCTAATTAAACAAATGACTTGTATAGTTCCTTGTGGATAAAGCTAACGTAGAATAATGTTAAATTTAGGAGAGCTTTTATATTAATCTCTATTCATTGTAATTTAGCCCTCGTAGCAGTGATCTTGATGAAGGATACTACAGTTGAAATTACAATATTACGACAAGTCCACGTGGTAAGTAATGACAAATGAAATAAAAATAATAAAATAGCAGAGTCGACAAAAACTACCTAGTGTCAAGACATTCCGTACTTCGCTTTCCACCGAATTCAAGACATTGCGTGTTAAGTGGTGGAACTCAACGCCCCACTTTGTCTCTTTTACCAGAGCGAGGAAGTGTAAATAATTTAAATATAATCACTCCTCCGAGTCAGGATCGAACCCACAACCGCTCGCGCTTACAGTCAGACGTTGTCCTACTGCACTGTTCAATTAGACTCTAGTAAAATTAACAGCACATAAATAAACCAGTAGGTTAATTTTATAGAGGTAATAGATATTAATGCAAATACAATTTTTATTTATTTAAATAAATAGTGCCATATATCTTGCATATAACTTGTTCTAATTAGACCTCTACACTATTTACTTATGAATTGAGTGGTTAAATTTATAAAATCTATGTATATAAGTATCTTATGTTTCATAACATTTATAATGCAATACTTTATTATGAAATTTGCTGTTAGTAACTTTAATAAATCACTTATATTTTAAAGGTAAACTGTATTTACCTGTGACCATGAACTACTAATATGTACACATTAATACAAGTAAATTAATATACTAATTATTAATAAAAATTATGCAGCTCATGTCCCACGGTGAGCGTACACCCAGTGAGCGTGAATTGGCAATGCTGGGAGCACCACCAACAGATCATGTTTTTGTACCCTACGGAGCAGGGGCCTTGACTAATGTAAGTCTAATTGTTAATAAAACACAATCTATGTGACTGATTTTATGACGCATATTTCACCACACGTAAGCACGTAAAATATAAGTTGTTAAGTATTACGCGGTGGAATAAAAATTAAATGACTTGACATCAAATATATTTTTAAGCATTTAACTAAATTAAATTTAAGATATATTTTACAGTTATATGGTACTTGAACTGTACTGCTTCTGCTATTTTTAGAAACTGTAACTAATATACTTATATTCACTTTTTAATGTAAATCAGAATTGATTGTTAACAAATCCAATTGTCCCATTTTGTGTACATCCTTTATTCGTAGAATTATTCTGATAATCGTAACGTTACGCTTGACCATTGTAATAAAGAATAATAAAAAAATGTCATATATTTTATTAATTCGCATACGACGAATATTCAATAACAAGATTAGATAGAGCTACTGTTCCGGGATGGACAAACATTTGTATAATATTCGAGGGTCAACTGAAGATAGACTGTAAACGAAGCGTCTACTTCCCGGTACGACGGGAGGGAGCTCCAATCCTGAAGGTCGCGTGTTCTAAACAGGAACGAGGTGTCGAGAGACGCAGATTACTGTCAGTCTCTAATAATGATTTATCGCTTGCAGCACACGTAATTTAAATGAAAGAAAAGCATTTCGATTTATCACACACATCAATGCGAATGATAATATTTATTTTGCTTTCAGGAGGGTAAATTGTTAACATTTGAAATGGGCGCATTACTTAGAAAAAGATATAACGAATTTTTAGGACCTTTTTATGAAGCAGGTATGTGTAGTTTACACTTTGTTTTTGTTAACGAAACTAAGTTAATATAGTTAACAATTAATAATACAGCTAACAATTATAAATGAAATTATTTTAAATGGATTACGGAACGTCCGTGGTCACAGATAGTGGGAGTCTACCTGTGACCACGGACTACTATATAGTGTTGGAAGCGTCAGATTTCCGAAAATATATTTTCGAATTCCAAAATATTCGCGATTAATCCGTTTAAGCTAGTTTTATTTATAATGTGTAAAAATCGCGGCAATCGAAGATCTTATTACAATATTTTATATAATATTTATTTATTTTACCCCTATAAATTAATGAGGACGATTTATTAATTACAGAAAAAAGCATCGTTATAGCATCTGATACCAATCTCAGTAAGATGACAGCTCTCTTAATAGCCGCAGGGTTATGGCCTCCCCCCATTGATCAAATCTGGAACGACACAATGAATTGGCAACCTGTGCCATATACTTATCCACCTCGAAACGAAGACTATGTGAGGCGTTCAAGTTATTAGATCAATTATAAAAAATATTTTTGGCTATGATGTTCATATGTATACCTTAACGGGCTAACCTTTGAAGTGTTCGGTTATTTTTGTATAGTTTTCATTTTACAGAAGTAGAGTTTAGGCTCGCCACTAAACACGTTATATGAATATAAGCTGTATAGCTAAAGGTTTCTTTTCAGTCTATTCGTTTCAAACCAGTCATTTTTTTTAATTAATAGTTTTGTTTTTAATTTAATTTATTTCATTTGGCTCGGGAGTGATAATAAATAATCTAGTGTCTAGGTTAGATAAGGAAAAATAAATAAATATCCAATACGTTGTGAGTTTATTAATCGTTAAATTTATCATACATAATAAATAAATGTAATAAATTTTCAATTTCTATTCTATATTTATTTTAGTTGGTATGTCATTTTATGCGAAGTGTTAATTAAAATTATTTTGTACTTTTAGCTTCTTTATGAAGAAAACTGTCCACGATACAAACAAGAAAAGCAAAGGATATTGAAAGCGTTCACTGAAGAAGGCTTACTGGTGCCTTACAGAGACTTGTTCCATAAGATAGCGCACATGACAGGCAGTAATTTCAGTACTCCGCAAGATGCGTATAATTTAAATAATTTGTTTGTAATACAGGTAAATATAGTTCTCAAGCTTTTTATACACAAACAAAAAAATATTGATTTGATTAGTTATTCATCATTATTATGTTCATCTACATATCCCTTACTTGTATGAGTAATGTACGTAATGTTATATTACTAATTACACGAAAAAAATAAAAATATGTATCAAGTATAATACGTGTTATCGATTCATTAATATAATTAAGTTTATTTTAGGACGATATCAAGGTAGCGAATCCAAAATGGGCAAAGCATGTGAAAAGAAAGCTTATGGATGTCGCTAGGCTGGAGTATACTATGATGTTCCATAATAACCTTTTGAAGAAACTTAGCGGAGGTCAGAATTGATATTTTGCAGTTTTGTGCTGTGATTTCTATTTTGCAAGGCTAAGTCAGCCGTTTATTTATTATAAAAGATAGCTATTTGTATTCAAAATTTTTACAGTTATACTATATTATAATATTTAGTTTAAAGTATACTTAATACAGAAATGCTAATATTATATAAAATTCTTTCAGGAGCTTTATTACAGCAGATAATAAAAGAAGCTGTCTTAAACACAAAGGAAACTACAAGCCCTAAAGTAATAGTTCGAATAGGTACTCCAGTGTCTGTAGCCGCTTTGTTAGCAGCATGCGTGGCACCTCCTCCCCGTCTACCGGATCCGGGAGCTGCACTATTATTCGAGTTACATGAAAGGCAACCTTCGACCCAAGGGAAAAAAGACCAAAATCCCTTAACGCACGGACAACGTTTTGGCTTTAAGGTAGATCTATGATCGTATTTTTATAACGAAAAGTGCTAAGGAACGTAATGTAAAATTTATGAGTAGCAATCGTGCATTTTATTAAAAAACAGATTTGGTTATTGTTTGAGCAAGTACGTATTATTTTATAGTTCTTCAGTAGAAGGTACACATGTGCAGACACAAAAATGTTATAAATCGTATATTTTTTTATTATTGGAACTTATTTACCTTCAGATATATTACTGGGACGACGATTCAGCAGAGCCTCGTCTAATGGAAGTTCCTGGATGTAACGCATTTTGTCCATTGGACACATTAACCGAAATTACGAAATATATAGTGTCGTACGATTACAAAAGAGACTGTGCACAAGTTCCTACGACATAATTTATAAAAAATATAACGAGCGCAATGTTTAATAGCTTGAAACGTGCAACTATAAAATGTTAGATATAAACTTGTCTTCTTAAGACCTTATGTATGTTACATTATAAAAACACCAAACGTAGACACCATGTCTGAACAAAAAAATTGCACATTCCTTGACTATCTACTAATGTTATCCTAATTTAATAAGTAATAAAATAATAAAAATGTATTAAAGTTAGTAGTTTCTCTTACCTTCATCTATTTTAAGACCGGTCTCATCTTTTATTATATTCATAGACAGATCAGCAAAAGCTTCAGCGCCCCATGACTGTGTGCCTCGTAATTTTAGATATTCAGCTATAAGTGCGGCTATGTGAAGGTGACAGCACATTGCCTATAAACAAAACATTTATATTACACATAACGCTTGAACTGTAAATGCGATTAGTTGTGGTTTTCATATATAAAATATTTGAATTTTTACCTCGTCATGGTCGGAGTGTCTTGCGTGGTGGTCGGCCAGTGTGGCCAGCCAGGCGTGGCGCAGGCGCGGCGTGGCGCGGCACGACGCCGCCAGCGAGTACTGTAGCTCCGCCAGGTGCACGCTGCCCGCACCCGCTAAAGTGTTTTATGAGTATTTTAACGTTAACGATGAATCTCTTAGAAATTATTTACTCATAGATAACCTTCAACTGCCGCCTTTACAGTCAAATACACCCTGATATCGCCACAACAGCTTTAGATTTTTTATCAAATTAAAGGACATATGTGTAGTGGATCGTAAACGTAATTAATATTTTTTGTGGATTTTCTCGAAGCTTTTCAATAAAGCTAAAAAAGAAATTACCAGCACCAGAAGTGTATCCGACACCAGCCAGTCGCGCTCGCGCTCCTACTACAGTGCGCACGCGCCGCATTAGTTCTGCTACTTCACTTGACAGTCCTAATATGTTAAAATAAAAATTAAATTCTTCATACACACCAATTAAGTAATAATTTGTTTCATTTTCTATAGTATATATATTTGATTTTTATTAATTGCTAATTATTATTGGGCGAACATTTCCGATGAAAATATGAATTTAAAAGAATAGTGACAAAAATAGAAAAGAAATAGTATATTTGGAAAAGTCATTCTTTATTAATGATATATATAAGCAGTATTGATGTTTAAACTATTATCATGGTGCAATTTAGATTATTTAATTTTATAAAACAAAGTAAATAAGATGTAAGTAAAATAATTACCAGTTCCTTTCATTGCCTTATCGCCCGTTGCGAAACAATTAATAACGGACAATGACTCTTGGAAGCGTTTGCAATTCAATGCTGTTGAGCTATCGAGGAGTTTCGATACAGTTATGATGACCTGATAATTTAAACAAATATACAAAAACAGTATTAGTAAAACAATTTAAAAAACTATAAATGAAATGCTACCAGTGTACTTACACATATGTGTACTTACTAAAACGGTATAATTGCTTACATAAGTAATAAATCCATTGTAATAATTTACATGTAACTTATTACTCATAAACTATTTAGCACAATCTTTCTACTTCAAATTGAAGATGTAAGTTTATAATTATGACAATTGTGAATTGTTTTTATGAAATACTCAATTAGCGTATGCATTAATAATAATATGCCACATATTTAGTTATTTATTATATATAAATAATAAATAAAATTACTTATTTGCATTAGAAAAGTGAAAAATTAGCATTAAAATAAAAATTATAACTACTAAAATAGACAATGATAGCATTATTTTTGATGATCTCAGTCTAATCTCCAATAAAACTAAAACCATCTGTTGATGCCATTGTGGCGCAGTATGTCTGTGTACGGATTAGTTATTGATGCGATTCCCACTCATAAGAAGTGATCATATTTAAATCATTTCCATTTCTTCTGCGACATCAAGCACTGCGACTCAACACGCTATGTCTAGATTTCAGACAGATAACAGTGTGTATTCAAAGTTCTGATTATTCACTCTTCTATGCGGAGATTAGTGATGCAGCCTTTTTTATCCGACTGCGGGACGCAAAGCTAGTGTGTTTACCATTCCACGCATATATGTTTGTTGGAGAGATCAAACACGTTGACCGAATTTGGTTATTATTACATCAACCGATTGGTAGTCTCGCGAGCCAAAGGCCATAATTGAAATTCATCTCAACGCAGTAAAAAATACAAATCAAATTACTATGTTATATTAAAGTATCATTATTAATTAGTCAATAGAAATTAAAAATTGGTATTTAGGTAGTCACTATGTTATACTATGGTATCAACATTGATCAACGGGTAATCGGAATTTGTTTTTAAGGTATTTTCTTTACCTGTAGATGCACTCTGGTGAGACTGCCGCCGGCGCCGTGCTGGAAGTTGGCGCGCATGAGTAAGTAGAGCGCGGCCGCCGCCTCACGCCGCAGCCACGCCGCTCGCGCCTCGCACAGCCGCACGACGCAGCTCACCACGCCCGCGCAGAGCCCGCTACCACCTGTCAAAACATTGACATATGGTTGTTACTACTATTAATTAATCAATAGTTCCTTTTTTTTGATTTCCTTTGATTTCCCTCGAATAAATAATAATCGTTCATAAATGGAATAGTCTGACTGTGAGGTTTGGTTGTGGGTTCGATTCGCTCTCGAGAACATAATTATATTTAAAATATAATTCCGATGGAAGGATTCAATGAAATGACTTGACAGGAGGATGTCTCTAACCACGTTGCTATTTAAGCTAAAGCGGTCAGATTATTGTTTTTTCATTTACCATTATATTAATATATTAGGCAATTACCATTATATTAATATATTAGGCAAAACTTTTGTACTTATTACGAAATTTTAAACATGTAGGCTTATAAAATTTAGCGTAGTTTGAGATGTATGGGGAAGAAGTGCAGACGGCTAATATGGTCTCTTTGCATTAGAAATAAATTAAATTATGAAAAAAAATATAACACACATTATAGGTCAACGATGTCAACTGCATTATATTAAATATGAGTAGTATCTTAGTAATTAAGATGTCTTTGAATTGGCAGTAAGTGAAGAACAGAGTCACCCTAGTTCCACTTGCACCTTGTCGAAAAATATAAAAGAGATATAACAGATAAGATATATAAAAATAAAATTATAAACAAAAATGTAATGACGCCGATCGTGGGACAATGGGACAGCGTCTGACTGTAAACACGATCGGTTGTGGATTCGATCCCAACTCGGGGGAGTGATTATGTTTAAATTACTGATTATATTTAAATTATTGATTATATTAATTACTTCCTCACTCTAGTAAGACAAAGTGAGGCGTCGAGTTCCACCACTCAACATGCAATATTTCGAATTTGGCGGAAAGCGAAGTGGGGAGTGTCTTGACTCTAGGTACTTTTTGTCTACCCTGCTATGAGGGATAAAAAACGCGTGAAACTAAAAAACAAAAAGTTTAGAAATACCTTCGAAGAGAGTTTCTGAATATTGATTAATATAAGCCCTTAGTGCCGCAAATAAATGTTTATATAGAGTTTCACTTTGAGGATACTGTAATAGTTTGATGTAGGGTTTCGCTGCGATTCCTTCTGCTACACCTAGACTTCTCATGAAAAGACATGCTCGGTCTATAATAGTCAGACCCACTTCTGTTGCTAGGCAACCAGCCGATAGAACAGTGTGTTCGGATATAGTTTCAAGTTCTGAAATACGTTCACTACGTTAATAGAATGCGATTAATAATTGATAAATTAATATTTTAGAATACATATATTAAAAATAAAATAAGGAATCAATAAATGTTTCTATTTTAAATTGTTAATTACCATTTGTGACAGTAGTGTTGACTAGATTTTCCCTATTGACAGTATTGTTTTTCTCAACAATAATAGGAGGTTCTTTAGAAAAATCAGGTGGACTCATTCTTGCAGGTAACGTTCTTGCTTTTACAGGTTTAGGTTTGTCATTGTTATCCGGTGACGGCACTCGTAGTTCGGAAAGTATCTTTTTCTTTCCAATATATTGGAACTGCTCAGCGCATATTCTTAAAAAAATGTATTATTTTTTATTTTTATAAATAATAAAATTTTATGAAAAAATTGAATTATTATATACTGTTGTATATTATAAAAATATATCATATAAAAGAACAAACTATACCATCTTGATGCAGTGAAACTGCGTCCGATTGTAAACGCGATTGGTAGTAACTTCGATTCCTGCTGGGAGGATACCTATGTATTTAAGGTTTATTTACATTTCTCCGCTCTTGTAAGAGACAAAGCGCAGTGTTGAGTTTGCCACTCAATACGCAATATTTTGATTTAAATGGAGTGTCTAGAGACTAGGTTGTTGAAAAATAAATAGTTTTAATAAAAATTAATTATTGCATCTTTTAATTTTTTTACCTATTTGTAGAACACACAATGTTATGTTCATTGTTATATATATCTAAACTATTTTTTAAAATATACAGAAATAAAGTACTTACTCCAAAACATTAAAGAAAGATTGTTGTTGTGTAGGTGTGTGTGTTTTCCACCACTCAACCAATCTATCCTCATCTAAGTATTTCAGTACAAAAAGGAAACATAAAAGAACATCGCGCACTTCCTCTGCGGACATTACACCGAATCTAAAAAATATGCATATATTCAGGTTTTTCTTAAGCTATTTTATACAACTGTTTAACAAAAGATAAAAATACTGAACACATGTGTTTTCAACTAGATGTACTGTTTAAGTTGTTAAATTATTGATACTTTATAAATTACATAAAAAATAATTTGCATTTTCCTAGTTGATTTACTACTCTTTTATTTCGAAATAAAAAAAAAAATAGTCAGGCGTTTTTTTATATTTTAGCCATTGAAAAGTTTTTTGATCTCGATACCGTGACATATCAATTACGTATTATTACTTTTATTTATAGTAAGGTTAAAGATCTTTTATTGCTCTTAAAAATTACACTTACATGAAACAACAACAAAATTTATCTAGTACAATACGTTGAGTATACATTCAAAAAGGACGAGACCATTTTTGTAACACACAAAATTTTGTGTAAATATTCAGTAATATTAAATTTGTACGAAATAACAGCAACTAGAAGTGTCACACAGTTCATAAGTTTTAGTTATTAATGTGACCATATTATATCGATTTATTATGCTTTATTTTTTATTTTATTCTTTTGTTTTATTTATTTTTTAATAAATTAATACTTTATATAATAAAATTATAACATTACCTGTTCACTTGGTCACCAATTTCACTCAAATCCAAACGTGCATTTCGCGGCAAAGAATCTCCACCTGACATCGTCGATACCGATTCGAGAGAACTTTGTGACACATTATTTGCGTTATCTACGAATATAAATATTATATTATATGGTATAAATTAATAAATAATCAATGTTCACCTCTCTCTGCCCAATTTAATGAACACTAGTTTAATCAATCTCAATATTTAAGTCTTTATTGTATACAAACCTTTTCCATACATATTATTCGGTATATTCGGTGGTTCTTTAAAATGTGTAGAATTCCGTGCGGGTGTGTGATCGAAGTGTAAAGTCAATCTGTTCCTTTTAGGAGTACTATTCGCAGAAACAACTTCCTTCTGAACTGTTGTTAGTGTTATTCCTGTTCCATCCCCATCTAATCTATCGTGACCGTTTTCTAGCACCGGACTAGCAAGCGTTTTAGTGACTAGACGATGAGCATTATCTGTAAAAAATATATCTTTCAATTAGAAATATTTAACATATTGACAAAAAATATTTTTCATACTATAAGAACTTCAAATTTCTAAATTCTTATATTTATGTATGTTATCTCTTAGAGGTCGTTCCTAAATTATGTCACATGAATTTTTAGTTTTTGACCTATCCTTGACACAGCTGGTCTTCTTTGATGTCCCCGTTTTCAAGCGTTGTCACACTTTGTCGACCCCCTTCCTCCTCCATAACATGTGAGGTAATTTATAGATGGCCTCTTAAGGTAATGAGGAATATACATAATTCCAACTTATTAATAATTTTTCTTTTAATTGTACATTGTACAATCTTATATCTCAGATTGTACATTGTACAATCTAATAGAAGAGTCGGACGGAAAAGTTCAAATCCTACTATTGCGCTCGACTATAAATGAAATATAGCTAGTTCGCTCTAACAATGCATCACGTCAGACGCTCCAACCGATTTGATACAAGAATCATGTTTATACTAACAAGAATAATAAATTAAGAAACACTATTTACCTAAGACTATAGTAAGCCAGGGAGCGTACAGCTGCGCGAGGCGCGCGCGCGTCTGCTTGGTGCGGTAGCGGTCGTCGTGCTCGTGCTTGGTGAGCAGCGCGCGCAGCACCGCAAGGGCGGAGCGACGCTTCTGCGGGGCCTCGCGGAGAGACTGTTCCACCTGAATAACATTATTATATGTATAGTTCATGATTTTTTGAGGCCGGCCGTGGCGCAGTGTGACAACGTCTGACTGTAAACGCGATCGGTTGTGGGTTCGACCCCTACTCGAAGAAGTGATTGTATTTCATTATTATTGATGGAAAGTGAAGTACAGAGTGTCCTGACACTAGGTACTTTCTGTCTACCCTACTATGCGGGATTAAAAGCGTAAAGCTAAAAAAATTATTCATATGTTAATACTTTTTCGCTGTGTTGAATAAATTATTTTTTATCGTATTTAATGTTTTGCATGTTTCATCTTAATCGTATAAAAATTTGAACGCAGCGGGCTTCGTACCCGCGCTTCTTGGGTACGGTCAGAGCGTTCTGACCCCTAAGCCATACCTTCTACTATAACATACGTTTTCTAATCCTAAGTGTGGAATAACACTTTAGAAATAGTGATTATTAACAGTATAACTTACCTGTTTCAGAAGAATTCCAGCAAGAAAATGTCTCATTACAAATTCTTCGGTCAATTTCAACTTTGTTGGATCTAAACAAGCATATTGTAAATTATTTCGCATGAAAAGAGAAAGTGTATTCTTTCAATTAATTTTAGTAAAAATTCATTAATTTTTTATATAACACAAATTCTTAGCAGATAATCCAGCTAAAATAAATTAAATAATTTAATCTCTTACCTTCATCAGAATCTTTAGATAGTTTATTTGCTTGTAACGGCAAATTAAAAGGAACATAATGCTCGTGAGAACATATTGTTTGTAAAAATGTAAATTTAAAATCAAACAAGGCTTTAGGGTCACATGCTTTAAATTTTTCCAAATATTTTTTTATTTGACGGAAAATGAACCCACGATCCATAAAAGACAGACATGACTGCAAAAGAAATACGTTTATAAGTTACCACACATCACCATATAAATAAAAAAGCCATTAAAATAATATTTCTTACTTTCAGAAAAATCGCCAAATTTTTATTGAAAACATGAGTTTGGACTGGCTGTTGTAGAATATAAGCAGGCTCCACTGTAGAAACTAATTTGTCAATATTTTCTAATAAATCGCTGTGAAATCGTTCATTTCGGGACATCTAAAATATACTTATATAATTTATATAACAGAATCCAAAGTATCTTGATGTATTTGTATATGAATGTAGTTCATATTATACCTTAATCCGACCAGTGTTGATTAAATACTGCGCCATGCTTTTATTAATAATATCGAAAAAGAAACTAGAATATTGCATGAACTTGTGGTTTAGTAGAAAGTCTTGCTGATTGGGATCCACAAACATGTACAGTGGCGCTGTCAATACTGTATGCAATTTGAATTCCACACAATTGAATACATACTGCGAAATGTAAAATGATAACATCATTTTCAGTTATAATAAATTATAATAAAAAATAATGTTTTAAATAAGCCACTTTCTTAGAACTAAAATTAAAGTTTTATAAAACCTTTAATAAAGAAAAAACAGTTTATGCATTTAGTTAAAATTATAAGTTACATAATTTTTTTATTTTAATATTAATTTTCATGACTACTTATACTCCTTTTTATGAAATATTGACTTTAGCAAAACATAATTAGAAATGAATTATATATTCTACAAATATTCCAATAACAAATATTACCTTTACATAGCTGTCAAGTAAATCTTTTCTTCCATAATCATGTATTAAATGTACGAAATGTACAATTAACTTTACAACTTGAAAACCCATATCGTGAGAGTATCCTTTTTCTATAGTCTGCAAATGATTTAACAAAAATATAAAATATACTATAAAACCTAAAATATTGTTTTTTAAGTTATTCAAGTGTTCCAATCACATATCATTAAAAATAATATTAATGAAATAGAAGCATATTTAATAAAAATATTTAATTAATATAAAATTAGACGCAAACGACGTCGTAATTACGGTTTAGACTAAAACGGTATGGTATCATATAGGTCAAATTTCACTTAATAGGTTTTTTTATACTTATAGATAGAAAAAATCTTTATCCGAGATCTTCAAATATGGCATCGTCTTGACTTTAACATCATAACGAATTAATATAAATAATTTACATCAACAAAAAGCTTTTTAAACTGAGTTTGTCTCAGAATCTATCTCAAGCAATAATTAAACAAGTGATCCAAAAAATGAAGTAAAAAATGGCACGGGTGCTAAATGCCTCACACAATAAATATAAATTTAAAAAAAACCTCTAAACAAATGTTTAGCGTATTATATACATAACATTCGATATTTATCAAAAACAAACACAAAAAATAACAATAATTACCATGAGATCGAAAAGTTGATTCAGTATAGTAGGCAAGAAAGCAACTAGCGACGTCAGGCTAACAGCATGCGCCGCCTTCAGCGCGTTACAAACGTCGTGCCACGGCGGCGGCGACGGCGACGTAGGCGGGGACGATGTCTTAATCAGTCTTTCTATTTGGGTGAATAGGTTGTGCAAATGCGGGTCTCTGGTGGCCACTGTGGAGTCCAGCAGTAGCTGACAACGGAATAGTGGCTTCTCACCCTCCACCCATACTACGTCTGGTCCTGTGTTCTGTTATAGCATTACGGCATGTATGACTTAAGTTGTTTAGTATTAAATGGCTGACAATGCTACTTGATTTGCTTATTTATTATTGAGTTATTTTTTTAAGACAAAGTACCTAGTGTCAAGACACACCATACCCCACTTTCCGAGGAATTCAAGACATTGTGGTGAGTAGCGGACTCGCTTTGTTTTACCAGTGTGGAGAAATAAAAATAAATTTTAAATATAATCATACCCCGGAGTAGGAATCGAATCCACAACCAAGCAAGTTTCTAAATATTAAATTAATATTTAAAATTAAATTTTTCGATGTAATTTTAAAATAACTATAATAATTACTTACCCCCTTGCCTAGGCCAAGAGGTTGTATGGATAAATATCCTGAAGGTAAATGAGTAGCGATAGGCAAGCTAACCATTTCCTCAATTAGCTTGTCATTTTTCAGTAACGGCACCCATGCATAGCTGAAATATGAACAATAGTTAAATTGTAAATTTAAAATTTTACTTGTTTTGTGACAAAATACATTTTATTGTATTGTCTTGGCGTCTCCATTTTAAGTTAACCATAATATATTCTTATATGATTTAGTTTAGAATACTTCAAGATTATTGGTGTATCACAATCATGATGTTAAAGTCGCTATTTTTCCATTTATAAACATAAAGATGTTAGATAAATAACTTATTGTTCTTAAATGACAATAAATTCTTACCCTATACAAGTTTCGACATTGGTATCGTTCTTTTTCGCGAGATCACAGGAAATATGATGAAAAGTGAAAAGAAGGTGATGAGTGGGTGTAATAGTAGCTGGAAGTCGTATTTTGACTTCATCACACCAACTAGGATTGGTATTGTGATGTAAAACCGAACAGCGGTACTGCGAAGTCATTCCAACACGCCCATAAATAGCCTGGTGAATAAATTACGTTATTTCAAAAATGAACAATTAATAGAATAGATTTTTTACTGATAACTAAATATTATTTAAAGTCATAAGAGAATAATGTATAATATCTCATATTATGTTTGAAATATTAAATAAATAAAATATATTCTAAATTCAATGTGTATATGTATTTTTATCTTTATCTAAATGAATATTCTGAATATTATGAATAAAATTGGATTAATCTTGTTCGGTGTTTAGAATTATATTTAATAATGCTACTTGAATTACCTGTAAAGATTTGACATCTCCCGTATCGTTTTCCTTCAATTCTATTGAACAGGCGATATTTCTAGCCCGCACAAACATCTTTTGCGATTCGAAGTTCAAAGACAGTGGTCGTACATAGAGATGGTGGATGTATGCTGCGTAGGGCTGTTCCGCCTCCACGTTCAGATTGGAGAGTTCTAATGTAAGAGGCGACGGAGGCGGCAGTGGAAACGGTTTTAATGCCGCGTACGAGCTTGTCATGCAGTCTGTTTCATTGAAGGGATGTAAGTCAATAATGTTAATCAATTATAATTACAAGTTAAATTATTTTTAAGATACCTAAGAAAGATTAAAACAGTATTGTTTCAAATTTCGGAAGTACAATAGCAGCATAGAAGAAATAGTCATTGGTATTCAATAAAAAACTATAAATTACGTTTAATTTATGTGATGATCATTTTTACTTTATTTTGTATAATATATTCCTGCAGCATATTCCTTGAAATATCATGTCTCACGCGTAGAATTACAAAATTATTATGAATTTTACATAACACATATTGATGACAAATGCACGGTAAGCGGAATTTAGAAAAGTACTTATATGCTGCTTTATGTAAAAGTAAGTCGTAGATAAACGTGCTGACTGCAGAGTGAAGGAGTTATAAGGATTCCTAAGTTGAGAATCCTTATTGTATTATCTTATAAAAAATATGTAATATGCATCTTAATACATACTTCATTTACTTTAATGAATAATTAATTTATCAATATATATATATATATATATATATATATATATATATATATATATATATATATATATATATATATATATATATATATATGTATATATATATATATATGAAATCAAGAATGTTGTTATGATATTGAAATAATAATATTATGCACGTACTAGGTATTTGATCAACACTATGCTGTATGTGAACGCTGAGCCAGCCCGGTATGACGGTCAATTTAGCTAATTTTTCCGGTTTTCGGTAATCAGACAAAATCTTCAACAAGTCCTCGTCGGACATTTTATTTGGTTCTTGACGGTAAATTGCAGGAAATTCTGGTGTTGTATCCAAATCGTTGCTATATAACCTGGTCACGTAAGTATTTTTGTTATACCATATATTTACATATAACTCACATTTTACAGCAAACTTTACCAATATAATATTTTTGTATTTCAAACTTATAATATTTCATATAAAATTAATCTTGTAATAATACTGTAATAGTATATGAAAATATAAGATGAATCTTCAAAAACGATTGTATTGTAAGTGCATTTCCGGTTTCGATTTAACCATTCTATATTTAAAAAAAAAAGAAGTTACATGAATAAAAAAATATGTAAATTTTAGATGCTTACTTGAACAAAGGTTTAGCAGCCCATGCGAATGGCATGCGATAATTCCCCACTCGGTTTGCATATGATTGTATACTTTTGTGTACCTTGAGCCCTAAGCGTGGATCCTTTGTTGCTTTCATATAGGGCTCCAAGACTTGGCTGACGTGTCCTTGAAGGATTTTATCTATTTTTACCACTAGAAACAAATCTGGATGCGGGTTGTTCACTGATAGAAGAACCTTAAAATGCAAATAATATTTGAAATAGTTTGAATGGTATTCAAAAACATCGACCTAACTATATGTTGTCATTTTTTTTATAAAAAATATTACTAAAAAGTACGATAGCGCAAAGTTATAACAATGAAGTACTTGTTGGATTGTTGCATGCCTAAATGTTACGCATTGTTACAAACGAATTGACAATATTAATTATTTAACGCGTCGGCCTAGTTGTGACAAAGCTGAGTAAAATGTAAAGACACTTTTGCTTCTATTTCGTGATATATCAAAGGATACGTAACATTTAACCATTACTAATATATTTACCTGTCTTTTTGATTTAAACCATTCATCAGGGATTTGTTTAACGTCTAACTTGACATCGTAGCTGAAGTTTTCAACTAACGACTTAGGACATTCGTTTTCTTTGACTAGATCCTTCACGGCGGCATGGTTTATGTCGAAATGGAAGTTTTCTGTTAGTTTTTTGCCACTTCGGGCGTCGTAAAGCGCGAGATGAGTAAAGTAGGGCTCTACTTGACAAAGCAATTCTTTGTCGCCGTCTATTGGCGCTTGTAGTCTAAATTTTAAACTTTCACATTTGAGCAATATTCTTTGGCCAAAATGTTCTCTGTAAAGTGGATTACATTTAGCTAAATTGACAAATTTTGCATATATGATGATTTTATAATGCAATATGATGTTTTTATACAAATAAAATTTTGTTAATGCATAATAAATTAATAATTTAAGCTACTTATATAAAGAAATATTTATGTATAATACATACATTTGGTGTGTTGAGTGAAGGAATTCAATAACACACTGTTTGTGTTACCAGAGTGAGAATTGAACCCACAAACATCACGTTTACTGATTCAATTGCATTTACTCATACATTCACATTTTTAAAACTCTTAATAAAACCTGACCTAAAATTTTGAATTGTAACAATAACTTACTTGAATGGTTCTAACTGTGGTTCCGGCGTAGGGGTCCTTTTGTAAGGCAAAGTGAATATATTGGAACGGCACTCATTACGTGCAGCCGCAATAGAAAGATCGGTCTCGCGGGAATATCGCATTAGCAAAGGATTCATGCTATGCTCAAGACCCTTCAGGGTTCCATATGTAGGAGGAGGTGGTTCCGCTGTTAGAGATATGTCGGCGTCTGTATAAATATATTATAGTATATTAAGTACATAAAAAGCGTTTAAAAAGTATTTTCAATAACACGTGATATAACAATTTTAAAAATGCTATTTTTACTCTTTACTTTAAGAACCTTTAATGACATTTTGTTAGAAAGTGAATAAGACAGAAGACAATAGATTACATTTATATTTACGAATAAAATTTCAGACGTTATAATGACAAAGTTTTGCAAATTTTTGTTTGAACGGAGTATGTCGTTGTCAAAAGAATGAATAAATAATGCATTGGGTGAAGATCTACGGTTTAATTGCTTGACATCGTAGATCATTAACCTCTACCCAGCGGTTGTGGCCTTGTTATTAAGCTTAACATTTACTGCACATAAATTTATTAAGTACCACATTATTTAAAATAATATTCGATCATCCTAATGAATTTAATTATAATCAGTTTAAAGCCACAGTTAATTGTAATTAACTGCGGCTCTAAACTACCAATATTTTCAATGTTAGGCAAAGTTGACGTCATCGTCACCAAGGTATAGTTGAATTGTGGCCGAGTAATTTAATACATTTATAAACAATTTGTGGAAATGTTTGTATTCGAAATTAAGATATTTCTTTACCTGTTGATTTGGTTCTTAGACACCGAAAAGATAAGTAATGGAATGAATATCCATATTACATTAGGCTATAACACTGGAATCATTCTAACCTTTATCCAGGACTTCATCAGATTGATGTGTTTCTTGATCTTGATTTTTCTTAAGCGCTGCTTTAAAAGCGTTAATCCAATCATTCATTTCTTCTTCAGTTTCTGTTGCAAACGTATACCCTTTGTTGCCGGACATCCGTAGTTCGAAACAAAAACGACCGCGCTTGGCATTCTACGAGGTTAATGTAAAGTAATAAGTATTTTTATTTTTAAATAAGCGTTGTACATGAATGGCGTCAAATTTATAGAAATTAAAGAGAAAGATATAAGTGTGAGAACCTGCCTAAATATGCTCTTTTTATAAGTGTTATTCAGTCACTTAGGATAAGAAGTTTATCCTTTACTTTAAATGTTATTGAACAAACGCATATTTTTTTTTTATGTAACGTGGCCCACCCACCCTAAGCTGGCAAAGTGAACGCAATACTACGACATTGTTCTTCACTATCCGAAACCCAAATCCCTGTGGTTTTCTGGAAAGACTGTCAAACACTGTCCTACTGCGCCACCATAGTGGTACCTAAGGTAGGTAAAATAATTAAAGGCTTCTTATTAAACTTCCCAATGGATATTATGGAATTGTTATCTATAGATGATGTAAAGCTGTTCTTAAACTAAATCTTCATATTATGTTAAACATATAATATACATTTATTTTGTTCTATAGATGTAACTTAAACGTAAGCCTTTTGTTCTTTTTCAAATAATATGATAATATTGTTATGTTATATTATATATGACAGCATTGTTATTGATGGCAAGGTTGAAGTAGTCCGTTCCTCGACGAACGAAAACAATTATGCTTGTATTATAAACGTGTATTACAATTTTAAGCAGATGTAACGCTTTTTTACGGCAGGCTATTTAAATGAAAGAGAAGAAAGTAACATCTCCTTTAATCGACATTAAAAACCTTTAATGATTTTAAGCTTTATAATAGTAATGTTATGCTTAGTAAAAGGGAATGTTGAAAAGATACGTGTTCTCTAAACTCACAAGCTTAGCTAAACGGGAACTAGTAATCTTGGTTACGCTCTAAATATCACAAAATAGCCTAAGTCGCATTTCTGAGCGAATAAGGTAATTTTTTAAATACAATGCAAAAAATCTTTTATTATTCTACGTAAATAAAAAAGAATAAAGTAATTTTAACAATAAAATAATTTTTCAGGTAACTGGCAATTTTCATGTTTAAGTAGTTATATTGAAGAAACAATATATACTCGAGTTATAATTAAGTTTTAATACAGAACGCAAAAAAAAATTGTTAACATACATAAGACACTATGGTGCTAATGATTCTGTAATTGCTTACCTTAACGACTTCCGAACAAAAATCCATGACTATTGTAAGCTTGGTGTCTGTTTTCTTTTCATCTTTATATACTTCGAGTATGTACGCACCGTCTGCTTCTCTAACCATTGAGCAATAGCGTTTTTTAAACGATTTCGAGGCAAGATTGCTAAATATTCTATCTGAGCCGATTTCGGGACCTTTGAGCAGATAACCTTCTTTCGTTCCAATATCAACCTTTGTATGAGCTTCATGTTCATCTTCTGCTTCAGTGTCTATATCATATACTTCTTCAGGTAGCTTATTGTCTATTGGCCTATTTATAAAAAAATCTTATGTACATTGTATTGTTATATGCTAAACACCAATAACAAAAAATTGATGATGTTGCAATGTATTTAATGGAGTCATCCTTGTACTTAAAATTGAACATATTTCTAGTGTCCAAACCTTATGAGGTGACTATTAATACTTTATATACTTATATTAGTTTCGTTTTATAAAAATACACCAGAAGTCCAGCAATTCATTAATATAAGACCAAATAATAAATTCCTTAAAACTTGTAAAATAAAAAAAAAATACATAAATATTGGTCACAAAAATATTTCGAAATATTATATTTGCAACAAAACATTACTTATTTTAACTTTATTTAATTTTAATTATAATGGATTAATTAACATTAGCACACAGCACTCAGTATAAAGCTTGATAACAGCTTTATATACATAATTGTTGTTGAAAACAGGAGTTTCATATAGTTGATTTATGGCTTTGTATGTACAAAAAAACTACAGTTTAATTGTTTTTACATTTTCTTGATTTCTATATGTATATTAGATCGATTAAATAAATTTAATGTACTTTTTCCACACCATGTCTAAACAAATATTTTTAAAATAATTTATAAACCAATTAAATACACGAGAGTTTGATAAGAGACCTGACAACAAAAATTATACAGTTTATTACATAATATTTGTCATAGGAATGTTTACTTATTAAAAATGGGAACAGTAATTATTGTTTTATATATTTACTCTTGGTACTCTATTGTGCAACGGAGGAAATGAGTCAGATGTTTGATAGTATGGAATAACCTTTAAAAATAGAATCAGTGAAAATGTTTGACCATGAAAAATATGCTAATTATATTGCTATTGAAACTTTAATATGAATATAATTTTAAAATGTTAGATGGTGCATAAGATATATATCAAAACTTGACCTAGGTTTATTAATCTTTAGAATAATTTACAAACATATTTTGTATTTATGGAATATAAAGTTATTATATCTCCAGGATTGTTAATTAGAACCTAATAAATATAAACATAAAGTTCAAAATGAACAATAAGTAAAACATTAACATAAGGAAAACTTACCTAGGCAGGTTGATATAAGAACCAGAATAGCTACTGTATTTATAATGCACAAGGTTCCAACTTGATGCATAGCTAAGAAGCGCCTGGCGAGTAAGTAAAGGACATGTTGCTGCTGTTCTTACATCAGGTACAGCTGTAGTAACTGTTCTCCAACGCCGAGGAAGAACTACACTCTATAATATAAGTATACATAAATCTAATCATCCATAAATGGAACAAAAATTTAACAAATAAACAAAAATTTAATAACTAAACAAAAACTTACAGAAACATCATCAGATGGATATAAGAGAATATCTCTCAATGGATCACTTAACAATAATGTTTTGTTGTCCTGAATATATTTTTCAAAATCAAGAACATTGCTTTTGTTGTTTAAAACATTCTGAAATACATTTTTATATATGAATACTAATAGTTTATTAAAGTTAATTGTTTAATTTAAAGCAATAATTAATTTATAAAAAAACATAAATGAAAACTTGAAATGGTTTGGCTTGAATAGTACATAAAATTAGTAAATATTTCACTAAACACTTGATGTTTATTATTCTTTGTATGTAATTAAAATATACTATAATAAGTATAGGTTTATAATTACAATAATTTAAATAATTGAAGAAAATAAATTTAACAGAAACTATAGTACTGTCATCAGTATGGGATTTTTATAAAATAAAATTTATATTTTGTTATTTTCGAGAATCTAAATATGTGAAATTTTAATAGAACGGGTTTTTTTCTCTTATGTTTAAGCCATTTTAACTTTCTATAATACAAACAAGTTAGAAGGGTCAACGTAAAAATGCTTGTTAATAGACTTCTCATTTAGGTAAATAGAAAGCTTTGAATACAAAGAATATTGACAAAAAAATATATATTTACCTCATATTCAGTGCCGTCTTTTTTATTTCTAGATATCACTGGAGGCATTTTAGTTATTGTTAATTACTACTAAACGTTAGAATATAGTAACATTATCTATTGTGTTATCTACATTGTTTACATTTAAAATAAAGATATTAATGACCATAACAAGAAACGCCGAAAACCGTATGAGTACTATTAACGATTTGACATTAGGTGTTGGTTTTTCTGCTGTCAAAATTTTATTGAAGTTCATAATATTACAACAGATAAAAAATTTTACAGATTATTAATTGACTAACTAAAAACAAAAAATCATATGGTATATGTAAATAATGTAAAAGACTTACTGCATTTATCTAAGTAAACTTTATTGCACTTTATATATATATATATATATATATATATATATATATATATATATATATATATATATATATATTAAAATTAAATTTAATAATAATTAATTTTAATAATTATTTAATATAATTATTAAAATTAATTATTAAAAATAAATTTTTGTAGGCCGTTGAATTTGGAAAATAAACATTTCATAACCAGATAATGCATTGTTTTCCTTTATTTATACTTACTTCATAGCCGAAGGTAGCCAGGCCATTTCAACTGTGGGTGTATGATGTATAGTAAAAGTGAAAGATACCTTTATTATATTGTGTCGGTCTCCATATAAAAGAAAGAAAATGTATTTAAGATTTACTCTGATCGAGATTGCAGTTTATTTAAAATAACAAAAGTTAGTGCACATTAAATTAATTTACCAAGTTATTAATCAATCAGAGATAAAATGTCTCTGTACCAGGCTCTACTATATTTTAAGCCCAGAGTTCTCAAGTCCTCTTCAACTGCGTCAAGCTATCTGCATTTTGGCTTTACCCGGTTTCTCCATCTACCTGGCTTACTATTCATCAAGTGCTTATTTTTATTTTCTATAATGCCTCCGCGTCCGACATCTACAGATGTCGAACTTTATTAGTTTTAGTTCAGTATATTCGCTTCGTTATACGTGTAGTAGAGCTTATTTTCTAGCACTGCCCCGAATATATCTAGATTTTGAAAGACTTAAACAAAATAGTAAGCAAAATACTAGACTTTATGCTTATTTGTTTAATTTTTAAATAACAAAAAATAACGAGATTATGTATTATGGGAGAACTTATATTTTTTTATATTCAACTCTGAACTCAATAAAGTTATATTCAAATTAATAACTCATTTTTAAAAAAAAGTATGAGTATCAATTACTTAGTTAAGGGGTTAACCCACCCTAAAGTTTTCGAAAAATCGCTATTGGCTTTTAGTTTTTTCGTAGTGTCCTCGAAATCAGGCAGTATTTAAAAAAAGGAAAATTTGTTTTAGTTCGACTTTGCGGAAACGTCTTTTTTTATCAATTTTTTATATATTTTAATGCTGATATATACTATATAGATACAAGGTATATATCCATAAAATATATAATTAAAGGTAATTCGCAAAGATTATTATTATATCAAATATATAACTTAAAAAAAATGAATATTGATGTCATTCAGAAATGTATGTTTGCTTTTTCCTCCAATCCTCCAAATCCTTTATACAACTAAAACGGTTAAGCTAGAAAAATATCCTAAGTACAGATTAAGTACGGTTATTGTGTGATAAATGTGTGGTGTGGTTATTAACTTATGTTTCCCACAAATCCAAAAAATCATTATTTAACTGACAAATTTAATTTTGCTGTATAAAAAATAAACAGACCATATAAACAGACCAATATTAGTTATATTTTGTTAATTTTAAATAAAACAAATAACTTTTCTCACATACAGAGTTGTATTCAATAATTTTTTATAAATACTTTCCAACATGTATTAAAAACGTATGTATATTAACAAGACTTTTTTTATTTAATGGTTTGATTTTGCGATGATATTAACAAGCCTTTCTTGGTTATTATACGAGTTCAGACATCACTAGTGACATAGTCTAGAAAATATTGAATGTTCGATATATTATTTATTAGCCAAAAGACCAAGCATGTGTATTATATTTGTCTATTATTGGTATAATTGTGACGAAGTATAAAAATCTACGTAAAATTACAGGTGTGACAGAGAAAAAAATTACAACACGCGCATTTTACTCTTCGTGGTCATTGCGCCTTAACACCAATCACTCCCTAGTACCGGGTTACACGACGTCTCTTATAGCTAGTTCCGACCATTCAAGTCAGAACGCGAGACCGTTTTTTTTATTAGAAAAAATATATGTATCCGAATTTGTTTTTCGTATTTGTTTAAATAGCTTATTTCAAAAAAACTGATATTAAGTTAGACCTTATATTATTTTTTATGCTTATATTGTTTGGCAATAAAGGTTGTAGACTTTTTTAAGTGAACATAAATTAATAGAAAATGAAGTATTACCCTTAAAAAATACAAAATTTATAAAAAAGATCAGAAGCTATCAGATACAAACTTAGACATGTAGGTATTTTTTTAATTGTTTTCAATCGATATTTGGTAAAAATTATGTCCTTTTCCCTACGTTGACAATATTGTGTTAAAGTTTACATGAATAAGTTAATTACATATAGTTAACTATGTACATGTTTCTTACTTTAATTTTTATTGTGTACATACATTTTTGGTATATAATAATATATGGCACAACACTTATATCTAAAATGTGATATAGGTACGTATTCAACTGCCAATACATTAAAGAGATTTAAATTAATTAAAATATAATACATTTATTTATTTATGCCTAGTAGATACTTATATTATTTAAAAATATCACACTAAGTAGTTGAGTATTTTTTTTTGCATATTCGTTTTCTTGTTACTCGAGTTTCAACATTTAAGACAATATTGTTACGATTTAGCACTCAAACTGTTCATTCTCTATTAGTGATAGGAATGTGAAGGCAGTTGGCCTGGCGGCAGCCAAGGGCGAGAAACGAGGCACATACTGAGAGCTTGCCGCTAGAGCTGAACGTCAAGTGTACTCTTCAACATCTTCATCTTCACTGAAATCAGAGTCCGGGTCTATATCTGGTAATGGTTTCAAATAATCCACTGAAGTTGGGGGCGGATTCGGAACCAAATATCCTTCAGACTCTAAGGGTCCAGCTGGAGGACGAGGTAGCCTTATTTGTATATTAGATCCTCCAGCAGATTGAGCAGTTTCCAATTTGATACAAATTTGATCAAAATCAATCCTTTCTCTAGGGTCTATAGCCCAACAAGCTCTCATTAGTTCACATGCGAATGGGGGACAATCTTCTGGAGGAACTAAAAGTATGCCTCGTAATATTTTTTTCGTTGCGCCATAATTATTACAACCATAAAAAGGTTGCTTCCCTCGACTATAAATTTCCCACAATACAACACCATATGACCAAACATCAGATTCATGAGTGAACCTTGCATAGACTATACTTTCTGGAGACATCCATCGTACTGGCATAGGCCGTTCACCACCCATTTTATAATAATCACTAGTGTAAACATCTCTAGACATTCCGAAATCTGCAATCTTGACAGCTAAATTAGTACCAACTAAGCAATTTCTTGCTGCCAGATCCCTGTGAACAAATCTTCTAGAAGCTAAGTATTGCATACCACGAGCTACCTGAAGAGCTACGTGTAATAGTGCTGATTCATCTAAAACAAGGCCAGATCGCTTTCCACCTCGCGATCCCCGTAGTACACCCGCTAAATCACCCCATTCCATATATTCGAACACCATCCAAGGACTAACATTGGTATCATCTGTAAAAAATAAAATATTTATTTTAGCACTGTGATAAGTAATTCGTAAATAAATTACATATTTTTATAATTTTTAAAAAATATAAATTGCCTTACCTCTATATACTACTCCTATAAGAGTTAAAATGTTAGGATGCCGAAATGCCGACATGATAGATACCTCTCTTACAAAATCTTCTTCAGCACTTCGTCCAGCGCTTTCTTTTAATACTTTTATAGCTACTTCCTGCTCGGCACTTGTACTTCTAAGGACACCTATAAAATATGATAGAAATAAATATTACGAATGTTGTTCAATTTACTTGTAAATTTAAAGTTATGGAAATTATTAATAAATATTTATTAAATTAGAGGCCGGTCGTGGCGCAGGGTGATTATATTTATATTATTTTCACTTCCGCGTTATAGTAAAGACAAAGTGTGGCGTTGAGTTCCACCACTCATACGGAGTACGGAGTACGGAGTGTCTTGACACTAGGTATTTTCTGTCTACCCTGCTATGCGAGATATAAGCGTGAAGATAAAAAAATATATATATGGGGTTTCCCAATGAGAACAATATGTTTTGAAATTGAAATAAAACATGTAATATATGTTCGAATTTCGTGTTCAATGACTTTATTTGATAGGAAATTTTATGCTATTTATGATTTAAACAAAACATCGTTCAAATGACCCCCACGACTTTTTTGCACTGGTAAATACGATCGGTCTAATTTTCGATGACTCGGTGCAACATTTCGGCTGGTATGGCCGCTATAGTAGCTCGAATGTTGCATTCAAGGTCTTGAATCGTAGCTGGTTTATTGGCATACACTTGAAATTTAACATGCCCCCCACAAAAAATAGTCCAAGGGTGTTAAATCGCATGTTCTTGGTGGCCACCTCACCAAACTTATCACGCAATAAATCCATTGTGACGGTCGCAGTGTGGCATGTTGCACCTTGTGGCATGTCTTGTTGAAAATAAATATCGTTCGCATCGATTTCATACACTTCCGGAAAAAAAAATCATTCAACATGTCACGATAACGGTCGCCATTGACAGTAACAGTACGGCCTTCGTCGATTTTGAAAAAATACGGGCCAATGATTCCACCGTACCATAATCCGCACCAAACAGTCAATTTTTCAGGATGTAATGGTGTTTCATGAACCACTCTTGGATTTGACTCACTCCAGTAACGACAATTCTGTTTGTTCACATAACCATTGAGCCAAAAGTGAGCACGAAATATTTAGCACGAAATGCTCTTTGAGTAGAGACAATACTTCTCGAATTTTGATAGAAAATTTGGACAATTTTCAACTGTTGAGATAACGTGAACTTGTTCATGATTAAATGGCAAACATTACTAAACACAAAACAATACAAATGTCAAATGTTAAGCAACCAAAATGACGGCTGTGAGCTATCAAAATCCTATCATCCCTATTGGGAAACACGTTACTTTTGAAATCAATTTAAAATAAAAAAGAGTTCTTTATATGTATAAATTAATCTTAATTTAAAATAGGAAAAATTCTAACCTTTGTATACTTTTCCAAAGCAACCTTCCCCAACTTCTTCAACGAAAGTTAGTGCACTTCTTTCTAAAAGTGTAACCTGTGGCTCGTTAGTTTTATTAGCAGGTAGCGGTATCGGAGAGCCAGGTACAGTCAGCGACACGCCGATGGTTCCCGCACCACACACACCGTACTGCGGGTTCGTTATATACCGTTCAGCAAGAAGAGGTTCTCCTGGCTGTACACGCTACAATCATAACATTTGCTAAGCAATGCATCACCAAAGCCAGGAATAAACAACATAAATATGGTATTAGTCCTTCGAACGAAACGCAAGCATGCATTTTCAATCAATTTTTAAATGAAAATATAGTTGTTTGTTGAGGCAACATGTACGTACACGCGGGTTAGTAAAACCTTAAATAGGCTAAAAAACTTACCGGTTTGTCTTTCCTATCCACGTTACAAATGCGTTTTCTGAGGTAGAATACTATAAGAGAAACTAAAATTAAGAGCACTCCACAACCTGTCACCATGGAAACAAGAAGTGGTGCACTCGTACTCGAGTAAATCCCCGATCCTAAAATGGTAGTGTTGCTAATTGCTGTGGATTCGGCGATAATTTCGCCGCTCGAAAAATGGTTAGGTGTCTGAAACAAAAACCATAAGTCAAATTAACTAAGATAAACCTAGTCAGTTGTTATTAACTGACATGAAATAAAAAATTATGATTGACTATACGTTTTGAAAAAAATCAAAAATCTTATTTATTTGTAGACATACATATATGTAAATAACACAGATTCAAAAGCGTTAATAATTTTAGAACTGAAAATCAATATATTGTATAAATGTTCGGTAATTGCTTTTCTATATTTAATAAATTAAAGCTTTTATTGCTTACTTTCCAATATATATATATATATATATATATATATATATATATATATATATATATATATATATATATATATATATATATATATATATATCTCGTAATTTATATTTATTGTATATGTAATTTAACATTGTGGGGGTTTTATTTACGACAATGTAGTCTTCAATGTAGATGTTCTTTTTTATAGACTAAATATTTTATGATGTTTACATTAAATAATGAGCGAAGCTAGTATCGTGTTAGATAAGAAGATACAAGATGATGTGTTAATGATGATGGATTGTCTCACTTGTGCGGTGGGCGGTGACGCTGGGTATCTGAGGTCGGTACCGTTTGACGGTCGCGGCGGGATAACATTGTGGATTGCTTTACGTTGAGTCAGGGGCACTGAAAATACATATAGTACTAATACATATTTGAAGATGTTATAATTCCTATATTTCATTTTAAATATATAGCTAGCATTTTTTACGCTCTAGTCTACACAAAGCGCGACGTTGTGCTACCCGCTGATAATGCAATTTTTCGTTTCTGAGCGGTAAGCAATCAACGGAGTGTCATGGTACTAGATCTTATCTAGCTGTATCACTGTCTATACGGGAATAAGTATGAATCTGAAGCTGGTATTATGATTGTAACGCTTACCTGTACTTCTAGGACACTTCACTCCTTCTTTTGCAGGTTCTGCATTAGATGTACATACACAGTAATGTACGGTAGTGTTAAATTGAACACAGGCTGCTTCTGCTCCACAAGATGAAGTTTCACATCCACCGTAAATGAATGCTACTGTAAATATAATTAATAATTTGAATTGCAAATATAATGTAACATTTAATAAGAATGAACATTCAAGTGTTTTTGAATTTTTAAAATATTTCATATTTATTAAAATACGTAATTAAATAAAATATTTCAAAAAATATTAAGTAATATAAAAATAGTTAGTGATTTGGTACTGACTTGTATTATTCTGTGATGCCTGTTTGGGTCGCGCTTCTTCCCTGGCTACTCTGGCTAGCTTGTCAGGTATTTCGCGGGACAGCTGAAACATACGTTTTATTAAATCATCAACAATATATGATGCAGTAGTACTAGATACATATTTTTTTCTTAAATGTGCGTGTTGGCTAGACAACCATCAACCCATAAAAAGGTAAAGGTACTTGATGTAAATTTTACAAACAACAACAACCTGTCATACATAATAAGCTAACGTTTTACAAAAGATTCTCACTACTAATTACAATGTATTTCCATGCATATTAAATGTCACGCATATGCAAAATGGTAGAAACGTAAGTATCTCATGAATAGTATTAACTAAACCGTGATTAATTAACTGATTTTCTTTATTGTAGATTTCACATAAAAATATTAAATCTCAAAATTTTATTTGAGATATAACATGAACTAGTCAAAAAATCCTTAATTTTGTACGTGAGTAATTATTCATAAATATAATAAACTATATTTTAAGACTAATTAAGGTCAAAGTCAGAGATCGCAGATGGACTGCGTCCGACTGTAAATATAATTGGTTATAGGTCCAATTTCTATTCGAGAGAATGATTTTTGAATTATTTTATTTTAGTCGTTTTGATAAAACAAAACGCGTCGTTAAGTTCCGCCATTTAACACACAATGTCTTAGATTTATGCTATGGATTCTTTAATTTTAATAAGTTTGAGACTTAGTTGCGAAGTCCAGCTAATTGAAGAGGTGCGAAAAAACTTGTAGGGACTGTAACGATATATAGATTTAAAAAGTGTAGATATGATTACTTAACTTTTTTTTCTTAAGTAAAAAGATAAATGCATCATCAGAAACCAAAAATGACATTACAAAAATTCATTTATACACTCATTTGTGATGAAATCAATGTTAAATGCCGTTACTTCGACTTGTGATTTATTTATTATACAATAATACATGTTGTTCATTTGAATAATGTAAATATAATGATTGTAACTTCATCTTGAACGTCTGATACGTTCAATGCAGTTATTTTGGACACCTTATCGTTTGCATGGCCACTGCTCGGCTGCCTGTGGTTACGATAAATCAATAATATCATATCCATAAATGAGTTATTGATATTTTATAGTTCTCGTTTAAAAGAGTTACACTCAACTTATTCTATGCCTGATTACAAAATATGTAAAATGTCTTTATACTAACATTCTGCCACGGGACAACGCCTACGAACACGCCCAGATATGCATCTAAATATGTGAATTATTACACCATTAAAATTTATACAAGAAAACGAATATTTTATGGCACTTTTATAATAACAAAATAAAATCTATTTGTCGATGTATTAAAAATATTTTAGAGCTATTATTTAACCAATTCATATTTCTTCTCTTGTATGACAAATGTGATGTTAGGTTCCATGTCGATCGTTTTTAAAAAGAGGCCGAACAGGGAGAATTAGGTATCTCAATTCTCATTACTAAGTTATGTTTGTCTAATCCGGTTAATATATTTTATTCCATACTTCATGTATGGAATACATAGGACTTTCGCATGTGCAATGTGTAAACTGCAATATAATTTAACCTAGAGACACTTAGTAAATATTTTGTAACTTCTATCTCAAGATGAGGCACGATCTGTATTGTCACGTCCGAAGTATTAACAAGAGCATGAGAAAACAAGTTCATATAAATTAAAAAAATAATGTTTAGGATTTTATTAGTAAGTATCAAGCAAATTAAATAGCAAATGTCAGGCAAATCATCTCACTTCATCAACTTGCATTGCTACCTGATTTATTATTATTAACTACAAAATCCATAAGTATTGTAACTTTTTAAAGATGTTTAACGTTAAATCTCATTTTATTTAGACAAGACATAATATATAATGTAAATATTTATTTTATGTATTAGCATTCCATTAATAATATCAGATATCATTTATACAGGAAAATCGGACGATTTTCCTGTATAAATATATATTACAGATAAAGATTTTAACTGATATATTGAGTGTTCTTAACAACGAACTTTTATAAATTACAAAGCAGTCGGTACTAAAAATTATTATTTTATGGTGAACTAAGAGTAAACAATTTCATGAAATGAAATGTTCGAACTTTCATTTAGTAAGTAAAATATGCCACATTTCCAAGTATCTGTACATACATAATTTTGTGTCTGTAGATTATAAAACTTTTAATGTATATATGATTTTTCATATCATATAAGTATTTGCTAATCTTATTTTTTCAGTTTTTATATTGCAACATAATATCTTTAAATTTTAGTTAAAAGTTTCACTGTTGGAAGGATTAACGTACTAAATATTAAGGCCGCCAGTACTGAATATTAAACGATGCGTAATCATAAAACAATCGATGCTTTATTAATATCATAAGCTTCATGTCTTTTTATATCTAAAATATGGATTCAATAAAAGATAAATATGTTTTGGAAGCAAATGTACATAAGTTTTAAAAGCGAAATTTAAATTCAATAAAACTGCCACATTTATTGTATACGTGAATACGATTGTTAAAGAATCATGATTCGTAATAGCATTTTCAAAGAAATTCTAAAATTATGATCAAATGCTTAAAAGATTGTAATAACATCCATATTCTAAGATTACAGTTGCGTAATCAACGGGCTTTCATCTAACGGGCCTAGTTGTTGAGGATGCTTCATTGTGGTCGTAGTGAAATGTGATCGATTCGGAATAGATCCAACATATCGTCAACACAGTAATACACAGCAGTTAACAAAGACAGCGGAGCCACTATTCTTTTTCATTGCAATTTATATTTATGGTAATAAATAATGGATCGTTAAAGTAGGGTCAATGATATTATTTAGAAAAATGTCAAATATCGAGGTAGATCCTGAATAGATTGAAAATAAAATAGATTTACTTTAATGTATATAAAAATGTTCAATGTATTGGTAGGTATTTAAATTAGTGTAGCCTAAAAATTTTTATATCTATATAGTATGTACCTCATTTTTGTTGCAATTTATAGTAGGCAATACGATAATAACGCCTACGCATAAATATATACATACATATAGGATTGTCGTGATATTTTTACAACTATTACAAATTGAATGAATATTTAAGATAAAATTTTATAGGGAATATCTAGTCAATATTATAATCATGACAATTTGATCTCTTTGACAGCAGCATTGCATTTTGTTTAATGTATTAAACCAAATAGTGTACTCAAATAATTTACAGACAAATACTAATTCTTTAAAATTGACGAATGCTGTTAATGGTACTTGTAGCTAATTTCTCATAGGAACGGTTTGAATAGTTGATAATTGCTTTGATTGATAGCTGTAGAATATCGAGTTCTATAATATTGTTATTGCCCAAAGGCAGGCCGCATAAGATAACAATAAAACAATATGCTTAACGAGTATGTATACCTTGACTTGACTGGAATTAAAGATAACTAAGACTGGAGTTAAATTGCTACCAGAGTTAAAGAAGTATTTGTTTTAACGATTACATTATATTCTAAGTATTACTTAAACGGGTTTTTATAAGTATATACATACTTTTACTATACTGTATGTGTTGGAAATTTTCATTATATTTTTCATTTTTTATTTAGAAAATTTATTAAATTTAAAGTAAACAATCGATTTACAAATGAGTCCACCATCCTGGATAAATATTTGTAGTGACGGTATTACCGAGAACATTAATTGTTGTTTACAAAAACCATTCTACAATAGGAATGTTGTAATAAAAATAAACTTAGAAAAGCATATATTAAGATAACTTGTTGTTGACCTTTTCGAATATACTGATAACGTCATTTCTCTTATACCTCTATTAAATATATCGTTTGTTTTGTTCTCATTATATGTATTAAGTTATTTCGTGATTTCAAAATATTTTACTTAATAATTACTTAGAATTTTTACTTGATGATATAATTGACCGTTGACAAAAAAGAAAAAAATATTTAAAGATTTTTTACGAAGAACAATTCTGTAACTCACCCTATTAGCCATATCTACAAATACGTATGTATATAGGAGTACGTACATTTCCCAAATATTTATAATGCTCGTCCTAAGAATTATAATTTGATTATTATTACATGTCATGTCAGGAAATTCTATGAATAGAAACAAAAGAAGTAGTAGGTAGGAAGATACGTGTGTCTCGTAGGGGAGTGGGGGGTTCGTCAGCAGCGCGGGCGCACCGTCTGTGTACACCTGGTTGAGCGCAGGCGCGGGCCGATCATTAAAAATGTTTATTTAAAAATCCAACCGCTTAGCGTCTGTCTGTTTTAAGCGAGAATGAACAATTCTTCAGAATGAGTTATGTTTTATATTATCAAAATTATTTGCCCGTACCGTTGTAAGGTAATAAATTATTCCATAATTCCCGATAATATAACTTAGTATGTTCTAAATGTATGTAAATTAGCTATTCTTATTTAATATTATATTGATAAGTAGTAAATATATATTATGCACATCCTGCTTGCAAATGAGAATATACCAAAACAGTTTAAATTTTTTTAAATGTAATAAAATTAGACCAGCAATGTATTTATCTATGGAAATATCTACGGTTATATATGTTGTGAACAGATTGCATAACGCACGAAATCCCTTAATTTATTTTGTTTTTTATTTTCATATATATCTTTCAACAAGATTCGTTGTATATTTGAAACCTTTAACAGTTCGTGACGACGATATTTTGCTAGCGTTATGTGGTTTACAGTCATAATGTTGTCATTACATTTGTAGTGTGTATTTTAGTTTAGTACATATGTTGTACATACGCATACATGTATGCGTATGTAAAACATATGTATAAGGGCCGGAACGGCAAAAAATTTAAGATCCTCACGTCTTCTGTGGCGATATAATTCAGTTGTTTATTCAACAATAAAGGCGCTTATAGTGCACTAAACTATGACATAAAAAGTTTAAAAAGCTCTCAGTAGATCAAACAAGCGGAGTAGTGTCGGTCGGCAGACGGCATGGTATTGGGTTACAGGCGGCGGGTCACATTTGTCCCAAATAATAAACACCAGATTGGTGTCAAAAAGAACACTCTTTATTATCTCATCAATCCGTAAAGTCCTAATTCTAAGCGGCTATGATTTGATAAGCTTTTAATTTTAATATTATATCTAATCATAAATTGTATTACAGATTCTAATTTATTTCATAAACTACAAATTGATAATAATGCACTCTTATGTTTAATTGTGTATTGTGGTTAGCAGAATGGTTTATACGAGTTAATGTTGCAATAAAACTTCGTTGGGATTATTTTAGTATTGTCCTGATTTCTCTTAACGTTATTCTGGTAATCGATGTTTGCGCTACGCCAATTTGTGCTAATTTAACAATTCAAAATTATACTCGTTAGTGTGGTGCCCTAATTCTATATGAATTTGAAACCAACATCTGATATATTTAAATTATAAACATATTTAAGTATAAATAAAAAATGTGCGAGTTTTTAGTACTTAGTTGCAAGTACTATTTACCATTTATTTTATTTTAAGTACATACTTAAAATAACATGAATTGTACGTTACGTCATATTAATATAGTATACAGTCTTAAAGCATAAACGTAATTAATTACAATAAAGATTTTTATCTCTTAAATATCTGACTTGAACGTATAAGGAAGTTTGCCTTTGCACTAAGAGAAAGCGTTGGCTAGGCGCGAGGATGCGCAATGTGATTTATTAACGTATCGGCTTACAAATACACGTCTGCAACAAAATAATGCTCATTTGAAATTCAAGTACCAGTATACTGAGTTAGGGCCAGTGTCCATTATAATGCGTCATAAAAACCTCATGCATTTCGAAATTTTGTAAATTAATTCTATTGGCGATGCTACGTAAGTTTTTCGAATACATTCTACTCAAGATTTTACATATCATCTTACAACTAAACATGAAGCCCATTTTTCTATATAAATGCAAATTACAACAAATGTCTTACGGAACCTGTAATAACCATTAATAGAAAACAGTTGTATTTATAATTTCAAGTCATTTTATTATATTTATAACTTTTTTTATCCTAATTTCCTTTAGTACACAAATTTTCTACATTCTGCTTATTATAAGACATCGTAATGAACGGCAATTCAATCGATTTCTTTGTCTAATTCGTATACATACAACTAATATACCAAGTACTTAAATATTATGATATATATATGAATATAAATATGTGTTACGTTATATATAAATATATATATATATATATATATATATATATATATATATATATATATATATATATATATATATATATATATTATATTAAAAAAATGCCGATTTTGTAGAAGGTAGTGTTCATGTTGTGTGTAGTTGTGTGTGTTTTCCACTTGTATCTTCCCTATTTTCAACTATATGACTGTGTTCTTGTTCCAGTACCAAAATCAAAAAATCACCGAATTATTCCGAAAATCTGCATATTTGCTCTGAAAGTTACTAAATAAGTAACGGAAAAATTTTATTCATAGTAAACATTGGTTATGGAGTTATTTTACAGAAAGAAATATCAAGCAGGCCTGCCTTCTTTATTTAATATGTAAATTGATCAATTGCAAGTTTGTGACTTTATTTTTATCCTCGATTTCTATTAAGGATTTTGAACTGTTATCACAATGTATCATGAGCGGGCGTCGGGCCTTAATACGGAAGTGCGCATTTGGAGCATGTGAATTGTTGGATAGGTGACTTCAACTTCGGAAATGCGCCGGTTATTGACCAACATGTAGTGCTAGCATTATTTACTTAAAGGGTCAGGGCCAAGGATGATATATAATTAATAAGTATGTATTTACTTATATGGTTAATTATAGGATGATTGGCGATATCTTGATTATCATTAATGATTTATTAAATTAATACGCATACCGTTATATACATTATGTTGGTATTCCTTAGGTTTATTTAAATATAAGATATGAAATATTTAAAAATAAAAAACAAATTTTATCCGTCATTTTATGATTATTTTATTGATTCCAATATAACATGGACATTGCACTATTAATAATACCCTTTCTCGCTAGACGCATTTCTATCGTTACACTCGAGATTCTGCTATATTTGATCGTGATTATTGGTCATAAGTCAAATACGATTACTAAGAGCCCATCAGAATTAATCTCCACATTCATGAATGAACACAAGAAATACAAGAATGATGAGTAATATTTTCATGATTATAAATAATATTATTCTTATATAACAATGCTGATACATGTAAAATGAATTTAGTAATTGTTATACATTGTATGAATTTTGTTTTGGAAAAGAAAAAATGAAGGGAACAATGATTGAAAATTTACATGAAAATTCATTTTAACTATTTTTTTACCAATATCATTCAGATTGTCTTTTCCTGGCTTAAACTGCCATCAGTTATTTAATTTGTTTGCTATTTTCTTAAATATATGAAAAACTAAAATTGTTTCGAAAGCTGTGCAATATCCACAGTCATAGCATCTAAATGCTGGCTTCTTTCGTGTCGTTCCGAAGAATCGAACCGTTGAGTACTTATACTATCTATGTATGCCATTTCCTTTGATGGTGCTATCATCAAACATCACTGAAATACAGACATACAAATACAATATGTTATATTCACTTAATGGATGCCCATCGCGTTGTAGTGGGACAACGTCAGACTTCATTTCTCCTGCAAGTTTTGCAACAAAACTGCAAGTTTTCGAAAACAGGAACTAATTGTCAACTGCTGTCCACATATGAAAACAAAAATCAGTCAACTTTGTGATCCCGATAGAAAATGTGGCGAGCTCGAAATTTGGAATTACAAAGGAACAATGAATTATTTATTATGGCAGCTGGTAACTTCTGTACTGATAATTTCTGTATTCTCTTTGGTACTGGGTATTGATGTTTTTTATCTTTCTGTCTACTTCCTCTGAAGAAACATTACACAATATTCCTATTTCCTTTAAGGCGTCTGCCTTTTTATAACGATTTTTATAATCAGGGTGTCGGGCATCCCATAACAATTTACTTTCTCTATAAAGTTCGATTAATTTACATGTATTTTCAACACTCCATTTTATTGCTTTTCCCGATGAAGTCATTTTGCACACAGCACGAGACAAACTGAACCACAAATTTTAAGTTTTGTTTTCTTCCTGTGGAGAGCGTACACACTAGACCAACAAAGTTGCCAGAAACACAAACAAAACAGCAACATTTTGATCTTTACCGCCAGGCGACGGGAAAACAAAAAGTTGTTGAAAACACGAACAAAACAAAATTGTTGCCGAAATGTTTCGCTTTTGTTTCAAAAATGTTGGGAAACATTGAGTTGCTGTTTTGTTTTTCTTTTGTTGGTTTGGTGTGGACCCGGCATTACGCAATACCCTTTCTCGCTAGACGCATTTCTATCGTTACACTCGAGATTCTGCTATATTTGATCGTGATTATTGGTCATAAGTCAAATACGATTACTAAGAGCCCATCAGAATTAATCTCCACATTCATGAATGAACACAAGAAATACAAGAATGATGAGTAATATTTTCATGATTATAAATAATATTATTCTTATATAACAATGCTGATACATGTAAAATGAATTTAGTAATTGTTATACATTGTATGAATTTTGTTTTGGAAAAGAAAAAATGAAGGGAACAATGATTGAAAATTTACATGAAAATTCATTTTAACTATTTTTTTACCAATATCATTCAGATTGTCTTTTCCTGGCTTAAACTGCCATCAGTTATTTAATTTGTTTGCTATTTTCTTAAATATATGAAAAACTAAAATTGTTTCGAAAGCTGTGCAATATCCACAGTCATAGCATCTAAATGCTGGCTTCTTTCGTGTCGTTCCGAAGAATCGAACCGTTGAGTACTTATACTATCTATGTATGCCATTTCCTTTGATGGTGCTATCATCAAACATCACTGAAATACAGACATACAAATACAATATGTTATATTCACTTAATGGATGCCCATCGCGTTGTAGTGGGACAACGTCAGACTTCATTTCTCCTGCAAGTTTTGCAACAAAACTGCAAGTTTTCGAAAACAGGAACTAATTGTCAACTGCGGTCCACATATGAAAACAAAAATCAGTCAACTTTGTGATCCCGATAGAAAATGTGGCGAGCTCGAAATTTGGAATTACAAAGGAACAATGAATTATTTATTATGGCAGCTGGTAACTTCTGTACTGATAATTTCTGTATTCTCTTTGGTACTGGGTATTGATGTTTTTTATCTTTCTGTCTACTTCCTCTGAAGAAACATTACACAATATTCCTATTTCCTTTAAGGCGTCTGCCTTTTTATAACGATTTTTATAATCAGGGTGTCGGGCATCCCATAACAATTTACTTTCTCTATAAAGTTCGATTAATTTACATGTATTTTCAACACTCCATTTTATTGCTTTTCCCGATGAAGTCATTTTGCACACAGCACGAGACAAACTGAACCACAAATTTTAAGTTTTGTTTTCTTCCTGTGGAGAGCGTACACACTAGACCAACAAAGTTGCCAGAAACACAAACAAAACAGCAACATTTTGATCTTTACCGCCAGGCGACGGGAAAACAAAAAGTTGTTGAAAACACGAACAAAACAAAATTGTTGCCGAAATGTTTCGCTTTTGTTTCAAAAATGTTGGGAAACATTGAGTTGCTGTTTTGTTTTTCTTTTGTTGGTTTGGTGTGGACCCGGCATTACGCAATACCCTTTCTCGCTAGACGCATTTCTATCGTTACACTCGAGATTCTGCTATATTTGATCGTGATTATTGGTCATAAGTCAAATACGATTACTAAGAGCCCATCAGAATTAATCTCCACATTCATGAATGAACACAAGAAATACAAGAATGATGAGTAATATTTTCATGATTATAAATAATATTATTCTTATATAACAATGCTGATACATGTAAAATGAATTTAGTAATTGTTATACATTGTATGAATTTTGTTTTGGAAAAGAAAAAATGAAGGGAACAATGATTGAAAATTTACATGAAAATTCATTTTAACTATTTTTTTACCAATATCATTCAGATTGTCTTTTCCTGGCTTAAACTGCCATCAGTTATTTAATTTGTTTGCTATTTTCTTAAATATATGAAAAACTAAAATTGTTTCGAAAGCTGTGCAATATCCACAGTCATAGCATCTAAATGCTGGCTTCTTTCGTGTCGTTCCGAAGAATCGAACCGTTGAGTACTTATACTATCTATGTATGCCATTTCCTTTGATGGTGCTATCATCAAACATCACTGAAATACAGACATACAAATACAATATGTTATATTCACTTAATGGATGCCCATCGCGTTGTAGTGGGACAACGTCAGACTTCATTTCTCCTAATCGTATTTTTATTTCTCCTAAGCTTAAGGGCATTATTCTACCACCCAACATGCAGCAATATCTACAAAAATGGAGTGTTTTGACACTAAGTTTTCTCTGGCTGCTATGAAGGATAAAGCAGAGAGAAAATGAAGTTCTTAATTGTATGAAGATGGGTCAATTATTTTAATATTTTGCTTAAACTTTCTCGTATTTTTTAATTTGCTTACCTTCTAATGGGATATGGTGTTTTTAATAAATAAAATTTCATTCAACAATAATCCTACTAGTACGTACTTACATTATATTGTAATTATTTATGTAGAAAGAATTTCATTATCCCCCTAATTCAATATATATAGAATATATAATTGATTATGCCACAAATATTGAAAACTTATTCAATATGTATAGATTCACTAAAACACAATCTTTTACGTGACGCTGTGTAACTATAGGAAAGATTATAGACCTATTAGCCATTCTCCAACCATTCTAATTTAGTTATATATATTGATGAGACACTTTTTGCATATGAAAATTGAAAAGAAAGCTTATCACCGATTAATTTTACCAACAACTTTACTGGATTGCAATGAAAAAATAAATGATAATGAAGGTATAGAAGCTGCAATTTTACAAAACTAATAAACTAAGATAAATTAGTGACTTATGAGTCGTATGGTGTTTTTCACCTTTACCTATTCACCTATATATTTGTATGTATTAGAGTTATAAAATTAATGAAAAAAAATGATAATCAAATATAATTTCGCTGTATGGCAATGTTTATCATTTATATAACGCAATATTTCTAAACTATTACGAATCAGCATAAGTAGCAATTTCCCAGAGCTTTTCATAATATTTCGTAGTCGACTGAAATAATTTCAATTGGTATTTTTTTTACGATCACTATTTACCATCATCGTTGCTGTGTCGGGTGGTACGGATTTTCGCAATAACAAATTTAATAAAATATTTATATTATCAGAAATGATTGAGCCCGGAAAAGTGGCGATGTATCAAAGTATATATGAGTGGTTGAGCCGCGCGGTCGCGGCGTGGGCTGTTCCTCTTCGCTCATACAAAAACGCAAGCGCCCTTGAGCCGCCCGCTCCTGTTTACTCGAATGTCGTCTAGCACTTAACGCCATAGATATTGATTATTTTTGTACCGTACATTAAATCTTATAGTCAAAAATACGTGTGATGGAATAAAATATTTAAATATCTAACTAATTATATTTTTAAAATTAAAATAGCTCTAACCGAATAAATTGTAGCATTCGATAAATATATATTGACGCTTATACAAACAACTTGTCCTCACCGGGTATTGTGAAAGAAAAACGAAGAAATTCTACATTTTAGCCGTATAAGGCGTGCGAGTAGGGACAGGCGGCTTATGGAAACTGCAGACGTAAGTGACGTTAATTAGATACTACATTTGCGGCTGGTTCCCACTGCGCTTCCATAAAGGAATACCGATCATTCCAAATAAAAATAACATTAATACTCTTTAAGCTGTGTTCCATAAATATTTAGCAATGGCTTTGTTAATTATTCCATTTCATTTATAAATAGATCTCATAAAAACATAAATGTAAAATGAGAGTCAAGTACAGTATTATGATATATGCTTATGAATAATTTTGAATATCCTTTCTACTTATATAATAATATAAATACCAAAATATCAAATTGTTAATTACAGGCACTACATAAGTAAGTAAGAATAAATTATGGTAAAATAAAAAAAATACTAGTTACTATATTATTTTAGGCCATCTGGGACTCAATGCTAAAAATGACTACTTGTATGTTAATATCTAAGTAACCGATGGGGGTATAATTGTGAAATTTGGAGCACATATGTAGCTTCCAAGTATAAATATATAAGCCCAATTAAAATGTTTAAGTGATTTTTTTTTAGTTACAAGGCTTTTATTAGCTTCAAATAATATAATTCATGATGCTAGTCTTGTTAGCTTAAATTGGCTAGCCAAGTTACCGCATGTTCAGATGCAACCGTTTCGTGTCTGTTTAATTATTATTAAGAAATATAAAACTACATATTTAAAGTTACATAAACCTAATACATTCAAATAATGTCAATATAGCGAGCAATCGCTATAAAGTTATTTGTTGGCTTTTGCTGTTCCAATAAACTCGTCCACTCGAAGAACGTAAAAAGGTCGCAGAGAAAATAATATAGCTACGTAGCTTATACACACACAATCACACGTATTACAGTAACATTTCAAAATTTAAATGTTATCAACATTACCCATTCGTTTGACGGCCATACGAACTTTTGACCTTATTGCTGATATAACTAAAACTTAACGAATTATTATTAATGATATTAAGATGGCGTTAACAACTATTTAATATTTTTATGTTATTGAAGGAAATTAAGGAAAGGTATTTTACATTAAAAAATTACTAAGGAGCGTAGCTAATAAATTGTATTTATATTTTTTTATCATTCTCAAACAAAAAGATAAGTACCATTGGCAACAAGGAAATGAATAAGAAAGGTACAGACGCCATACACCCAGTATGTACAAAATTCTTTTAAAGATTTACCTTAACCTTATATATATTTACTTTATGTATACTCTTGTACCATTGATTAAAATTTTTCACGTTCGTCGACCAGTTAAAGATATATCAGCGCTAGTGGTAATAATTGTTTTGCCGTAATTTGTCCTCAAATTTACTCACTGCTACTTGTAAATTTGTATTTTATGCAATGGAAGCCTAAGCTTTATAAAAATCGCCCTTAAACCTGATCTAGGTAAACAGTATAGAAGTTTCAAATTATTACTAGATGTAGTGATTAGCATTGGTTTAAAAGAGGTTTCTTCGAGCCTCTCTAAAAGAAGTTTTTTTTTACTTTTTAAAATTATCAACTAAATGTAAAATTTAATTACATAATTTCAAAAGCTTTTTAATTAAATTTTGCATTTAGTTATTTAGTATAAATCATTCGAAGGAATGATAGTAGCTCAGCTTCATCTAATGTGCCGTTCAAAATATAACATGGCTAAAAAGCATATATCTTCATTTAATAAAAGTTGTCTTAAATTTGTTTATATATTTGCCCAAGAAAACCATTTTAGCTATTACATCAATAAACAATATTATGTAGCTTTATATCTCAATCCCCAAGGCTGTAATCATTCATATTATATTAGTCATTGTTTTAACTTATGAAATGAAGCATATTGCAAAAAAGGCATGTAATAAAGAAGTGATCATTGGACATACCCCACTTTTCACTTTCTATGTATGTTTGGTGTCAGCACGTTACTTTGAAATCATTTCATTTATTTTATTCATTACATTCCCCGCTATATCACTGGTACAAAACCTTGGAAAAAGCCGGCTCTTTATTTTAATATTTTCTTTTATATATCATTCTCTCTTTCTATAAATTATGTAGTAATTGTATTGGTAGGGTCCGATTGTGACACAAATAAAATAATATCAAACTCATTAGCTCTATATTAAATAATTTCGAGATCGTATCGAACCGGTAGACGTATTTATCACCCATTATATTTATTTTTCAATATTTCTTGGTAAATAATAATAATAAAGTAAAGGATTTCCAGAACTGAACTAATAATATAACAGTAGACACATTTTAATACACACACATTATATAATGAATTTATGGAAAGCAGATATGTATTCGATTAACACTAATAGAGAAAGTAGATTATAAAAGGGGTCATTGTAGCTTAAATGGCTTAAAAATTATTTATAATAAAAATGATAATAAAATTCATATAATACACATATAGTACATTCATATAATACACATATAGTACATTCATATAATACACATTTACATTATTTTAAATCGTCAATCTAATTGATATAATACAATACAATACGTAGAATACATGAGACATGTATGTATTATAACATAAAAGTAAGTAATGGTTATTTCAAACGTACCTACATCTTTAAATGATTATTAGGTTTCAAGTTATAAATCAAACGAACTACATCGAAAACATTACAATCTGGAGCACAAGAAAGAGTTTATCTTGTGATCAATTAATAAACGGTCGAGGTGGTCCAGCCGTACATAATGAAGGACTGATCGGCATTACTTAATTAATGGCTTTAGTAAAGTAAAATGTACCGCAGTTGATATTTATTTGCATTGGAGTTCAACTGAGAATTCTCTGGTGAGATGGGCGGGCGGGGACCTGACAGATAGCGAGGTCACGTTCTAAGATAAAACGCGAGATAACGCCGACATCTTCACTCTACAATTGTTTTACTTAGTCCTTACACTTGTTGGTATAGAAGGCGTTGGCTGCATGATAAATGTCACAACAATAAAGAAAGCTCAGTCTCTTCAAATAAACAAAAATTATTTTAAATCTTTTACTTTTATTCAAAGTTGTAATTAAATTTTTTCTAACTAAATAAAAGAACAACGTATATAAGCAGTATCTTAAAACACATTTAAAAAAAGTATTGTGTCATTGTTTAAAATATGAGTGGAAATTTATTATAGATTCAATAAGAAATTATAGATATCTTAAACAAGTAGTCTTTATTATCGTACAGTGATGTCTTTTTAGCTAGTGACATGCCATCAATAAAAGCCAAAGCCGCGTGGGCCCCATAGTACCGTAACCGCACTAAGATAATACAGTATAATATGGCAATTTATCATATTGTTACCAGTAAGACTGGTATTTCCAAAGAAATAAGTGTAATTTATAAAAGATTCTCTTGTTTCCTCGTCGACACACGAATAGAAAGAGGTTATGAATTATTTTAACCTCAAGGTCAGATTGATTTATGACGAAAAAAATTGGATTTCTAAAGAGTGATTAAGATAATATTTAAGATGTGTTTGAAAAGACGTCTTGATCGATATTCAATTCTTACAGAATAAAGTAGAATTTTTAACTTTATTTTAATTTAAAGTAGCCGTTTAACAAGGAGGACTGTTGGACTTGTTGGAGGACTTGTTGGTTAATTTATCTTTTACGAATTGTAACATTTTTAAAATTTTAAGGTACTGAGAAAAATATGTTAAAGTATATTATTGTCTTATATTTTTCTAAAAATAAGTTATTTAAATAGTTACTATTTTAACAATATTAAAATATTATTGCTTTAATTAAAATAATAAAATACAATTATGATTGCTTATTGAAATGGAAGGACGAAAACGCGTCAGTTTTCATTTCAATTAAATGAAAGAGTCTTAAAAATATTATAAAACTAACACCATAGTTGTAGTTCGAATTTATCTATGGAAATAATATGAAAGTAAAGTGTATTTTACAGTTAAATATTATGATTCTTCTATTATTCAAGAGAATGATGCAGGATATTCAGACACAATCTAGAGTCAATACTATTCGTTGACAGCTTTCCGCCCCATATCTAGACATTGCGCCCTTTAAATTATATATTATATAAAAAGTACCTACAACATACCGTGTTAAGAAACCGTAATAAGAAAACCGTTCAACATTTTTATTGAAACCGAGATGTTGCATGCCGACTGCTGGCGAGAATGATGTGATCGACGCGATCTTTCTTGCCAAAACTGAGTTGAAAATAATACCATATTCATACCTCTTAGTGAGATTCAAATTCGCAACTTATCTACGATGATCTTAACAGATAAAAGCAATATTACCTTCTTCCTAATGTAATCTATTGTTTCTATGGAAGGTTAAAAAATGTTTTAAGTAATATTTATATTAAGAATTAATTTTAATTATGCGCTATTACAATAATAAACAGTACTCATGATATTTTTAGCATTCATATGTTTAGTCATTTATTAAGAACGCGATATTGCTTAAGATCGGTGATTATAGTAATTTATAGTTAGGTAGTTCGAAGGACTTCTATAGACGTGTATCTATCTATGATTTATTCCTAGTTATATTCTTTTGATTGATGTACGTACAAAATTTTTAATTAATAATTGTTATAATGGTTGTAGTTATTTTATACGTCTATATAAAACTATTTATATTCAATGGTGTATGTGATGATGTAATGAACATGAATGTAACATCAACGTAGTATTCGGATTAATGATTATATTTGAATTGTGTTCCATTCTCTCCTTAGCTAATATAAAACAAGGCTTGGAGATCCGATTCTTAATAAGCAATGTTTAGAAACCGGGCGGAGAGCGGCGAACGAAGTGTCTTTACGCTTTTACACTACATCTCTGGCTATCCTGCTATGCGGGATAAAGAGTGAAGCTAAAAAAACTTTTTTGTTTATTACAATTAAGAATAAAAGTAGCAAATAAAATATTTTTTTTATAAAATTAAGAAAATTGTTCTATTAGACAAGACAAATAACATAATATTGAAAAACGTTTATTAAAGTTATTAAAATTTAGGTAAAGTTATTCTTGTAAGACAGACAAGCACCCATTCACGTCCCTTACTGGAGAAAGTGTAAAAAAATAGCAGACATACTGTTGGGTGATCAAAGAGTGATCGTAAGGCATGTAGCCGAGGCCACAGGGATATCTTATGGCAGCTTTCAAAAATCATTGTCAACAAACTTCGCTACTTAACACTTATACAATAAGATAAGTTACATATAAAATAAATTTATCTATGGAAATAAAATTTACGAATTGGAATGTACTCAATTCACACCTAATTTAAATTATTTATTGTTTGTATAATAAACATTCAATTATCAAAATGTTTTATAACTAAAATTATCTTTAGGCGAGACATATCTAATTATAATTTCGTTAAATCAACAAAGTAAGCCGTGAGAATGAAATCTGAACATAAAACATGTTTTTTCATTCATTCAATCAATCGATCAATCAAGTAATATAAGATCATAGAAAGGTAGTTTTACCTTATATGGTGGTCTTATACGACTGCACAAAAAATACTGCTGGCATATACCCAATGTTTGAGATCACATGGCGTGTGTAACAATATATGTATTGTAAGCCAATGAACTTGCAACATTTATGCTATAATAATATAAAATAAATTGAACATATTTAGCACATAAATGTTTTATAAAATGTATTAAATGAAAGATTTAAAAATCACCCAATACAATATAGCACTTCTAAAAAGTAAACATTAAATAGTTAGTCCTTATAGTTTAATGTAAGAAGTAATATTTTTGCCGTATATTGCTTCGGGAGTTAATAAAAAAGAAATTGAATTAATATAACAATTCCATTCAAAATGTTTGCTATTTAAGATTAAATATTTATACTAATAATTGCAAGTAACATTTTTACTTTTGGACTTGGAACTACAGGAATCAGTTGGGAGTGCTCACTAACAACTATAATTATCCAAAAATAGATTATAGATAGATTAACAAAAAATATTTAACTTTACGGCTATAGTACAATTCAAATGTGGCATGTTTGAAATTATATATTTATTTACATTCAAAGAACACCGCAATAAGATCGCATCACGCTCCGCAAGTTAGTGGTCAATAAATTATTCTACATCGTGCTTTGACTGCACTTCGTTGATAATATTACTTGTAGTTTAGCAGAGTTGAACCATGGTATTATATTTCGGCTTCGGTTACTTTCTTCACCAATTATAATGCTAGTGGGAAACCTATATCTTAATGCCATGCAGGTTTTTCTTAAACTATGTTCAATAATAAATTTGTTAGATTTTTGTTAAGATAATCTTCTTTATCTTATTGTACACAGGATAAATATAATAAACATGGTCACTATACTCCCTACATTCCATATTAAATATAAAACAGCGACATTCTTTAACCTAACCTCACGCTTTATATTACTAGACTGAGCAAATAGCGATATTTTATAAATGACCGTCTCTTATAGTGGGATTTGAAATCCTTGGAAAGTCACCCTGAGTAAAGTCCATTGAGTCTGTTCTATGTCCTCTTTGACATTAAATTTAATAAGTATTTTGAGCTTTTTTTTATTTAAAAAATAGTAATTATTTTTTAAAAATGTAATATACATCTCTACAATGTAAAATATACAATAAAACGTGTAAAAAATATTACAACCCTAAGGCTCTGTCCTTGTCTTTTAATAATATAGGAGCTTTTATTTATTCAATAGTAATTGCTCTCTGCAATTTGGTTCGCATTAACTTTCTACACTATTTCAAATTATTTAGTATTTCGATTGGAAATTGAATAGAAAATTATATTATGATACTAGATATTACTTGTAATACATACAAAATTTAAATTATTTTATTTGCTATAGAAGACTTCCCATCATATATGATCAATATTTGTTAGAGGGCCATTTCAATATTATTATCAATAACTATTTAGAATTTCTGGCGCATTTTTATATGTCAAAAACATACGCCTGTGATGCATAAAATTTTAACATAAGGTGTTCCAGTCTTCAAAGTCTATTGTACCCTATGTCCCGTAATAAAAAAGTTTATAGTCACTTCGAAGATATCAGAATACAATCAGATAAATTAATGATCTTTTAAAATTAACATTGTATGTTATTTATTTTTTCTTAATAGTCTATGTAGAATTCAATTTATGTTACTTCTTTGTAGAAATCTTTTTTATCCAGACAGTCCAGTTTTATTGTTTTATTATAATATAAAATTTAAATAAAGAATTTTATTATAAGATCTAAAGGGAACATTTAATAGAAGAATATTTTTTCCTACGCCTTTAAATGAATTTCGAAAGTAATAGTCGTCCCTTCAATCAATTATAATTTCCATGCCATACCACGCCTATAACCAAAAATGTACTTTCAAGATTGAAGTAGACTTTATTCAAATACGACATTTTTTAGTTATTTTATTAAGTTATATTTAAATTTTTGTTATAAAATTGACCGACCCTCATCTAGAAATACAAATATTAAGGTATGTATGTATACAAACATCCGAAAGCGTAAAATGATTATGATACGTTTTGTATCATCGAGAATGACATGTATACGGGTATCATTCTCTCTATATACTTCTTGTATCACGTTCGAATATGTTATTGCATCTCTGGTCAAAAACATTTAATGTTATAAAGTCGAGATGTATATTTAAGCAATTGAGTGGTTATTCATCAGATATGTTTTGTATGATTCTGAAGAAATACATAATTAACAATATGGTAATATAACACATATAGTACAGTTTTAAAAGACAATTTTTCATTGTTTCTACTATGTTTTTACAATAATGATACAGGAACTAGTATTTATTTGTTTTTAGGGCAAGACTTACTTTGTTTATAGGGCAGGGCTTACTTTGTTTATAGGGCCTGGTAGTTTTCAGGTTATGTTACAACTTGCTACGTATAAAATTAACAATAACTGACTTCTACCTTTATAATTAATACAAATATACATTAAAACTACGTTAAATAAGAATTAAAGAAGGGGCATGAAATTAAGCACACATGGGAAGAAACGATATGAAATTAATAGTGGTAAGTAATACTAAAAAAATAGATCATCCTTATAAGTGTTAATAGAATTACGCGTCATTAAACCATTTAACACCCAAGTAGTGTTTGCATTTAAAGTAGACTTTAAATTAGTTCCCGTATTTGTGCTAATCAAATACCCACATACGGCCTCCTTCTTAAATCCTAAAACTTGCTATTTTAAATATTTGGTCCACCATTATTTGTAATCATGTACGGGCAAAAATTTTAATAATAGAAAAGAATAAGTGATGTTTAAGCCTTTTTTATTGTCGATCTTGTTTTTGTTCAATGTGTATATACTTATTATAATATATACTCGTAAAAAAAATAAAACATATTTACTTTTATTTATATAAAAAATTAAAAATATATTTCAAGGTTTACATAGTAATTGAAAATAATTATTAATGAGATTAGAAAACTACAGGGTTTATTATTGTTAGGTACATGGCCGTAAACCTATACTTATCTGTCTTATAACACATTATTAGGAACCCAAATTTGAATTATTGAATATGTACATACATTTATGGTTTATATCAGTAGCGTTTAATATGTTCATATCTCTAAAGGAAACCTAGTCCAAATTTTGATATGTATTGTGTGTGCTATTTATTTTATCATTTACTTAAGGCATTACTGTAATTTTCTTAAAAAATTTTTTTGTGAATAATATTATAAATACAAGCTGTCTGCATTTCTTTTCCATTTAAACGTGTCTTTTCGTACGAACGGGTTTAACGGGTATTAAATTATAAGATTATGAATTTTTAATATTATGTTTAGTTTTCAGTTTTCTTGTTAGATTGTTATATGCGACATGAAATATTAAAATATACCTGTATATTCAAAATAGCAGAGCTCATAGAGTAAAGAGTAAATTATTAAATTACTAAATTATTAAATATTTTATTGGTCATCATTTAAAATATATTTTTAATATAATAAGATAAATAAAAAAGATGTAAAAGTTAAAGCGTAAGTAATTTCTAACAAGAATTTATAGAGAATCCATAAAAAAATATGGCGAACATAAATTCTGTATTAATTTGTAGGGGTTTTCAAATTAAAAAAGACGTTATTGTCTCACAATCTCTTCAATTTTAATTTATAATATACACGAATTATTGAAATTATAAAACTTTAAATTCCATGCCGATTTATTTTACTGTATCTATTTAAACAATTCATAAATGACTGACTTATCTTAGTAACTAGTGATTTTTATCGCCAAACATAACTACATATTTAATATTTATTACAGATACTTCTATGATAGAAAATGAAATTTGTTATATTTGTACTTATATTTCTGAATTAAAAAGTATTTAAAAATCTATGAATAAGGAAGTCATTGGAAAAGATAACTTGAATATGAAATAGGTAACAATTTAGACATAGCAGGAACAATTACATACAACTTGCAAAACATATACCTAGTTACGCAGTAGTTCTGTAACAAGTCATTATAGCGTGGTGTAAAAATAGATAGAACGGTAGAATTGAAACATATTTAAGAAAAACTAATTATTTATTGTATTTTTTATTTTTACAAATTTCTTGTGTTTTTGGGAGAAGCAATGTATAATTGATTAAACCGAATTTGCAGCAAGTACTGACAGTATAAACTAGATGGAGAGAAGTCACAGTGCGTTTCATTAAATATATATTTTTATTAAAAAATATATTAAATAAGGAATAATAAAAAATGACCTAAATATAACTTGATAAATAATTATTTAAATACATTTCTATTATCTCGCTAATTTACAACATGCATTGCATGTAGTTTATTGATTATAAATATTATGAAGTTACGTACCTACATATATAGCGTTGATTACAGTAAATTGTCGTAAACTTTATATAGATACGTGTTATATATTTTCACATTATATACAAATGTCAGAAATTGGATCATTACAGAAATTGATACGTACAAACGAAAATTATTATTACACGTAAATGTATCAATTTCTGTGTAATTTTTTTATTAACCAAAAGTTTTAGGCTTATTTTAAGTCCAAATATTTCTGTAATAGTTTACTTATTAGACTTTATAATGTATGTAATTTGTTTTTCCATTTCAACCTCTTCTTTGGCATTACTATGTTAAATATATATTTTTATGTTACATTTATTTATGATATTGAAAACTTTCTATATTAGCTTGCTTACCTTTCGTTTCCTCTTTGGAGTATCAAAATTCGCGACCTGGTTTTTCTTCCCCATTCTTATTATTTATGATTAAGTTATTGCACATACCAGCACTGATATTATCTAGTCCAATTTCACTGTCTTAACACTTTAATATCACTAATAAAAGGAATAATGTTGACTGTATAAATTATTATATATAATATTGATCATTACAACAGTTTTTCATAATTCTGAGCACTTCACTATCATAGCACATAGTTGCATGAATCCAGAAAATGAATATCAGATGCATATTACTTCCGTTTCAAAAAGTGAAACGATAACTGAAAAGAGCACGTCTCGTAGTTCGTAGAGCGGGAAGCATGAGGCGTCTCACCGTAGTCCCATACGATGTCGGAGTGTGCATCCTTCGCACTCCCGCCTCCGGGCACTACGCTGCGTCCCGCCGCACCTCCCGCCTACTTAAATCATTCAAATAGATCACTTTATTTACCCTTCTCATCCTAATTGCTTCTCACTAATACGTTTGCTTGTTGAAAGATCAGAAATAGTCGTTTTTTGTCATATGTCATTAACTCCGTGTTTGCGAGAGGTAAATTAAAATTTGCAAATCAATGAACGTTTTGTTACTTTTCGATATATATATATATATATATATATATATATATATATATATATATATATATATACATACATACATATATAATATGAATAGTAATAATAATAGAACAAATTTTGTAAGAATTAGTCAATAGAAATGTATAATTTATAACGAAAAAAAATATGTAAATATTTTAAAGTAAATCATAATCGGAACATTAAATCATTTTCGTTATTTTGTATGTAAGTGTGATGTATGCAACATATATCTGTTTGAACATCTTACATACATCTTGTAATATAACAGGTATGCCATATATTATGTTATATTACTGTATTTGTTATAACTGTTTCTTGATAATGTGTGAAATCGGGAGTAGAGGAACCTATTCAGTAACATAGATAGTATTTTCTATGTATGATTCCATCTGCAACGATAAAATTGTTGGAAATCTTCTGTCGGTATATACTCGATGGTTTCAGGTTTGATCGCCACTTAATTTATTTTTCCGTTTTCCCGGTAAGGCAAGACGTGACGTTTATGCTACTTAATAACGAAATGGAATTCTAATTATTACTATTTTATCGTAAACGTTTGAAAATGTAATTAATTACATCTTTGTAGATAGCTAAAAATATATATCCTTCAAATAAGTGGGAATGTAAGTTTACAGACGTCTTTCCTGCGGATGTTCCGGAAACAAAGCGGATGTAAAAGAAAACCAAATTGATTAAATTCGGTTTTTTGTTTATGTATTATATTTTTTTGTTTATCAATAAGTCAAAAATATTTGATTTATGTTTCTTCTACAGTGTTTCCCAATAGGGATGATAGGATTTTGATAGCTCACAGCCGCCATCTTGGTTGTTTAACATTTGACATTTGTATTGTTTAGTATTTAGTAATGTTTGCCATTTAATCATGAATAAGTTCACGTTACCTCAGCGTTTGGAAATTGTCCAAATTTTCTATCAAAATTCGCGAAGTATTGTCTCTACTCAAAGAGCATTTCGTGCTAAATATGGTCGTCATGGTGCACCGTCTGAGCTCGCTATACGTCGCATAATTCAAAAACTGGAAAGTAAATATTCTTTGCACGATAGTAGACCACCAACACGACGACGGACAGGCCGTAGTGAAGAAAATATGCCGCCGTATCAGCCAGTGTCGAAGAAAATCAAAATGTTTCCGTTCCACGACGTGCACAAGAATTAGGCTTATCCAGAATGACAACCTGGCGAATTTTACGTATGGATCTTGGCCTACATCCATACAAGATTGTGTTGGCACAACAACTCAGGCCAGCAGTTCACCGATTACGTCATGAATTTGCTGATTTGGCGCTTGAAATGATGGAAACGGACACCGAATTTCATAGGAAAATCATCTTTTCAGATGAGGCTCACTTTTGGCTCAATCAACAAAGAATTGTCGTTACTGGAGTGAGTCATATCCAAGAGTGGTTCATGAAACACCATTACATCCTGAAAAATTGACTGTTTGGTGCGGATTATGGTACGGTGGAATCATGGACGAAGGCCGTACTGTTACTGTCAATGGCGACCGTTATCGTGACATGTTGAACGTTTTTTTTTCCTGAAGTGTATGAAATCGATGCGGATGACATTTATTTTCAATAAGACGGTGAAACATGCCACACTGCGACCGTCACAATGGATTTATTGCGTGATAAGTTTGGTGAGTCGGTTATTTCTCGCAACGGTCCTCACAATTGGCTACCAAGATCATTCGATTTAACTACTATTACCCTTGGACTATTTTTACTTCTACTACCCTTGGACTATTTTTTGTGGGGGTATGTTAAATCTCAAGTGTATGCCAATAAACCAGCTACGATTCAAGACCTTGAACGCAACATTCGAGCGACTATAACGGCCATACCAGCCGAAATGCTGCACCGAGTCATCGAAAATTGGACCGATCGTATTCATCAGTGCAAAAAAAGTTGTGGCGGTCATTTGAACGATATTTTGTTTAAATCATAAATAGCATAAAATTTCCTATCAAATAAACATTGAACACGAAATTCAAACATATATTACATATTTTATTTTAATTTCAAAACATATTATTCTTATTGGGAAACCTCACATATACGATTTTATATATTATTAATATATTTTTACATCTACACACGATTTTTTGTAATATAAATACATGTTTACTAGATGATTTTGGGTATTCGCAATTGATAATGGTAGTAAAAATTACACTTACCCCTGTGATATAAATGGCGCGTGACTTTTTTCGTACCAAAAAGGTTTAATTCGTACCAAAACTTCAGTGTTTGTGATTATGCGCTTTTCCTTTATTTACGAGCTTAATGAAATGAAAAATGGAGCTGCTAATGACGATATATTGTCTGCAATACGCCTCTGTAATATGATTGCAGTATTATTGAACATAGACTGTGGGAGATGAATGACTAATGTCACTTAGTTAATAAGCTGCCCATATTTTCTTCTTCATTTATGCTTGTTTGTTATATAATTTTTCATTTAAAATCTTGCAAGCTCAACTCTTAAATAACACTAGCTGATGCCCGCGACTTTGTGTCTCTGTTTCTTTTTTATTATAAGGTGGCTGGTAGTTCATAACGTTGTAAAATATTAAAATTTAGAGCCGCAACAACGAACTTGTTGCTATATGTTGCACTTTAAAAGATTACATGGTACACATAGCATATTAAACAATTTGAAGTGCGTGCGTAATGTCTTCTAACGATATCCATAATATATTACATTGTCAAAATATTACTGAACTTATAAGCTTCACGCCTTATCCCGCATAGCGGGATAGTTAGAGTAAACCTAATGTCAAGAGAATCCGTTGACTCCTTTCCGCCTGAAATCGATATTGCGTGTTGAGTGCTGACAACACCGCGTTTTGGGGACCGCCACCCACCACGCCATGTCCCAACGGCAGGAAGTGGAGAACGGAGCTACAAATAGCTACGTGGAATGTAAGAGGAGGGATGCAACAGAAGATGAATGAATTATTAGATGTGATGAGAAAGAGATTTAGATGTTGTTTATGTGACCAAGACCAAAGTACAGGACAATGGCATGACCAATCTGCCGGGCAACCGAGTCACTTTCTGGGCGTGAGTTCCAGAAAGCGAACGAGGGTGTCCAGGTGTACGTGTGTTATTGTCCTCTTGATAGGTGTGTGCAATGGTAGAATAAGGCGATCAACTCGAGGCTACTCTGGGTTCGCTTCAAGCTGGGGATAACAAGAATACTCTTTTTAGTGGCGTATGCGCCTGTATACTCAGCTCTATCAAACTAGAGGAGTTCTGGGAGAGTGTCAGAGAAGTTCTAGGTAGTGTAAGAGGGAACCAACCGACGTGGTTGCGAATGCGTACTTAGGAAGTATGATGATAAGAGAGTAATGAGGCTGGTAAGCTCAGATTACAATTATGTAAGGAAAAGGATTTGTTTGTGGATCGGATGGAAGAGAAAAGCATGATTGATCTATTCCTAGGGGATCAGCGTATTCATAACCAAGTTATGGATACGCGTATGTTTTGGGGTGCCGACTTAGGAACAGATTACTATCTAGTAGTTGCTTGAATAAGGGGTCTGTTTGCAGGTCAGAGAGGAATATGAAGAAACGATTCGCAGCTTGCGAAATAGGTACTGAAAGTGTTGAAGAATGCTGGCAGAATCTTAGGAATTGCATGATTGAAGCTGACACTGAGGTGTGTGGCGTTGGGAAAAGAGGCTTTAGTAAAACGCGTGATGAATGGTGGGATGACGAAATGAAAGATGTAGTGGAAAGAAAGCAGAAAGTATGTCAGGACTATAAAGCCTCGAGTAAGAGTAAAAGTATGATAATAAGAAGAAAAAATATAAATTGCAAAAGCACTGATAAAGATGAAGCGTGAAAAGTTAGCGCACGAAAGAGACGAAAGTTTGACAATTTCCGGGAAAACACGAAGCTGATCTGGCTAGAAGTTAATGATTCTCGGTGTTCTTCGCCAACCTGTAGAATGAATCGGATGCTTTCTGAGGGCGGTGAAATACTTACAGAAAGAACACACGTTTTGCAACGATGGGTGGAATTCTTCAAGGAGATGTATGAATGTGATGATTCAAGTGACAGCAATATGCTGAGTCTTGGTGTAGCAGATGAAGAAATCGTTATAAAAGAAGTAGGGAATGCTATACGAAGTCTGAAATGTAGTAAAGCAGCGGGAGCAGATGGAGCTACCGCAGAGATAATCAAATATGGTGGGCCACGCATCTTGAACCTGTTATTTTTTCTATGCAATTTATGCTGGAAAACGGGAGTGGTCTCGGATGATTAGCGAAGCGCAGTCATCGTGCCTTTGTATAAAGGCAAAGGTTCACAGATAGACTGTGCAAGCTATAGGGCTATGAGTTTGATTAGCTTGGGCAGTAAAATTTATGCTTAAATTCTAGCGAGAAAAATGCAAGAAAGATCCGAAAGGCTTTTATGGGAACCCCAAGGAGGATTAAGACCTGGAGGGGGTGCATGGATCAGGTCTTTTCTCTCCGCATGTTCACAGAAAAGTTTTTTGCAGTAAACCAGAAAATGTTCCGTGCTTTTGTGGGATTTAGAAAAGGCATTTGACAGAGCAGTAAGAAAGAAGTTATGGGAGATATTGCCTCGGTATAATGTGAACGGACCCTTGTTGCAGGCTGTAAAATATTTTTATCGAGATCACTCAGCCTGTGTACGAGTATGAGCTGGCATGTCACCTTAGTCGGATAATCAATTGGGTATCAAACAGATCTGCGCCATGTCAGCTTGGCTGTTCAATTTGCTTTTGGATAGCTGTCTCCAAGGAGTGTAAGAAAGTGACATAGGAGTGACAGTTGGTGATTTGACAGTTGACTCTGTGTACGATGATGCAGTGCTAATTGCATCATCAGAATGCGAGTTACAGGCATTGGTCACCACTCTGAAAGATGGGTGTGAAAGTAATGGTCGAAACCTGAATGCGAGTAAAATTAATTTTCTAGTATTTGAAAGAGATGAAGGAAGGACGGAATGCAAGGTTAGGGTAGATAGAAAGATATTAGAACAAGTGAACGATGTGGTATATTTGGAAAGTATGTTTAGTAGAGATGCTCACTCCTTGTATTAGCCAGAAGGTGACTCGGTTGCTCGGCAAATCGGTCATGCTATTGCCCTTTCTTTTGGTCTTGGTCACACAAACAACATCTAAATCTCTTTCTGTTGCATCCCTCCTCTTACATTCCACGTAGCTATTTGTAGCTCCGTTCTCCACTTCCCGTCGTCCCGGACATGGCGTGGTGGGTAGCGGTCCCCAAAACGCGATGTTGTCAGCACTCAACACGCAATATTGATTTCAGGCGGAAAGGAGTCAACGGATTCTCTTGACATTAGGTTTACTCTAACTATCCTGCTATGCGGGATAAGGCGTGAAGCTATAAGTTCAGTGAATATTTTGACAATCAATGTAAAGTATTATGGATATCGTTAGGAGACATTACGACTTTCAAATTTTTTAATATACTATGTGTACTGTAATCTTACAAAGTGCAACATATAGCATCAAGTTTTGTTGTTGCGGTGCTAGGAACCCTAGCGTTTGGCACTCCGTACTCTCTGACTACTCCGCAAGGGATAAAGCGTGAAGCTAATATATATATATATATATATATATATATATATATATATATATATATATATATATATATATAGATATATATATATATATATATGTGTATATATATATATATATATATATATACACATATATATATACTTTTCCAACATTTTAATTGTATATAATAATGTATAGATAACAGAAACTAAAAAAACACTCGACAGAATTTTTGTCGGTCTGTCTGTTCATTTATGCTTTAATTGCGCAAAAACTACTGGTCACAATTACTGAATATTAATATAATTGTAGTTTATACTCCAGAGGTACATACATAATAGTTTTTATATGTACTAGTTTTCGTATAAAAAGTAGAAAACTGAAATTTAAATTCCTTTTTATACTGATAACAAAGAGCTCGATTGGAATAATTTTTTTGGATGGTAACGATTCGAACATCATATCATAGCATCATATAGGATAATTTTGTCCTAAAAATCAATGTCATTTCTGTAGGGAAAATAAACCCAACCAAATTTGTCAAATTACGTCAACTTGATAGAAATTTCGTCGATAGAAAAAAAATTATGATAGATGAAAAAAAATTAAGATAGATATTATTTTATGAATTGTGTTTCTCTAAATCATTTTTCGTGTAATAGTTAACTAATGAATATAGTATATTTTTTGCTGCTTATCAATTTTTGAAAAATTACCTTCGCATTTTTTACCACTTATAATATTGCAAGCATTGTGAAAAAATAATAAATAGATGGCTGGCTTGTGACAGCAATATGCAGTTTAAATTTTATGACTATATCTTTAATAAGTATCGACAAAATTAAACTTTTTGCTAAAGATTATAATCCTCGTAGTTGTTAATTAAGTCACACAAAATGAAGTACAACTCTATTTGAACTGAAATATTTATTCTTTTCACGCTTTCTAGACCTTCCAGCTTAATTAATACAGATTTTGAGTTATAACTGCATGCTCCTTATGGTTAATGATTGATTATCTTATCTATAAGGTGATTATTTTTATTAGTAATCTAATAAAATTTAACTTTATAAAGTAATATATAATTAATCAAGTGTATAATCAATCAAGTATTGGGATTTCTCTCGGGCATTTGACTTCGTAGACCATTATAGGTTATTGCTTAAACTTAGTCAGTATGGATTCCACGACTACACGCGTAATGTCTTTGCTTCTTAACTTAGTAGGGATAATAGAAGTATTTTCAGTATGTTGCTGTAAATAATAAGAAGTCATCTGGTTGATATTTACAGATGGGTGTGCCAAAGGGATCGATTTTAGGATCTTTTTTTCTTTTACGCTCAAAAATTATGCCATATTTATGATAAATACTCTATATTGCCGATAATTTGCGATGATACTTTTTTAATTTTTAAAGTAGATCGTAACAATAACGATTATCATGAAGTAAATGGTGCAATGTGGCAAATTTCTTTGGTTTACAATTAATAACTGAGTATTAAATGCAAATAATAACTTAGTATTAAATAAAAGACTAAATGTATACAATGTGCCAAATGTGAAAAGACAGAATCTTATCTTAATTCTCAAAAACGAAAGTTCTAACTTTGCTGATAACTTTGCTATTAATAGAAATAAATTTAGACTTGAAACTTCAGCGGGGCATCCCTCTTCTCTTGCCATAATATTGAGCTCCGCTGCTTACCCTGTTAGAAAAGTAAGATAGCAGCGACAGCAGGCAGACAATAATACAGCCAGACTTATTTATTTTAGTTATTTACAAAACATATTGCTTTATGTCACACTGCTCTAGGGTGACGATGCAAATATTGAGTCAATATTTGTAACAATTCCAGATTTGCGGTTAGAGAAATTTATAATCAAATTTAAAAACGTAGGTGGTAATGAAAAAAGTGCAATATTCTATTTGAGAAAACTGTAGTGAAATTAAAGTGTGAAACTGTGTTGTAGATGCTCAAAGAGGAAGCTAATTATTGTTATGAACTCACTGTAAATTATATTTGAACAAGCAACTGTTGAGTTTCTCGCTGGCTCTTCTCAGGAGAATTGCCCTCAGAGTCGGTGATAGCTTTCTGTAGGTAATAATATTTTTGGTTTGGTATATTTTTACTTGTGGTACATTATGTACATGTGAGACATAATAATGAATATTTTATTTACTTTATACATTATACACTTATGTATAAAATAATTACTTGCTATATACTTGATAATGTATTGTATGTAAAAAAATATATTAATAATTTTATTTAAATCGGTGATATACACAATATTAACACAATAGTAACTCATTACATCCAGTCCGCATTTCTTTCATGGGACAGTCTGTGTGCTTTGACGATCCTAGAAAACGTTGGAGATTGTCCTATATCACAATTGTAAAAAGTTGTGAAAAGAAATTTGTGTGTTAAAGGTTATTACCATATTAATGATTTCATAAATGATATCACGCCTTGAGAATTAAATGCTCACTCTAGTCTATTTCAAAGGTATCATTGTCACAAATAAAAATTATTCAATTATAATTTTGGCGTTTATAAAAAAGAGAAAGTCCCGCTGAGTTTCTTGTGCCGATTCTTCTGACGTCTGAGGCATTAACTTTAGTGAACTGGTGGTAAATTATTTGGCATTCAAAAAATGAAACATGTAAATTCTTATTTTGAATAAAATTATTTGACTATAACTTAGACTGATAATAACTTAGAGCCTCAGAGCTTAGGTGCATGAAGCATATTATACGATAGTTATTTTCTAACATTTAATGTAGTGCCTATAGAAACAATAAAAGACCGATAGCGTCAAATTACGTTCATTACTCGCAAATTAATTTCCATTACTCGCAAGTTTCTAGGAATCAAACTGCAAAATTAAGTTTGCTTCTTTAATGTGTATTCATTTACGTGATAGAAAGTACACAGTGTGGTGAGTAGGATGTTAAAGTATAATATGCCAAGTTTCATTGCAATCGAACCGGTATATACTCGTGATGCTTGACCAAACAGACAGACATAGAAAAATTTATAATTTTTTTATAAATTTTAAAAACTTTGGGATTCTGTATCAATCAAGCATCGCTTGCTACTTTTTTTAAATGTTTTCAATATAAAGATTTGACACATATGCAATTTTATTATAAGTATAAAATAGATAAAATCTCCACTATTATAAACATGACACAATGCTATGTTCATTACATTATTTATATATACTAGGGCTTCTCTAGACTTTCAGTAAAACTATAATCTTCATTATTTAACTGCCTGATATTAGAAAATATATGCAGCAGTAAACCTATACTGTATAGAAATAACTATACTTTGCGATGCCGCTAGTAAAGATAACCTAGTCATTATATTTGTTTTATAGCCGGTTTATATACCTAAATTTTCGAAACATCAAACTTTCTACATTGTGAGAAAACATACATTACAGCAAATATTTAGCGTCATAACTGTTGCAAGTGCTTACCAATTAAATAAAATTTTACTTTATAGGTCGTAAAAACCACAACAAAATTTAATACGTAAAGAAAACCTATGAATCACGTTTTACAAAAATATACAACTGGAGAAGAATAAAATTTGGCGCAGTTAATTTTTTTATTGGCAAGTATGACACGGGACATGTTTGTAACCGTATAAAAAATTATATTTGAATGATTGTCAATGAGCTTCAAATAATATTTCACTACTACCAGTACTAATTTTACATTTGTTACTTGATTTTTCAAAGCTTCACTTTTCATTTCATAAGGGTTGATACTAAAAAGGTAGAGTCAAGACACGTTTCCCGAATTGGAACCAAAGCAAATCTCCACTCGCAAATTAAAGCGTAGCATTAAAGAAAGTCAGAATGAAATCATTTTATGTACAACGAGAAGTTATATATTTCATTTCTTTGAACGTTACATAATTTAGTTCATGCTTTGCCTTACCAGCTACTTTGTTTTTTTTTAAAAATGAAAAATATTAAAATACAATCATTCCTCCCTGTGGTAATTTTACTCCCAATCTATCGCGTTTATAATCAAACCCTGTTTTACAGTGCCACGATCGCCTTATTTTTAATCGTATCTTAGAAAAATAAAATTCTCCTGAAGAATGTATATGAAGTAAGAATGAATATGAATTATAAGTATTAAATAGACTAATTTGTCAAGTTTTTTAAAAAAATATATTATATATTTATAAATTCGCTAGTTAAATTTATTTTCACAATCGATATCGCCTGTAAAATAAAATGAGATGTTAATAATACAATCAAATTATATCTTTCCAATACTATACGTGCAGCCTAATAAAAATCAAATCGAAATAGAGCAATTTAATCACAACTTGTTTGAACATATTTACTCGAAACAAACGCTATCTCATTGAAACAAACATGGACGCTATTTACAATCATCCAACGTACTTTAATAGGTAATCGTTACTCTCCACAATACTAATTAGCTCCATGATTGATGTCGTGTTTGAATGACAATATCTTTTTAACTAAACATGCAAACATTACATGTCATTTAGGAAAACAATTAGCTTGAACGGGAGCTGATAAGCTATCTAAGCCTCGTTCTTTAATAGGAAACGGGACGGCACAAAAGATTACCTATAGTAGCTAAAGTGTAATATAAATAGGTATGAAAACTAATATCACTACTATTATTTAAAATAAAAATAACAAATTTGAGGCTGGTAGAAGCGCAGTAGGACGCCGTCTGACTGAAAACGCGATCGGTTGTGGGTTCGATTTCCACTGTAAAAATGAGTATATTCAAATTATTTTCATTTCCTCGCTCTGGTAATATAAAACGCGGCGTTGAGATCCGCCACTAACACGCAATTTCTCGAATTCGGCGAAAAGCGGAATACGGAGCGTCTTGATAATAGGCACTTCCTGTGTACTCTGCTATGCGTAATAAAAGCATGAAGGTTAAAAAAAGTAAATTCTTTTTGATGATCACTTTATGTCAATTTTTATAACTTTTCATATCAAATTTGACAAATATTTGAACTTCAAGGGAAAAATCTATAAAACATTTCATGAAGTCATGTCAAAGTAATAACGATAAATTTTATTATTACTATATTTTTTAACCTTTACAAATTTTTTAAGTAATTTATTGATGAGTTGGTTAAGAGATTTAAAGTGTCATTCGAAATCCATGAGTTTTGTTACTTTTTAAATTTTATCAAAAAAATATGAAAGCAAATGAGGGTAATTTGATAAAAGCCTTTAAATATCTGATTGTCTAATCTTTACATTTACGGTCTAAAAAAAAAAGATTTTAATGTATAGGTATAGTGCATTCTAAAATATTTCGTGTCAACTAGTTATAAATTTAAACGTTCGTAGTGTCTCATATTAAGTAGTTAATAAATCCTTTTAAGGTATGTTGAAAAAATGTAGGATTAAACAAAGAAAAAGATTTTTATTATGAATTCTATTGTCCTTGTGATACGTATAAGTTAAATGCAATACTAGAATGAACGACTTATATGGCAGTGATGTGATAAATAGAAGGCAATTAGCAAAACCAATCTTAATGGTTTTAAAATGAAACTTTGTGATTAAGGCGCTTTCCACTTTATTTCAATTCAAAGTTTATATTTTAATCTCAATGGTAAGCTTATTTATTAATATACAAGCTATGCCCGCGACTTAACATCTCTGGATCTTTTTTTTATAATTCTATATTTATATTATACTAGGAGCCCGCTCGCGGCTTCTACCGTGCGATCTCACAACTATAGCTATTTCGTTCTGTCACCTGCCCTCGTTCTGGCTTAAATCACAGACTTTGCCACAATTAATAATTTTATCTATTTTAAAACTAATAATAAGCCTCGGAAATAACCAACCAAGTTTAAAATTAAAATCTCTACGTACCTACCAAAACCTACAACTCAAACAACGTATCATATAATCCTACAACTCAACCTACCTACAACTCACCAAGAACTCAAACAACGTAACATATACATATAATAAAAAAGTGTATTCTGTGCATGAAATAGTTAAGAAATAAAATAATTATGAATATTAATACATAAAGTCAATGATACACATGGTAGAATTTTTGTCTGTCTATGAGTCAGTCGTTTTGTCGCTTGTGTCAGTCGCGTTAGTTATGTCTATGGATCGATCCGCAAAATTAAGTTTGTTTTTTAATATATACACCTTTCCGGGGAAAAAGTACCCAGTGTGATGGCCATGTTGATGAAGTATAATTATACCAAATTTCATTGTAATCGAACTGTGAGCTTTTGCGTCATGCTCAAACGAACAGACAGACAGATAGACGGACAAAAAATTTTTAATCACATTTTTGGGTTCAGTATCAATTTTCAATGTACTATTGACCCTTCTACAGTTTTATTATAACTATAGATCACATCAGCTATCTACTATTTAAAGTCCCGTGAAAGTTGGTCGAGCTGTTCCAGAAATTATCCGGAACAATGAGATGGAAAGACAAAAATTGTTATTGTGGTATGTATACATATGCAATTAGTGAAAAACAGATATTTTAATATTACAAACAGATCGTCGCTATTTTATTTGTTTTTATAGATACAAGTATCCAATATACTTGTGTAACTGTGTATATTTGTATGACTGATTTCAAATTAATTAAACGAGACTAGTTGGGACACCATTAAGGTAACTGTGATAGGCTTGATAGGTTGCTATGCATTGGACTCTGTTTTGATAGTTACAGATAGGACTAGCTATTAATATTCATTTTAACGTGTTATTTTTTTATTTCGACTTATGTCAGAAGCTTTTTCATATGCAAAGTTTAATAAATAGTTTCATGGCAAAGCTTTATGTAGATCAATTGATTTGTGTTTACATTTATATATATATATATATATATATATATATATATATATATATATATATATATATATATATATATATATATATATATATATATATATATTATTTTCCAAAGATTTTAGTTCGAAGGAAGAAGGAAAATTCCAGTGACTTATGAGCTGTATAAACTCTTTAAGTAATGTTAATTAGATTCCGAAGCATCCGCGGCTTGAATAGATAAACGTCGAAGAAGTTACGATGTAGGTCGCTCCCGTCACGCACGCACGCCTGTAAAGAGACTTGTGTACCACTAAGTGTTACGGTGTGTTAGTATTGTTCTTGCTAGTTATCCTTTGTACGTACTACAATAATAGCTTTAACAAAATTAATACAAGAAGCCTTGTTGAGCGATGCCTTTCGATGCTTGTGCCATAATCATAACTTGCTATTAACTATATATTTTAAGTTTAATTAAGTGTTTTATTAAAATTAATTTTATATAAAGCTTTTAAAATGATTTCAGGCTCGGACGTCGTAGTTCTCAAGCTCGATTTTATTGAGCTTGATTTTATTGTAAATGATACTTATAGACCAAAATAGTTTTTTTTTATTTATCATAATTTAGTTTTATATTATTTTAAGTAAATAGGTCGAAAATACTAATAGAAAATTAGATATGTTCTGTGTACATTAGCTTTTATATTAAAATATTCTGCAATTTATAGTTTTCAGTAGCGTATAATTATGTGAAAGACTACCCATAATTAAAACCATGTATCATTTCGAACAAGGCCATATTGTCAGTTAATTGGGTCAGCACTGGTACTATGTGAACCTCTTACAGTAGGTATTTCATACTTATCAAACAGATTTTATTATTCATATAAAAAAATTAGGTTAAATACTTTTTTAATTATTTATATTGAAATTGAATACTAATATTGATAATATTTCCTTTAAACTTCTAAAAGCCGTTAACATTCTTAAAAAAAACAGTTATATTGTAAAAAAACCTTTAAATATATTACATATATATTGTTCATCTAGAAATAATATTTTAACACCCGTGAGACAATTTAGAAAATTAAGTATGCTTCGAACGTGCTTCACATCGTAACATGAGTCGCTCGGCCATGCCTCATTAGGTATATCTACTGATTAACAGAACAATCTAATTGAATTTCTAATCCTTCACCCGTAAAACTTTTCCATTCGATTTAAATTTACAGTGAATCGACCTTGAAGTAAGGAAGGCTTATTATTAATTATGCTCTAGAGTTTTCTCATCATTATTATTGTTACGTTTTTAATGAGCTCTTATTGAATTAAGACTATGGAATATAAATACTTTTTTAACTGCACAGTTTCTATAATTTTAAGAATTCATTTATTTACTTAGAGTGAGTTATTCATATTAAGAGGTAATAAATATAAATTTTTATATAAAAGGTAAAGTGTAAAATAAAATAGTATCCGAAATGCAAGAGTTTAGTTCACAAGTACAAATGCTGGACAATTTAACGTTATTGTTTTAGTTTATGAAACGAATAAGAGTTCTTCTGAAGATTTCTAATTCTGATAATTCTAAAAATGTAAAGTATCCTTTGTGCTTTTATGTGTAGGATGAAACAAGATATGCGTGACTAGACGTTGATTTAGGACATAATTTACAATGTAGAATTAATTTTGCGGACGTCAATGAAATCTTCGTGTGTGGTCAAATAGACGATTGATTTATAGACACTGTGAAGAATGTTTTGGTGATCTTTATACGTAAGCATTTGCGTCATAGTGTCAAAAAAAGGAATACAATAAGATATTTGTAGCTCGATGCGTTATAAATGTAACATCAAAAAAAAGACTTAACTAGGAAACGGAAATTGTTATATTTATATATTTATTATATAATTAAGTTATCGCCTATTAGTGTACTCAAAACCATTATTTGATTTAAGTATCTTTGTATTAAAATTGACAGTGTGAGTAGGACTTGTCAGAAGTTAATCGAGAAGTAATATTTTAAATCAAGGACTACTGTCAATAGTTGACATTAACGGCCTTCCTTCAACCAACCAAAAATGGTATTGAACAAGGAATGGATTACGACAATACCAAAGATTGCTTTGCTTAGGCAATCTCGATTTGCGTATGATTGATTTATATCAATAAGTCATTTTGTTGTAATGTAATTGTTGTGTAATTGTTATATTTGGGTTGTTATGTTTGGGTGTGGCCATTGTCTTGACTTGAATTGTTGACTTTGTACTTATTTCTCATGCGCTTAACTATAAGTCAGGTAAATACATCGTGAATTTTATTTATTTACTAGTATAGAAATATACTTGTAATCAATACGACATCTTATGTATTGAAATATCGTATTCTACTAAAACAAGCTATCAATTCTCATAAGGTAAGATCCATAGATATTAAATATCTGTAATTAAACATTATTGCAATCGCTTAATGTATTTTATTTCGTTAATAGTAAATAAATATAATAAGTTTACGTATATATTATTATGTATATAAGTAAACTTATTACGTGATATTTTCTTATTCATTTTTAAAAAATATAATTTTACTATGTTCATTACAGTTAGTCATATTCATAAAATAACGAAAATAAAATAATTTCTATTTTTTTCTAATAATATAACTTAGTTAATAGTACAAAAGAATTACATATGTTTTAGAGGGAAGACGGAAAACGTGTGCCATTACAAAACTCACTCCAGATAACTCATGACATAAATTTAGTATCTAAAGTTCATGGAACTTAAATTGTTTGTTTATTTGTTTATGTACATAGATAGACATAAGAGGGAGATGCGTATGAGTCAATGTAGAGAGTCATTAAGTTATCGTTGCGATGCAGTGAAATGGTTGCGATGCGCAGTCGCATCGGGGACAGGGTACTCGCTAGAAGATACCTCTTATCAGTTGTAGTTGTCTCGAACGTGACTAGTTGATGTTTATTGATTAACATTCTTGAACTTTGTGCGTGTAAACATATCTCGAGTATCTTTATTGCTTCCTAAAAATAAAGAAATGTTTAGATTCGTTTCAAATTGTTTCGGACGTGTTATGTTTATTTTTATTTTCATGCACCATCATTACCTGCGCATCATTGATCATACATTATTTGATACAGAAAAAAACATATTTTAGTAAAGTATTATTAAACAAAAACATTTCCCCGAGTTATATGAACCTACACTCGTCTCGACCTCAACTGCTTAAAACGTAACTACTGTTACTATAAACGTAAATCGTTATACGATGTTATAAGTTTTATAATATTACTGAAGTTTTTCTTCTTGTCTAAAACTCAATCAAAAAACCAATTCTTTTTTAATAATTATTTCAAATAGGATATTAGTAAAATAGACTTTTCAAATTTGTTTATGTACCTAAATAGAAGGTCTCCAACAGTAGAGCGCGTTCGTTAATAAGCATTTTTATAAAACATTTTAGAAAAAACGTATAAAAATTTGAACGCAGCGAATTTATACGTTTTTTCTAAAATGTTTTCTAATCCTAAGTGTGGAATAACACTTTAAAAATAGTAAATATAAGCATTTTTATTTTATTTTTTCTACGATCTGTAATACTCTACTGTTCTCTTATAATCTTTACTTGCTTTATTACAATAAATACCTAAAATGGCACATTACAAGTACTTTAAGTCATGTCAGATCCAATAAACCTTATTGATAATCTATTTGTATTACAAATTCGAATAATATTACTCTAGGATTTATTGCATGCATTTAACAAGTCGTTATTGCTATAGGCAATACGGTCAATTGTTATGGCAAATCATAGGGCGTTCTATTATATGATTCGATTGTAATCTCGAGCTGCGCACTTACATTGCAAATTCCTATCTACATATATTAACTTAAAAGAAAACTTTCTGTTCAAAATGTTCATAAAGATAAGAAATAATTCATTAAAAAGCTGGTAAGGCTTAGTGTAAGATGGTTTTGCTATCGGATATATCAGTAAAGTATCGCACGCGTCCATCGCGGCAGACAACGACGCTGTCCACGGCGAAATTCGATTTATCGCCGAGCTTGCACAACGCAGCCCGTTGTAAGGTTCCGCCTCGCGAACGGGACGCTAGGGCTATCGACACGCGATATCACATTTGCTACTAACAAACTTGTTTGCCCGCTTTAAGTATATTGATGGCTTGCAATTTTAGACTTTTATTAGTAGCAAACTAATACAAACATCGATATTTTATTGATTGACTACGTACAATTCAAAGGGAGGCTACGGTTTGTAATCAAGTTCCTGTAACTTAAGCATACATATAAAACTTGTTAATATATGCAAAATACAATTTTAACAAATGTGCGAATACAAATTATGGCCAAAGCTAATACATCTAATAAATTAGTAACAAAAAGTTTCAAATAATAAAATATTTATGATACATACATCCCTATTGCGAGATCTGCAAATTGGTATAGAAGATTGAGTACAAGAAGTGTCGGGTTGCAAGCGTCGGTCGAGGGCCTCGTTCGGCCTCCGTCGACAGCTAGTCCTTATTTATACTCTTCCTCGCTTTTTGCACTGTACCCAACACTTCGGGCTATATCGATTTGTAGATGTTTAATTTGAATTTCTAAAGAGAAAATTATGTATCCTGGCAACTGACAAAAGATCAATAAGTATTATTACTACTACTAATTTTGTATTTAATTTTTTAACTAAATTTTTAATTAAATTAATTTTTTTATTAATTCTGTGATATTAGGATAGAAGTGTACTGATTTCAATTATTAACACCGGTATGAACTCCAATAATTTCATTTACCGATAGTTACGTACGATATAATAATTGCCACTACGTTTACCTAACGTGGTAAATATAAAAGTGACGAATATTAATACATATATCATTGTATATTTCGATTAATTATAGATTCAACTTTTGAAATCTATGATTATATAAATCATAGCTATAATGATATACTGAGCATATCAATCAAAATTTTATCGACTTTTTTAATTAAGAATGTCATTGAATTATTTACTTAAATCGAACTTTAGCGATAAAAATCCTTCGTCTTTAAATATTCGTGACAATACGCTTTCATAAAAGTTTTCGTGATATTTGAAGTTGTGATTTTTTTATTAATTTGAGATGACTGTATAATAAATTATATTCTAAACATATATATATATATATATATATATATATATATATATATATATATATATATATATATTATATATATATATATATATATATATATATATATATATATATATATATATATATATACTAAGAAAGAAAAAGAAAAGTCTTAGCTAAAAAAAATATAATTATTATTAATAAGAGTTTTCAGTCAAAGGAGTATTAGATTAATAGATTACCTTTAAATATACGTTCACACACACATGCACTATGTCTTTAGCAACGTGTATGTAATATTGTTTGTTTGCTAGACGCATGCTATTGTGCTTAACTTTTTTTATTAATTAATATATTTCTATAGCATTTCTATGGAATGCATTGGTTCTCTATTCATTTTATGCTAATCTGATCACAATTTTTTCATAATAACAGGTGGAAAGTAATTAGTAAAATGATTGTGAAACTTATTAAAATAAGTACTTATGAACATTTTTAGATCCCATCATACTAAACCAAAAATAGTATTTGCTGAGTGCACCTCATCACTAAAGTAAATAAAATTATGATTATCTACTAAAGTACCTAACTGTATTAATAGCAAAATATAATTATAACTTTCATTAACGTGTCTCATATTTTATACAAGAGTATTTTTATACTGTGGTATATTACATTATGGATTCCGTTGCAGTCCGCAATTACCGTCGGCTACTCATCTCCGGACTTCCATCGACAGGGCACGGTGAATTAGCAAAAAATAATCATCAAAGCACTCGCCGGCTCCAAAGCTCACTTGCTCGTACCGGCCACATGATACGTTCATAAAAACATAATTACACAGATTTCCATGAAATCAGTATTTTTCAATGGTTTTATTAAGATATTATTTACTTATAAGTAGATATTAGTGTGTATTTGTTTCTTTGAAATATTAAATAGACGATTTCGCCACACATTAGTGCATTGTCCGGCTGTGTGGTTGTGAATCATGGATACTACTTCGAATCTCTGCAGAGGTCATTTTCATTTTTATAACATTGTTTTTTTAATTTGGTGAAACACATTGCGACATGCGATTGCACTATCCAACACGAAATATATATAATAAGGGAATGATATGGCGTTATGTACGGGTACGTATGCGTTCAGACAAAAAGGTTTAAAGGTTTTTAACAATATTATCCATGCCGAGAAGCGCGGGTTCGAATCGAAAAATTATAATAAATGGCATTCTCTCTTATCAAACGAGATAATCTTTAGGTAGCAGAACTTGCAAAAAATCAGGGTGCTTGGACGGTTTCCAAGAGGCGTGGGTTCGAAACCCACTGCTCAAATTTTTATACGTTTTTTCAAAAAATGTAAACTGTTACATATTATTGGTATTAATAAATAAAATATTGGCTCTAGAAAGTTATATATTATAGAAGTTTAATTATCGTTATGCCTTGAACACGTTCCAAGGAAAAAACATAATAGTAAATGAAAAATACAGTTTTAGATAACAATAGCTCTCTTTTGACTTTTCAAGATATGTGGTAACCGTACATACAAAACTTGACATAAGATTATCTTAAAGTTTAAAATTACAATATTAATATATATATAGATATATATATATATATATATATATATATATATATATATATATATATATATATATATATATATATATAATATTTTTTTTCAAAAAATGCACTTACATAGAGTTGTAATGGGATTTTCATTAAAATCTAAAAATAACTGATGACCTAGTTGGAACCCATCCGACTAAATTAATTCATTTGATAAAAAACATGATTCGCAAGATCATGATGAATAGAGATCTGTGTCCATCTTATGGGTTAAGCGTATCTTATGGGTATATTTAGTGGTAGCGTCATTTGTTTTTACTTAGAACGTTTATCATAAAACAATAAATTTTCTTGTATTTAAAATGTATAAAATTTTTATATTATATCTTATGAACTGTAAAATGAAAATACTGGGTTTAGGGGTTATAGTTCATTATATGCTGATATAAAAAATATTTGTACAAAATAATTCGAAAACAACACTAATATACTTTAAATGCTTTCATAAAATGCTGATTTTTTCTAAGTATCAATCAAAATCAAGATGAAGGAAAACGAGTAAAAATCGTACAGCTGCATTAACGACCAAAAGGAAGACTTCAATCACAGCCGTGAGCGTAGACTTCTTTGAAGTGACTAACACAAAGCGTCATGTTTATTGCTATAAGTGTATTACGCCATGCACCTTTCGGAATGTCAGCGTAGAAGAATAGGGTACAACACGTATGGGTCTAATGTTCTAGGCGTAAACGTAAACCTTACGCAACGCTTTTACGACTTTTCTGTTAGGTAAAAACAATAAATATTTCTGTCGAAGCCAATCTTTATACAATCGAGTGTGACCCACATATGTACCTACTCAGTTAGTGAGAGATTGCGCTACAGTATAACTATAATACTAACTAATAAATATTATCGTAACAATTTATATAGGTATATAAGTGTCTGTATATAGTGTAAATTATTCATTGGCCTCATTAATATAAACAATAGTCTCTTTGGGTTGTAAAAGCAAAAAATAAACTATAAAAAGCACATAGCTTAGTAACATACTTCCGATAGTCACAAGAAGCACATAGTTCCTCCACCAACTGTGTAAGCTGTTATCGACAAACGCCCATAAAGATATAAATAAAATAATTTCAAGAGTGCACACTAACATCCAAAATACGTGCCACACGCGAACATGGCGGAAACGGATCTTAAACTCCATAAGGCAAAACAAGTATATGAAAGCAAGGAATACATAGAACCCTCTTTTAACAGTGCTAGCTTGTGGGACTATTAAAAATAGCAACATAACTTGATAATGAGACATTAAAATAATAATAGCAACAAACGGAAAGAAATCAATAAACGCGGCAATAGATAGTAAACGAGCAACGAAGAATGCGTACCATCCTAAAAAATGTACGAATGCAGCTGTTGCGTCTTGAGGTTCTAAACCTCGTATGTACGATCTTGGTACTCGCCGAGGAATATCGGGCTCATCTTGAATTACTTCCCAATGTTTTCGTCTCGGAGGTGCGGAAAGCCACGTGGGTATAGACTCTGCGTTTTCAACTATTTTTTCAGCCCACACAGCGAAGGAACCAGGTCGAGGCGCCAGCATTGCGGGTGGTTGGGGAATATATACATTTTCTATAGTATACTCTGTGTCTCGTCTTCTTGGTGCTACTCTATCTATTATAGATATGGGCTTTACATACTCCTCATCACTGTCCAATTCATTCCGGGCCATCGGTGAATAATTAGAACTGACGTCCGATATAGAATCGTCATCGTAAAAGTGTTTTTCTGAATTTCGCGGTGAAAACTGAATTAAGTCACTGTTTATTTGTTCTCTATATTCTACAGATTTTCGGGGGATTGATGATGATTGACGTTTTAGAACTGGTTCGTAAATTGGTTCACTCTCGTCATTCTTGTTTATTTTTGCTATATTTTCGTTGGTAACATTTTCATCTTGTATATCCGAATTTGTAATACCCCACGGGTACTTCCGCCCACATATTTTTTCTCGGGCAAATCTTCTATAAATTGTGGCCGTACTTGCCATTCGTAACGAAGCTCCTATTAAGCTGACTGCTTGAATATTAACTGTAAATAAAGGAATAATTCGTATTATTAAAATTTTTTTGATGCTACCGTTTAATTGCATTAGCGAAAATTGTGAAGTTGATTTTTTCTTGGGGAAATGTTGTTTTCTCAATCTTCATTTTTCCGAAATATTCAAAAATATATATGTATAGAAATATATTTAGTAAGTTTTTATTTTAATTTTTACCATCTTATTGACTCGCTTTATTTTTTCTTTTTAATATAAACACGACTTAATACTAAATAACAAACCAATCATATAAAAGATATAAAAAAACATATAAAAGTTTAATATTAATATTGATCTAAATATATCCTATGAGTACCAACTAAGCACTTATAGATTTTCATATGTGTACCACGTACTCTTATCAAATGCAGGGTTCGCGTAGCGTGCCATCATGTCTAGGATATTGATAATAGCTAGCGGCGCGCAATGCAAAAAGGCCTGTAGGAACAAGTAAAGTTCCATGGAAGAAGGCGCTCGAGCCAGCGAGATAGCTTCTCGCGTCCTAGCCTCATCGCGGTCTCGGGACGCGTACACTGCTTCTATCCACCAGAATATTAAATAGCAGTATCTGAAAAGTAAATTTAATGTTTGGCGACCTACGCAACACACAAATACCTGCTTACTTTAAATTCTAAAAGTAACGTGAGAAAATTAGTAGTTGTAGATGTGTAAACTTGCTATTCTTTATGTATTGATTTTATTTTAGGTTCACGCTTTATCCCTTGAGGAGTAATAGGACAGAACGAAACGCCAAACCACTACGATGCCACTACGTTCTCTGCATACTTATTTCGCGAATATTGTTCATAATTGTTTTGAAAAATATTTTGTTGCAAAGTAAGTTTTTGGAGAATTTTATTATATATTTAATGAAAATATATATTATTCCTACATATATTTATTTTTATAATACGTTTAACTATTTACCTTCCTATAGCGGAAATTGGGAAAAACAATGCTCGTGATATTTCTTCTAAGATCCATTTCACGTCGTTAGTTTTCAATGTTACCGTAAAAGCAGATTGCTCCGTTTGCAAACCTGGTGGGGGCGAGGCCAATGTAAAAAGAAGCGCCAAAATTGCTGGGAGTACTAATAATATACAGCAGAATGTTCCAAGCCTAAAAATCAAAAAATAACAAGAAAAAAAATAACAAAAAATCCGACAATCAATAACGCCTTTGCTGTGTGAGATTGCAAATAATTTTAATAACATTTTTAATTCGTCGTTAAACTGTTAACGTATAAACTGTATTTAAGTGTAGGGTTCAAATCGTGATTACTTCAATTTTTATATGTAATTATGTTTATAATTTTACGTATAATTTGTAATTGATTATCCAGAACTTACTTAAAATCTCTGAATACAACTTATGCAAAACAACACTTACACTTTTTCACCATCCTTATAGTTTTGGATAATTATTGAAATATCAAAACAGATTACAATCAAGTATATGACCAACCCTCCACATGATGGCAGCACTCGATGAACGAGCAACGATTGCCAGGCGGGTAGCTTCCATCCTAAAATTTCACCGGGTATATCACTGTCCACTTCACACACTACCATATTGGACACCCATCAACATATTCATCTCTCATGATAGTCCAATATATTTAATATAAAATATCACCAAACTATAGAAATGAAATAAAATATCCTATTTTGTAAATACAAAAAAAATGAATTCCAAAGACAAATGAGTAATGTTTAATGCATCGTACTCACACCTATAGATATTGCTTGATAAGATAAAATTGTTTATTCAACTGATAACTCTAGCCCTGCTAAACTGCAAGATAATGCTCGAGCTTCTTTTAATTTGAAATTAATTTCATTTTTTTAAAAACATGTTATTGCCTCTTACCCAAATTATGCGTCCAGTACTGAAATTTAAGTTTATAACATCGCTTAGTATTTAAAGTTACCTTATTTTGATGCAAACTACAAATTGCATAGCAAAGTCAGTGCGTACAGCATTTATATCAGATTGCCTTATTTCATGATTATCAATACAGGCTATTTTATTATTATTTAATAAAGGTGCATGTTGAATTTGCTTTAATATAAGTATATAATCTTATGAGGAAACATCAAACCGATGAGTATAAAGGAATTTGAATTAAATAATAAAAAAATATATAAAACTTTTGTTTAAATACTATTACAGAAGTTTAGACAATTTCCAAATAATATATATTTTATAGTTTTCGTATAAGCTACGTTTAAGTATAATATTAAACATTGAAATGACAACATTTGGGGTCGACCAAGTTTTAATTAATGTAATGTTATGTATATCTTAATCAGCGATATTCATATGTACAATAAATATTTTTATCGTCACTTATAATTACTAGATAAAAACGGTACGTATACATTTACGTAGAATTTAAAAGCAAAAAATCTATTTGGTTTATTTAGTTAAAAAAACTGATGCTGAACTGATGCTTTGACAGATTTTGACGTTTGACACACATCAAGAGATAGAATTCGTACAAACTGTCAATTATGTCAAATAATTTTGACATGTACGTTAAAATATGTGTGAGGTTAAAACATATTTTTAAGATTTGTGTACATTAAATATAAAAATATATTACTACTTAAAATGTTTAAAACTATTATGTTACAAGCATTGTGTAATAGACAAAGTACTAAATGGTTCAAATATTTTCCTAAAGTATCAAAATCTATTGACAAACAACTACATTGTGGGCAGTGTTTACAAAGACCTAGAAGTCCACCTAAAATAAGTCAAGCTTCACCAGCCATAAAAAGCAAATATCAAGTTATAACTGAAACAAATGCGTCTATAATAGAACATACAGCTGATGAAATTTATATTGATGAAAAATATCCAATTTTAAGTGACGAATTTGATGGAATCAAACTAGAACGTAAGTCAAAATTTTCGCCGTAAGCAACTGTAAAATATTTATATTATTTTTTAGCATTTCTACCAACTTAGCTTACGACATATAATAAAGTTATTTAATTAGAAACCATTCTATAAATATTACAGATAGAATATATTGTTAGCATAGAAATCATATATAATTTCTATTGATTCACAGGTGGCAAAAACGGTGTTTTTGAAATTGAAGATCTTGTAGACTTACTACAGAGGGAGAATTCAAAAGATATATTTGTAGCTACTGTATCTAAAGATATAAACTATGTGGAATATATATGTGTAGTTAGTGCCAGAAGTAAAAGACATCTCTTGGCTTTAGCTGAGTTTGTAAGAAAAGTTTATAAAAGGAAGTGTCATAAAAATGATCATATTCCAAGAATTGAAGGAAAAAATTCAGATGAATGGATGGCTTTAGATTTAGGTAACATTTCACAACAGTCTGCTTATTAAAGATAAATTTGAACATTAACTAAAAAATACTACAAACATTAATTAATCTATTTTCAGGTAACATTGCTTTGCACATATTTTCAGACAAATCCCGTAAGGTATATGATTTAGAAACCTTATGGGCTGTGGGTCCAGAATATGATGAAAAAGCTAATAACAAAAGTGATGTTGTAGATATGTTAGAAAATTATAGCTCCTATCTGAAAGATTTAAAACCTTTAGAATAAAATAAAAAAAACTCAATATATATTTTAGTAGTGGCAATAAATATTTTTTTCTTTAATGAAAGAACTTTAATTTATGTTTTGTTTACCTTAATACAAGATATAGTGGCTGAAGAAATAAAGGTAGCAATTGAAAGTCTCATATAAAATGTTTATTTTTGCTTAATTAATTACATTAATGATACATAAAGTATGGACTGCATAACTTAATCACAAATGTTAATTGCTTTAAATAGTTCAACTTATTCAATTCCTATTTGTTGTAAAATATAATTACAAATATTGTATTTTCACATGAAAAGTATTTATTTTACAGTACAATATTAGAATGACTGAATAATGAAGTTTATTCTTATTTGATTACAAAATAATTTGGCATAATTTTATATATAACTATGTCGGGCCCTAAATGCATTGTTATTAATAAATTTATTTAAAAATTTGATGACTAAAACATTCATACCACAATCACAATATTCTTACTCAGTCAAATTCACATTCTAATACCATCCTAAGTTAACATTAAGCATTAAAGTTTTGGAAGCAAACTATTCAATTAGTGCTTTTTAAGAGATAAAATAAAATGAACTGGAAGCCAATATATGATATTAAAACATAAATAATGTATAACAATTAAGTAGCAAATCAGTTTATGGATATAATACAAAAAAATATTGGACCTCATTTAGTAAGTCTTTCAATTTAAGAACTATCATTAGTATAAAACTTATGACATTGAAAATAATGACTGTCAATAGTCCATTACAATTCCCAGGCTTTTGTGCACTTTCAATTTATATAATCATACAATTATATCTACCTTTAATATACAGCATTTTTTTTTTATTAAAATGACTATACCAGAGTATAGAGGTTTTTAACATTTCAAAATGATATTTGGCAGTTCACATCACATTATTTGCAATTTTACCTTCTTGAAATATTCAAACTAGCATTGTAGTATGTCATAGTGGTACAATAATGTTATAGAAAAAATGTCTGTAGTTTTATGGATCTTTACCTGTATACATATTTTTGATGTAGATAAAAGTTAAGATAATATGGCCACACTACGCCTCACTCCACCACCAGAATTGACATTGTCTAAACTAGACCATTTTTTAATTCCATTCTTAACAACTTCAGCAGATATTTTGTCCTCCATTACTCTTGACATTGCCTCTAATTTTTGTGCTCTTTCCTTACTAAGTGGTTCACTAGGGAAAGCTAAATCATTTGCTTCTGCAAGCGTACGTAAATCAAAGTAATATTTAGCATATACACTAGATGGAACATTGATATTAAATTGTAGCATTTCTAAAAATTGTCGTTCTAATTCATTCATATCTTCCACTGTGATATCCTTTAGTATTTGACAATAGTCAACATTCCAGACAGCTTGATCATCCCAGACTTTGCTTGCAAGTAAAATTGCACCTAAAACAATTCTTTTCCAATTAGATGGTGCAATATCTAATTCTGCACATATTAGTAACCTTTCCAAGTATACCAAAGTTATAATAGCACACTCTGCTGTCAGTTGAGCTGCATTAAACAATGTTCTAACAAATTTATATATTTGTTTGTGTTCAGGATTATATTTATCATAATCATCACTTACTCCTTCCTTACTTAAAGGATGAAGTTTCTCATCAAAAATGTCTAATTGTCTCTCTGATGTTCTATTTTTTATATGATAATATATAGCAAGTGCAACACATTTCACTGTATTCTTTAAATTTGGCTGAGACACAGTACTATCATCTAAGTATATTGTAGAACAGGAACTGCTTTTCTTTAATTTATTGTCTGCGATTTGATGTTGACTGCGTTTTCTTGTGATTCCATTTTCAATTGATGCTTTGGACCTTTCCATAAAAATTGTTCCTGCAATTGGATCTTGAGACGGGTCAATATCACCATCGTCCGGTTCTCGTTCACTTATATGTTGAATATTATTGGAGCTTACTTCTCCTTCAGGAAGGTAATCTTCAAGCTTAACAATATCTTTCCTGATCGGCGAAGGACTTCGGTAACAACAGCAACTATTTTGGTTACCCATTATTAAACAAGTTAGCGAACGTTATAGATAATAACTCATTATCATTCTAAAAGCACGCCTTATATACACATAAATAGAGTGCGGGCTAACCGCTAATGTGACTTATAAAGTCCATAGTATCTGAAACAAAAGGAATGAATATACTAATGATATTTAATTAATTAGTAGAATATTTACTTTACATTAAATATTTGTGATAATACCGTACCTTAACATTTTAAAGTCACATCGGCAGCTTTGTTATAAAATTTATAAAAGAAATCGAAAAGAGATCATTTTTAACAATGACAGGTGCAGCTCGCTGACTAGCAAGCGATTAGCGAACGTCATTAGAGTTAATGTAGATAACAAAACCAAAAAGACTCAATATCTAAATAAAACTTAAGGTGTAAGTTATATTGTTATTTTTATAATTTTAAGTGTATAATTCGGTGTATGTATGTAATATTATTACTTGAATATGTTGAAAATTAATTTAGTGTAGTATTTATTTGTCACGTTAAAATGTAATATTTAGTATATTTTTAATTAACAGATTTGATTCCCATTTAAATATACTGGCCAAGTTAAATAATATAAAATAAAAGTTATAATCTCTTTTGTTTTAATGTCACATGTTTATTTAATCTGCTTAACTGAACGCCTGTTTTGCTATCTGTACATTTCATTAAATTTCAATATGTCTACCTTTTGATTGGCGTATTGCTTTGCATAGATCGCGTTATTGCAACTTTAGTTTGTTAATTAAGTGTTTATTGTCTTAAAAATTACGTCATTGTTCATATTGTCTAATATATTACAATATTATTAGATTTTGATAAATAGATACTTTCGTAATAATGCGTCGTAAGAGTGAACGCACCGCCAGTAAGAAAAAATCTTCTCCAGACAAAAAGGAAAAAGTGGAAAAAGTGAAGCGCAGGGGAACGCGTCGTACTCGAAAACATTCTTCATCCTCAGAAAGTGGGTCATCTGAAGAAATTGCTCCGAAAGAATCTGGTGAGGTTAGCCAAACAGACGCCATCCCGCCAAAAACTATCAAAGAAGACAGTCCCGAAGAGTCTCAGGAGCAAGTTTGGCATGTGAAAGCAACAGAAACGTCAGGTGACGTTGGTGAAATCCAAAAGTTAAAAATTTGTCTTGCCCGTCCACCGTCGACTCCAGAAAGGGCAGATAGGTCACCTAGAAGTAAAAGAAAGCATTCCCGTGCTACTAGCTCTAGCGACACTCAAAGTGTGGAAGGTGAGGAAAAAAAGAAATCAAAACATCGTTCTAGACGATTGACAGAATCAAAAGATGCAGCAGAGCCAAGTAAGGGTGATCCTGAAGAGGTAGAAGTTCAGCCACAAGCCTCCTCAGCAGCTGAACCTGAATCTACAAATACTACTAATGAAGTTGAAAGTACGGAATCAAATAAACCAGTTACTGATGAAATGCCTATGTCAACTACAAGTGATGAAAACAAAGATGATAAAGTAGAATCAACTGAATGTAAAGAAAGTGAGGCAAATCAGGAGGAAGTTCCGACAACTAATGAGGAAGAAAATCCATCAGATTGTAATAAACAAGAAAAACCATCTGATGCTGACACAACAGTTGCTTCACCAAAGCCAGTTGAAAATATTGAGGAACCTATTAGTTCGTCTCCAAAAAAAAGAAGTCCAGAGAGGAAAAGAAGCTTATCTGCTGAAAAATCAGAAATATTAGAATTACATGCAGAAGATAGTAGATGTGAATCATCAGAAATTAGCATGATTGAATCTCAGGAAACAGAATCCAAAACAGGGTTAGATCAGGACAAAATTAATAGCAATATGGGGACAAGTGAGGTAAGTAATAATGAGAATTCAAGTGAAATTTCAGGAAACACAGAGTCTAATACAGAAGATACAATAACTACTAATCAAAATGATGTTGTAGAGAGCACTATAAGTGTAGAATCTGAAAAAGAGCCAACTAATTCAACAGATTCAGTTAAAGAAAGAGCCATTAAGGAAGATGACAAGATAAATGAGGAACAAAAAGTTGATGTTGACAATAAACAAAATACAGAAACTAGCAATGAGCAAGGAGCACCAATAGTTATCAATAGAAAACGGAGGTGGGGATCTCGACCTAGCAAACTATCAACTCAAAAATCTATAACCATTTCCACTGATGTTCTTAAAGAAATTATACCAGATGTAAAACCTGCTGAGTTTGATGAAGTAATTGAGGAAAAAAAACACAAACGAGTAGAAATGCATGAAAAAATTGACAGACCAGTGTTGCCTAAAATTATTATTGATAATACAGAACATATTGAAGTCAATAATAAAGAAAGAACAGAAACCGGAGATAAGGAGAATGTCAAGCTGAGGGAAACAAATCTTGCATCGACAAGAAAGATTTCAATTGTTAAAGAGAATGATAGTATAATAACTAGACCACCCAGTCCCCCAAGGCACAAACAGTCTAGCATTCTATACATAACCAATTTAGTAAGGCCATTTACACTGCCGCAGTTAAAAAACTTATTACAAAGGACAGGCAGAATAGTGGAAAATGGTTTTTGGATTGACAGGATCAAGTCTAAATGTTTTGTCAAATATGAGGGAGAAGAGTAAGTAAAAAAAATAAATTACTTGATATTTTTTGTTTTTATTTTATTTTGTTTTATAAACATAACAAAATTTTGATTTTAGGCAAGCTGTTGAAACAAGGCATGCATTGCATGGAGTTACATGGCCAGTATCAAATCCCAAGACATTGCATGTAGACTTTTCAACACAAGAAGATTTTGATAAAGCAATAGCTAACGAAGATACAGACAATGCTCAACATTCAACCATCCCTGGAACTGTGGAGGACTGGCTTCGGGAACAAGATATGAAAAGAGAAAAAGGAGAATTGGTATGTATTGTTATTATTTCTAAGTCTCTTTGGGCTATCATAAAAGAAAATATGCTATTCTTATTTTCCAAAATATATAAAAACGCATTTTTATGTTAATATGAACTTTATTTTAATTAATTAAAAAATATGGAATTTATTTTTATATATTGTAAAAATATAAAATTAAATTTTATATTTGTATCTCAGATTTAGTAATATTATAGATCTGGCACACATTATATTTTTTAGGAGAGGCCGTGGGAAAGGAAAGCTGCTATGCGTGAATGGGATGTTGGTAAAAATGACAAAAATAAGGAACCAGTACGCCAAGACAAATTGTTAAGAGAGGAACGGCCACTGTTAGAAAAACGGCGACATCGCACTCCTGAAAGAAGTCCTGAGCCAGGTAGTGTTAACAAAATAATTTAATATGCTACTTTATTTTTTTATTAAAAAACAAGCTATATAATGTAATGCTTACATTTCTTTATTTTACAGCAAGGAAATTCAAGAAGAAAGAGGATGAGGCACCTGCAAAGCTGTTAGATGACTTATTCAGGAAAACTAAAACAACTCCTTGTATATATTGGCTGCCACTATCAGCTGAAACCGTAAGTGTGATTTAATTATTTTTATGTTGAACCATTATACTATACATTTATACATATTTTAAAAAATTTCTAACCATCCCAATATTTTTTAATTATTTATCTTTAAAAAAAATAGGTTGGAATTAATGCTAGTCTAGACCAGACTGAAATATCTCCAAACAAACCAAGAACCATTGAGGGTCAGTCATAACACAAGACACAACTACACCATAGTATTATAATAAATGAAGTTACTGGGAAAATATTCTATGTAGTTTTAATATATATTTTCTGTTATGTTAGTCTACTAAACTAGTCAACATAATAGTGTTTAATATCTATAATTTATAAAATGTGAGGAATGTATGGCTTATTTATTTAAATATTATTTTTTATGATATGCTTTGCTTTGATTAAAATATAGAACACTCATTACAAAGGGAAACCATTGTTTCACATGACTGACTTATGCTTTGCCTTATCATTTATTTTGTTTTAGTTCTGTTGTTTCAGTTTCTGTGGGAAATTAGGGAAATCGTTTTTTAATTCTCTCCAGACATTCTCCATGGAACCCCATTAAAATTTCACCCTAATTTACCTTCACTTGATAAGTACTAAAATAATTTTGCCTTCACTATATAAATGTTTGTTTGTATAAAATATGCGAATTTTTCTGTTTTTGTTACAGATAGCAGTAAAAGAGGAGCAACGACGTCAACACATGGCTGAGCATGAGCGGCGGCTCCAGGAGCTGCGTCGTACCCACCGCAGACACTAGCATGGTCCGTCTACCGCCCGTACACACTATACACACATACACACATACACACCCACGCACATACACAAAACAAGACATACAGCCACACGTGATGCACTCATTACATAGAATAACACTCATTCCACATGTTCTATATCTTCACACAATTGACGTGACATTATAATCCCGCATATATTAATGCTTTGTCGCATTGTCGATATTCCTTTTCAGGTTTTGATTAGCAATTTTATTAAAGATTATAAGTAAAATATCACTTGATACATTACGTTAGTTTGTATAGTCACTAAGTTGAATAGGTTTAGAGGAGATATATCCAAGATTCTGAAGGTATTACGAAGCTGAAAGCAAACCAACTTATTTGTACGAAATGTTATAGAAAGGCACGCTTGGAAGAAATCCTATGATTTATGTCATCGTTGGAGTATCGCAGTCGCTTGATCGAGGCAGACATTTTGGATCTCCACAATGGAATGCCCTTTGCGTGCCGCGTTCCGGGTAACTGGGCTACAATTGATGACTCGTCACGAAAGTGGTCCGAGAGTCAAAGTTGGATCACATCGTGAAATCAACACGCTTGTTGTGGGTTATGAAATTGTGTACACTACACCAAATTCGAGTCGTAGAATATTTGAATATTTCCGGAGACTATGAACAATAATAATTATTATATTAGTAAGATTAGTTACTGAACTACGAAAGAATAGACGTCAAAGAAACACATTGAAAACTAATGCAGCTGTATGGATGAACACACGATGGAGTTCATATTTGGATCATTGGTCTTTTGGAAATTTTATCAGGTTATACTGTCTGAATTGTTTGAAATTGTATGAATTATCAGCGTAATTATTATAAATCCATTGATGTCTAATAAATATTTCCTCAGTACGAATTGTTTTATTTTATCTATAAAGTATATATAAATATAGCATAGTAATATAATAACAATATGTACAAAAGTATTCTATTGTGAAGCACACGATTCATGGAGATGCATAAAGATAAAAGAAATATTTTTTTGTAGGTATATCTAATCCATGTAGTGTATGTCAAACATAATAATATTAATCGCTTTTGGTATAATTGACATGATAACCTAATCATTAATCGACCTAATAATATAGTCTTAATAATTTGTACAATTATCTTTTATCAAAAGATATTTAGTTATCAATGGGATAAGAGTGATATGTGGCAAAGCAGTTGTGTTGGCGGATTGCTGCCGTCAACCAATGCAGATAGTGATAGTGGATATTTAAATAATATGGTAAGCTAATTTAAAATTTGCCATTTATTATGGATGAAAAAATACGTTTCATTTATTTTATAAATCAGGTTCATTATGAAATATTTTAATTAAACATAATTATTTAAAATTACAATGAAATATCAATATAATATAGGAAAATATTAGAAATGAACTTACTTTAGGTCTCTTGGTTTTTATTATAGACATTTGTGAACGCTTAACTTTTATTTTCAGTTAGAAACTTTATAATTGTACCTTCTATGCACAATATTCATAAGTGAATATAATTTGATTATTGCTATAGTTACCTTGAGCAAGATATATCTAAAATATTAGAAATTGCTACTTACTGGTTACTTAAATATATCCTATAAAGTAATATTATATACAAGCAACTTTTGAGTTTCTCGCCGGTTCTCTGCTGATCTGCAAACTGGTAGCTTACTGTAGGACTGGCAATGCTAACATTTTCCTATTTATGTTAATTGACGATTCGAAAGTGCTAGTAAGAAGAATATTTAAATAAAGAAATATTGATTTTATATGTATACCATTACGATATTGACTATTAGTATAGGTGCGGGTCACAGGTTTCATTCTAATTACAGATGTGTGTACAACAACCAGTGTGATCAACTACTTATAAGTAGTTACTTGTTTCAATTGAATATTAAGCTTAAAATTATACGCCATCAAAAAACGACTTATAAGTTCTCTTTTTATAAGATGCGTGCTTGGCTAATATGGGCTGCAGTGGTGGCGGTAGGGGCAGGTCAAAACCCTTTCACTATGGAGGAGTTTGTGACTGGACAGTTCTCACAGCGTGGCTTCAATGGAACGTGGATTTCTGGTAATTAGTAACATACCTAACACCTAGTATCCAACACCTAGTATCTAAATATAATACCTAATAATGATATTGTATAATCTCTATATTATATTGCAGATATTATTTATAAATATGAAATTAAAATATTATTCTTGTATTTGAACGAGACGAAGAAAGAACGGAATGCAAGATTTTGGTAGATAGAAAGATATTAGAACAAATGAATGAGGTGATATATCTGGGAAGTATGTTTAGTAGAGATGGAAGATACGAAATGAATGTGGAAAGGCGTATTGCTGCCGGTAACAGGGTTAACGGTGCTCTTGCTGCATTGATGGGACGGCAAAACGTTAGTGTACCTGCACGTCTTGCCATTCACAATGTAGTACTGATACCGACGTTGTTATACGGCAGTGAAACGTAATTGTGTCAAAAGAAGAATGAAAGAAAGATGAATGCAATAGAGATGAGATCTCTTCGTCGGATATGCGGAGTCAGTTTAGCTGACCGTATATGCAGCGAGGAGGTATGCAGAATGGCAGGTGTAAGCGTGAATATAAGAATGAAGAAGATCGTGCTCATGTGATTTGGGCACGTTGAAAGAATGAGCTATGGAAGAATGGTAAGAAAGAGTTAAGCCAAGGCGAGTAGTACGAGAGGTCGGGGGAGACCTCGGTTGTAAAAATAATGATATCGTTCTTTTGAATCAGGATCTAACCCATAGTCATGACATGTATAGTCGCTCCCCTTCTGCACAACGGTAATGTCAAATTAATAATATAATGTAGAAGCATGATATCAGAATGATGTGGCCTTTCTTACGAAATAGTAGTCTACTATGACGTTAAGGAATTAATACATAACAATAAATAATTGAGTTTATTATTAATTGATGCTATAAAACATTATTACATACGCAAAAATGCGCTTAAATGAAGGGATATTATAGTTTTTAATAACTTTTCCTCGTGCAATGATTTGTTTGTTTCATATCTAAGTGGGTATATCTAAATCTATTAAGTGTTAAATAACGAAATTATTGCAGATACCGAGTTTTCCTACACAATTCCTGGTGAATCTGGGATTTACGTGTACGATGTTTCTACACTTACTAGAAACGTTCTTGTATCCGGGGAACTTATGGTATGAACTAGTGAACTAATAACTTAATATTTTTTACTAAAAAAAATAGTCAAAAATATTATTTGTAATGGCTTGTTATAATATTATACTTGATAATGCTTCTGTAAAAATATAGTTACTATATACTCTGTGCTTTAAAAATTGATAAACAAGTAATTGTTATTTCAGAGTTTTTTAAACACTTCAAATCCAATATTGTCTGCTGACAGAAAGTTCATATTGGCTCCTAGTGAAGTTGAATCTGTGAGTATATTTCGTAGTTTAGTTTAGATAGTTTAGTTTAGATTTTAACGCTGGTCTAAAAAATATAGATATGTTCAAATATTTGTTATCTTAGAGCGTTTATCAACAATTATGATCTGTTATAAAACATAAATAATAGTAAGATTAGTATATTTCTATCTAATCTTAGTGCGAGAGATATTCGTAAATATTTTAACGTGATACCGATACATGTTTCATCGTTAAATTATAATAATAACAATTCTAAATAAATAAATTAATTATAAAATTATTTAAGGTAACTAAATTTGTTTGTCCAAATATGACATTATCTCCCAAGTTTTTCAATTCTGTCTGGTTATCGTTAAGTTATTACATTTATAAAAATAAATAAAAGTGTCCGAGTCTTGAGTGGCTGTTTGTATTATCAAACAGACACTCCAGACTATAAATACTCACAAACGTATACACGGTACATATGGCAATTTTTTTTGTCTGTTTATTTGTTTAAATCTCGGAACGGCTGGACCGATTTTGAAGGGACTTCCACTGACATATAGTTGATGTAATAAGAATTAACTTAATCCAGAAAGCCAGATTTAAGTATTTTAAATTCCATGCAAACAAAGTCATGGGTACAGCGTGTTATATATTATTGTAATAACCTTATAACTAAATTATAACATTACAGGTATATAGATACTCAACAACAGCCAAATTTGCGCTCTATGAAATTGAAACTGCGTAAGTAAAAATTTGTAATTCTGGTAATTTGATAATCATACATAAAAAAAATCTTTGACACAAAGATATGAATAAAATGTGTTGTTTTTAACAAATATTCACATCGTCGTCATCGTCAATTTTAAAATATAACCAAAAATATGTTAAATAAACGGATACTTAGATAATTTCTTACATAATTTCTTTAGTAAGACAAGATAATAATATTTTTTATTCACGTACTATACATTCGGATTATTATTACTATATTAATATTATTTTTTCCTTATATCGATACAGTCGTGTGACGTATGTCGCAAATCATCAACGTCTTCAACTTTGCATTTTTGGCGGCGGTCACTCTTTAGCCTATGTATTAGACAATAACGTGTACTACTTGCCAGAGAATACAAATCAGTCTATACAACTTACATCAGATGGCATCCCTGGAGTTATATACAATGGACACACTGACTGGGTTTATGAAGGTAATGCTATACTTAGTTTCACAGTTTTGTAAATCAGGCTATAATTCACTACATTTTTTCACTTTTAAGCACATTTATAAAAATATTAAACATTTCTGAAACAAAAAACATTTTTAAAAAACGCATAAATGTTTTGAACGCAGTGGCAATTTAACCCGCGGTTGGTAGTCTAACCGTCCTGACCACTAAGCCATGCGATCTAAATCTGGCTGCGTTGAAATTCTTATACGCTTTTTAGCTTTGTCAGCAGTTTGTCTTACTTGAGTGAGAAAGTGAGAATAGTTTAAGTATTTATTCCTCCTGTTGAGAATCGAATCTACAATCATTGCGTCTAAAGTCAGCCGCAGTATAGATCAAGTTAACATGATAGACAAAAATTACAATATTACATATTTGAATTGTTACAGAGGATGTTATGTACACGAGCCAAGCAACTTGGTTCTCTCCCGACGGAACTTACTTAGCTTTCGCCAGCTACAACGATACTTTAGTAGAGAGTTACAAATACTACTATTTCGTAGAAAAATCTGACCCAGACGATTTGTATCCGGAAGTAGTTGATCTGAAATATCCTAAGGTAAGATTTTTATGCGTTGTTATTTGCTATATAGGTTTTAATTGCTATATAGGATTTATATTTACTTACTTATTTTGTAAAAAAATGTATTATCAAGAAAAAAATTAAATGTAAATAAATTCAAGTAAATGTTTATAGCTTTTATGCGATAGTCAAAGATGCATTTATTGACCTGGTAAGGCGCACCCTTGCGGAACTGTATATGTAGTATGTTTTCATCATATATAAGGCTCAAATAGTATGCATAGGTAGGTATAATTTATTTATATAGTATAATTTATTTTCATATATTTAGGTATCAACCTATGAAAGTTTTGTATAAAAAAAGTATTTTTTTATCTATGACACACTTGTATGACATATAATTATATAAATTAATTTGTAGTTTTTACTCACATTTGATGTACCTAGAAATTGAAACAAATTGTATTTTTCTTTTATTTGCATATACACACAAAATTACATGGCATTATTTTCACAACTGAATTCCTACATATCGCTTATTTATATCACTAATTACCGGTAAAATTGTGACAGACACTTGTGAGGAAGCGAAAAAAATGTCAAATAATTGTAAAATAAAAATATGTATATGTCTTGATACCCTGGTTTTAAATTGTAAATCCTGAATATCTACGTCCATATTCTACTTATTGTAATGTATACTTTTATTTTAAATGAGTTATTCAATCCACGGCATTACTTGCCCGTGCTCTTTTTTAATATTATATTTTTATTTGTTATGAACATACGTACGTAGTGTATCGTTAAATCTCTTTTCTTCGGGAAAACAATGATTTAATATTTATTTAGGATTTGTTATGCTATTCTTCATGACTACAGCATGTGGGATAGTTATATAAGAACAAAAAATATAACATTTGAATGAGCTGTACATATATGTATTCACTCGTATAGGTTTTTTGGTATTGTTCGTACGAGGAAATTATAATTAAACAGACAAAGTTTATATATTTTTTTGTTTCCAAGCTATTTTCGTTGGTTTTGTAATGTATGAAGAATAAATTTACATATTTAATAGATAAGTAGGTACTTACTATTAGTTCTTGCTTAAAATATTTTGAGTGTTTCGAACACATTGGATTCAAATTTTATTAATACCTATTATTCATCAGAAAATGTATTTATTTTCTTTACATTTGTATATATTTTTATATAATTAGTGTATACTAGTTCGCCTTGTTTTTCCTATAAAACATAGAACTCTACCTAAATATATATTTTTTATTTAACATATATGTAGGTAGGTTTCTTAGTCAGTTAGTCTTGTTCATGTGTGCAGTTGGCAATAATTAATTAAAAAATAATTCACTCAAGTATTATATATGCGTGAATATTTAAATATTAAAAATAATGAAATTTATTACTTTTTTGTGATTAAATAGTTGATTATAGAGATATAAAACATTATGTGCAGCGTAATATGTCAAACATTTTGAATTATTTTAGTAATTTATGAAGATAAATTTTCACTGACTTATGTTCTCTTTTGTAAAACATACCTGCTTGCATGCTTCATGCAAATAAATAACTATATTTAAATACGTATTTTATAATTATTCTTCAAATCAAATATTAAATGCATACTAATGTATGATTTTTTACTGTTAAATTCTTATTGATATTTTAATATTTTTTTCGTCCTATCATAAATTTTATTAAATTAGGCATATTGTATCATAAAGATATTGATGAATCTTAAAAAAATAAGTTAGTAATCACCATTACCATCGGCGGTATCGTTATAGCTGTATAAATTTCATAAATACGTATAAAAACCATAAATATATGAAATTACATTATATTTTTTTAGGTTGGTCGCACTAATCCGACAGTGACTCTTCGCGTGATAGATCTTAGAACTGTAGCAGCGAATAGTTTGAATTTCACAACTTTACAAGCACCAGAAATTGTGACGAACGATCATATCTTAGGCGGTGTCATTTGGCCCACAACGACGGAAATAGCTGTGCATTGGTTGAACAGAAGGCAAAACTACACGGTTCTTAGGATATGTGACATTGTTACGAACCTATGTGAGGTACGTAAATCTATAGTCTATTTTTCTTGTATCATGCTCATTTTTGTATCTCTTCTTTATTAATTTATTATTTACTTATTAAGGTTGATTGTAAGTTCGTTCCCACTCCGGGAAAAAATTATATTAAAAAGTTATTTCCATATCTTAATTCTGGTAAAACAAAGTGTAGCGTTAAGTTCGCCGCTCAATATGCAATGTCTCAATTTCAAGCGGAATACCTTCCGGTAAATGGAGTTTCTTGACACTACTACTTGGTTGTCTTTGACTACTCCTGTTATGCGAAATAAAGCGTGAAGATCCTTTTCACACGTTTCTGTCTAAAAACGCGCGCCGTTTAGTTTACGATCAAACCAGGAAAAAATAAATGAATATATCTTCATCGTGTTCATCCAAGTGTAACCCAAATTCGCTTCAATGGGTTTATACAAAAATAAAAAATATTAATCTCTTTAGGAAGAACATCGTCAACAACCTAATGGATGGGTGCCTATCGCTCTACCACGATTCAGTTCAGCAGGAGACCGATATGTATCAACTCGATGGTCTTTGGAACAAGCAGATGGCAATATTTGGCAGCATCTGTACGTCAGTATGAGAATCAATGGGCAAATCATCTCCAGCTCCATTACCCCTGGAGCTTTCACTGTTAACAATTATGTTGGAATGAACGAGGAAAATTTACTTTAGTAAGTAATTAAGTGTTTTATCAGATTCATTTATTAAATTGTTAAATGTTAAGAAAAATAAAGATGTCGCTTGTGCCACTTATAAGAAAAACAAGACTACGCGCTACGCAACGTCTAAAACTTTTTTATTTTTAAAAATTTTAACTAAAATATTAGTAGCTATATTATAATATATATTATAATATAGCTATTCAAACGTTACAAATATCATGTTTTTGTATAGAAAAACATAATATTTGTAACGTTTGAATTAGCTGTAGTAATATTTTCAGCTATTTCATGTTTTCTTCAAATTGAGTTTGTTTGAAGCCGTTCCCTTTGCCACTTCAACCTAATTTTTTGGTTGATGTGGCAAAGCAAAAGATTTTGATAAATAGACTATCTATGCTTTGTAATTGAAGCTATTATATATGTTTGTAAATATCCAAAACCTATTGGTTCAGTTACATAAATAATATAGTACTAGACATGTTTAAAATTCCTAAACACAGTTCATTGCTATGCGGAATGCACCCCCATGTTATGCTACAAGTGCATCAAGTAACAATTTTTAATATTGATCTCACGTAAATCGTTCTTGAATTTCAAATAAATAGCTATTTGGTATGTAATTTGCATTTTGTTTGAAATATTTTATCCATTTAAACGATACTATTTATACAATAATGGGGTCATCATATGTTCATTGAATATTTGTTGATATCAATTAAATGTTTAAGCTTGCTATAATATTTTATAAAATATATGAGAAAACACTAGTGAGTAGCCCTGGCAAGGTATTAATAATTTACGAATGTTTATTTTTAATTGCATAATCTGTACACGCATATATTTTCAGACTTAATACTATTAAACATATACATATATACTTTTATTCAGCCAAGTTAATGATTATTAATAACCCTATTAAATTTTGTGCTTTCATAATAAGCAGAGAATAATTATTGTGTGTGAATGATAAATAATATTTGGATAAAATCAATTTATTATTTAATATTTGATACATTTTTTTTGGTCATCTTTAGCTTATTTACCCGTACTGTAACAAACGCACCATGGCAATCGCAAGTCCACGTGGCGGGGTCACGTGAAGCGTGCCTCAGTTGTGACATAGTGTTGCCAGACGGTGGCAACTGTACGTGGGCCACAGCAACTGCTAGCCTTGGAGGATCGTATATGACCATCACGTGTTCATCCGGTGAAGAACCGTCAGCTGTTTATCTTTATGATCCTTTAGTAAGTTCCAAAAAAATTGAAATATCAGGAATAGTTTGAACTAACTGATTAAAAAATTTTTGTAAAACGCTGTAGGTTGACTCGGATAAGCATTGGGAAAATCATTGTTTAATAGATTTCAAAAAAGAGTCAAATTGTTGTCTTCATAAATGATTTTATATTATATATTTTGTCTATCATATAAAACTGTTTTGTTCAGGTTCTTACTCAATTTTTTTCTTTAGTATCACCTAAAAAGAAAAAGATACGATGGAGATTAAATAAAACTGAATTTAGTACTTTTTATAAAATACAACACTATATAGTATTTTTTTCTAGAATCAACGAACCCTTTTGACATGGGAGGATAATCAAGTAGTACGCGATCGTCTTATTGGCAAGAGCAGGCCACAAAGTATCATTACAACTGTTCCACTAGAGGACGGATATCCTGCGCCAGTCAGGATATTCCTGCCACCCGGTCTGAACGTTAGTGATACAGAAACAAAATATCCCGTCGTGTTCTTCGTGTATTCCGGGCCTAATACAAATACTGTTTTCGAAACGTTCACTGTTGGTAAGTTTTGTTTTATATATATACGTTTTTTTTACAATAAATTCGACACAAATATTTTGAAAGTGTTATTAACATAGTGAATTCACTTATCGTCAGAATGTGCCCACTTTAAAGTACCTTGAGAGAATTTTAATAAAAGATATATGATGCAAAATTGAGTAGTTCAGGAGGTAGGGCAGATCTCGTTTGATCGGGAACGCAATGCCGATACTAGAGCACAACACGGAAAACATGCTTAAAGAGGTTTATGACAGTAGACGTGACGAAAGAACTAGTCCCGAAGCTTTTGACCCTTTTTTCTTCGCAACTATTCTCGTATGAAATTGAAATTAAAAGGGGGAACATGATCTAACAATCTTATCGTCATACCTGATATAATTATTTAATTTTTTCCTACTTAACATACTAAGAGATCTGTAAGTTTTTTTTTATTTTATCTTAATCAGACTTGGTAATGTAAACATTACCAACTTTAATAAGGTAAAATAAAAATATTTTATCAATAAAATGACGATCTTTCGGTATACCATATTCAAGGTGTTGTTTATTTAATAGTACTACTATATTTTCAGGCTACCATTCCTATCTAACTACCAACCGTAACACCATCTACATGATGGCAGATCGACGCGGAGCGGGATTGAACGGACAAAAAATGTTGTACTCTCTTAATAATGCACTGGGAACTGTTGAAATATTCGATCATTTTGTCGTGTTAAGGTAGGAAGTACTTTGTAAAATGAATCTTAAGTTTCAATACATTTTTCACATCAATTGTAATCGCCCAAAGACCTGTCGAGATCGGTCATCATCCCAAGTCCTACTAAAATTTTTCGAATATTTAAATGTGATGATAATCTTATAACAAATTATTATTTATTAATATATATATATATATATATATATATATATATATATATATATATATATATATATATATATATATATATATATATATAAAAATGTTGTACTCTCTTAATAATGCACTGGGAACTGTTGAAATATTCGATCATTTTGTCGTGTTAAGGTAGGAAGTACTTTGTAAAATGAATCTTAAGTTTCAATACATTTTTCACATCAATTGTAATCGCCCAAAGACCTGTCGAGATCGGTCATCATCCCAAGTCCTACTAAAATTTTTCGAATATTTAAATGTGATGATAATCTTATAACAAATTATTATTTATTAATATATATATATATATATATATATATATATATATATATATATATATATATATATATATATATATATATATATATATATAACTTTAAAGGGTTCAAATGTGTAACCGCTGAGTGTCGACGTCGCAACATACATACAACCACGACGACATTATTTGTCTGTGCTATTAGTAATAATCTAAATGGGCGTATTTAAATATTAAAAAGGGAAAAAAATATTTCGATATTTTTTATGAACAAAATACGGATAAGTAAGGCATAGTTATAAGGAGAAAATGTACAGAAAACTTATTTTAGTTAAGCGTTTAAGGGGCTACTAATATTTATATTATATCAATTTTTTTCATATATAGACAAGTATTAAATCGTTACCAATTCATGGATCCCGCTCGAGTATCGATGTGGGGACATAGTTACGGGGGATACGCTACATTGCTGACGCTCGTGCATGATGACACTGGCATGTTCCAGTGTGGAGTATCTGGAGCCCCAGTCACCTCCTGGCTGTATTATAGTAAGGGAATTTACAGTTAATTTTATAAACTTAATAATAAATGACAGTGAAAAAGTTCATATCTATTTATTTCTTAAAAGTTATACATAACACTGAAGCTTAATTGTGTTATGATTCACATTTGTCAACAGCAGAATTAAAATCTTTTTTCATATATGTATAACATGGTTTTATTATTTACTGATTTTAAAGTGTTATTCCACACTTAGGATTAGAAAACATTTTTTTTTTGAAAAAAAGTATAAAAATTTGAACGCAGCGGGATCCGAACCCGTGCCTCTTTGATACCATCCAAGCGCTCTGACCGCTAAGCCATGCATTCTATTACCAGCCGCATCGAAATTCTTATACGTTTGTTACAACTTATTTATGTGTTAGCATCTCTGTAGAGAGGTTCTTGGTCAGAGCGCTTAGACGGTGGATACCGTCCGCAGCGGGATTCGAACCTGCGCCTCTTGGATAAGAGGCGCGGGTTCGAATCGTGCTGCGTTCAAATTTTTATAAGTTTTTCAAAAAAAAAAATTTCTAATCCTAAGTGTGGATTAGAAAACATTTTTTTTCTTAATAATCTTTAAGTAGAAGAAATTTGTAAAAATCTCTACAGACATGCTAACCACATAAATAAGTTGTAACGAACGTATCAGAATTTCAACGCAGTTGGTAGTACAACGCATGGATTAGAGGTCAGAGTGCTTGGACGGTATCCAAGAGGCGCGGGTTTGAATCCCGCTGCGTTCAAATTTTTATACGCTTATAAAACAATGGTTTTATTAATTGTAGTACTTCATTAAGTATTACATATATTTAATGGATAAATAACTATAATATCCTACGAAAGTCTCATACCACTTAAATTGATATTCTTTCATTGATCATAAATTAAACGAAACTAAAAGCAGTTAAATATTTCAGATACAATGTACACAGAGCGTTATATGGGCTTGCCCACTGAAGAAGATAATCTGGCTGGCTATCAAGCTGGTGATGTGACTCTCTTAGCTGAGAAATTGCGAGGAAAGAGCGTTTATATTATGCACGGAAATGCAGACGACAATGTGCATTATCAAAATGCAGCCAAACTTTATAAGAAGTTGCAAGAATTAGATATTCCTTTTGAACAGATGGTAAGTTGATATTGAAAATATGGAAATTTAAAGATATCATTTTTTTTAACATTGCTTAAGACTATCACAAAGAGTTATATACAATTGGGCCCACTAAGACATTTTTAATGCATATTGTATTTAAAATGTAAAGGTTTTCCTGCTTAAATTGTGAATGATATAGATAAGAATAATGTGTGTCCATAAATAAAAAATATAACAACTTGTTATACGAAGCACTCAAGTTCAAATGTCCATGTACATAAGTTGCGGTTAACCAACGATTGGGCACTAATTCAAACTGCGGTAATCATTAATTGTTGTATCTGATGATGTTCTAAATCGCATTACTATAATGTGAAAATACTAAAAATATTATTAAGGAAGTGCAGCTGTCGGTAATATGACTATAAGAGTTATAAATAATAAAAATGATATTTCGTCGATTAACTTTATACCAAGAAAAAAAATTTATAGTAACGAACCCTGCGATAAGTACCTAAGTTTTAAAATATGCATTACATGTTTATAAGCGTAAACAAAAATAGCATTCTGATTAAAGTCTTTGCTATGCTTTATGAGAACAAATCTCTGTAATAAATACAAAAGAAAAGTCATATTAATGATATTTACATTTATTAAATTATTTATTTTTATATGAGTTTTGCTACACAATAAAACTCAGTTAAAAATGACGCAGTTTAACAACAGATACTAAAATCAGTATATAATACATATGTTTCTAGCAATGTTATGCATATTTATTGTAATATTTTTATACCTATGAGTATATTAAACAAGCTTTGTTCAGTTCTGCTTTTATATTTTACTCTGCTTGTCTATCGTACTGCTTGCCATAAGAAAATATTATGTTTTTTAAACACTTTACTGAGTACGCTATTTCTTAAAGTATATTTATCAGGATGTAGGACATAAGAAAGAATAGAGAATGACAAAGAAGATAAATAATAAATAAGCTTGTATATATTTAAAGGAAGCATTAATAACAGTAAACAACATTTTATTAAAAAAAAATTGGCACCAGATTTTGCGGAATTCGTTTTAGGATAACACTTGTCGTTTGACTAATATAAAAAAAGAAATATATAATATAATAAAATATAATCTATATTTGCGAACTTTGCATATTTTTCTTAGCAGGGCAGTAGTTAGGTATATCCCCATTTATTTTGAATGGTGTTCTAAAAAGTCTTTCTATTATTTGGCTTATTGGAGATAGTGAATTCAATATATTAAAAAATAACAAAAAGATTTGCGTCCCACAATAAAAACATAAATACGCTTTCCCATATGCTAGTGATAAAATGTTATCTTGCGTTCAAATATCTAACTCTAAATTGCAAATATTTTTTTTTTTGCAATTAAGCATACATCTATGGACACTAACAAAAATTATGGAGGGTTATGAACTTTTTATTAAAAATTAAACATTTTTATAAAACTCCATTATTATTCATAAATACACACATACATTAAGATAAACATTTTTGTTACAGTCATATCCTGATGAAGCGCACAGTTTAGCCGGAGTGAACAGACACAGATACAACGCGATGAATCGCTACTGGGGGAGGTGCATCGGAATACCCGATGAATTGCAAGTTGAATCATAGTTCCTTATATTTCGTAATAAATTGTAGAGGCGAGAATAACAAGTTTTTGTATTAATAAATGCTCTATTTCTACTGTCCTTGACGTTTTATTCCATTACGTTAAAGTAACTTTTACTTCCATATATGTATAAAGCCTTATTGTATAGGTATACGAATTTATCATTTGTGGGAATTATATAGCAGTATTTAAGAAACACACCTCAAGAACACCATTTTCATAGTGTTTACTGTTAGATAATAGTAAAATTAATGTGATAACTATAGTATTCCTAGTTAAATTGTAAATAAGAAAAATAACAGCATGAAAATTCATGTAAATTTCATTTAAATTTTATGTTTCGTTTGAAAATAGGACGTACCTAATTAAGTACAGGTTATAATGATAAAATTGTTATGGTTTAGCATGCTTTTTTTCCTCTTTAGATAGTAAAATTTGATGGTTATACTAAACGTGGGATGTGATCCTTCTATTTTGAGTTGGTTCCTTTGAGTAAAGTTAAGTACCGTAAAACAAATGTTTTTAGCACCTAGTGTCAAGACACTCTTACTTCGCTTTTCACCGATTGCTTTGCTTGTTGAGTGGTGAAACTCAACGCCGCGCTTTGTCTTTTACCAGAGCGTGAAAGTGAAAATAATTTAAATATAATCACTCCCCCTAGTGGGGATCCCCCATAACCGACCGCGTTTATAGTCAGACGCTGTCACACTGCGCCACGATCGGCCTCAAATATATTAATTTAACAACACTTATAACTATATAATAATATAATAACTATATAATACATAAGTTTGTATTACACTAGAGTTAATTGTATACTTAAAATAAATATAAACGACTATGAGCTTTCTATAAGCTTCAAAAAATCAAGATATTTTGAATTGAATTTCGGATCTAATATCAATTATAGTTTAAAGTATAGTCCCATTACTGCCAAATTTTAATACAATTTTAAATTATTAACAAGTATATTATATTAAAATGAACGTTAACGAGCTTTTAGACTGCGATGTATTTACTTTTTCTAATAATTTTTGAACTGTTAAATTATATTTATATTCTGATATTATACATCATTTTTGAATGAACGATTCCACTAATGTTTCAATTTTGAGCGAAGAGTCGTGAACAGAGCACCTACATATTAATCCAGCATTTTAAACATATCAGCATTGCACGATATTGTTTTTAAATAGAATAAAATCTCTTTATAACAACACATTTAATTTATTCACGTTGGTTTTTTATTCTGCCTTACATACAATACCAAGGTAATGTGGGTAGATTATTAAAATTCTTTGCTTTATTGCATGAAGGTGTACTTAGTGCTAATTTTTAAGTAAATTACTATGTAGACTATTAACATGTATCTTTACTATCTATAGCAATACATATAGTATTATGGTTTTGCTATCGTTGACAGATATATCTTACTCTCACCTGGAATTTAAAGTTGTTAAAAGTTTTGGCTGTTTAATTAAACACTAAAATATATAAAATGTAGGTTACTTAGTAGTGATAGATAATAAGCAAATATTTTTTTAAATTAATACAAATACAAATCAGTAGGTAATACTTGAGTATAAACCAAAAACTCAGGGGTGTGGCGTTTGACTTAGGCATGCGGACGTACGGGTAACAGATAACACGGCAATACAATTTAATTGGACACCAATAAACCAATACATATGATGGCTGTACAATCAATGTAACTGATCTATCAAGGCAGGCAATCTGAAACTATTGCATGATCCAAATCATTATCAGCAGCATGTAGAGCTAATATGAGATTATTTTAATATTTATGTAAGTTATGGAATATAAGCATTTATTAAGTTTATTCTAAGAGATCATAGCGTGAAACTGGGTCGGTATAGTAGAATACTTGCAGCAATGGCAACACGTAGAGGTTGGCGTCCGGCAAAAGTGAAAGGAGATACGACCGATCACGATTATACAATAGAACACAGGTATCTACATCCATAATATTATACATATTATTGTATTATACTCGAATTCTATAAGTACGAGATGCTAGACTAGTTTCATTAGTGTGTTTTTTATTTTATTATTCTTTAATCGATAGTGATATTTATTCAAATTAATACTTACGACATATATGTTAATGAAACACGTTTTTAATATTAAATTATAGCTCTATATATTTGATTATTTTTTCTTAATATAAAACAGATATCCAGATTCTTCTAGCATTATAAATTACACACATATCTTTACGCATGCATTCTATTTTAAAGTGATATTTATCTTTATGAAAGTAACACAATTTACGACGTGCCATCTTTCTTAATTGCTACGTGCTAAAAATTCACTTAGTAGAATTTATACGCCATTCCAATACTAATCTAACCTAAATTATTTAATTGTCTAATTCTGTGGTTAATCATTTATTCATTTTATATAAATAAATGATTAATAACAGAGTTATTATTTCTGATAGATATATTTTATAATTAAAAATAATCATTTGTAACTATGATTATTTTTAACTGTAAAATATAATGTAATAATTTATGTGTTAATATACTTATACTTTTTATTAGTGCAACATATATTTAATAAAAACAAACTGTATGAACCAATTAAACCAATATAAAATAATACATACATGGCAAAAATAAAATATATAAATGTAGGTACTGCGTACTTATAAACAGTTGTGAAGCGAGGTAGCACTTGGTTAATTTGAAAATGTTTTAAATTCTATTAGACATGTTAATTTCATCGTTGAAACTCTAATGTTTCGTTTTTTATGCGTTTATGTAAAAATTTAATAACTGATGTATCCGTAGGTCAATGGCTCGCATGTGAACTCTTATAAATCTTGTAATTTAGATAAAAATTATAACAGAAAAACAACATGATTCATTTGTTCTCTACAAGTGTAGGTATATCAATATTTTATAAACGACATACTCTATAGTAATAATACAAAACTGTATAGCAAAATTAAAATTAAAATATTTATTAGTTTTATTACAAGTTAAATAGACTGAGTGGTGTATATTTTGATATTATATATTAATTCTTTCTAGCAACTTATTATCAAAGTTATATTAGTTACATATTATAATAACATTGGTAAACCCAACTGACATTTTTATCACCGTAGTAAACTAAATTATTACGATAAAGTTTGTAGGTAAAATTTGTAAGTATCAGATTTTGATAGCATATTTATAAATAACGCCTACAGTAGGCAATATATCACGTCAACATTTGGTGTTTCCTTCCGCCTTCTGCATGAAGGCTTCCGCTACAGATTTTCTCTAGGAGCTAATCCATACTTTCTATACGCTATGTTTAAATAATAAATAAAAAATAAATAAGAAGATCAATATCATGTATTGTTATTTAAGTATCGCCTAACTTTATATATCTTATAATTAAAACTAATCATTTGTAAATACGTACACACAATGTACATATATATATATATATATATATATATATATATATATATATATATATATATATATATATATATATATATATATGTATATATATATTTATATATATACAAGAGAATGCTTTAGGGAAAGGAAAATATTGCGTATTTAAATAAAGATTTTTAAAATGGTACAGAGGTTTTAGTAAAAAATAAGTTTAAATATTGAATCATCATTTATTATAAAAAAAATCTAGCATTATTAGTCTAGACATCTAAACCTCTTTTGGCCGTATTATTGTAAACATTTGAAAGGTCTTGTGTAACACGCGTTCACATAACTGCACCATGCGGACCGTACTCACCGGCGTTACGTAATTTTATTTACATCGCATTCGAACTTCAGCATTATTTTTGTGAGTGACACATAAAGCCACTGTGATCAGAATATAATATTACGTTGCTAAATGAAGAATAATAAGACAATTGCTTTTAGCATATAAGAATCAAGGTATTTTAGACTCAACTATTCAACAGGTTTGTAAAGGCAATGGTTGTGTGTAATCTATTTTGTTTATCATCAACTAACATCATACTAAGCAAAATTTGCATGCAATTTAATTTAAAATTTACATAATGCATTTGAATAATTTTATAGAGAGCGGCCAAGTTTACCTTATGTTAGTTGTTAGATTTGTTATTAAATGGCACAAGGTTTTTGTTTATGTTATATATAAATACCTAGCTGTAAAACAACATAAACACTTTGATTTACTCATAATTCTGATTTCTAAACAGAAATTATTTAAAGATGTCATTAAAGTTTGTTTTACTATTATAAGTTTTATATTATTGTAGTAGGTAGTATCTATTTTTTTTCCAGAAATGGTAAATATTAAGAAATCAGACAATGTTTTATTCTCCAACATAAACTTCATTTTTTATCTTTATCTATTTTAAACATACCGAGAAAATGTAATGATTTGATGACTTTTTGTGATTATTTGTCACTATACTTTTGGGAAATTCCGTAGTGGGTGCTAAAATATCAAGACAATTTCAAATACTTTGAAATGTTTCCTGGTCTGTGGATTTAAGAATATATGTATGTCATCCAGATATATACAGTTTACACTATTATACAAATTATATATTTTGTAAAAATACAACCAACATCTATAACAAGGAAATTGCGGGCCATGAATTGTTTAACTTAACTTCCCGAAATAATGACGTAAGCAAATGACATTTAAAATGCTTTTATTTATTAGACCATTATATGGCACACAATATGAAATGAATTGCTAATATCTTTAAAACGTACAGGTGCAATTATTTCTATAGGGTTAACAACTCTGTATAGAGCCACAACCACATAACAAATATTTGTTATGCAAATTAAGGTACAGAGTATATTTAGTTAAATGTAAATTAACATTTCAATAAAAGAACACTAACGCACATTTAAATAAATAGAATGAAAATGTGTTTGATTCTCGTGATGAGGGAAATGATGATGAAGCAATTTAGTTATTAAGTATCTGCGGTAATAAAATTAAATAAATATGTATTATAAAATTGCTATAAGGGAGGTAATAATTGTTTAGAATTACTGATAAATTCGTAATTTTCGCTGGATTAGTAACAAACTTTTCTTATCAATGAAATCTCTCGTAAAATCTACGGTTCCTTGCATTCCATGATGCAGCTTAAATTTTTTTTAACTGTGCACACTAAAATACAGCTGGTTAGCATCCTGCCGCTTCCTATTATAGATTACGGTGATGCTTGCTGGTTGGATATGATGATAAAGATCTCATTAACAAACTTGAATGGATACTAAATTCCTGTCTTCGCTTTATCAATAACCTGAGAAAGTATGACCATATTGCATCTTATAGAAAGCAGCTTGGTTGGCTTTCGGTGGCTGATCGCAGGACGTCTAGGATCCTTTGTTTAATTTATTCCCTTCTTTTTGATCCCAATTCTCCATCTTACCCGTCTTCTCTTCATAATAAACCTTTGCGATCCCAGTCAGGCCTCGTACTCTATACTTTTACATATATATTAAATAATTAAATTAAATAAATTATATAAGATACTATTTGAACTTACAGCCATGAGTAAATCACATTTGAAATATTAGTACTTTACTTTTTTAACTATAATTATATTTAACTTATATATATATATATATATATATATATATATATATATATATATATATATATATATATAAGTTATATAGGCTATGATCCTTTCTAACCTATCGCTTCCGACGTCAGGTCTTGCGTCAACGCACATACCCAGTCCGTTAAGACGGCGATACAAGTTGCTACGTTCTATTTGTTGAATTCAATTAGAGCGTAGCGAATCAAGGAGCTTGTCGACTAAGAAAAGTAGAATACATCTTCTTTGTTTTTGTCTATTTATAATGGAAAAACTAGGTTAAAAATAATTCGCAAATAAATCGATGCACTATAAACGAGAGCTATACTTATTTAGTTTTTACGTAAATTGATTTAAAAAAATGGATTCACGTTTTCCTCATAGCAAGGCAGGCAAAAATAACTGCCTATTTTACTATCCGTGTCAACACATTACACATACAGTACATAAATTATCATTAACTATTACATTAACATACGTGGGATCGAACCCACAACCAATACCATTTTAGTCATTGAATACAATCCAAGAAGTAAATATTTATATTTCATCTGATCAGAATACTAAGAATGCAAACAGTGCATAGGTTTAATTGCACTTTCTTTTGTAAATAATATCTGTTTTATTTTACAAATACTTATTTCTTATGCAATATAACGATTGCCTTTGTTTATATATTTAAAGTGAAGTGAACTATATAGCCCATATAACACATATATTTTACATAAAGAAATTTACCATTTTGTAAGTAAATATATTCATTGACTTATGAGGCACGTCTACATCACGGCAGTGTAACGAATTTAAATTGACACGAAATGTTCTTGACCGTTTGTTCATAATAGTTTGTATTTATTTTTGCTCTTAATTTTGAAGGTTTTAACTGGCGGTTATACACAACTGAAGATAGAATATATAAAATTAAATAATATACGTAGTTAACGTCAATAGGTAATATATAGTAATTAGTTAAAAGTGACAGTTTACTTTTTCATATCAAAAAAGTTGAATATCGCTACGGCTACTAGTAATTATATTCTCGTTAAGAAAGAAAAAAAAAACACATATAGAAAGAATTAAGTCAGATCCAAATATAAGTACTTATAATACTCGTATAGTATTAAAATGACGGGGATTTTAATATCGACTTGCACACTTAAGTATTTATATTTATTTCAACTCCTTAATTATTATTCTAAATAAGGGTAAATTTACATCTTGTATGGGCTTTGACATAAATGTAGGCCTGAGTAAATTTTAAACTTCGTATGTCGTAAGGTGCGCGGGCGCAGTTTGCGTTCGTACGGTGTCTGAGCAACTCGTGCGTACTGTTGATCCCAGCCGACTAGTGTGTGATGTGTTCTGATTGGACCACTTAAATCATTGAGGAGTCGTCCTCTCGTCCTGTGAATCGAGACTCCATTCACGTAAAATGGTGAGTATATTCATTCATCTATTATTTATTTTATCTTTTTTCCTATAACTTACGTTTTGTTTAACTGAAGGCAAAGACTTTAATTAAAGTGTATAGTGATTGTGTGTATAAGGTTAATGACGTTAAATTACGTTTAGGAATTTATCCTATAATGTGTTTTAGTTAACATGTTTGTGTTTCTTGCTATGTAAAAAACACAGTCACAGTCATAAAGACTAATAACAAAGAGTTATAAACAAACTAAGGTCGTCAGCGAAAGTAAAATTGATTATTTTATATGATTGTTCATTTTTTTGTATAAAAAAATATAAATATTTAGTAAACTCAAATATAATAAGAGTATTCTTCATTAAGAATTCAGTTATTGTCATAAACAGTCTGACCTGCTTTTATTGGCAATCCGTGTGAAATTTTGGCTCCATAATAAAAGTCAATGGGTTAACTAAATACACATTATGAAAGACAATAGCTGTACTTTATACCGATTGTTCACCATAAATGGCAAGTAATTAAAAGATAAAACACATGCAACTTAAGAGTTGTTACATATAATTTACCATATTACTGATTTCTATTACGCTATTGTCATCGCGAGTTTTATTCTGGATCTAGGAGGCAAACTAAAAAATAAGTGTATAAAGTTTATATTATTTGATTTCTAGTAAATTAATTACAATATTATTAATATTAATAAGTTGAAAGTGTTAAACGTCTAGTCTAAAGATTGTCGTTTTGTATCTCCTTGCCCTTGAATTAGAAATAACTGTGATCGAAATTAAATGACTATTGTCATAACGAAATTATCTTTACGCTATCAAGCTGACGTCTTATAGTAAGTTTTAACGAACAGCAAAACGGTATTTACGTATGCAATTATAGGCAGAGATTTGTGGTTTTATTGAGATCATGGTTTATATCTCATATAAATGTAACTTACGTCGATCAAATTTTTTTATACGAATAACTAAGATAATGAACTATAATCTCTTCTCGACTGCGTAATATACAGAAGGGTAATGTTTTTACCAATCTAAGTATGCATGTTTATTACTTTGTGGACATGTAGAGGCCAAATGCGTTGATCGATTTTGATGATTCTTACATTAATTAATTCCTTTTATTCTTAAAACTTAATAGTCATTCTTTTTATTAAAATGGAAATTGATAACCATGCGCCACATCATCAAATTTAAAATCAGCGCACCACGTCAAAATTGATATCTATATTGGTTCTTTTCATATTTTTTTATTATTTGTTTCGATAATTTCAATGTTAGTCAAATTGAAATTATCTAAACGATCATTCTCGTTCACAATTATAAACGTCACAAATATAAAAAAATGTATAACGGATATACTTTAGCACATCGTTAAACTGCTTTAGATTCTTGACTGTTAACTGTGAAAGCACACTTCGAGTAAAAATCCAATGATTAAAATACGCATAATAATATGGTCTTCAGAAAGCCTAATATAATCAATATTATTCCTTCTGTGGACGATATAATTCTCCCTCAGTAAAATAACAAAATTGCGAAATTTATTCTGCTATTATCCTAATTTCGAAATTAATAAATCAAAAAAATGTCAAATAAATAATAATTAAAAAAAAATCTTACTCTTGTTTATTGAAATAAAAAAAAACTAATCAAAAAGAATCAAGCCTAACAGTTTAGAATAATAAAAAAGAAATAGAGTAACACTAGTGTACTAGTGTAAACGAAGACTAGTGTAACTGGGACCCGATAATTATTCCTTCTATTAATATTCTTTGTTTCCTGCCTTGTTTCTTTTTTTTTTCAATATTTTGTATTTCATGTATTTTTTATTTTCATTTTTGAATCTTAAAAATATAACAATAAATAATTTCGAGTTACCCGTTTAATAAGGAATGACGTATTCATGCTCAAAATTAAGGCTTGGTTTTTGGTAGTCGGGATTGTATTTGTAAAGAGTAAAACATTTTAAAATATATTCTTCTCTCAGTTATTTTATTAAAAAGAGCTTCATTATCTTATATATGGCCGTATGTACAATCTGTATAATAAATTAAATATGTAAAACGTCATCAACAGTAGTACCGAGCTTCACTCTATAGCACTCTCCGTGCATAAATGCATTACTACGTGATAATCAAAATAATATAAACCACTTCCAAATAGTCATAAAAATTGGCTTACTTTATACATTATCGTACTATTTATGTATTCTATACATATTATACATTTAAGCTTAGTTTAATTCACATAGATATTGTATTATAGACTAGGAGTTAGTAAGTGTCATATAAATATGTTAGTAGGTACTAAGGGACGTGACGCATAATCGTTTTCTGCCCAAACAGACATAATATATGACTGTAAGCAGGGACCCAAAACTATATGTTTCTTAGTGGTAGTGCACTAGTACTTATATTTGATAGAAAACTTCTGTGTAAGATAATTTGTATTGTTTTTAATCGTGAGGTGAGTATATGTTAGGTCAGTTCATTTTGGAGCAACAAAATATTACATGTAAAAGGGAATTTATATATAAAGAATATTTGAAAAGCTGTTATAGAATAATTCTCTATAAAAATTTACTAACCCATATTTTATAAAACACATTATTATTAAATCGAAAATTTGTTTCCCAGTATAGAAAGATGTGTTCCGGAGAATAAAACTCTATCAATATTGTAAAGTATTTAAGTATTATAATAACAAATTATTATATTTGAAAGTGACTTACATATACCACAATAACATATTTTAATTCGGTCTAAAAATAATGAATCTACATATATATTTTATATAAAAAACGTGGTGTGGAAAGGCCTTACGTCGTATACGTCCACATCCCTTAACGCGGCTGTTGCAAGAAATACTCATAATATTAATATTAAAAGTTATTTATCATTATCATTACAGATGCGTCCACACTTGTTATTGATAGCATCTTTACTTTGTGGTCTGGCAGATTCTGTTGTATCACCACAAAAATTATTAAAAACTTTTACTCTTGAAGAATTGGTGCCTTTGCAACCTGATTTTTTTCCTCTTAGAGTATCTGTCAATTGGATATCAGGTTAGTATGTTTTTTTAATGTACAATATGGTTATAGATACCTTAGTAACTAGTACTACTCATCTCTATTATTAATAAATGATGATGACATTTGACTTGGGTGTACCCTTTTTTTTCATATACTACAAAATAGAAGTACTATTAGTAGAATTCATAATTATAGTATTATTTCGTTTTAAATTATAAATGATAATTATAATATTAAATTATAAACTAAAATGAAATGTTACAAGCGTAACTAGTTTTTAATTACAATTAATAATTATTGGATACATATTATATATTAAGGATTCATAGAAACACATATATCACTCAGCTATTTGGTGTTCAATATTTTATACGAATTAAGAAATGTTTAAAGTAAATACTAAAATATTACGAAATAGTGTTAACAAAAGCTGTTATACCACCAGAGCATCACTTCACCAGATGGAAAAGTGTATAGAAAGGAGTGAGTTAACACTAGCGTATTGGCTGTCTCGCCAATTGTATAATATGCGTTTAGTTAAAAAGAAGCATATATATTATAATAATTTTGTTCTAGATACGGAATATATAATTATAGAGCCTGGCTCAATCAATAAGTATGACGCCGTTACTGACAATATTTCTACAATTATCGATCAATCGGATATTGTGAGTATTTTTAAAAAAGCTAAGTATTATTAAATTAGTTTTTTTATCGTTCTTTACCTTTCTTATTTTGGTTGTAAATTTTCTTATTCTGGTAGTTTGGTTTATTACCCTGTATAACTATCTTCTTATTCCACAGAACAATTTAAGCCGTTTCTCCGTGTCATCATTCTCAAATGACCAAAAATATTTGCTTCTAACTACAAACAAAAAAAAGGTATATTTTTGAATATCAATATCTCTTTCTCTTATCTGTTAAGTATTTTAAAGTTTAAATAATATTTTAGTAAATACTCGTAGTAATATTATAGCTTATAATTAAGATCGATTTTATATTTATAGCTGTTTCATGTTTCCTCTATAACTGGATAGTTAGAGAAAACCAAGTTATGTGCCTTGATAACCCTAGTCGGCAAGTATTGTTTCCATTAGGTTCTTGCTTCCGTGTGTCTCGTACTGCCAGAAATTCCTATACATTTGTAGAAACATCATAGCTAGAACTATGTTATAAAGCGATTTTTACGAGCCAATATAATATGAGGCCTATAATTGGCTTCAGAAGATATTTAAATATATATTTTTTCAGGTATATCGGTATTCCACAATAGCAGAATATTCGGTGTATGATCTTGAAAACAAGTAAGTTAGAATGCCTTTTGTATTGTAGGTGATATAAATATATAATAAACTATTGAAGTTCTGTTTATAATGCACATTAGTTTTAAGAAACGTGAATTATCCGTCACAATCTCTAGTCAAGCGTAAATATTATATATTTAGTTTTCTATTCGTCCTCCTTACTTATGTGAAACAATCTTACTGATTAAATAAATGATTAGAGAAGTTCTAGATTACATGTTTAATAAAACACATAACTTTTTTCTAATATAGGCAGAAATTACTTAGAAGTAAAATTTTTCTTACCTATTTGAAATTTTACCACATTCTGTATAGTAGCAGAACTGCTCCAACCTTTCTCTGTGATTGTTAATTACATCATAAGAATTTGAATACTGGACAATCCTTTGTTTGAAACTTAAATCTCCAAAGAGTTAACCAAATGTGTTTCAACAATAGCATGATGACCGTATTATTCTTGTTATATTTATTAACTATAGATAACAAATAAATCTGTCATATTTTTAACTTCTGTACATTCTTAGTAATATTCAGTGCTAATATCAAAAGTTGCACCACCGTGAAGAAGCCGTGGCAAGATCTAATTAAATTAGTTAAAGAGCTTCGATTGGAGTGTTCTATTACATACATTACTTCCGATTCAAATGTTGTAAATTTATCAATTAAATAACAAACATTAATATGCTGTTTTTATTTGAAATAGATTAAAATAAAATTATATATTCAATACTTTGAGAGCTTCGTTATATTATTTTTATGCTGATTTTAGGTCTATAGTGAACATCGGGAATGGTTCACTTCAAGTGGTGGTGTGGGGCAGCGACCACGCGCTCGCTTTTGTGCAAGATAATAATGTATATTACGTGCCCGATGTTTCTAACCCCGATTTAGTCACACCACTAACCACTGATGGTGTAATAGGAAATATATACCATGGTGTTACCGATTGGATATATGAGGGTAAGAATAGAGATAAAACATTTACTGAAGCTTTTCTTTTCTTTTGATTTTTAAATCGAAGGTTCTAATTTATATTTATTATGTTTTTGTTTTTTTTTGACTTAGTTGTTTAATTATACATCTTAGCGTTTTAAATATGAACATTGTATAAAAAAACATGCGTTAACTGTTTATGTTTTGTTACTATATTTTCTGGTTCATAATATATTTTTAAAGAAAACATTGAAACATGTCACATATTACAATTTCTTTCACTTATCAACTTTTCCTCTCGTCAAATTGGCATTTTTGTAATAATATAAATTATTGGTTGTTATTAAAAGTAGTAGTAAATTAATAAAAACAAAATTAGATATGGATTAGTGTAAATTCCATTTCGTTGTTCATTTTTAGGTGATAACTTTAATAAATAAGGCAGTGTAAATTTTTTGTATTTGAAATTTCAGAAGAAGTATTTAATGCAGCTGAAGCGACATGGTTCTCACCTAACGGAACGTATTTAGCTGTAGCTTCATTCAACGACACTGAAGTAGAGTCAGCTGTATATCCATACTATGGAGAACCTTCTGAATTTGATAATCAATATCCTTTATTAGTTCATTTTAAATATCCTAAGGTTGGTATAATTATTATTATTGTACTTTAAGGTATTTTTATATTTCTGCAAATATATTTAATTTGTCAGGTAGGTCGCACAAACCCAGCGGTAGAACTGCGGGTTTTTAAACTGAATGAATCAAAAATCGATGTAATGACACTACCTGCACCAGTTGATATTATTGGTTTGGATCATATTTTGGGAAGAGTCAATTGGGCTACTGATCAAAACCTTATTGTATTGTGGCTTAATAGAAGACAAAGTGTTAGCGTTTTAGTAAATTGTGATCTCAAATTAGACAAGTGTACTATTTTGAAGCAAGAGACAGAACCTAATGGTTGGATAGATATTGCCACTCCCTTCTTTGATGCAAGTGGTACGAACATGCTGGAAGTTCGCCCATTACCTTTTGAAGAACAGAGGTTTATGCATTTGGCCCGTTTCAATTTTAATACAATGAAAACCGAAGACTTAAGTCCAGGAAACTCTACCGTGACTGAAATATTGGGCTGGAATCAAGAAACTGACACAGTTTACTATATCATTTCACCAGGAAAAGAGCCCTGGAAAAGACAGTTATGGTCCACGGTTGCAGGGAAGGCGAAATGCCTGTCTTGTGACAAATCTGGGTGTAACCATGCTGATGGTATATTTTCGCCTGGTGGAAGTTACGGAATTGTCTCGTGTAGTGCTATCAATATTCCTCCAGTAACTTACTTTTATACTGGCAAGGTACATAAAAGTTTTTAATTATTTTTTTTGTTATAATTACAAGTTGTAGATAATATATTAAGGTATGCTTACTTACAGAACAATAATTTTAAACTTCTGATTGAAAATGCAAGGTTATTGGACAGACTAAGCCGATATAAACTACCTATGGTATTATTCAACGTGATACCTTTAGAAGAAGACTTAAAAGCCCACGTTAAGTTACTCTTGCCTCCAGTAATGGAGCCAGGGAAAAAATATCCAATGATTGTCAGGTTGTATGCGGGACCTGGAACAACTAGAGTAAAGGATAGTTACGACTTAGGTAATTTTTAAATAATATGAACATTAATAAGTCCGCCTAGTGAAAATATCATTGTTATATTCCCTTCATAGAATTCTTTTAAAGTAACGTTATATGATTTTAATATATTTTATGTATTTTTATAGAATACTACAACATGTATTTGAGCAGCAACCGCAGCTTTATAGTAGCTTCAATAGATGTAAGAGGATCAGGCGCTATGGGAGTAGAAGCTATGCACGCACTCAATAACGCCCTTGGGACAGTTGAAATTACCGACAGTTTAGCTGCCATCAGGTAAAGTTTTTCTATATGTGATAATAATTATGAAGTTTAATATTTACTATTTTTTTGTGTTATTCCACACTTAGGATTAAATAACATTTTTGATTATGACCATGTTTTGTGACGATTATTTCTTAATAATCATTATTAGTAGAAATTTGTAAAAATCTCTCTATAGAACTGCTAACAACATACTTAAGTTGTAACAAACGTATAAGAATTTCGACGCAGCTGACATTAATTTTAAATGCAGTAACAGCAACAGTGAAGTAAATTTACAAAAATAAGTTGTTTGTATACTATAGCTACAAAAATAAACTTATCACAATCTTAAAAAAACAAATAGATCACTTCTTCATGTATGTATATTATAGTATTCTAATATTAGAATATTATTAAACTACATTTTAAATTGCTGTTAATTCAAGTACGTATTAATACAAATTGAAAACATTATTCAACCAAATATTTCCTGGTATATAATAGTTATTTTTTGCGCTAATAATATTCATTAATATTGTTAGGAGTATTTAATTAATGATGTTTAATTTTTCACTTTTTTATACTATTTATACCTCACATGTATTTCACGTGTTTTCATTTAATATTATATAAATGATTATGTGAATTATGATAGAACTACTGAATGGTATCACCATTCGTAATCTACCGAGGAGGATAATAGGAAAATAATAAGGACAAATAACTATTAACACATACTTATAGTTATTACTCTTTGCTGTTATGCTACAGGTCAAGCTTATCAAATATGTCGCTTATATTTATAATTCACTCTATCTCTAATCTACTGTATATCTTTACTTCTAGGTAAAATAGAAAACAAAGGAGCCTACCAGTAAATGCCATCATCTTGATATCTGCAATTTTTTTTTGCAGACGTCTTCTTAAAACGTATGAATTTATCGATCCTGCTCGAATTGGTGTATGGGGCTGGAGTTACGGTGGATATGCCAGCACTATGATGTTAATTAAAGATGACGAGAAAATGCTTGCTTGCGCAGCTGCTGTTGCGCCTGTTACCTCTTGGCTTTATTATGGTAATAATATTTGTTTATATTTAAATCTCAGAAATGGTCATTACTTGATTGAATGACATTGTTTTTGTTGGCTGTCGATTGTAAAGAAGCCCTAGTGTTCAATATCCCATGCTTCAATTTGAAATGCTGAATTCTTTTTACGATCCCATTATAATAAATGTATGTATAAATTGTTTTAATTGATAACAAATCCCTTGTGGGTGATTTTTATGGTGGAAAATTTACAATAGCTATACTTTAGTTCTTTAAGAATATTTTAACGATCTAAGTAGATAATATACTATCACGAGGTTTTGTAAGATTTCAAAAAATCAGATAAAAACAGTTTACTAAGAGTCTTATTTATGCTTTATCTAAGTATAATTCTTAATTATTATTAACTTAGTCTATGCATTTCTCTATGACAGATTTTATATTAGTTTTATTTAGTGACCAGTCTCTGTGAAATAGGTATTCGCACTTAACAATAGTATACTGTTATATAAATAAAGCTTGTGTACAAAAACAAGCAATCTTGTCAGCAATCAATTATAAGTATGTACATATATCATATATCACTAATTTCAAATAGAAGTTATATAATGTATATTTTTGTCAAAGTAGATGAATATATTTCTGAAGATAAAATGAAAATTAACAGTGTTCATAATACAAACATACAAAAAATAAATAAATAAGATAAAATTTGTAGAACGGTAGGTTTAAACTGTTGTTAATCTATAAAAAGTGTAGTGTTAAAAAAGTTTATATTTATCCTGTATTTCAATTATTATTAACTAGTAAATGCCCCTCATGGCCCTTATTAAACTAATGCGTTACGGTGGCCCGCTCTTTTGATGATTTTACATCGAAAACTGTCTATGATACTGAATAGCTTTTGCTAAAATATTCCTTCCCTTTGTGTAATAGTTTAGATGAAATACTGTGGTTTAAAATTAAAAAATAAAATGTAATAGTTTCAGGAATTAACGTGTACGTACAAACAGACTTACTAAAAATATACACGGTCCATCATGTTAAAAGATCATTGCGCTTTATTTTAATTTATATAATATTGGTGATTCGCCGTAAAATATTATTTACCACATTTAAAGTACAGACACACTTACTGGTTTATTTTAGTAAAGTTAATTTTAATAAATTGTATAAAACAATATTTAAATAAATTATAATAATGCATTGAAAAATTATTAGTGGAAAAATAAAAAAAATGTTTTTCAAGTTTTGCAAACGTCATCTATGTATGACAACCACGATAAGTATTAATATCGTGGTTGTCATATATAAGTATTTAAGTAATATCCATATATTAATACAAAAACAATATTTTTCCATAAATTAAAAAAAATAAGGTTACTGCATAAACATCAAATGTAAAATTTTCTTGTTTCTGTGGGGTTAAACCAGGCCGTACCTGAAACTTTATAGAACAATAACGGATTCTCATCAATGAACATAGAAAATAAAGCATTTAGTTAAAGCAAGTATTTATTAAATAACGTTATTTTTTACAGATTCAATATACACGGAGAGGTATATGGATACACCGCAAAACAATCCCGCAGGTTATGAAGCATCTGACTTGATGTTAGCTGCGGAAAAGCTCCGCGGCCGGCGCTACTTGCTTGTGCATGGCACTGGTGACGATAACGTGCACTTTCAACACAGCATGCAGCTCGCTAAGTCGCTGCAGAGATTAGATATAGCTTTTGAGCAAATGGTAAGCGCGTTTGTTTTATTTACAAACGTTTTCTACCGTTTCTCTAGTAGTTTTAGTTTATCATAGTTTGATAAATTCCCTTTTTATAAAAAATTAAAAAAAAAACAGTTAATTCATCTTTTCCTTTTACAATCATGAAACTAAAAATTAAATTATTAGGCTAACGAAAAAGTTCTTTTTTTTTAAATTATTTTGTTATAAAATATTAAAAGATTTTTCTTTAGTATCTATGTCAAATATAAAAATATCAGGACAATGGGTAGCAATGTTGAATTTTAAATATTTTGGTCGCCAGTCAGTTTTACCATAATTTGGCTATTGTGGCTTTATTTGCATACACAATGCAAATGTTTTTCCACTGCAATGCATATTTTAGCATTTGCTCTTTTGACTCGCAGATATGTTTTTTTTAATATTGCTTCTATTAAAAAGTTTATACTAAATTAGTATATTACTAAAACTTTCAATTTTATTTCTTCGTTGTGGTCTGTAGGAGATTATATAAAATTTATATAAAATTATTATTATTGTAAAGAATTGAAAATTATTTAGTTAATTTCGATAATATAATTTTGAAGTAAAAACTTTTTAAAAGCGTTTTTAATAAAATACAATGGTTTTATTTATTATAAAAACAAGTATGTGCATTTTTTATGTATTTTCATTATTCAAGTTAGTGATAGAGAAAAAAAAGAAGTATATGATGGAGAAAAAAAAGAAGTGTGTATGTACTTTATACGAATACCATATCAATCCGATTCATAAAATTTACACAGTATAAAGCATTAAAAATTTGTATCAATTTTTAACAATTTCTATTATTTGTCTTATAAGAAATTTTTTTTTTATTTCTCAGTACCTTCAATTAACACGTTCTGTTTTTACAGAGTTATGCAGATGAAAACCACTCTTTACGAGGTGTGAGTCGACATTTCTACCACACGCTAGATCATTTTTGGTCAGAGTGCTTCAACTTATAATAAAAGTATTACTTACATTCGTACAATAAAAGACTGTGATTTATAGCCATTTTGGCTTGTGATTCTAATAGAACGATTGATATTCCATATTTGTTAAAAGTGAAGATATCTAAAATAATTATGTTTAAACATGAAGAAATAAAGAAACATACTTAAAATATGTGTTATATTCTGTGGATTATGTACATATACCATGAGTTAGTTTTACTGGACAACATAGTCATTCCATTTTAAGTTTCATACATACTTGGTTCAAAATAACTTAATTTGTTTAAAGACATTGAGTTCAACATAACTGTATTAGATTTATATAAATGAAATATACGCATAGTATAATTCTTACAACATTAATGTTATATCCACATTAAATACAAATATTTTATTTATGACATGATGAAGTTTTATTATCCTGGCCCTGCGTTATCATTATTATATTGTTCATACATATTTTTATTATATCCATTCTTTTGTATTACAACATTTTTATACTTTAGAATACCGCATAATATCTTTGAGAATTCTTATGACTGCTATTACTGTTAGAACTTTACGTGACATGTTCGTCGAACGTTCTGAACGTCACACAAGATGTAAAGTTAAAATATTAGCTTTAAAGTATATGTATCTAAAATACTAGACATATATAATTTTTTATATAACTAATAAAAAAAGCCAAGCATGGTGCAATTGGTTGTGGGTTCGATTTCCACTCGGGAAAGTGATTATATTAAAATTAATTTCATTCTAATGAATGTAATTGTAATATAATAAACTATCCGAGTAAGGGTCGAAGCAATAACTATTATGTGTCCATTCAAACAGTTGTGATGACTTGCTGTGATGAGTTGTGATGAACTGCGTCATAATAGAATCATAAAATATTAGTGTTATATAAGCAATTTTACATATGTACATATGTTTGTTCATTCAACACAACAGCCAAACTTCTACATGTTTGACTCACATACAAATGTAGCAGGAACCATAGGGTATGAAATTTCATCCTCGTTGGCTTCCTCATTACTCATAAGTCTTTTTGTTACACTACATAATGTTATACAAACAATAACAAATACTAATAGATTAAGTAAGAAACAAGAAATTAATACGCAATAAATTGTACACAATCTTAGTCTTACTTATTTTGTTGAGGGATATAAATATCAATATTGATCACATGCCTAACTACCATTTAATCATGAACAATGGAATTTGTCCAAATTTGGAAATTGTCCAAATTTTCTATCAAAATTCGAGAAGTATTGTCTCTACTCAAAGAGCATTTCTTGCTAAATATGGTCGTCATGGTGCACCGTCTGAGCTCGCTATACGTCGCATAATCCAAAAACTGGAAAGTGAATATTCTTTGCACGATAGTTCGCCGTAGTGAAGAAAATATTGCCGCCGTATCAGCCAGTGGCGAAGAAAATCAAAATGTTTCCGTTCCACGACGTGCACAAGAATTGGGCTTATCCAGAATGACAACCTGGCGAATTTTACGTATGGATCTTGGCCTACATCTATACAAGATTGTGTTGGCACAAGAACTCAAGTCAGCAGACCATCGATTACGTCGTGAATTTGCTGATTGGGCGCTTGAAATGATGGAAACGGACACCGAATTTCATAGGAAAATCATCTTTTCAGATGAGGCTCACTTTTGGCTCAATGGTTATGTGAACAAACAGAATTGTCGTTACTGGAGTCAGAGTCAAATGCAAAAGTGGTTTATAAAACACCATTACATCCTGAAAAATTGATTGTTTGGTGCGGATTATGGTACGGTGGAATCATTGGCCCGTACTTTTTCAAAAACGACGAAGGCCGTACTGTTACTGTCAATGGCGAACGTTATCGTGACATGTTGAACGATTTTTTTTCCTGAAGTGTATGAAATCGATGCGGACTACATTTATTTTAAACAAGATGGTACAACATGCCACACTGTGACCGTCACAATGGATTTATTACGTGATAAGTTTGGTGAGTCGGTTATTTCTCGTAACGGTCCTCACAATTGGCCACGAAGATCATGCGATTTAACACCCTTGGACTATTTTTTGTGGGGGTATGTTAAATTTCAAGTGTATGCCAATAAACCAGCTACGATTCAAGACCTTGACCGCAACATTCGAGCGACTATAGCGGCCATACCAGCCGAAATGCTGCACCGAGTCATCGAAAATTGGACCGATCGTATTCACCAGTGTAAAAAAAGCCGTGGCGGTCATTTGAATGATATTTTATTTGAATCATAAATAGCATAAAATTTCCTATCAAACAAAGCCATTGAACACGAAAATTGAATATACATTACATATTTTATTTCAATTTCAAAACATATTGTTTTTATTGGGAAACCCCATATTTGTAGTGATAGGTCCGCTCTTATTACTAACCTTGATAAATCTATTTTTACCTAAATTTTGAGGTCCTGGATTTTTCGCAAACATATGAATCTCAATTATTTCTTCTACTTCTTCTACTATAACCAATTATATACGTAAAGTATTCGTTCCATGCCAAATAAGAATGTTAAAGCCCTGGATTAGTCCAGGTTTGCTTCGATGTATTCGAAACCATGATATATTATATAAAAAAAAATAATAAAACTCTCTAACAATGTGATTTTAAACTCTTCCTGTAAACCTTACAACATTTTTTGTAATAACCTTTTAAAGAAGATTAAAGAAAATTATGAAAAGGACGAATTTGAAAAGGAAAAATACCGAAAAAAATACCAATGAGTGAAGCCATCTTTTAAAAATAGTAAATGATTCTAATGAAGCTGTAGACAAGTCAATTATGTTTTTGTCAATATTATTAAGGAGATTGCGTCTAAAATTGTCCGGCCTACGGTTGAATATAAAAATTACATTATTCCGTTAGACTGTTAATCTATGTCTACTTTAATGGTTGTTAACAGCAATGATGACTTAGAAATCAGGTCATCATCTGCCACCTTAAAGATAAATATTTCGGTTTCTATATTAAACGCCGGAACAAATGTCCTCACTTTAATCAAAACTCGGCTGTGTAATTTGAGTTTATTATTTCCTATTCAAAAAAGTGGTTAACAGCCGATTTACTTTTTATTAAGATAAATATGGGCTCCTCGAAGCCAACCAGTTTGGTTTGGTTTTCGAGCCAATAAGTTTACAGAGGACGCGATAATAAATTTGGTTGACATACAGAATATTGATCAGAAGAAAAGAAAGTGTTTGATATAGACTCTTTGCCGCTTCTACTTAACAAATGAGACCAAATTGTTATTCGACGAATCTTTCATGAGTGACAATGAAGTGACAGCCACA